>CAWUFW010007773.1:0-600000 GCA_963921515.1 Calotriton arnoldi | reverse complement strand
ATAAAACCCTGAAAAATATGAACATTTCTGTGCAAACGTTTTCAAACTACTTTTCGGTGTTGTAGGGCAATGTTCCCATTGATGATATGTGAAAACATTCCTAGGGTTACTCGATTTGTGCAGAAAATGATGACCATAATGCTGATAACAATACATGGTGTTAAAATCTGATGTGTCTTCCAACATTTCATTGCTAGAAAATACGGCAGATTGTTCTAAATCAGACAACATATTGATTACAGTTTCAAAATCCCAATCATCAGAAAATGTACTGGAGGTAATGATTATCATTTAAGGAAATTTTAAATAAATGTGGTATTTTTAAAAGTTTGGTCGGGCCAAATATATCATAATTAACCTTGTCCCATACTATACCATCATGTATAGGAACTGCTGTAATGTTCACTGATGACAAGTCTCTTTGTTCACAATGTGATGAGACATGAGGTTTCAGGATTAAGTTCACTTTAGATGCTGCAGAGCTTTGGCGAAGATAAGTTCCATTAACAAGTAAGCAAAAGACAGTTACTAAGCCTATCCAGAAAAGAAAGGAAAGTATCCCGGTGAATATCCAAAGTTCTATCCAAGGTGACACCAGGTAAGTCTTTTTAAGAAAAATGAAGAGGTCTTTTACTTGTTGTGAATGAGTTTTTGGGGCTGGCGTCGTTTCAGGTTCACTTGGATCCAATGAAAAGGTATCAAAGTCGATGAAATAGCCAGATGCAGTTCGATCTATTTTTGGTAGCTCAGCAGGTTTTGTTAAACTTGTAGATGGCTCTTGTTGAGGCATGTTTATGTAGACATCAGTGTTAAGTTGAATTGAAATTTGTCTTTCATTTTCATTTCGAATGTCTGTTTCAAGAGGAACTAGTTCCATGGCATTGTTGCATAGTCCATCATTCCGTATAGGAGACTCTTCAAACGTGATGAGCCTTTCCGTCTGAACCTCCTGTATGGTAGTGAGAGGAGGGCGTCGGCTACCCAGGAGCCCACGAGGCCTACTATTCAGTATCGGCTACATAGTGTGGTTTTATCAGATCAATGGAGATGAATCTTTTCTCCATTTTTTCCGGCAAGAGGCGGCAGAAGTACAGTTCTTGTTCCTTCAACAGCCAGGACAGGTACAGGCTTTCTGTATGATGGTCCAAATTCTTTTTTGTCCGTTATCTTTTCTCTGACCAGATCCCCAACTTTAGGGACCCAGACCAGTCTTGCCATGACTGACTTGACTTTCCCAGTGGCTGACCGTTTTACTTGAACATTGCTCTGTAGTGCTCTGGATTCATTCAGATCCTGTAAAACAGCCACACGTTTATTGATGTCAAAAGGTTTTTCATCCGCCACTGTGCCTTCACAATCAAGATCAGGTACCCACATTCTCGTCCCAAATAGGACCTCATAAGGAGTGACACCCCCTAGAGAACTTCTTGGCATGTTGTCAAGGCCCTCTGTACCCCATATATGTGATTGACCCAACTACCACCCGCGCCTAATACTCTAGCTGTTAATGATTGCTTTAAGTCCCGGTTTTTCCTCTCCACAACCGAATTTCCCTCGGGATGGTACGGAGAGGAGTACTGCAGTGCAACACCCAAACTTCCCATGGCCTCTTTGTGAGCCCAAGAGCTAAACGCGGGACCACGGTCAGAATGTAATGTGCCAACTGCGAATGTCCCTATAAAGACTCGCAAATCTCTGATAACAGTTCGAGCGTCAGCCGAGCACTGAGGCCATACTCATAGGAATCTCGAGCAGGAATCCACTGCAACAATTATGTACTTGTAAGCTCCATCAGATTGTAAGGGGCCACAGTGGTCCAAATAGACACACGCGAGAGGTCTGTCTGATATTAATAATGGTGTCTGCGCTGGACGTGTTATGGTGGAGCCCTTCATCTGTTGACAGATGTCGCTCTTTAAGACATAGTCTTTGGTCTGCTTTGTTAACCCTGGCCACCAATAGCGTTGTTTCAGTAAAGAAACTGTCGCCATAACTCCTGCGTGCGCAGAACCAAGACTCTTGTGTGCAGCTAAAATTAAGCCTAATCTGCGATCCATGTTCGGTATTACTCTCTCCCCTACTCCTGGAATCTGAGCAAATGGAATGTTGTTTGCATCTAACTTGTAGGAGTACTTGAGTGGAAAACCTTTTGGCAGTGCCTTGTTGTCTTTGTGTGAGGCAATGACAGCTACCATTATCTGTCCGTCTATACTCGTTTTTGAACCAGTGATTGCAACTACTAATGCAGTTCGTACTGCCCCCTTCTCAGCTTCATCAGCCAATGAATTCCCTTCAATGTGAACGCCATCACGTTGATGACTCAGCGTGTGTATCATGTGAGCTCTTGGTAGTTCGTTTTTCAACTCCGCTACCTGTTCCCATAGCATTTTATGCTTAATTGTGCCACCTTTTAAGTCCTGGAACCCATTTTGTCCCCAATAGTGAAGATATTCATTATAAGACTGGACACAGTAAAAAGAATCGCACACAATTAGTGTGGGAAATTCTCGATCCGTATTAATCAGTGCCAGTAAAAGAGCTTTTAGGTCTGCTAGCTGAGCCGTGCAGTCTCCTAGAGACTGAGCCTTTGTACAGCTTGGATGGAACTTACCATCCTGCATACGACCATTAACTATCGCACATGCGGTGCTGTATTGTTGTTTACTTCCAATGCCCGACTGAGCAGATCCGTCAGTGTAAATAATATATTCATACTGATCTAGAGGCATTATTTCATTCGGGAGAGGACATTATTGTTCGTATTGCAGGAATGCATTTGGAACGCTTGCCTTTGTCGCAGCCTCTAAGGCCGGTACTGGAGTCACAACAATTATTCGTTTCCCCTGAGCCATTGCTCTTTCTCTCACTACAGCAGTATGTACGGCTGTCAGAATTTTTTCTGTAGATGCAAAACGCATCGCAGCGTTTGTGTGCAAGTGTGATTTGTATGCTATTGGTACTGTTTCACTTTTATTGTATGTTAAGTAGGTGTACCCAGATTGACCCGCAACTATACGGATTACTAGATTGCCGACAATTTACACGTGTCTGTAAGTGTTTGGACGCTATCATGTCTGCTTGTAGGGAACAAAGGATATCTGTGTGTTCCTGTGTCCATTGCCTAACTGAAAAATCAGGTCTTATGAGGTCGTAGAAAGGTTTAACCCTTTCTGCGTAATCCAAAATGTATGTTCTGCCGAAATCCAGGAATTCTAGTATAGATTGTAAATTTTTCAATTATTTTGGAGTTTGGAGCAGCGCACACTTTTCTAAAAAGTTAGCTGCCAGGCTTATCCCTTCACTTGAAAGCTCATATCCCAAAAATAGGACATTGAGGTGGCCTATTTTTGATTTTTTAAAGTTAAACGTGTAGCCCTCAGAGGCAAATCCCAAAGTTATGGTGCTCACCCTGGTCAAGTGTTCCTCCAGGTCATCATCCGTCAGATAAATATCGTCTACATAGGACAATGCCTCCTCGTCCAGATTCTGAAGTAACTCAGTTACCCTGATGGAAAACAACCCCAGGCTGTTCTTATACCCCTGGGGGAGTCGACAAAATTGCCGCTGTGACCCCAGTGCTGAGAATGCTGTCAAATATCTGCTCTCAGGTGCTATATTTTGGCAGAAGAATCCATTAGAGATATCTAGTGTAGTTTTGTATTTTTTCCGCACAATTTTATTCATTAATGCGGCACTGTGTGCGTTCTGTACTGCAAATGTTTTTGTGCATGAGTTCAGATGTCTGTAATCTAACACTAGACGATACGAATTATCTGGTTTCATTACGGGAAACAAAGGATTATTAATTGAAGAGGTGCAGGTTTCAATCACACCTTGGTACTCAAGTTGATCTAAGGTCTCCCTGACCTGTTTTTTCGCTTCCTGTTTTATTGGAAACTGTCTCTGTGGAGTTGGAGTAGATTTTAGTGGTATCACGTGGTGAGCTGACTCTTCATCCCACCCAACATGGTTGCGATATAGTGCAGGAGCACGCGTATGTGTGTTTTAAGTATTGGGGAACGAGGTCAGAAAAGGCTGGCATAATTACCGTCTCTCCCTTTGGGCAATCCATAACAATAGTAGGCGGCCAATCTCTTTCAGCTAAAAGAATCTCGTAGCCAAAAGTCAGGTTCTCCCAAAAGAGACCTTTAATTTTTCTGTGCTTGTCCCCTTCCATTTGGAGAATTATTTCATGTAACCTATGCGGGACGCTTACCCTAATATCAGGTGTTTCCACCGTGATATATTCACTCAACTCTTCTGTCACCAGAAATTCCATCAGGTTCTGGCGAGCTATTGTTACTTCTGCTGCGCTCTCTAGCATTGTCAGAGCCCATTCCCCGTTCAGTAGTTGAGTCCTCAGAATTCTAGGCATGTCTAACTTTGAGTCCTGCTACTTTCTTCTTTTTGAATTGAGGTTTTGCCTTTGGCTTTTCTTCTTTTTTGGAAGCGTAGTCTGAAATACTTTGCGTGTCTCTGGACTTTGTACGCTCTTCTTGTCTGTGTTCTGACCGTCCTTCCCTCTCTGAGTTTTTTGATGAACCCTGAAAGGAACGAGAGGAACGTGTATCAGTGTCCTGATACCTGTCAGGTTTTTTAATGTTATCTCTATTCCTAAGGTTATACCTTCTTTCGGAGGGCTCTGGATTGAGATCTATTATTTTGTTGTTTATTATTATCCCATTTCTTCTTTGAAGAAACTGGTGTTTGCTTTGCCTGTTCTTTTTCTGGACCTCCCATTAGTTGAGGTTTTACTGGTCTAGCTCCCAAACTATCTCTACCTAATTCTGCATAAGCAGTTTCAATAATTTTAGGTAATTCTGTCTCCTGTTGTAAAGGAGTGAAATCTCTCAGGCGTTGGCGTATTGCCACTGCTGCTGCTTCCCATTTAATGTTTGCTAATATTATAGCTGATACCTGGGCAAAGTTACCTAGTAACTTCATCCCTAAGTTCAGAGCAGGCTCTGCTCCATACTCGTTCTGTATTTGTCTTAATACATCTGGTATTACTGCTAATGAAGGGATACCATGAGTTCTGGTATATATCGCAGCGAAGACTGTACCCCAAGAGGTACAATCCTCTATCGGAGAGCTATCCCCATTGGCAAGCAAATTGTCAGCATTCTATGCTTTTCTTGTGGACCAGTATGTGGAAATACTGCCTTTACCTGTGTTATGTTTTGAGCTAAGCGATACCAAAGGGGACGATGGACAGAGCGTTAGAGCAAATCAAACACTCACCCCCAGTCAACTGATCTGGGTTTAATCCATCATCATTCTTTAGCTCACTCCACCACCCCAGTTCAGACATGGCCATATGCAAATCAGTCTGACCCTGTGCCTCATGGGAACAGTCCAGCCCGAACTGCCAAGCCATGTCTTCCCTGGACCGGAATCAAGCATCCTGGGACCGGTTTCGGGTTCAAAACCCTCATCAGCCAGGCTATCTTGAATCCAGTGGCAAAGTGAGCAAGGGACCCACGTCTGGGCATACCCTGCCAACTTAGGGCGAACAATGCGATACCAAAGGGGACGATGGACGGAGCGTTAGAGCAAATCAAACACTCACCCCCAGTCAACTGATCTGGGTTTAATCCATCATCATTCTTTAGCTCACTCCACCACCCCAGTTCAGACATGGCCATATGCAAATCAGTCTGACCCTGTGCCTCATGGGAACAGTCCAGCCCGAACTGCCAAGCCATGTTTTCCCTGGACCGGAAACAAGCATCGCGGGATGTCAGACCACTGCGTGCTGGAGTGTCTGCATGCAGGAACATAAGCGTCTCGTGTCAGCGTGTCAGCATGGAAGTCTTTCTCCTCTGCCTGTCCCAGCAAAGATATGGTTCTTATATACCCAAAAAGGTATCCTCAGGGGTTCTACTTTGCTGTGTCATGTTGGCCGAGGATGACGATAGTGATGACCCCACAACATCCTTGATCATTCAGCATTAAGTAACTCCCATTCGAGAGAAGCCTGAATACTGGATTAACCACGGCAGCCGGGAATCCCTTTAAATGACAGGATAAGTTTGCAACTGAACCATTACAGGCCCCGTGAAGCATAATATCCTGGCAAATTAGAGACCCACTTAATGAAGTCTCACAGACTGTACCGCTGAGAAACACTTCAGTGTCCCCATTCATGCATCTAAATCTATACGGTAATTCCCAAGATTCATGGATGAAGTCCTTACCTATTGCTTCTTATCTGCCTACCTGGTGGTATTCTAGGCCATATTGAAATTGGAAAGTTGTTACTGGCAATGTTATATGGCCATGAATTAACCATTCTGTGGACGGTGACTCTGCCACGGTGAAAGGTAATTGGTCAAATGTTTCAAAGCGCAGCATTGTATATTTTGCATCTCTTCGTGCTATTGTCGTCTGCCTTTCTGTTAAGTTATATGCAGAGAACAAAGACGTACTGTTGATATATCGCCAGGGCACGTAACCAGAGCGAAATGATTGAAGCGTCCAGCCTAATAAAAGAATGGATCGTAACTGCGATTGCCCGTGTTGTAAGATGGACAGATCCTGTTCCATTGTATCTATAGCAGAAGACACAATGTTGCCCAGTGAATAAATCGTGGATGTTAGTGTGGTCACTCCATTGTCAACCACTGCCAAAGCCTTTTCTAAGTTAGCTCTATCAATTTCACACAATCTCTGCGCAGCTTCCTGTTGAGAGAGTTTCCAAACTTTGTTGTAAATAGCGCAGGGCTCGAAAAATTCACTCGACCGCTCGCATTTGCGAGTCAGATTAATTCAGGACGAGCTATTTTTAGGTCCTACTCGCCCTTTCTGGCGAGTAGGAAGACAAACTGACAATTGACCTCTGCCTCTGAAAGCAGAGGAAATGTGACAAGATAGCAAGATTTAAAGGCATCTTTATTGCTCACAAAGTAAATGAGCAATAAAAATGCTTTTAAATCTTGTTAACTTGTCACATTTGCTCAGAGTCAGAGGTCAAGTGCATTTCAGTTAGGTCGAGGATATTTTTAAGGTTACTAGACCTGCAGGTCTAGTGCATTTTTTATGATTTTTCGAGTCCTGTAGCGTATAAGAAGCGTTTACGACGTGGTTTCCGGGGACACTATTTCATTATTCTCAATATCACACACATTGCACTAAGAAGAATGGATCATTTTAACTAAAAACATTTATTACAATATGGCAAACCTGTTACTCAGCACATCTTAAATAACTACACAAGATGTCATAAAAACAGCAAGAAGGCACGTCATGAGCAACGGGAATAAAATGAACATTTCTAACACAATTAAAATGTCATCTAAAACCTAACACCTACTTCTATGTGCTACACTACAAGAGCATGGAGAGTAGAACAACTTGCAGTCTAGAATTTCTCAGGGAGAAGCAAAGCACTGCACTCCTTGTTGACAGCAAGAGCTGTCATTATCAGCAGAGTCTTGAAGGCAGTGTTCCCTGCGGAGGGCAAATGCGCTGGGGTAAGGGCATTCCTCAGTGACTCAGCCTTTTCAGCATCAGCCGAGATGCAGTATCTTCGAAGTGCGCTGCCAGTAGGCCGAGACCGTCTCTGGCAGAATCTCATGCAATAATCTGGCATAAGGACCTCACCTAACAAGTGGTTGTGTGTCAGTCTTTTTATGCTAAATCTTATCAGAGGTTGAAATTTCTGGCATAAATTTAAGAATATCTGACATAGATTATGTGCATCAAGGTGTACGTCCCAGATGTTTCCTTATTAACATATAAGGTGAAACTACGTCAATTCAGACTACACTATTTTTGTTATATGTCTGTATTTGCTCTTATTTGACCTTGACATGGTGATACGTAGACACTTGTTCCAGATTGATGTTGCATCAGGTTTTGTATCTATGTAATCAGCCGAATGACTTGACACTTTCACAGCTTTTAGAAAGATATGGTCAGACGACATCTGCAACAGTGGCAGACATGACAGTGATTCTGCATAAAACTGGGAATATGGCGACTTCCGTTACCTAACATGGTACCAGGGCCTACTTGAACTGGATCGGATCTTATGGGCCTTAAGTGACCCCCGGCTTGTATGTTTGAGTGTGACATCATAGGGGCATATCTAGCATTTAGAATTTGGCTAACATGTAGGGAAATACATGCTCTCAATATTCTAAGACATGCTGTATTACATACAGTATATGCAATACAGGTAAATATATATAAAATATATAATAGCATACACTATTAATGATGTTAATAAATCATGAACATGATTGCATAATATGTGTTTGGCAAAGTGAAGCATGAATACTTTGAAGCCTTGAATTGTTTAAAGCAAATTAGAGATCATATGTATAATGCAATCTGTGTAAAGCAGTGATACTCAAAGTTCGGCCCGGGGGCCGCATGCGGCCCTCCTGACCAACAGCAGCACAGGCAGCTGATACTCCACTCCGTGCTAACACAAAAAAAATATTAAATACACAGGCAAGTCTTTATTTAAAGGTTATTTGAAGTTAAAGACATGAATTAAATAGGTTGTCCTGCACCACTTAACTTTAGGAACACCTCCATTTTCAAAGCCAGCTTGCAGAAAAAGTGTTACAATTTGCTGAGGTCTTTTCAAAATTAAAAAAGTGTATTTCATTAACATGCAAAACCATTTCACCTTAGTACATCAGATTATATTAGGGCATTGAGAAGTATTTTTTTTTAAGTGATAGGTTTCAAACATGAATTTAGAAACATTCATTCTTCCCCACACACTGAAAACATTGGCAATAGTGAACTAAGAGGCAAGTCAGTTGTTATGGTGGCCAGTTGTTAGGGTGGCCATGGTTCCTATTATACATGAACAACATTATAGTTTATTAAATCAAACACAGGAGAAGGTTTTGTACAGTGACATCCTGAAGTCATGTATTTTCGAGGTCCTCTTTTATGTTATAATGAAGAAAAAGGAGGGAAAGTGAAATAAAGTAATTGTCTAGGATCACACAATTTGGTAAAGTGGGGAAGCTGGGATTAATCCCAGGTTTTCTGGTTTCACATTGTGCAATTCAGCCACTAGATGTACATGCTTTGCTTCCCCTATAACCTCCTTACCGCCCCCTCCCCCCCAAAAAAAACTGCCACCCTGCTGGCATCAATGCGGCCCTCGGTCACATCACAGACCAAACTTTACAGCCCCTGGGAAAATGTTTCTGAGTACCCGTGGTCTAAAGTGCTTCCTAAAGAGGGGCGCGTGTTGGCGATTACACATACCAGTGATGATATGGAATAGGCCAGATTAAAAAATATGCAGCATAAAAAGAAAAATAGAGTCTGTTTAAATTGCTTCAGTTCATAGTTCATACAGGCTCTGTGGTATGTAGGGTAAATACATGTCGTTGGTCGACTCACATGTTGATTTCAGTCCTCATCGGAGGACATGTTGACATCTTCCAGTTCTCACACATCATATGTGTCAACAGGGGCTTCTCCATAGGGGGTGCCAGGGCTTCGACCTGCCAATGATTTTCTCTGCCTTTAATGAATTCCTTGGCATTATACAGCTTTTACATGAAAACAAACGATCTCATTGAACGTTTGTTTTCATGTAAACACTGTCATATTAACTTGCCAGCAGTAGAGTGCTCCACTGGCTGTATTGCGCATGTGTCAGGCGGGGCCGTTACAGCCCACCCTGACACAGACACAAACCACTATATAGAAGGAGGTATCCCCTAGAGGTAATTTGTAGGTCAAGGGGGAAAAGACAAAAAACTAAAGAAAAACTCCCACACAACCTGTATTACTTCTCTGTAGACTGACTAGAGCTCTATGGGCAGCCCATTACTGAAATTGATGAAATTGATGTCATGAACCTAGACATACTAGAATTTATCATTTTATTACATTTTTAAACTTGCTCATATTTTTTCATAGTGTTTTTCTAATTATACAAAGTTAAAAACATATTTGTGAAACCACAAATAATTCATTAATACAAATATACAGTTCTTCCACATAGTAATACATCAGATGTTTGTCCTATCACAATGAAACACATTTGAAAACAATACATATGGGTTGAAACATATAGTACGCCCCCTATAGCCAACCACATGAAACCATTCTAACCTCATACGCAACAACACACTCTCATTTCATACATGACCTACCCAACCACAATTACAGACACCGATGATAATTATGGAGAGAACACTTCAAGAAATATCCGTAAGTGTGTTGTAAGTTGGGATTTTACAACAACCAGGTCAATGCTTGTTTTGGTGGAATTTCTACTTTTTATCCACCTTCATCAAGACCACATATTTGTCTGTTTATAGATGAGTGGTAGGGGGAATCGTTAAATTCTCTGCTGCTGTCTTTGAAGTGCCTCTGAAGGCTCACAGAGATTTAGAGATGAGGCCAATATGTCCCACCTGGAGCAATGGTTCGATTTAGGTATTTCTATAGCAGATTCATCCAATGAATGGCAAAAGTGTTCAGAGGTCCAGACTCAGTGAAAGCTTTGATCTTGCCAACAGTATTCTTACAGTCAAGAAGCTCTACGCAGGACACCAAGATCAGCGATAAGTGGGGAAGAATTAACATAGACTAGTGCCGATTACTTGAATGACATTATGCGTGGAGGTTTTGTTGTTTGTTACTAAGTCACTATTTTGATTTCACAGTCCATACGTTGCCACCCTGCAGTCGGTGTCAGCATCTGAGAAGGGCAAGGGCAGAACCCGAGCCAATTACTTGAGTGGCCTTATCTCAGTTTGCATCCTGAGAGGGGAAAGTGGTGATAGTAAGCTGCATGTGAGTAGTCAGGCAAAGAGAAGAGACAGTCTGTGAGGAACCTGCAGAGAGAAGAGACAAGACCAGAAAAATAACTAAAAAAATAACTTTTTTATCCAGTGTGGGTGACTTACAGGGGTTCAGTAACCCCAACTGAACCCCTGCAAGTTTCCCACACTCTGCTTCTCTGTTCCTTTGTTGAGTTTGGATAAAAAAGATATTTTTCTGGTTATTTTGCCTGACTACTCACATGCAGCTAACTATCACCACCTTCCCCTCACAGGATGTAAACTGAGATAAGGCCATTCATGTAATCAGCACTAGTCTATGTTAATTCTTCCCCACTTATGCCTGATCTCCAGTGTGTGACTGCTCGGGTTCGGCCTGCTGCCCTTCCCAGATGCTGACAACCCAATGAAGGGTGTCAAAGTATGGACTGTGAAAACAAAATAGTGACTAAGTATCAAACAACAAAACCTACACGCATAAGGATGATTGTTTTGAGAAAGTGAAGATGACCCGAAGTTCTAAGTTTGCAACAACTTCAAAAAGCAGGCATGGCAGCCAACTGGGAACAGAGAAAACTACTAAGCGTGAAGCTGATTTTTCTAATTTATATATTTTATTATGCTTCACACAGCCTCAAAGAATAGAGTTCAGAAGGATTAAACAAGTACTCTCGAATTAAAATATCCAGGAAACAATGCGGCAGCCTGGGCACGTGGTGTCCTGCGTAGAGCTTCTTTTTTTATTTTTTTTACATAGCAAGAACATACAATGCTAAAAGGTCGTAAGCACGGTTACAGAATAAATCCCAACTCTGTATAATATCAGACGGTAAGCGAATCAATGTCCAACTCAGCATTCCGCATTTCAACTGAAGGAGATACACAGAGTTCACCACGTGACATATTCCACTTGGCCCATTTGTGATCCCATTTTGCTGGGCAACCTCTGTGTTTAAATACAGTCTTTTCAGTAATCATCGCATTGTCCATGTCATTAGCCCATTTTGTGAACCTAGGCAAGTCTCCGGTCCCCCATCCTTGTGCTATATTCCTTTTAGCGAGGACAAACCACAGGGACGCCCATGTGCGCTCTGTGTTAGTCAAGTCCGTGGCCTCCCATACATTCAGTAAGCATAGTCGCGAGGAGTGGGCGATGGTTTTCCGGCTTACCCTCTCCAGTGTAGAGATGATTTTCGCCCAGTATGGTTGGACCTTTGGGCACTCCCAAAGCGTGTGAAAAAAGGTGCCTTCGGCTGTACACCCCCTAAGGCACCCAGGATCCAGCCTACGACCCATCTTGACCAGTGCGTGTGCGGACAGGTAGGATCTATGTAGGATTTTAAGCTGAATGAGTCGTAGTCGCATTGGGATGGCAACTTCCCTGGGGGAGGAGAGGGCTTCGTGCCAGTCGTCGTCCTCCAAGTACCCCAGGTCTGTTTCCCATAATTGTCGCAGGCGCACCAGTGGGTCAGGTTTGTTGTTTATTAACTTACGGTAAGTGAGCGAGATCCCTTTACGTGTTAGAGGGTCTGTCAGGAGCCGATCTTCTAGCGGGGAGACCTCGGGCAAAGCCTCGCCGCTAGTGACGACAGTGGTGAGTGCATGACGGATTTGCAAGTATCGGAACGCCTCAGACCCTGCCAATTGGTACTCTGCTTGTAGATCTTTAAATGAGATCATCCCATTTTGTTTCCAGAGATCACCAACTGAGGTAATTCCGATTAAGTCCCATTTATCAAACCCCGGGCTCCTGCTCAACGTACCGAGTTGCTCGGAGTCCCACAGGGGAGTGAGCAATGTCAACTTCTTGTACCACCCCAGTTTTTTCGTCGCGCAGTGCCAAAGTGCAACTGTATGGGCTGTGGGGCCGGTGAGGTGTTGTCGTTTGGGGTTGGAGTACAGTGCACGCTGATACCCTCCCTTGGCCATTACCCATCTGTTTGTGCGATATGCACGCTCAGAGGGTGGGACGAAGACCCATTGGTTAACCACTGCAAGTTGGGAGGCCCAATAATACTGTTTCAAGTCAGGCAACGCAATCCCTCCGTCATACCACCCCCATGTCAGTTTGTGTGTTGCAATACGTGGGTTTTTCCCGTCCCATAGGAGAGTTCTAACTTCGCTCTCCACACTAAAAAAATAGGCGTCCGGGACCCTGTGGGGGGTGTTCTGCAATATATATAGAAATCGAGGCAGGGCCAACATTTTGAACAATGCTGCTCGACCGAGCAGGGTGAGGGGCAGCGATCGCCAGTGAAGCACATCCTTTCGAAGCCTGATCAGTGGAGCCTTAAGGTTAACGTCATAAAACTTGGCAGGATGTGGGGTGATGTAGATGCCAAGGTATCGGAAGCCCTCAGTAGCTACTGAGATATTGGTGCCCTTAGGCATCCGTGGCACTGGACCCCGCAGCATAAACAGAACAGACTTTGTCCAGTTGATAGTGTAGCCGGAGTGGGCACTAAAAATCGCAAAAATATGCAGAATCCTGTGGATCGAAGCCAATGGAGCCACCACGTATAACAGAACATCATCGGCATAGAGGGAGATTCTGTCTTCGTGTTGGTCCGTCCATTTCAGTCCCCTGATCATGGGGTCCCCCCTGACCCAGGTTGCCAGAGGCTCAAGCAGCAGAGCAAATATGAGGGGTGACAGGGGGCAGCCCTGTCTAGTCCCCCTCTCTAGCTGGAATCGCCGGGAGGTATGTTGGTTGACAACCACCTGTGCTGTTGGGCCTGTCTACAAGAGTCTAACCCATTGGATAAAGTGTGGGCCGAACTCAATAGTATCGAACGCTATTTTCGCATATAATGACAATACTGCTGCATCTTCTAGGATGGTATGAGTGCGCCCCATCACCCCGTGGAGTCTACGGAGATTGAGAGCCGTGTTGTGGCCGGGTATAAAGCCCGATTGGTCAGGGTGTACAAGTTTACAGATGATGGGGATTAAGCGGTTGGCCAGCACCTTAACCAAGCTTTTTGCTTTGGCGGTCAACAATGAGATTGGGCGATAAGACTCACATCTCGTCACTGGTTTGCCTGGTTTATGTATGACTGCTATTGAAGCCAACATCAAGTCCTGGGGCAAAGACCCTATCTGGTAACCCTCGAGATACATGGCGCAGAGAGCGGGTGTTATCTTGGAGGACCCTAACTTAAACAGTTCGATTGGGAGCCTATTGGGGCCCATGGCTTTACCTGATTTAATACCGCTTATGGCAGTCGCGAGTTCCTCACAGGTGAGGTCCCCCTCCAAGGAGTCACTGTCCTCCGGGGTGAGGGAGGCAACCGGGATAGTGTCCAGGAGGTCTCTGGAGTCTTGCAGGGTGGTACGGGTAGTGGAGGAGTATATGGAGGTGAAGTGGGAGGCGAAGGCCTCAGCAATATGTTGTGGGTCTGTCACCAGCTCACCCGCATCGGTCTCAATAAGGGGTACCCATCTCTGTGCGGCTTCTCGTCTTTTTAACCATGCAAGCATTTTACCAGTAGTGTCGCCCAACTCGTAAACTTTATGGAGAGTTGCTTTGTGTTTCATCGTAGCTGTCTCCGTCGCTAATTGACTGTAATCCTGGCGTTTAATGCTTAAAGTGTGGGTGAGCTGCTCGTCGTCGCTATTTGCCACCCCATCTTCCAACTCCCTAATCTCCCGCTCTAAGGTGTCTAAACGTGCCGTCCGTTCCTTCTTGTGCCCCGCTATCAGTGAAAGTGCCTGACCTTTGATTACTGCCCCAAAGGCCCCCCATAAGACTGCGCGGGATTAAACTGAATGTGTATTCTCAGTAAAGTAATGATCCACTCCCTTGAGCAGAGCGCTCCGAACCTGTGGGATCTTTAAACTCCATGGAGTTATGGATAGGGTGAGGCGGCGAGAGTCCTGGGGCAAAGTCAACTGAGTCAGAACAGGGGAATGATCCGAGATACCACGTGCCAGGGACTTGGCTTCAATAAAATAGGGAAGAGCCTCGGCATGTGTGAACAAGTGGTCTATTCTGGACTGACTGCCATGGGCGCCTGAGTGAAAGGTAAAATTCTGCGTCAGGGGGTTAAAATGGTGCCAGATGTCTACTAAACCAAAAGCTAGGAGAAGGTCCATCTGGGGGGAGGTATCATGTGGATCTTTTCGGGGGGGATACCGGTCGACTTGACCATCCACCCCGAGGTTAAAATCACCTCCCAACACCAGGATGCCGACCGGAAGATCAAGTAGGAGTTTACCCAGGTCAGCCAGCGTGGCTGCTTTCAGTGCAGGGGGGATATAGATCAAGAGTATATTAAGGGGTTTCCCCTCCCATGACCCAGCTATCGCAGTGTACCTACCCTGGCCATCAGTCCAAGTGTTAGTGACTATAAATGGGCATTGCCTGCTAATAAGAATGCCAGCCCCTCTCGAGCTGGACGTAAAACCTGCATGTGCCACCAACTTGTAGCCCCATGCAATCAAGTGCCTTGCAAGTGTTACCAATTAGATGCGTCTCTTGGAGGAGAGCGATAGCTGGGGCCTGCCTTTTGAGGTACTTGAGCACAACCCCTCGCTTCAAGTTGTCCCCCAACCCATTGACATTCCATGTAACAATGCGAAGTGTTCTCATCACGTTACGGCCTGACATGGTGTACATAAGTGAATTGGGGCGCTATCCGCCCATACCTCCAGTGTTTGTAACAGATGTCGGTATTCCAAGTCTACCAGCCCTGAGTGCGTCTGAGTGCATGTTACGTTTTGCACCACCTCCATCACAATAGAACAACAACAAAAACAAAATGAACAAGTCCCCCCACCCCCAAAATACCCCAACCCCTACCCCCACCCTGCCTCCCTGCACGACGGGCACTGAACCTCCCGCCACCCCAAACTTGCAGAGTGCCTATCGCCCACCCTTAAAATAAACGGGAACGTGATCCAACCCCACTCCCTGGGGCATCAATTAGTTTAAATGCAATTACCCTTATCAGTAGCCATTGGAACATTAGCTTGAAACATGACATTCCGCAAATATGATGAAAACCCCCCCCAGAACCCCACATTTAGAAGCAGATACGGCCTTAAAGCTATCAGCGGCCACGCCAATAAATACAAAAAGTTCTAAATACTAGGCAGTTTGGCAGCGAGTGGGCCAATGTCCGCAGGGACCTGGTAGTTTAGGTCATAACGACTAGAAATCTTCATCGCACACCGTCAATCAACTAGTTGCCATTATGCTGGACCCTTCGTCGTGGATGCATCGCCCGGGGGGGACCCAGGCTGGCGGCCCGACCAGTCCTTATTCCCAGGGTCAGTGATCGTTTTACGGTTCCGTTTACCAACCGTGCGCCAGCCCTCGAGCCAGTCCCATGCGTCCTCAGGCCTGGTGAAGAACCATGCTTTCCCATCGGATTCAACGCGCAGTTTTGCCGGGAACAGCATGGCGTATTTGATTTCTTGGTCACGCAGTGCGTGTTTCACCTCCAGGAAGCTACGCCGTTGTTTCTGCACTCGCAGCGTAAAATCGGGGAAGAATGCAGTCTTGCTGTTGTCGATGGCGATCAGTGGGGCCGCTCTCGCTGTCTGGAGTATTACGTCCCTGTCACGGAAGTTGAACACCCGTGCCAGGATCGGCCTAGGTGGTGCGCCAGGCTTGGATCTTCCACCCGGCACTCTGTGCGCTCTTTCAATGGAGAAGTATTTAGACAGTCCCTTCGGTTGGAGGTGCTGT
This sequence comes from Calotriton arnoldi, assembly GCA_963921515.1. NCBI lineage: Eukaryota > Metazoa > Chordata > Amphibia > Caudata > Salamandridae > Calotriton > Calotriton arnoldi. The sequence goes on along the minus strand of CAWUFW010007773.1, from coordinate 583,542 downwards.
AATATTAGGGTTTCAACGAATAGGTCCGCCGCTTGCCCCTCCGCACGTTCCGGCACTCCCAAAATTCGGATGTTATTGCGGCGCATTCGACCTTCGTAGTCGTCGAGTTGCCGTTCGAGCACCTCTTGATTGGTTTGGAGCTCAGCTACTTGGCATTTGAGAAGATCAGTGTCAGTCCGTAACTCCTTAGTTGTGGTTTCAACCTCTGTGATGCGCTTGGCCATGTTCCGCATGTCCGCCCTTATCAGGGAGACCTCTGAGGCGACAGTGTCTATTCGGCCCTCCAGCGAGGTGCGCACAGTCATTATGGCCATTAAAATGTCTTGCAGTGTGGGGTCCGGCTGATCCCCAGCAGGTTTGGGGTTCGTTTGTGTCTCTTCCTGGCCTTTTTGCCACGCATACTTTTCCAATTTTGTTTGGAGCACGCCCAGGCCGCTGCGGCCGCTCGCCATGTTGTAGCCGGCGTGTAGAGTGTGCTAGATGAGGGAGCGGGTCGCACTGGCTACTCACCACCGCCTGTGTAAGGGGCAAAGCCCTAACCGGCCTGTCGGGTTTCGCCAATTAGACCCACACCGATGGAAGACACAGTCCGGGAGATTCACACACCAAGAAGAGAGGGGGGAGAGAGGGAGCACCACAACGGTGGAGTTGTCTCTGGTGGCCACATAGAATGGCGTTCTCTAGCGAGTTCAGGTTGTATGAGGGGCTATTGTCCAGTTCAATGTGGGTGGTAGAACACTGCTCCCCCCCCCCTTTGCAAGCGTTCTTTATGGCAGCCCCTCCCGCAGATGTGCCACAGCAGGTCAATCGAGGCCCAGCGCGCCTTGCGCCCCCACCACCGGAAAAACTGTTGTATTCCTCTTAGGGTGTCCATAACGGGCTTTCCAGTATCATGTCCTTATATAGGCACAATTCACCCTGCCCTTATATAGGCATAAATTCCCAGGCATTATTTAGGCATTAAACCATGCACTCCAAATACAGGCATGGTCTCCGACATCCGACCACCCTAACATCACAACGAGTACATGAAGAACAGACCCTTAGGCTGCGGGAGTTTCCCTAGTCCAGGACTATTGATTTCTTCAAGGACTCATATATTATGTATGAACCGTTATTCCTTAGGGGTTCATTCATGACGTCTTTCGCTGTCCGATTCACGTCAATGCTAACATTCCTAGGTACTCTCAGGTATAAATATACCTTCCCTAGCCCTTGTAAACTAGAGGAGACCTCGACTTCAGAGGAGCCCGTTTCCCGGCCTGACGCACTGAGAAGACGCTGTCATCCCTGCACGCAGAGAGTCCAGCTTCCAGTGATCTGACTTCCCTTGCGGGGTGTTGGAGTTCGAGTCTGGCAAAGAGATTCCTACCTCTCTCATTCTTCAGGTATGGAGCTGATAAGAACCTAGAGGGACTCTTGGCATACTAGGTATATTAGGCTTAACATACTCTTAGTATACCATAGTAAGGAATACTTCACCTACTTCATACCTCTCCCTACACCTAGGATTAGGTTAGGTACATTGGGGTAGAACTAGATTAGAAACGCATCGTATGAGTACTCGCATTTTTAGCTCATGTTATTTATGTATGTGAATATACGCTAAAAGATAATGCTATCGCAGTATTATTTATTTCTACTGCTCACCCTGTACATTATTTATCTCGCATACTGTCTTGTGATCGTAACAGCACATTTAACTTACACCAGAAACAAGACTGTTCAATAAATCTTTTATTGAAAACGCCCGTCTATTTCTTTCTGTGTAAACTTGGAGAAAACTAAGCATGCACGATTGAGCTTAGTGAAATAGTTATCTATTGTTTCCACGACTCTGGGACACGTTCTGATTCTAAAGGGAAACATAGTGGTCATGTTTTGCGGCTGCCAGAAACTACTCCCTTCTTGTTGTCAAGGAGTTTCTAGTGGCCTCTGAGCTAGCTGGCACAAGTAATTAAGTTTAATATACTCGATAGGGACATACTGACCTTAGTCCTATGTCAAACCTATAGGATATATTATTCCAATGCGCAGAGCCTATTAGGGAAATAGGAGCTACACTACATGGCGCCCAACGGTTTGGTAAGGCGGTAATTCAACGTTAGATACTGAGTAACTCAGCCGTGCTATTTTCTCTCAAGACCCCCACCCATATACTCCAAAAGACGTCTGGAGTGGGCAGGGTTTAGTATCCGCCAGGGCTACATAGGGAAGTACCCTATATATTAGCTGTTTGGTTTGCTCAACGTTGAAGGATACAGTGTTCCAAAATATTGTGCACCTTATCTTTGTTTCCTTGAAACTTGTTCTACATTTTTCAAAAAACAAAATGAATGAAGACGCCGGAAACGGTGTAGCTGCGGCTGACCCAGTCGTAACAGCTTTTAACTTTACAGGTTTAAATGAAACCGAGGAGGGTGTTATAGACATCCCTCAAAACTTAAGAAGAGCCATCACTCTAAAACTTATAAAACATGGCCTACCGCCAAGAGGAGGTAGAGCAGTTTTCGTGATAGAGGCACATGAATCCTTTCAGACAGAGGTATTCTATTCATGGGTAATACTTCCTGAATGCAATCCAATATCACACACATTTCACTTCTACAAAGAAGATGATCCGCCAGAGGAATACATTCCTTTCGAGGATATTGAAATTCCATTAACATACCAGGAGCATCAGCTCTGGTTTAAAGGCGCCCTAAAACATCACAAAAACATTACTAGGCTCGGTCCACTAGGTAGACCAGGAGCAACATGGCCGATTTTAGCCGGCTATACACCTCATCCTGAACTGGATATAATGTCAGATGAGGAACTACTTACTCAAATACAAGAGTTAATAAAAATTTACAGACAATTGGTCCAATATGTCATGCGGACTCTCACAGTCCAACCACCATTCACACTGCCAAATCAGACCCCTCATCAGGGGACTACACTAAAAATTACACCACAGACTCTCTACTCAGTCATGGGTAAAATGCCCACAAAACGTGAGCAAATTCCGTTCTGGATAGCTCAAACAATTACTCAAATCGAAGCAGTATTTCCAAATACTAGCCCGTATGAGAAACACAGAATCCTAAAAATCAGTTTACCAATGGGGATCACACCACAACTGGAAGACTGCACCACTTGGGGTTCAGTCTTTGCTGCCATTTATACTAAAACACATGGCATTCCGTCAATTGCGGTAATACCTGATGTCCTCAAACAAATTCAAAATGAATACGGGGCAGAGCCTGCTCTAAATTTAGGTATGTAATTACTGAAAAATTTCGACCAGGTCTCAACAATAATATTATCTAATATTAAAGGAGAGGCAGCAGCAGTTGCGATCCGCCAAAAATTGAGGGAATTCGATGTTACAGAACATCAAACTGAGCTACCCAGATTAATAGAACAATCTTATGCAGAATTAGGCAGAGATAGTTTGGGTGGAAGACCAGTGAAGCCGAAGCTATCTGAAAGTCCAGAAAAGGACTCTATTAAACAAACTCCTACATCTTCTAAAAAGAAGTGGGAAAGTAATAAACAAATTTCAAACGAGAAACGTTCTCAATCCCGAGGTAGGTCTCCTCAAAAGGAGCCCTCTGAAAGGAGGTATAACCTCAGGAATAGGGATAATTTGAGAAAGCCTGACAGGTATCAAGATACTGATACACGTTCCTCTCGTCCCTTTCAGATCTCATCACAGACTTCGGAAAGAAGAGGACGGACGGAACACAGAGAAGAACGCGTGAAATCGAAAGACGACAAACACGCTCCAAAAACTAAAGCAAAACCTCAATTCTCCAAAAAGGAAGTAGCAGGTCTAAAGATCAGACATGCCGAGAATACTGAGAACACAACTCAAGAACGGAGAATGGGCTCAGACAATGCTGGACAGTGCAGCAGAAGTCACAATAGTTCGCCAGAACCTGAAGGAACTTCTGGAGATAGTGGACTTGAATGAATACATTAAAGTAGAGACTGTAGACACCAGGGTTAGTACTCCACAAAGGTTATTTGAAATAACACTCCGGATGGAGGGAGACAAACCTAGACAGGTGAAAGCACTTTTTTGGGAAAGACTATCAAAGGGCTATGACATACTTCTAGCAGAAAAAGACTGGCCACCACAATTTGTCAGGGAGTGCCCACATGGCGAGGACATTATTATGCCTGCCTTCTCCAACTATATTCCAATTAACCTAAAATATACATATGCCAGGAAATGGGCAGTAGCCCAGGCCCCAGCTTTATATAAAAATCATGTAGGATGGGATGAGGACTCACCTCACCATAAAATACATCTGAAACATGAACCAACTGCACAACGGCAGTACCCAATAAAGCAAGAAGCTAAAAAACAGGTCAGGGAGATCTTGGATCAACTTGAATATCAAGGGGTGATTGAAACATGCACCTCCTCTATGAACAATCCTTTGTTTCCTGTCTCCAAACCAGACAATACATATCGTCTAGTTTTGGACTACAGACACCTAAACACTTGTTCTAAAACTTTTGCAGTGCAAAATGTACATAGCACATCATTAATGAATAACATTGTGCGTAAAAAATATAAAACAACATTAGACATCTCAAATGGTTTCTTTTGTCAAAACATAGCACCTGAAAGCAGGTACTTAACAGCATTCTCCATAATGGGGACCCAGCGTCACTTTTGTCGACTCCCACAAGGGTTCAAGAATAGCCCAGGTTTATTCTCAGCGAGGGTAATGGAGTTACTACAAATTTATGACAATGAGGCATTGTCCTATGTCGATGACATCTATCTGACAGACGATGACCTGGACAAACACTTGAACAGGGTGAGCACCATTATATTGGGTTTCGCCTCTGAGCGCTACAAATTCAACTTTAAGAAGTCCAGAATTGCCCATCTCAATGTCCTATTTCTAGGATATGAGTTTTCAAGTGAAGGCAAGAGCTTGGCAGCTAACTTTTTAGAAAAGTGTGCGCTGCTCCAACCTCCAAAAACGCTAAAAAACTTACAATCCATCCTGCGTTTCCAAAATTTTGGAAGAACATACATTCTAAACTACGCAGAAAGAGTTAAACCTCTCTACGCATTAATCAAACCTGATTTTTCGATCAGAAACTGGACACAAGAACACACAGAAATCTTGCGTTCAATACAAGCTAACATGTTAGCAACAAATCACTTACGAACACGCGTAAATCAACGCAATTTGGTGATCCGAATAATTTCGGGTCAATGCGGATTCACCTACTTAACTTTCAATGAGGGTGAGAAAATACCAATAGCGTACAAATCTCATTTGTACACACAAGCGGAAATGCGCTTCAGTTCAACTGAAAAATTCTAACAGCAGTTCAAACCGCTGTAGCAAAAGAAAGAGCCTTAGCCCAAGGGAAACGCATTATTGTCGTAACCCCAGTACCTGCTTTAGAAGCGGTTACAAAAGCAAGCATTCCAAATGCTAAAGCATTACATCCAAGATGGATATAATGGGTTAATTCTCTTGCTGCAACAGATGTTGAATATGTTTTTGATCCAGATTTAAAAACACAAGCATTCCTGCAGTATGAACATGAATGTCCCCTGCCTACTGAAATTCTGCCTCTCGATCAGTACGAATTCATAATTTACACTGACGGATCCGCACAACCCGCAATAGGGAGTAAGCAAGCTTACAGTGCAGCGTGTGCAATCGTTAAAGGTCGCATGCGAAATGGCATCTTCAGACCTATGGTCACAAAAACGCAGTCTCTAGGAGATTGTACAGTTCAGCGAGCTGAACTACAAGCATTCAAACTGGCACTTGAAACTACAGATCTCGAATTCCCCACACTAATCGTGTGCGATTCTTTTTACTGTGTACAGTCGTATAATGAATATATACAAAACTGGCTTGAAAATGGTTTCAAAGATGGCACAATAAAGCACAAAATGCTTTGGGAACAAGTAGTTCAGTTGAAAGACGAACTACCAAAGGCTCACGTAATCCACACACTGAGTCATCAATGTGATGGCGTTCACGTTGCAGGGAATTCATTGGCTGATGAAGCCGCAAAGGGGGCTGTGCAAACGGCTTCCGTAGCTGCGATCACTCGTTCCAAAACAAAAATAGACGGTGAGATAATGTTGGCTGTCAATGCTTCAAGCAAGGGCAGCAGTGCAGCGTTACCAAAAAAGTTTCCACTCAAGTACTTTTATGTAATTGATGCGAACAACGTTCCTTTTGCTCGAATCCCTGGAGTGGGGGATAGGGTAATTCCAAACTTGGAACGTAGAGCAGCCTTGAATTATGAAACACATTTGGGGGAAGGTCTGTCACATCAAGGGATCTCTAAAACAATTTTGACGTTAAAAGAGATGTACTGGTGGCCTGGAATGAATACAGAAATCCACATATTTATCAACAACTGCTTAGACTGTAAATTACAGCGAGAGAGCCACCAGACACCATGCTGCGAATGCGGCAACCCAGTGCAGACACCATTGTTAGACAGCATTAGACTATCTACGCACCTGCGTCCTACTGGACAAAGGCATTCCCACAAATACTGAATCTAGGTTCCTATGGTTATGGCCTCAGCGCTCAGCTGACGCTCGAACTGTTATAAAAGATTTGCGAGTCTTTATCGGCATATACGCAATAGGCACGCTACATTCTGACCAGGGTCCTGCGTTTAGCTCTCGGGCTTACAAAGAAGCCATGGCCAGTCTGGGCGTTGCATTGCGGTACTCCTCTCCATTCCATCCTGAGGGAAATTCGGTTGTGGAAAGGAAAAACCGAGACATAAAGCAGTCTATAACAGCTAGAGTATTAGGTTCGGGTGACTGGTGGGTCAAACACCTTAGTGGGGTACAGCGCGCTTTGAATAATCTGCCAAGAAGTTCTCTAGGGGGGGTCACTCCATATGAGGTCCTATTTGGGACAAGAATGTGGGTACCGGACCTTGAACACATAGGCACAGTGGTGGAAAATAAACCTTTTGATATCAAAGATCGTTTGGCTGTTTTACAGGACTTAAACAAATTAAGAACGAAACAAAGCAACGTATTCCTACAGCCAACCACCACTGGGGAAAACTCGGCGGTCCCGGCAAGGCCTGTCTGGATTCCAAAAGTTGGGGATCTAGTCAGAGAAAAAGTTGCGGACAAGAAGGAATTTGGACCTTCTTACAGACAACCAGTACCTGTCCTCGCAGTTCAAGGAACAAGAACAGTACTTCTGCCGCCCCTTGCTGGAAGAAAGGAGAAAAGATTTGTGTCCATCGACCTCATCAAACCATAGTATGTGGCCAATACTAAATAGTAGGCCTCATGGACTCCGACCTAGTATCAAACGCACTCCTCTCGCTACTATCCAAGAGGTTCAGACTGAAAGACTGATAACCATCGAGAATTCAGCAGAAACAGATGAAGGACTAAGCAACAACGCTATGGAACTCATCCCTCTTGAACACCAAGTAAAAGTTCGTCCAAATACACCTGTTTACACCAACGTAGCACGTGATGAACTGGTTCCAGTGATTTCAACAAATCCTGATGCAATTCCAACAATTGATAGAACTGCTTCTGGCTACTTCATTAACTTTGATACGTTCTCAGAAGATCCAAGTGAACCTGAAACGACGCCAGCATCATTCAAATTCAAGCAGCAAGTACAAGACTTTCTTCACTTTCTGAAAAAGACTTATTTGGTTTCTCCATGGATTGAACTCTGGATTATATCTGGACTTTTTGTTTTCCTGCTCTGGCTAGCTTTGGTTACAACTGTGAGCGTGCTTATAAGTGGCAGATACATCCATGTGAACACTGAAGGAAAAGGCGTGAACCTACTTTTGAAACCTCATAAATCTTCCCATCGTGAAGCAAGAGACTTGTCATCAGTGAACATCACAGCTGTTCCTATACACAATGGTATAGTGTGGGACAAAACAGATTTTGATATATTCGGTCCGACGGAAGAATTGAACATTCCACATTTGTTTAAAATTTCACTGAGTGATCTAATTTTGTCCAGTACCTATTCTGATGATTGGGACTTTGAGACTGTAAATGACATTATGTTTGACCAAGAAAAATCTGCTGCATTTTCTAAAAATGAATATTTAGAGGGTTCATCAGACTATGAACAACTGTATTGTTATAACCACTATGGTCATCATTATTTGCATAAATCTGCATATCCGAGAAATGTGTTCATGTTTAACCAATGGGAACATTGTCCTACACCACCTAAAGGTAGTTCAAAAACATTTGCTAGTAAATTTCCATATTTTTCAGGTTATAATACATCTGATCCAGAAATGTTTTACTATAAAAATGTAAACAAGACAGGAATGAAAATTATGTTAACAAATACAAAACAGATTTATTCTGCATTATTTAATGCCCAACTGTCTAGACAGGGTTTCGACTTTTGGAAAGACACCATAGACACAAAAACTGTGTGGGGTACTAAAGAATGCCAAGTGCAGGGGATAGAAGCTTTATTTAGAGCCTGTATCATCCCTGAACAAATAATGTTTTTGAATGAAACAATCCAACAAACATCTTGTCTTGGATTAGCCAAGATCAAAGATATGAACACACCTTCTGTACCAGCACCTGCAAGAAATAACGAAACACAGGCAGTGGTGACAGTTGACAATATACTACAACTCAACAGATCTAATCCTGATTGGAAAAAATGGTTGATCTGGCCCACAGACACGAATAACTGTCAGGAAAGATTCCTGAATAAAACTCAGAGCTTTACTATTAATAGGCCAGACCCAAGATACGTCCAAAGACAACATCCGGGGGTAGTAACAACATACAGTGTAGGAAAATTATGCCTCGATTGGCTGCATAAATCTACACTACAGGATGTGAAACAACACTTAACCTTACTTGCAAAAGACGCAGCCCTTAGGGATTTCTTGCTTGGACCAAGAAAACCGCGTCAAAAACGTTTCATATATGCCGGCATTTATGCTGCCTACAATGAAGCATGGAAAGTATCACAGATGGAGGCCGCAGAACGAATACGTGAACTTGATCGTATTAATTTTGAGAAAACACTCTCTGTGGTCGACAATGGGTTAACAACTTTGTCCTCCAGAATATATTCACTGGACGGCATTGTATCCTCTGCTATCGACATACTAGAACAAGATTTGGCGATGTTACAACAAGGCCAATCTCAATTACGTTCTATTGTGTTATTAAGCTGGACGCTGCAATCTTTGCGAGCGGGCTATGTGCCTTGGCGTTTTATCAACACAACGGCTCTGTTTGCAGAATACAATCTCACTGATAAACAGATCGAATTGGCACAAAGAGGAGCAAGGTATACAGTGCTGAGCATTGAAAAACTGGAAAAGTTACCATTCACAGTGGCAGAAAAACCAGCTACAGAATGGCTTATTCATGGCAAAATCACACTACCTGTGACTACTTTTCAGTTTCAGTATTGCCTCAGACAAATGCAAGCAGGCAAATATGAAAGGTTGGGTAAGGAATACATTAAGACATCTTGGGCTTTACCGTATACATATAGATGTTGGAGCGGGGATCGTGAAGTGTTTTTGAGCGGTACAAACTGTAAACGTGCACTGAGCGGCTCACTTATATGTCAGGACATTTCCTTGCACGGGGCTTGTAATGGTTCTGTGGCAAACCTGTCTTGCCATCAGCAGGGTACACCAGCTGCTGTGATTAATCCAACTTTTGGACAACTTTCTAATGGGAGTTACCTCATGTTGAATGATCAGAGTTGCTGTGGCATGCTGCCAGGCATCCCATATCTAGTTACGGTCAACTCCAGGGTCACTTGCTGTATGCAAGTATTGTTTGCCCCAATAGACACAGTCAGGGAGTCGCCTCTATGGCCTTCGCTGAACGTCTCTTTTATAAGATTTGATACTTTAAGCAGAATGAAAGCCATGCTTTTACAACAAACAGTGCCTTTGACCTCGGCCAAAGAAACCTATGATCTGCAAGTTGCAAGGACTTCGGCTGAGATACAGACTTTAATACGTACAAACTGCCCTATACATTTCGTATGATAGGACGAATCTTCAATATGTCTGATACAACCGGAATTGTACATGTATTTAAGGGCATCTGCTCCGGTCTGTTAGCACCTTTTCAGGCAATACTGGAATCATCCCGAACTTTGCACATTCGGTGTTTGGTGGCATACCGTTAATTCTAGCACTTGTTGCCGGAATTCTATTTCTCTTCCTGCTATTGCGCTATGGCCAGCCAATTCGCCGACATCACTCCGAGCGAAATGGAGAGAGCTCTCCTTGAACGAAAGTGCCGTGAGCAAATAGTACAGCTTTTGGGCATAAATCGTCTACAGGACCTTAATACCACGTGGTTCCTGTCATTCAGACCAATCTGGCAAGATTGCATCTTACCTGTTCTACGATGCCTGCTATGCGGTGTAGAATGCGTGTTGGACACCTGTCTAACATTTCCATCGGATACGCCAACGGATGTCGATACTCTGCTGGACCAGATAACGGCCCATGCTATGTGTTGTCCCCAGAGGCTACCAATCCTGATGTCAGCATTCATTGAGATCTCACAGACGCTTCCGGCTGCTGCTGAGGTACGAGAAAGATCAACAGGCACACAGGTAACAACGCGACTGCGACCATTGCTGAAAGCGATGCTTCACATCTCTGTGCGATTAACCTGCTTCACGAGGTGTTCCAACTCACACCAACTACAGTGGATGATGTTTTGTCTATAGAAATAGATGATCTCATGTTTACACCAGACCCGTAAACTGACTCTGATTCAGCATACAGTGTTCCAGAAATGCAGTAACAATTTGGCCTTCATTCTACAAAAACTTGGAACTCTACCAAAATTGAACTTTTTCCCATTTTTTCGAACGAAAATGGAACTTCAATCTGCTTAAAATAGAACTAGCCTTATAGTACAGACTTGGCGGTCCTTCCACAGACATTTAGTCATCTTATGTGTCTAAAAACAGTTCATTGATTTTCATGACATGAAATGACTTTGATTTTTGAACAACTTATCGAACATTTTTTTGTCACATGTAAATATTATTGCTTATTTCATTCCAATTGCATTTATTTTGAAAAACTATATGCCTGAAATGAAAAGCTATTGCTTCAAATGTACAGTACCTTTTGCATTTTATATTATGTTTTTTAATAATTTTAAGAAATATTTTTTAAATATGCGGTGCTCCATTTTATGTTTAGCATTTTAAATGTTTAGCATTTTAGTATCATCGTATACACGAAAGTGGAGTGGGTGTTGTATTCCTCTTAGGGTGTCCATAACGGGCTTTCCAGTATCATGTCCTTATATAGGCACAATTCACCCTGCCCTTATATAGGCATAAATTCCCAGGCCTTATTTAGGCATTAAACCATGCACTCCAAATACAGGCATGGTCTCCGACATCCGTCCACCCTAACGTCACAACGAGTACATGAAGAACAGACCCTTAGGCTGCGGGAGTTTCCCTAGTCCAGGACTATTGATTTCTTCAAGGACTCATATATTATGTATGAACCGTTATTCCTTAGGGGTTCATTCATGACGTCTTTCGCTGTCCGATTCACGTCAATGCTAACATTCCTAGGTACTCTCAGGTATAAATATACCTTCCCTAGCCCTTGTAAACTAGAGGAGACCTCGACTTCAGAGGAGCCCGTTTCCCGGCCTGACGCACTGAGAAGACGCTGTCATCCCTGCACGCAGAGAGTCCAGCTTCCAGTGATCTGACTTCCCTTGCGGGGTGTTGGAGTTCGAGTCTGGCAAAGAGATTCCTACCTCTCTCATTCTTCAGGTATGGAGCTGATAAGAACCTAGAGGGACTCTTGGCATACTAGGCATACTAGGCTTAACATACTCTTAGTATACCATAGTAAGGAATACTTCACCTACTTCATACCTCTCCCTACACCTAGGATTAGGTTAGGTACATTGGGGTAGAACTAGATTAGAAACGCATCGTATGAGTACTCGCATTTTTAGCTCATGTTATTTATGTATGTGAATATACGCTAAAAGATAATGCTATCGCAGTATTATTTATTTCTACTGCTCACACTGTACATTATTTATCTCGCATACTGTCTTGTGATCGTAACAGCACATTTTACTTACACCAGAAACAAGACTGTTCAATAAATCTTTTATTGAAAACGCCCGTCTATTTCTTTCTGTGTAAACTTGGAGAAAACTAAGCATGCACGATTGAGCTGAGTGAAATAGGTATCTATTGTTTCCACGAATCTGGGACACGTTCTGATTCGAAAGGGAAACATAGTGGTCATGTTTTGCGGCTGCCAGAAACTACTCCCTTCTTGTTGTCAAGGAGTTTCTAGTGGCCTCTGAGCTAGCTGGCACAAGTAATTAAGTTTAATATACTCGATAGGGACATACTGACCTTAGTCCTATGTCAAACCTATAGGATATATTATTCCAATGCGCAGAGCCTATTAGGGAAATAGGAGCTACACTACAAAACAAGGAGTCCGGTCAATACTTGCAGTCTTTTCTCTCCCAAGGGGGCTGCCAGGTGGAGCAGGCGCTGTAACTACGTCACAGTATAGAGTCCCAATGCACCAGGCACACAATACCTGCCAACAGCCACGGAGGGGCCGGTGTGTCCAATCTCGACTCTCACGGGGGCCAGGAATACTCCCCAACACACAGGAAGGCAACTCGTTCACTGCAGCCGCAGTATTTGCCGCATGGCGCGCCCAGAGGCCCGCTGGCCGTATATCATGGAGGCTGGAAAGCTCACCGAAATGAAAGAGGGCTGGTAATGTCACTGTGAGGACCTCTCAGCAGGCCCCCGTGGGCTGAGCTCCCAGCCACCTCGGTTTTCACTCATGCGGGCGGCCGCAGGCCCTCAGGACGCGCTCCCCGCCCGGCCTGCACGCCGCGGAAGTCACGGGGGCAGAGAACCCACCGGAGGCTGAAGCGGTCGGAGAACTGGCGATGCACGGCCCCTACCACAGGGATGAAGGCCCAGGGCACACGCCGCAGCCGTGGCGTTCACATCCTCAAGCAGCCGGTGGTCTCCGAGGCGCGCCCCACGTCCCCAGCCGCAGCAGTCCGGCTCCGGCCAGCGATCTCCTCCAGTGCACAATCGATCCAGGCAGCTGTTGGTACAATGATGGAACACGCTTCGGGGGTCAGGTGAGCCCCTCTTCAGGCTTTTTGGCTCGGGGTAAATCTATTTAAAACGGATATTTCGGGAGTGGTGCGACGGAGCAAAGCTACCGTGCGGCCCTTTCCCTCGGCAGTTGGCCACGCCCCTCCTGCGTAGAGCTTCGTGACTGTAAGAATACCGTTGGTAAGATTGAAGCTTTCACTGAGTCTGGACTTCTGGACACTTTTGCCATTCATTGGATGAATCTGCTGTAGAAATACCTAAATCAAACCCTTGCCCCAGATAGGACATATTGGCCTCATCTCTTGATCTCTGTGAGCTTCATAGGCACTTAAAGAAAGCAGCAGAGAATTTAAAGATTTCCCCTACTACTCACCTATAAGCAGACAAATGGGTGGTCCTGATGAAGGTGGATATAAAGTAAGCCTGGGCGTAGATCGCAGAGTTTTGCTACGCGAAACTTCGCCAAGTTACAAAAAACTCAGCGAAGTTCCGCAAGTGGCAGAGTGTAGTGCGAACTGCTGTTCTCACTGGTCTTGCTGCTGCTCGGCTAGAAATTCTACCCGAGCGGCAGCTCGTGCTCGCGAACTTACCGTTCGCGAGCGGGGAAAAAACTCCGCTGCACTACGCCAAGCTGGGTTTTCTTGCACTCCGCGAGCTCCGCTGAGTGCAGAGTGCAGAAAACTCCGCAAACTCCGCAAACGGAGCGGAGTTCAACGCCCAGGCCTAAGAAATTCCACCGAAACATGCATTGACCTGGTTGTTGTGAAATCCCAATCTGCAACACGATTACGGATATTTCTTGAAGTGTTCTCTCCGTAATTATCATCAGTGTATGTAACTGTGGTTGGGTAGGTCATGTATGAGATGAGAGTGTGTTCGTGTGTTGTTGCGTATGAGGTTAGAATGGTTTTGTCTGGTTGGGGCATACTATATGTTTCAACACATCCTTTCACAAATTCACCAGCCGGCGCACCACACGCCGCGGGTGCCGCTCTTCGTAAGGTGGGTTACAGCCACAATTGCGAACAAAGCGGTTGCAATTTCACCGCTAACTTGATAGAGCGCACTCCGAAGCGAATTCAATTTAATTTATTTAATCCACAGCATACCAGGATGACAGACGCGTTTCGGCACGGTCGCCTTCCTCAGTGTCAATTACATCAATTCATTCAGATCTAGTTTAAATAAAGTCATCATAATACAAATAAAAATTCAGTGAAATCAAAAGAGGATTCGTGTTCGTCTCATTGCGGTTTACATGGCGGCCATCTTATAACATGTTACTTCCCCACTAGATGTATACATCGATGGCCATTGTTTCACACAATATTATTCATGGGCATGATTACTCCTAAAGCTAAATGGAATTAATACCCCATTATAACTATCCCTACGTCACTGTAACTAAGCCCTGTATGGGAATCACATTGTGAACTCCTCTTATCCTATTGGATAGTGCATATGGGAGTTTATCTTAAATGCCTGTATCTCATGTGTCATGATCGCCATCTCCTCAACCATCATGCCCCTGATGGGCTATCTATCCAGTCTTCTTGATTGCTCTTTTACTGTCTGGGTTGTTAAGTTTCCTCTTTCTCATCCTATATGGATCCACATTTCTTCCTCATTATTTAATCCTCTCGGGCCTTACTCTGCATTTGAATTATGAGTCTTGATTCTAGGGTTCGGAGTCTCCTCACTCTATCTCCTCCCCTCTCATCCTTACCCACTTGGTCCAGACAAAAGAATTTTAGGAGACTACTATTGCTATTATGTTCTTGCTCAAAATGCCGGGCAACCGGATATGTCTGATCTTTATTCACGATTGCCCGCATGTGCTCCAAAATTCTTTTTTTGGTGGGATGTATTGTGCTCCCCACATACTGTTTGCCACATGGGCATGTTAAGCAGTACACTGTGTGGTCAGAGTTACAATTTAAAAACTTGTGTATCTGTATGTTAGATTTTCTGCCTAGTACTCTATACTCACTTACTTTATGGCTGTTTTTACAGGCTTTGCACCGTGTGCACGGAAAGAACCCCTGATTGGGTCTTTTTTCTTGGCCTTCTCTGTGAAATGACTTTTTACTAGGTGTTCCTTTAACGTAGTACCTCTCCTGTAAGTGATTGATGGTGCATCCGATATCAATTTCCCAATAATATTATCAGATTTTAAGATTTGTCAATTTCTTCTGTGAATTTGGTATAGTTCAGATGCATTTTCAGTATAGTCTGTGATCATTCTTACAATAGTCTTGCCCTGTGATTTATCCATCCTACTTTCCTGACTGCCCTCTTTCTCTGTAAGTAGTTGACCTCTTGGTGTTAAATCGCTTCTACATTTTGCTTTGTTTAGCACCCCTTTGCAGTAACCCCTTTCGAGGAATCTCCGTTTTGCGCTTGCTTTGGCTACCTTATATTCACTGGGTGTGGAGCAGTTTCTTTTGATGCGTAGATACTCCTCAAATGGGATGTTGTCAATCACGCTCCGTGGTTGACAACTCCCTGCGTGGAGTATTGAGTTTACCGCAGTTGGTTTCCGATAAAGGGTGGTGTGTAATGTATTGTCCTCAACATATACTGTGCGATCTCAATATACCACTTGCTTCTTACTGATACAGCTCGTAAATTTTAAATTCAAGTTATTGTTGTTGAGACCTGTTATATATCTTTCTGCCTCATTTTGAGTGCCTCTCCAGATGATGAATAAGTCGTCTATATAGCCCACCCACTCCTCATTCTCTCCTGCCCAGGCCACGTGCTTCTCCCACCATCCCACGAAAAGATTCGCTTAGCTGGGGGCGAAGCACGTGCCCATAGCTGTGCCCTGTTTTTGCAGATAAAGTTGTCCAGAGAATCTGAAGATATTGTTATTGAGACAGAACGCAATCAGTTCCAGTAAGAGCTGGTTATGTTCTTGGGATTTTAAAGATCTCTTTTCTAAAAAAGAATTTCATAGCAGATAGGCCATTCTCATGTGTTATACACGTATAGAGACTGGTGATGTCTAACATGATCAGAAACATATCTTTCCCCCATTGTATCCCTTCAATGATTCTGAGAAAGTCCTTAGTGTCTCTCACATAGGAACTTAAATTCTTCACCATCTGTGCGAGGAAAAAGTCTATATATATCGAGGTGTTTTCCAATAAACTGTTTTTTGAGGACACTATTGGACGTCCTGGGGGAAATTTCATATCCTTATGCACCTTCGGCAGATGGTAAAAAGTAGGTAATTCCGGGTACTCACAGTTCAGGAATCTATAGTCTTCCAATTCCAGGACACCTTTGTCTTTCCATTCTTTCAGACACATATGTATTGTTTTCGAATGTGTTTCATTGTGATAGGATAAACATCTGATGTATTACAGTGTGGAAGAACTGTATATTTGTATTAATGAATTATTTGTGGTTTCACAAATATGTTTTTAACTTTATATAATCAGAAAAAATCATTGAAAAAAATATGAACATGTTTCAAAATGTAATAAAATGCTAAATACTAGTATGTCTATGTTCATGACTTATTAATTTCAGTAATGGACAGCCCATAGAGCTCTAGTGAGCCTACAGAGAAGGAATACAGGTTGTGTGGGAGTTTTTCTTTAGTTTTTGTGACACAGACATAATACATATCTCACATACTGCACTAGCGTTGCGCAGTGGCAGCATGTCAAATAATGGAGGTTCCAGGCTTGTCAGTCAAGCGCTCTCTTCCCCTATTAAAAGTCGGAATAGAGAAAAAGGCCTACCCTGGTACCTACATCCCTATTCCGACTTCTAATTTGGTAGAAGCTTGTGTGTCTGGCTCTGCTGTGCTGTTTAGCTAGAGTTAAGTGACGGAGGAGTTGGGAAATTTGGGACTGGCCTGCAGACAAAAAGTGTGCATGCTCATGTCGAAGAAGAGCTGGTAAGTTTTGTGTTTAGCAGCCTCTAAATTCATAGTAGTGTATGTTTGTATCTGTGTCAGAGGGTGAACGTGATTGTCTGTGGAACTGTGTGTGTATCTTCGTTTGTTTATATGTGCGAGTGCTTTTAAATGTTTGCAGTTTGAAAACCTAGGATGGGAGGTATTGGACATGGGGGCCTGGTGAGGGGTGCAGCTAAAGCCACTGTTGAGATTTCACTGTTGTGGGACTTTATGTGACTAGTTATTGCCCTCTTGCTAAAATGTATATTGGCTTCCAGCTCCCATAACACTGAGGACTGCTAACTGGAAGCCAGGATTGGCATGACATGCCACACATATGATACATGACTTGAACTTCTGCTTCAAGCTCACTACGGATTTAAAACATGATCAGAAGGAAGTGTGGCCACTGTAGGAATTGATTAGGCGTGACATGGCAGGTAAGTGCACGTTTTGAGGCCTGTGTTAGTGCGTCATTTGTTTGCTGTCTGTTCGCAAAAGGCTCAGGCTTCCAAATGTTGCCATTACGGCAACTGACTGAGATGTCTCAGGAAATGGGAATGTTTTATTTGTATTTAGTGCCATTTTGGTGCGTTTTGGAATCTTGTAAAAATAGTAAAATGTCCAAATAATATCGCACTGTTTAGGAAAAAAACACTGAAGTGGTGTGTGCAGAGAGATTAACCAAGAATCACTTGCAGTGATGGAAGAAGCACAACAAAGGCCCCTTCTTTTCTGCTCGCCCTCCTAATGCCATTTATTTCTGTACCTACAGATCTGCCTAGTCTCTGGTTTTGCAAAAACAACAATTGATGGACAGAATGCAGAACAATGTCATACATTCACCCCAGTACAAAGATCTGGGCCTAAATCCATCGTTTTTTTGCTCACCATGCCATTCCAGTTTGGACCCAGCCAAATGCAAATCAGTCTTGACCCTGCACCCAATGGGAACAGTCCAGCCCGAACTGCCAGGCCAGGTCATCCCTGGACTGGAAACAAGCATCCTAGGACCGGTTTCGGGCTTTCAGCCCTCATCAGCCACTGGATTCAAGCTAGTCTAGCTGATGAGGGCTGTTAGCCCGAAACCAGTCCCAGGATGCTTGTTTCTGGTCCAGGGAAGACATGGCTTGGCAGTTCGGGCTGGACTGTTCCCATGAGGCACAGGGTCAAGTCTGATTTGCATATAGCTATGTCTGAACTGGGGTGGCGGAGTGAGCTAAAGAACGATGATGGATTCAACCCAGATCTGTGACTGGGGGTGAGTGTCTGAAAAGTTTCAGCACTCCGTCCATCATCTCCTTGTGTTTGCTTTGTTCGCCCTAAGTTGGCAGGGTATGCCCAGACGTGGGTCCCTTGCTCACTTTGTCACTGGATTCAAGCTAGCCTGGCTGATGAGGGCTGTTAGCCCGAAACCGGTCCCAGGATGCTTGTTTCCGGTCCAGGGAAGACATGGCTTGGCAGTTCGGGCTGGACTGTTCCCATGAGGCACAGGGTCAAGTCTGATTTGCATATAGCTATGTCTGAACTGGGGTGGCGGAGTGAGCTAAAGAACGATGATGGATTCAATCCAGATCTGTGACTGGGGGTGAGTGGCTGAAAAGTTTCAGCGCTCCGTCCATCATCTCCTTGTGTTTGCTTTAGTCTCTGGTTTTGTCCTGGCTGCACTCTTAATGTCCTGTGCAAGCTGCAGCCTTTTTGTAATCCTGTTTCTTAATGGCCAATTTCCTAGGTTCTCCTGTATTTCTCTCCGATATACTGTCAGCAACACAGTGTCAACAAAGAAAACTCGACATTTGTAACAGCCCAGAAAGCAGACCTGATTTAGAGGCAACAATGAGAAATGTTAATCTATCTACCAAAAAGCACTGATAGAAACAGTATACTGGACAGGATTATTGTCAGCCTGAGAAGCAGAAATGGCTGGATGAGCCCTTCGGAATTGGAACCTGTGCTTCATGGGCCCACATTTCTTTGAAAAGGTACATTACGTGCTCTGCACTTGCTGATACCCCTTCATCCTGGCAGCAGGTAGTGCAAACACTAATTCATGAAAACAATGTCATCCTGAAGATGAGACTTTCAAAAGTTCTTGAAGATTGCTTAGCTGTGCCAGCACACTTCCTTTAAACAATACTAAAATATGCAGAAAATTAGGAGCACTGACTCACTGAACACATTAGAATCCTGTGGAGATTACCCAGTAATGTCCTATTAAAAGTTTTTGAATCGTGCTGAACAGACTCCTGTAGAGCAGTGTCAATATTGTCCATTAATTGTTCTCGATCCCATTTGATAAGGGCCTGTGCTATCACAATTAAAATAGGAATCATGTGGAGAAAAGCCACCACTATACTGTGCATTTGATTCCTGGTGATAGGAGTCTGTACTGTCCCTTAAAACTATTAAAATAATGCTAGGAATTTCTACAGTTATTCAATTAAAAGTATTAACTTGATCCATAGAAGTTCCTACACACTGTCCATCTGAAAACATTGATTCCAGCTGCTGTATGCCAGTCTTGTCTCATTTGAAGTTCATGAATTCTTTTAAGAAGCGCCAGTACCACCTTATTAAAATATGTTAAATAATCCTGGAAGTTCCCGTAACTGTCCTAATCCAAGTACCATATCCTTAGAGACAATGCTATCAATGTCATAACACAATTCGCAGATTTATTAGAAGTGTAAGTTCTGTCCCATCAAAGAAGGGATTTTTTTTCATGAGAAGGGCCTTTACTTTCAACCCTGGCTGCGTTAGTCCTGTTAAAGCACAACTCCCTAATTGGGCTACAATTCATAACTGCCAACTGACCCAGCGTCATGAAGGCCACGATCAGCTAATCCTTACTTTTTAGTCACCTACACTCTGACTCTTGATTTTGAAGTGCCATTTCCTTATTGTATATATGGCCTACAATCCAACCATGCAGCGAACAGTTGGCAAAAGATCCAGGAACCAGCTTGAAGTGATCACAATAACATGGGAGCTGCACTGTATTTTTGTGTTCTGCAGAACGTCTGGCAGATTGCCTTCAGAGATTGCATTGGGTGAAAAGGACGAAGAATCAAGAATGGAAATAATCATCTCTTCTTGATGATGAAAGACACATCTTGTGCAAAGTACCATGTGAACTGGTGGAAAATAGAGGCTATTAAATATTCATAGGACTATTGGGGCCTGGAAAACAGCATTAGAAATGGACCAGCATTTCTAAGTAACTGGACCCCAGACTTAGAATGCTACTTAAAAGAGATTATAGCAATTGGTTCCCATTCATTCTTTGGTCTCTGCTTCCAAACTGCAATCAAGTGTCCGTAGTTTATTGAAAGTAGCTCTTCCTGCCAGCATCTATCTCCTGGGAACTGCCTGGAAGTATTTTTCAAATTGAGACACTGGCATGGGCTGAACCACTGAGGCAGCCTAAACCCTCAGATTGAGTAAAAGGCACTCTCAGCACACCCTATAGAAGAAAACCAGTCATCAGGATTTTATCAAAGGATATGAGGTGATTAGAAACTCCAGATTTACACAGGTGCTATCTCATGCTTGGTAAAACCCCACTGATGAGTTCAACCAGTGTAACCAAATTCTGTTTTAACAAGCTCTTCTGGGCCCCCAGTGCTACTTCAGTATCTTGTGAGCCCTATTCTTTGTACAATGGGAAATACGAGAACATCTTTCTGACCTGAGTGGGATAGGATTGAAATCAACTCTTAAATATAACTTGTATATAGGCTGCGCTTCTTTACAACATGGCTAAAACACATTGACAAAGCCAATACCCCTTGCATAGGAGAGAACTATTGGCTCTGCCAATGCTTGTTCTACCCTGACACCTCCTCCACATGGTTCTAGGGTAAGCCCTCCTCCATTCTGCTGAAATCATCCTGGGAAGGGGTCCTGCACCTCGGTGTAAGAATTTGTGCCCTACCACTTTAAATGTTCACCAGGAGCCACTGATATGTGTGGTTGTTGTAGAATCGCGGTAATGCATGCACATAGCCTGAGCCTGCACAGAAGATGGACCAGCAATTGCTTGCTCGTCTGCGGTATTTGGAAACATAGGATGTTCTTCTTTTGGAGGCTCAGGAAACTCAAACCTTGACAGCGAGGTAATCCACTGAACGAGTGCTATGTCAAAAAGTTCCACTGGCAAGAATGACCTATCATAGTCAACATCCAGTAGAAGGGACAGGTGTATTGCTCGGCTTTGTCTCTGGTGCTCATGTAGCAGTTGAATGATTGCTTCCAAAGCAAGGGAAGCCACTGGGGTCTGCTCCATGTGTAAGTCCAAGATGATTTCAGTCAGACAATTTATGACCCAGAACACAGATTTTACTTATGTAGAGTCCATTTTGTGAAATGATAGCATCCAGTGCTCGCTGAATTCGGATAGCCAAGCATGTACCATATAATGTGTTGTGTTTCCCTGCATCTTTGTTCAGCTGGATGCTTGTACTCCATGTTGTTGATTTCCTTGTTGGAACAGGAGAAAGATAATAATACCACAGCTGATTGGCAGTTTGATGGTTGGGAATCCTCCAAAAGGCTTGAGAACAAAGAATGGAAAAACAATGGAATAAGTCCAAATACTGCTTCAAATCCAGTCACCAAAACAAATTCAATGTTCTTAAAAAGATGCACAACACTAGTTGTCAAAGACGAGTTTAATATCGTCTACACAATATCAGCAAATTGTGTTGGATTTTGCATGTGTTACAGCTTCCAAATTTCTGAAGCAGTTCTGGCTGTTTGCAGATTATAGGTTTCAGCTGCTGAAGTCAAAGTGACTTATTTTTCATTAAACGGACAATAGCTTATTTAGAGTGTCAAAACGCATGGATTTCATACCTGTACTAGGCCATGGGATGTTTCTAATTATATTTCAAGGTGGTGGGTACAAGGTCCTTCCACAATACTGTATTGTTTCAGAAAATGTTATCTGGTATGGCTGGCCAGGTTCCAACCCACAGCTAGTAACGTTTCAAAAGAATAAATGAGAACTGTTATTTAGAAGCTCATGATGTGTGGAGATGGATGCAGTGGGGGAACAGATAAAACACAACGCAACCCTGGCATCAAAGTGCTACACATTCCATGCAATGATATAGTATCACACAGAAGGAAGTGACCCAAGGGATTCCTGCAATTCGCTGTACTAATATGCACAGGGTCGTTTTCATTTAGTCATGTAGGAAAAAGGAAACTTCCATGAATGTAACACTTGTGAATTGTGCATAGTTTCATACCAGCCAATGAATCTATATTTCTGGCAGTCGTGAAAATGAAACGCTGTAATGGGTAAAGAAATGCTACCGTGTATTAACCAGGTAATAGGTGGAGCATCACTAACCATAAATGGTGTGTCTTCTATTTGTTCTGTATTCAACAGTGTGTTTGTTGATTCTTTCTTTACCATTGTTTTCTGGGTAAGAGTCAAATGATATGGTTCAAATATGGCTGTTTCATTGAGAAATTGCCAAGGCTGGAAGCCAATTGGGCTCCATACGCAAAGGACAGCAAGCCTGAAATGGGATTATTCACTAACTGACTCAATTAACCTCACTCAAAACGTAGCACCCCAGGATACTTCTGGCATGCATGCCCCGACATTGGAAACTTTCCTGCAGACAATAATGCAACACCAAGACGAGACACAGGCAGATGCCCGCAAAGCGCAGAGTGCGGCACGGAAAGTCCAGGGCGCAGTTAGGAAGCTGACAAAATCATGTAACACTATTGGCGAACGGCTTACGGAGCTTGAAACTAGAGTCAGCAATGTTGAGACGGAAGTAACCGAAAAACGTATCCAATCTAAGGAACAAGAGGAACGAATCACTGATATCCAATGGAAATTGGAAGAAAGTGAGAACCGTCAGCGGCGAAATAATCTGAGGGTCCTGGGAGTTCCTGAAGGGAAGGAGGGATTAGATATTCGGGCTTATGTGCTGGATCTTTTCCGACGAGCCTTCCCGGAACTTAAAGACTGGAACTGGCAACAAGAGGTCCAGCGAGTACATAGGACACCCTTTACTTTGAGAAATCCAGTTAGGGAAGGCTCAAAGCCAAGAGCCATATTATTTTTTTTTGGTAACTTTCTCCTGAGACAGGTGGTGTTTGAAAAAGCCAGGCCGGAGGCCAGGAGAAGTGTTGATGATGTCTCTTTTTTTGTAAGACCTGATTTTTGCCATGTCACCGTTGAGAGGAGGTGGCGTTTACGCCAGCTGATAAAACCCTTTCAGGATAAAGGGGCAAAAGTGTTTTTGAATAATCCTGCCTCCTTGAAGGTAGTTTGGCAAGGGTCAACAAAGTTCTTCACATCTGAAGTAAAGGCTCAAGAGTTTCTGGCTGGGCTGAAGCCTTAGTACCCTATAGGATTGGGGAGAAGAGTGATGTGCTGTTGGGGGGGGGATATTGAGATATCTTTGTGTCTGACATGTCAGGGCTCTGAAAAACAATCAGATAGCTATCCTTTCCTCACTTCCCCTTCCTAAAGGCTGCTTTTCTATGATAAATCCTCACTGATAGGGCTATCCCTCAAAAAGATAGCATGGTGTGTATAAGGGATTCACGGTGTTGGCAAACCGCTCTCCATCTCCGCCAACAGACCGATGTGCGGTCTGGGCACTTCCCGAAGACGGGAGAGAGGGAGGGAGGGGGGCGGGCAGGGGCGGGTGGCAGGGTTGGGATCAGGGGTGAGGGGTGGGGGGAGGGATGGTCTGGGGGTCTAGGGGTTCTGGGTGGGGGGCACAAAACAGGGTGAAAAAATTCAGAGAGATAATGGGTAAAAAACATAAACAAAATTCTAAAATACTAAGAATAATGACAGAAATAGGAGTAAATTACTTTTACCTAGGTTCATATCTCGGGTTAAAGGAGGAAAGGGATAAAACAAAAGAAAAGGGACAATATATTAGCTTAAATGGGTAAGGTGACTGTTTGCTCGGTTAACATTAGTGGCTTAGGGGACAGGAATAAGCGGAATCGGACCATGGAAATGCTAAAATCTAACAACCCCGACATTATCGCATTTCAAGAAACACACATACCATGGGATAAGAGGGGGTTAATTACGATAAAGGGCTATTATTTAATGGCCTGTTCTACGCAAACTTCTAATATTAGAGGGGTGGCTATCTTAGCTAAGAATCGAATAGGATCCGCTAGGCGGACTTTGGGTGACGCAGGAGGGAGGTGGGCTTTGGTGGAGCTTGAATATGGAATAACAATAGTAACGGTATATGGCTCAAACCAGGATGAGCCCAAAATATTCGAAGATCTGGAAATGGAGTTGGCGGCCTGGCCTACACCGTTAATCATGTGTGGGGACCTTAATATACATTTGGGAGTAGGCGATGTGATGCCTAATAGGTATCAAGGGCGGAAGCCCAAAGTCTTTCGAGCATTAACATCATTGACTAAATGCCACGGGCTAATAGATGTATGGGAATCCAAGTTTCCCTCTGATCCAGGATATACATATTTCTCTCATCCTCATCAGAAATATGTTAGGCTGGACTACTTCTTTATTTCGAAGCATACTTCAGGAGGGGTAGAGATTGAAATATTGCCTAAATTAATGTCCGACCATAACCCCTTGATGTTAGGGCTAAGACTGCCGCAAATTCATATGTGCCAATCACAATGGACGTTCGACCGGAAATTGTTGGTTGATCATGAATACGTTTGCCATTTTAGAACCTGGATTATAGAATTTTTTAACATGAATAGATATAGCGCCTCACGCAATACGGTTTGGGATGCATTTAAGGCAGGAGTAAGGGGGGAGATGGTAAGCTTTGTATCCAACCTAAGACAACAACAAGGGAAGAAGATTAAGCAACTGCACGCCAAGCTTCGGGATTTTGAGAGAGAGCACCTGGGTAAGATAGTGCGGGGGATGGAGGCAGCTACAACTCAGCTAGATATCACCTTGGCTAAAGCTGAGATAGGGTCTTACTACTCTCAAAAGGCTGCAGCAGGATATCAGACTCATAGGGCGGAGAGCTATGAGTATGGGGAAACAGTTGGAAAATTACTTGCCTTAAAGACAAGACAAAAAATAATGAAGAGCCAGATATCTTCAATAATCAGTGGGGGGACCTCATATACAGATCCGGGGGATATAGTCGATGTGTTCCATACATTTTATCAAGATCTTTATACGGAGGAGAAGCAAGGCCCCCACGGGGATGTCTTTGTGAGGGCTAGTAAAGAATATAGGACGCTGGGGCGGGACGCAAGTGAGAGGCTGGAGACTGAATTTACACTTGAGGAGATACAAACAGCGATACAGCAGTTGGCCTCGGGCAAGGCAGCTGGCCCCGACAAGATCCCATCTGAATTTTATAAAAATTTTCAAGAAGAGCTAGCTCCCTTGCTCTGGGATTTACTTTTAGGGGTACAATATTCTGGAGATCCACCAGATTCTTGGAAGGGTACTAATATTGTCATCTTCCCCAAGAAAGATAAACCGCCTGATAAGCCCACCTCATACAGGCCCATCTCCCTAATCAACGCGGATGCAAAAATCTTCTCTAAAATCTTGGCGAACCGTCTCCAGAGGGTCATAGCCAGCCTTGTGTCACCTTGGCAGCATGGCTTCGTACCAGGTCGAGATACAACTGACCATGTAAGATGAGCCGTGGCCCTATTCGATATTACGGGGGAGACTAATGGATATTTGGCTATGATCCTCTTGGATGCGGAAAAAGCATTCGATCGTGTGTCATGGGAGTATCTGTGGGGTGTTCTGGCAGCTAAAGGGTTTGGCCCCCGGGCCGTCACTGCAATCAAAGCAATGTATAGGGCTCCCTATGCAAAACTACAGTTGATGGGTAGAGAATCAGACACGATAAGGGTGTCACGGGGAACAAGGCAGGGATGTCCTTGTTCCCCAATCCTATTTGCCCTTTATATAGATCCCCTTATCCAATCGGTAATTGAGAACCAGGCAATTGTACCAGTGACGACACAGGGGTTTAGTACCAAAGTACTAGCCTATGCGGATAATATCGCGGTATTAACACCTAACCCTGAGGAAGCAATGAGGGAAATTGAAGCTACTGCTACTATATTTGGAAAGGAGTCGGGGTATTTATTGAATAAATCTAAGACCCAAATAATTTGCACCAAAAATGTCACCTTCCTTGATAGCCGACGAGTAAGTACAGCTACCTATCTTGGAGTAAGGATTACTCCGGACATCGGTCAGATCGCCAAAATTAACTTAAACCCCGTGATTAGTAAAATAGCCACAGACCTTAGGCGAATGAGCTCACTTCATTTAACCATTATAGGGAGAGTTAATGTTCTTAAAATGGTAATGCTCCCCAAGGTGCTGTATCTGTTCAGGGCACTCCCGGTCGAAATTGAAAGGTCTATAATCAAAGCTCTAGACTCTTTATTCAGTAGGTTTATTTGGCAATATGGTAAGGTCAGGAGATCTTTAAAGTTTCTTACTCTGCCACAAGCACGGGGAGGGTGGGCTGCTCCTAACCTAATTTTTTATTATTGGGCAGCTTTGCTACAACAAATGAATATACTTTTCTTCGAAAATACTGGCAGAGCCAGTGGGGCACAGGTGGAGGATCTCCCAACAATTTATGAGCTGGCGCTTGGGGAAAGGGCAAGAGCACTGTTTCTACGTGAGTTGGAACCCAGCTATTATAAGAAGGTCCGATTTAAGATTATATTGAATGCGTGGAAAATCTGGGGAGAATACAAAAACATATGAATATTGAGAAGGTAACAAAGTATACACCCATTTGGAGATCATTCTTATTTCCCCCCGTGTTTTATGATGTTATAGCCAAACAATGGGAGCAACTTGGCTTACGAATAGTGGGAGATATCCAGCCAAATGGCCAATTATATTTGTTCAGTGAGTTACAAAGAGAATTTGGAATTCCGGATGGGCACTATTTTAAATATCTACAAATAAAGGGGGTTTTGGTAAAAGGAGACAGGCAATCCCTAGTGCTAAAATCGCATTGTTTGAAACTATGGGGAGATCCGCCTGTAAAATTAAACATTTATATAGTATGATGATGGAGCAAGCTCCGGATGATATTGAAAAAACTGAAATTAAATGGGCCAGTAGATTAGAGAATGAAGATAACGATATTGATATGTCACTACGGTTAGTAAAGAAAACGCTCCTATTCGCCAATTTAAAGTCACAACATTATAAAACGATTTATAATATGTATTTCACTCCGGCCAAATTATTTAAATGGGGGAAAAGGGAGGACGACAAATGCCCTAGATGTGGGGTAGGACCAGCAGAAGAGATTCATATGTTCTACGGGTGTTCACAGCTGGATTTGATAAAAACCGATTTGGTAAAGTTTTGGGAGAGGATCCTTGGTAAAACAGTGGTACTAACCCCTTCGCTCATGATGATTGGATATGACAGCAGTGCCGAGCTAGATCAAGTTCAGATCAGTATCATATTTATTTCAGTCACTATAATTAGGCTACTCATTGCAACTAGATGGAAGGATCCAATGCCCCCATGCTTTCATGAATACCTGGCCCGCTTTATAGCCGTATATAAACTTGAACAGGCCTTATATACTTGTAAGGGGTACCAGGCTAAAAAATGGGGTAGAAAATTATGGGCTCCAGTTGCGAAGTGGCTAAAAGGGGTAGGGTAATGTACATAGATTAAATTTGTGCTAATGTATTGTCTTTCCTCTGTTTTTTTTTCCTTCTTTTGTAACAGTATTCATTTGGACTAAAAGATAACTAATGACAATGTATAACAAATGGATTAATTTTGTATATGATTTGGATAATGTCTCTCTGAATATCAATTAAAAAAAAAAATTTTAAAGAGAAATTGCCAAGGCACAAAACCTGATCTGAGTGTTTGCAATGCTCAATTAAATTGTATAATTGCTCTTAATTGAGGCTGCCTGTGTTGTAACAATCCTTGATCTCCTTTTATGAGGTCTTAAGCTCAGGACAGAATGTGAATTAATGAGTGGACTCTTTTAGAAAGTATATGCATTCCATTGTCAAGAACTTTAAAAATTGCTTGCATGTTTTCTTGATCCATTGCCTAATTCTTTCTCTGAATATTTGTTCAATTCCTTATAAATAGCATATACTCTCAGAAAAATCCAAGTTTTCATTAATTAAGGAAAACTTTTCTTTTACAGCTAAAACGCTAGAATGTTCCAGCCATCGTTGGCATAGCTTACCTACACTGTATATGGTAACTTCTACAGGTGTGTATGTGTTATAACATGGGTCAGGATAATTAGCTTTAGGTCCAGGACTGTTGGAAAGAAAACAACCCATACAGGTGTTAGAATCTTATGGCAATAAGGCTAAACCTTCAGTAGAGAACTGAGTTGAATTATAGGTTACATTTTTTGTTATATTTTGTATGTTTGAGTCTGACATATTCATCTGAAAATGCCAATTGCTGAATAGAGTTAAATTGACTTTTGGTAAAGAAGGTTTCTTTAAGTCCTTTGTTGTTCCAAATCCCAGACAGGTAGTCTGTTGTAAATTTTTGTTCAGAATAGGCATTTCCTTCTGTACTATGCATGCCCGAAATAAGGCTTCTTTGCCTTGGATCTGCCAAGATTTGGGTCCTCAAATACCTTTCTCATCAACATTTGCTTTCCAATACTCATATCCCTGAATAACGTGATTTCAACTAAACTCAGTGGAGCAAATCAGTTTGTTGGTAGTTATTAGATTCTTTGTAAGCTGTTGTAGCTTCTGTGAAAAATAGAAAGCTGAAGAGTGTGATCTATCAGTACTCTGAAAATAAGGAAATTCTTTCAAGAAATTAGGATGACGGCCAGGAGGCGAAGCCTCATAATGTTTCCAATGTTATCATAAAGTTCTGTAGGATAACTAGTCCTATGTGTGTAATAATGTGCATAGTGATGGTACCAATGCATTTCTTTGTTATTAGCTGCATTAAAGTAAGGATCTTCATTATTCAAGGTAGCACATGCATGTAAATCAAACATCATTCTTTTAAACAGTCTCAGTGTCCCAGTCATCTGAAATAGAATGAGGTATGACAATATCATTCATTTAAACTTTTAGAACATATGATAATTGTAGTGTTTTAGTAGGTCCCATAATCTGGTATGGGACTTTCTCCCAAGCTATGCCTCAGGCACAGGATAAGCTGTGATGTTCACAGCGAATAGAACTAGAATGACGAGTTTCGTTGAAAGCCACTCGATGAAAAGGAAAGTTCCCAAAGCAATCCAGGCATAGGACCATGGAGGAATCAGGTACTTGTCACGAAACCATTGATAAGCGTGCAGCAGTCTCTGACGGTAAGTGACAGTAGATTGTGTTGAAAAGGCTTCTGAAAGATATCCAGAGTCATTCTCAAAGTTAATTGACTAAGGCATCATCTCGAGTGCTGTTGCATCAGGTGGAATTTCATAGTAAACCATGGAAATGCGTCAGACAGTAGCAACTGTCGTAACGGCAGCATCATGTTCATTCATGGAACTTAATGTTCTGCGTAAAGATGGAGACGCGGTGTGATCAAATATCCTGGGGTGGGAACTTGAGCTTGTAATGTTCCTGCTTTGTTCAAGGGGTAGTGTATGAAGAGAAGGGAGAGGTTGAGAAGCACTACTCTGAATCCTTCTTGGTGTCTACAAGGGTATGCTGTCGAGGACTGGCCTCATAGTGCATTATGACATGGTTGATAGGCAACTTTCTGTTTCTCCCTGAGCCAGGCAAAAGGGGCAGAATGACAGTGCTGTTGTCTTTTACCCCAAGAACAGTGACGGGTAGTGAGAAGGATAGTTCAAAAGCTTGCTTCTCGGTTATTTTTTCACAAACTAGGTCCCCAACTCTGGGAACCCACCTGTCAAAAGCAGTGATAACCTCCTCTTCACAGGTGGCAGGATCAGAGTGGTTCACATAACAGCTTGTCTCTGACTTTTTGGATAGTCTGCAAAACATTCTTGGGATTATCTAACCCAGGAACATACATAGGGACTCTGAAGAGAACTTCATATGGACTGCATTCTCCCAATACTCATCTAGGCAGGTTTTTCAATGCTCTCTGGACTCCATACAGACTATGTTACCAACTAAGACCTGAACATTAATACCCTATCGGTCAAGGCTTGTTTAATCATACCGTTAGCACGATCAACAATGCAGTCGATTTGGTTCGAAATAATAGATTCAGGTTGCTGAATTGCAGACAAACTACCAGAACAGACTCTGAATCTCTGTAAGTCTTGGAGGCAAACGTAGGAGCATTATTTGAATGAAATGAATGAACTGCCCCAATTGCTATCAGACACTGCAAATCTTTTACTACTGCTGAAGCACTTCGCATTGATCTATGGCCAAACCCATAGGAATTGAGACCATGAATCAATTGCCACCAATATGTGCTTCTATTGGTAGACTGAATGAAGTGGACTGATATAAATTACCTGTAATTGGATGTTAGAGACTGTGAGAGGAGTAGCGAGGGTTTTTTGACAGTGGAGGGTTTAATCTGCTAGCAAATGTCACACTGCCTAACATAATCCCTTGTCTGTTTATATAAACCAGGCCACCAGTAGCATTGCTACAGTTGCATTGACCCCTTCATTTGAAGATGCCAATCATTCATGGACTTCTTTGAATAAATTTAATCTGGAGAGATTATTAGGTATTATCAAACACCAATGTTGCAAGTTAAACATTGCAACCTTACACACAGAAGGATGAGTCAGACAAAATAAGTGTGGGAACCGCAGAGTCACTCTTTTATGCTGCAAGTAAAAGGGCATGTAGTTCTGTATGTTGTGCAGTGCTGTCACCTAGGATTTTAGTGTGGGTGCGCTGAGGATGGAATTTACCACCTTGCACTGCCGCACAGGCTGGGGAGTACTTATATTGTGTTCCTACTGCCGGTTCGGCAGAGCCATCTGTATAGAATACGTTGTGGTAAGACTCAATGGGCATTGTGGTTGGAGTTGGAGCAATGTGGTGTTCATATTGGAGAAAAGTCTGTGTATGAAGTGTAGGATCATAATAAAACTTTACATCTACTGCACTTAAAGAATAGGCTCACTACACTCATCTTGGGTGTAGTGCGCAAGCATTGGGAATACTTGCCTTGGTAACTGTCTCTAGTGATGGCACGGGAGTAACAACAATGAAATGTTTTCCCTGCAACAAGGGGCACCCCTTCAAGATAGTTGTTTGCATAGCTGCGATTTTTTTCAATCAAAGCAAAAAGTGCTTCCAATTGAGACTTGTAAGCAATAGTAACAGTCTGTCCTCCTTTATAGATCACATAGGTATACCTATAGTGACTGGGTATGACTCTGACAGCTAGGTTGGTCTTATTGTTCCTAGTCTGTAAATATTTAGTCTCAAGCATGTCTGCTTGTAGAACACACAAGATATCAGTGTGCACGTTTGTCCACTGTTTGGCTGAAGATGTGGGAGAAATCAAGTCATACAACGGCTTCACTCGCTCAGCATTGTGAGACAAGTGAGTACATCGAAATTTAAGAACTTCCAGCAGGAATTGCAACTTTTTCAGTGTATCAGGAGGCTGCAAGGTATCACACTTCTGAAGAAAGTCTAAAGCTAGACCCTTCCCTCGCTGAATAACTTGTATCCTAAGAAGGTCACCGTCAGGTAGGCAATCCTTTCTTAAAATTAATTTTGTAACCTTGTGATGTTAATATGGTCACAACTCTGTCCACCCTTGTTAGGTGTAGATCTAAATTATCATTGTAAAGATATATATCATCTGTGTATGATATGCACGCTGAGAACAAGCCAGGACTCTTCTTAAAACCCATAGGCAAGTGTCAAAATGAGAACTGCATGGTGTTGAAACTAAAGGCGGTTAGATACTCACTATCAGGCACTATATTTTTACTGAAAACCCCATTGGAGATATCCACTGTTGTATTGCACTTTTTTTGCACCAGTTTGGCCATTAAACCTGTGCTATGTACATTTTGAATGGCGTTAGTTTTGCGTATGCAAGTTTAGATTCCTATAACCTAAAACTAGCCTATTGGAGCCGGCTGGTTTGGAGACAGGAAAAATGGGCCTGTTCATTGATGACAGACAAGGCGCTATTATGCCCTGGTATTGCAACTGATCTAATATTGCTTTTATACCATGTGTTGCTTCAGGCTTTAAAGGGTATTGCGTTTGTGCTTGAGGTTCGCTGCGTAAGGGAATGACGTGAACTTGAGTGTTTGTCCCACCTCACTTGATTTGTGTATAAGGCCAAAGCCTGTCTTACAGCCCATTCACTGGTGTAAATTTCCCTGATGTCTTCAGGTACTATGGGATAAAAAGCAACTCTAATTACTTCCTCCCCCCATGGGGGCTTCCCTAATAAAGACTAGAGGCCAGTCCTCTTCTGCTAGGATGATGTCATAAACATCGGACAATTGTGAACAAGAGATTACTTTAATGGTACAGGGTATATCCCCTTCAATTTGAATGTTCAAATTATAAACCCTATCAGGAGGCTTTAAATGTTTATCTGTGGTCTCAGTTTGTATAACATCATCAGTTGGATTGGCATCCAGAAACCTCTGGAGCGTCTGATGAACTATGACTTCTGCTATGCTCTCTAGAAGTGCTCTCGTCCAAGTCCTGTTTCGCAGGACGGCTCATAGTTGCATCTGCATGTTTCTTAGAAAAGTACTGGTACGTTCATCTTCTTTAACGTAATTTTAGAATCCAATTCTTTCTTCTCCCTCTTAACGCTGATGTCAGTCTCACATCCTGATAAACTTTTCCTACTGTCCTTAAAAAAACATGAAGAGCAGTTATCAGAATACTGATACCGTTCAGGTTTTTTTTTCTTCACTGTTTCTTAAGTTGTAACCACCCCTACTAAATTCCTGAGATGCAGGTGATCTAGTCCTTCTTTTCTCTTTGTCCCTCTGTTTCTTCTTCCCTTCTGTTGCAGATTTCCCTTTAACAGAACCCTCAGTGTCACTTTTAGGTTTTAAATGTGTCTTGACGGGTCGCATAACCAAGGTATCACGATCCACAGAGGTAAAAACTGTAACCAGCCAAGACTGGCCACGTAGCCCCTTCATTGCTCAGAAGCCACAAACTGACATTTCTGTGCGGATGTGGCAATAGACCAGCAGTCTAGTCGGGTGTTCCTGGTAAGTCAAAAGGATTTCCAAATCTTGACAAGCCCTATAGTGTGCCGGTGGGTCTACCGCTTTGTAGGCACAAAACTATCCTGAGGCAGCATCGATAGGCTCGAACTCCACCCATGAGCAAAATGTCTCAAAGGCATATTCCGCGTGTGCAACTATTACAAAGGTAACTCCCTCCCCTTCGTAAGGGACACCTCGAGCTTTGAGATGCTGAGTGACTACTTCACTGTAAATGACCCCTATCACAATAAGTGCCACCATCGTGAACCGATTCAATTGAAATTGGAATCAAAGAATTAGAAAACCCACAGAATGGAGAATAACCTTATAAAAGTCAAGCTTGACCAACCCACTGAAATAGGTGTTCCCTTATCGTCAGTAGAAGGTAAACATGATTACTACAGACAGCTCCATAATGATATATTGATTCACATGTGTGAATAGTACAAGAACTACTCAAGGCATAACCGTAAAATACAAGGCCCACATTGGGCACCAACTGTTTCGTAAACTACGACTTTGGCATAGTTCTACGAGGTTTGCTTTCCCACCCTTGGGTGACACAGGTGAACTAGGTTCAATGCACCAGCACTGAATGTCAAAGACAGTTTATTGTAGCCCTGCAGAACCCCACCCAATACATGTACAGTAGAGGTATTGCTTTTGGGTTACTAACAATCCCTGCAATGGGAACATAGGCACTGAGATAATAGAAACAAACCTATTTCGTTATTCACAATTTCACATATACATTGCACTATGAAGAATAGACACTTAAATAAAAGCTTTTATTACAACAGCACAAGCCTGTTTCTCAGCTCATCTAAAATAATGCAAGGTATCATAAAAACAGCAAGAATGCACGTTGTGAACAATGAGAAAAAAATTAATATTTCTAACATGGTTAAAATGTCATCTAAATCCTAACCTACTTCAATGCGCTACACTATGAAAGTATGGAAAGTGAAACAACTTGCAGTCTAGAGTTACTTAGGGAAGGGCAACACATTGCATACCTTGTTGACAACAAGAGCTGTCGTTATCAGCGGACACGAGCTGCGGTAGCGGCTTTCCTCAAGGACTCTCTCTGGCAGAATATTGTGCAATAATCTGGGCAAAGAACCTCACCTCACAAGATTTCGAGTATTGGTCTTTATGTACTAAATCTTATCAGAGATTGGAATTTCTGACATAATTTAGGAATGTCTGACACAGATTATGTGCATTAATGTGTACGTCCCAACATTTCCTTATGAACATATAAGGTGAAAGGACGTCAATTCAGACTACACTAATTTTGTTTTATGGCTGTATTTGTTCTTATTTGACCTTTACTGTCACGTACCGTTCAGGGACCGCTATACACTCTTGTGATCCAGTCCAACAGAAGGCCTTTGACTGGACGAAGTGTATCACGATTGCCCGGGCGCTGTGGAGGACAGGGAAACAGCGTGATTCCGATGGGTTTTCCGCACCAGGAGCGGATAAACTACAAATCCCAGAAGCCTGTGCGGCGCGTCGCGCGCGCACAGGAAATGACGACCATTTCCCTTCCCAACGGCTATGAAAGCCGGAAAACTCAGGGAAGACGCTGCAGATTATTCCGGACGGATTGGCGATTCCCTCCCTGGTTACGGAGTCGGATCCTTTTCAGCGTTTGGGGCGGTAAGGGTGTCGTTGACACCAACTTCACAAATCATTAACTGCCTGACATTCCTTACAAGGGGAAAACGCTTTGCTTGATTTGCCGTATTGGAGTTACTTCCCATAGTTTCTCTGGAGCAAGAGTGGTGCTTGAAGGCGCATTGACAAAGGGCGCATGACATTGGTGTTTGTTTGTTAATGAGGCTTTGATTACGGGGGCATTACCAAAACAAAAACGCTTCCTTTCTACCAGGTGGTATATCTCTGCATTTGAAGGCTGTTAACTCTGTTACGAAGTGCATACCTGCATATTGAAGGTTGATAATGCTACAGCGACGTGCATATATCTAAATTGATACTCATAAGTGTGTGATTCAAACACGCATTACCATTGGAGTGAAATCCTGAATATTATGTTTCATGAAGTGCTGGTGTTACATGTTGTGTGTTTTTTGTTCGTCTTTTAGCAAGGGGTCAGTGAGAGGTTGACGCTAAGCCTATTCCTTCCTCCCTTGTGACGCGTACTAAATCACCAGTGTTGGTGGGTACAAATTGGTCTACCAATCTATGTGTTCCTGGTTCCGTTGTTGGTTGGTGAGGGAGTGTGTATCTAATGCACGTTTTCTGTTTACAGTATAAATTCACAAAGAAAGGTCTAAACCTTTTTCGCTCACAACAAGAAGTTATAGCCTACAGAAGGGTTGATGAGAACTAATCGTCCTTCAGAAAAGTGCTGCAAGAACTTGTTAATTTTCTTTACAGGTATATAGAAAGGAAATATTAGAGAATTCGATATACCTCAGAGGAAACTGGTTTATAGTTAATGTATTCTAATATACACCTTTCTATTTCACAGGTCTCCCTCCCCGCTGTTCCCATCCTTTCCTTCCCCCGATTGACCACCTTAATCTTCCGTGCTATTATAGCAACTCGGAATTGAGGGTGTCAATAGGTGGACCCATTTGAGCAACGAACCGATCCTGAGAGGTCTCCGAGGGACACGTGACATTTACATGGTGATAAGAAGACACTTGTCCCAGACTGATGTTACATCAGGTGTTATATCTATGTCATTAGCCAAATGACTTGACACTTTCAAGGTTCATAGAAAGATAAGGTCAGACAACAACTGCGACAGTGGCAGACACCACAATGATTCTTCATAAAAGTGGGAATATGGCGACTCCCATTACCTAAGATGGTATCAGGGCCTACTCAAAATGAAGTCGGACCTGATGGGCTTTACGACAGAGAAGTTATTTCAAAGTCACTCTTCTCTCACAAATGACGTACCTCTCTTTTATCAACTTTATTTCCCTGTCCGGCAATTGAAGTTGTACTTTTACTATATCTATAGTAAAACCTTAAAACTTCATCAACTAGGAAGGGAGTAAAATTGATTCCTCCTGATTGACAAAAAAAAACCAATTTTTCCAACAGATCCATTACCAAAGACAGAACCTTCTCCTCCTGACTCATGAAAAGAATATTGTCTAAATAAATTAGCATCCTCACACCTTGCTCTCTTAAGTAACCCACTACTGGTTCTAAAACTTTTGTAAAACACCACGGTGCCAATGAAAGTCCAAACGGAAGGCACTGGAACTGGTAAAATTGACATTCCCAACCGAACTGAAGACATTTTTGGCTGTCCTTGTGTATCGGAACAGTAAAATAGGCATACCTCAGATCCAATTTTACTATCTAATGCGACTCCTGCAGAATATCCCTTAACATATGTACGCCATCCATCTTGAAATGATGATAAGTTACAAAACGATTTAAAGATCTCTAACTTGAACATGGAATACTTTGAAAAAACAAGAGACAAGAGGCGTTTGACAAAACAGGAACAGTTTGTTTAATTAAACACTGGCCGAGAGAACAGTTACAGGCACAGGGTCTGAGGACTGCCTCAATTTACAGTTAGTCTGCAGCCTCCTTTTATACAGTTCCATGTAGGTAATAAAGGTTTCAGGTGATCCTTGTATGGTGAGGAATGTAAGTTTCTGCCTTTGGAGTCATCCATTATTTGTTTAATCGAAAATACAGGTGGGCCTTGACCTTGCGTGGACATAAGTGTGGCCAGTGGGTAATGTGTCCAGATGTCCGGCATGGGGAGCGCATGATCACTGCATGTGCTGTGTCCTGATTGACTATATGTTCCTAAGTTATGTGGCATCTGACTTTATGGTGTTTTAGGAGCACGTGTACCCCGTCCATGTGTGCTTTATTGGGGCCAATGTCCCTTGACCACTCTCTGATCGGTTTTTCTTTATCTGTGCACAAGACTAACAGCCAACCCCCCATATGCCATAACAAATTATCTAGGCAATGGCAAAAAGTCACCCCGCTGGCTTGGACCGAGGCACAGGTGCCTCCTTTGCCTTCTGACACCATGGATGTAGACTTAGCACTTTCAAATTTTAACATGTCACTGAACGCAGTTTTTGACAAAATTGTCCCATACAGCCATGGCAAAAAAATGTTCCCCTAGACCTCACGCCCCTTGGTATATTCCCATTCTAAGGACTGAGAAAGCCTATTGCAAAAAATTGGAAAGAAGATGGCGTTCGACTAACCTATCTGTTGACAAAATAACCTATAAATTGGCCATAACAGTCTATCACCGTAATATCAAGGCAGCACGCAAAACTTATCTTGCTAAAACTTTTGATGCAGCTGGGAACTCATCAAAAACTCTTTTTAAAATGTTAAATCCCTACATTAACCCTGCGGCCTGCATCTCAGATCCATGCCCATCCCAATCTCTCTGTGACGCTTTGGCTGACCATTTTGAGGGCAAAATTAAGGAGATTTACTTAAACCTCCCTCCTACTGTCCCAGTGAAACCCATAGTCCCTTCTCCTTGCACTGATTCTCCCATTAGTCTTTGTAATTTTACGGCAATCTCCACGGAAATTACCTCTAACCTTTTAAACTCTGTGAAGTCTGGCTCTCCTTCAGACATCTGTCCACCCACAGTCCTGGCGACTCTTGCTTCCGAACTAGCACCGCAAATCTCTTCCCAAATTAATCTATCAAATACATCTGGGAAAGTGCCCTTAGACTGGAAGGCGGCCTTGATCAGGCCCATTCCAAACAAAAGCAACTCTGTTCCCACTGATTTGGCTAACTACCGCCCTATTTCCCTCCTCCCTTCGTTGGCCAAGCTACTGGCAAAACATATTAACTATCAATTAACCACCTACCTGGAGACTAAGAGACTTTTGGATGACTCTCAGTCTGGTTTCAGACCTCTTCACAGTACCGAGACAGCCTTGCTTGCGGTCACTGACCATATTAAATGTTCACTTGACACTAATGTTCCGACAATATTGGTTTTATTAGATCTGACAGCGGCATTTGATACGGTGTATCACCCCCGACTTCTCTACAGACTCCATGATCTAGGTATTCAAGGAATGGCCCTCAAATGGTTAGCGGATTTTCTATCACAAAGATCCCAAACAATCACCCTCGGCCCCTAAAGGTCTAGAACGATGCCATTGACCTTTGGAGTCCCTCAGGGCTCCTGTTTTAGCCCCACGCTTTTTAATATTTACTTGGCCCCCTTGCTAAGATAGCCAGAGGCTTTGGATTTGAGCTTATCTCATACGCTGATGATACGCAGCTCTTTGGGCTCTAATTTGTCCAAATCTAAAGGCCTGCTCTCCTCCGGGATGAAGGCCATAGCCACCTGGATGTTGGATAACCGACTGCAACTTGATCCTACAAAAACTGAAATCATGCTATTCGGAAAAGCCCAACTTGTCTGGGCCCCTGGAATGGTGGCCAACTGAACTGGGCCCCAGCCCCTCACCTAAATTGGTAGTAAAAAATCTCTGTGTCCGCATAGATCAATCTCTTTCTATGAAGGAACACATCGCTGCTACCACAGCGTCTTGTTTTTGCATGCTGCGCCTGTTGAGAAGAGTTTCCCCCTATTACCTCTCTCCTCAAGGAAAACCTTGGTCCAAGCTTTGGTAATTAGCCGCCTCGATTATGGCAACTCACTTCTGGCGTCCATTAACGAGAATCTATTGTCCAAACTCCAGGTGGTTCAAAATACTGCCGCACACCTTGTCTGCAACTTCCCTCCGTGTTCATCCTCAGCCCCTCGTCTGCGGTCTTTACACTGGCTTCCAGTGAAAACAAGAAGAATCATTTTCAAATTATGCTGCCTAACCCACCGTGCCTTTCACGGCCAAGGGCCCTCTTTTCTAGCAGCCAAGGTTCTCCCTTACACCCCAGTGAGACTCCTTAGATCTAGTGACAAAGCTTTGCTTAAAGTCCCCAGGTTTAAGAAGGCCAGGGCCGGCTACAGATCTTTCATGTTCCTTGCTCCTCATCTTTGGAATAGCCTACCCATGCAGCTTCGTCTCTGCGAAAACCACTTTCTTTTTAGGAAGACACTAAAAACTCACCTATTTTAGTCAACATCAGCTTGTCCTCTGCCTGTGTCCTGTGCCGAGATAACCCTTAGGGGCTGATTCGAGCGCCTTATTAAGTTAAAATAACATAACCTAACATAACAACATTGTAGTGTCGCTGCGCCCATCTGTAGGATTGATCTAAGGTTTCCTGTTCATGCATTTGTCTGCCGGCTACGTGCCCTCCCACCTGTGACCTATCAATCAATAACCTCGGGCTTAGGCCTCAGTGCTTGCCTGACTATGTTTTTGAGAGTTGGGGTTGATGTGGAGTTCACAACAGGGGAATACGTTAATAAAGAAGCAATTTCTCATAAATTAATGTATCGTTTTTCATATTGGCATCAACCTTTTCCAATTAAGCATTGCCCCCTCTAGTTGATTTTTCAACTACACTATTTAGCCCATCCATTTTGACAGATATTTTTTGGGGGCCTGTTGTTCTTCGTGCTCGCTTTCGACTACCACTATCTTCCTAATTATTTCCATTTTTTGTTCCAGTTTGAGAACTGCGTTTTTACAGCTGGTAATCCCCAATTTTACAGACCCACATAAAAACAAGAACACAATAAAAACTGGCAACAATGATGTGCACAAACCAGTGATTTACTGGGGGGGACTGGGGGAGCCAGAGTCAATGTTCATATCATTCCCTGGGATAAACGTGCAGCAGGACGCACTGATCTTGGCACACACCCCTCCCTCTATCGTGGTCATTAAGTCTAACACATATCGGTGCTGCATCACCATGAGGTGGATTGCTGTCTGTTCTTCCTTGATCGAATTAAGGCCTAGTTCAGTGCTGTTCATCATTTTAAGCAGCTCCCACCTGGTTATTTGCAATCTGCGGTCATTAGCTTTTGTCTGTAGGGTAAAGAAGGGTATAGATCCTCCTGCCGATACTTGTGTGTCTATGAACAGTCTGAATTTTTCTGGTATGTCTTTGTACTGAGCCCAGCCAAAATATTCTGCAGCTCTCTTTTTACAAGCTTGATGCAGCAAAGTTGTCTCCTTCTCCAGGAATGACCAATGTGTCTGTTTACCAGGGAACAGAATCCGTGCCATCCGGGGACGAGCTGAGTATAGGCAAACTCGCCACACTGCCAGTAGTAATCCATCAGCATGGAGATGCCCCATTGCGTATCCGGGAAGTGGATATTCGCTCTGCAGTTAGCATTTGTGCCCAGAGGAAGCGTTCCTGTTACCCCTGAAGCATAAGGAATACATTGTATGTTTCCGTACAATTAAGGGTTACTCCTTCCCTTCTAGTCTAATGTATTCACTCACCTCGGTGTCCCAGATTTCCTGACATGGGGTGGTCATGCTTTCATTCGACCCTCCCCCATGTGACTCATTCCCCCATTTGATCCTCGAGCTCGACAGC
The DNA here is from genome assembly GCA_963921515.1 of Calotriton arnoldi. NCBI lineage: Eukaryota > Metazoa > Chordata > Amphibia > Caudata > Salamandridae > Calotriton > Calotriton arnoldi. The sequence continues at coordinate 542,884 of CAWUFW010007773.1, read as the reverse complement.
CGTACACAGGAACTCCATGCCTGAGGACCACTTGTTGTTAAAGAAGACTGCCCCAGATACGCTAAGTGCTACCCTCAGTCCACAAATGAATGCAGGAGCTGACGTGTTTGTGCATTGAGTTGGGGGTTTTGCTACCTCCAAGAATCTCTTCTCTGGGAAGTCTTGGGGCCAAACAGTATCCTCCCCTAAGGTGCCCTTTCTATGCATCCTGTCCAGCTTGGTTTGGCTATCATTATGTTCAGTGAAGAGGTATAATGCAGTTGGGTTGGTTTTGTATTGGGTCAAATTTACTAGTATAATGTGGGGTTCTACCGTGTTGTTTGGGTCTTGGCCCTTATTCTGCATAGATATAGGTGAAGAAGGCATTTTGCTTTTTAGGGGGCTACCTCTTGGGATAAGCAAAGTCTGTCTGTGCCTACTGCATGCAGAATCAATGAACAAATGTCAACTAGGAAGGGAGTAAAAGTGATTCCTCCTGATTGACAACGAACAGATGTAACATTTCCTAGTTGATGTTTGGTAGCCCACTGCGGCCATGTGCTGGTACCATGTGTTGTGCAAAAGGGCACTGTGTAGTGCATGTGGGATGCTGGTGTTCGACTTAGTGTAATTGTTTGATACATGGGAGAGATCCCTCCACAAGCGTTGCGGTAACTTTTGAATAGACTCCTTTTTACTCAGCAGTTCCTCAGCAGTAAATAAGTGTGGTATCATCCATAGTAGACAGAGGGTACATGACAATGCAATCATACATAACTTCTCATTTGACATTGCAGATTTTGGTATGGGTCCCCAAGGAGGCATCTGTGGTCCTCCAGTGGCTGTGGTTTCCCTTATCAGTTCAAACAAAAGGTTTGCGGTGTTAGTTCAAAAGTCTCAACTTGTACACTTCTTATCCATGCTGGTGTGTTTGATATGGCAGCTGGGTGGTGGTGCACTTGAAGATTCTGTGGTTGACCCGTTTGGATAAGAACTTGGTTCATTTGTTAACTTCGAAACATTACATGTGAATCGTAATCAATGGCTTTTGGGGTTCCTCTATTTTTCCCTTGAGGTGTGTCTTCCATACTCCACTAGTCACGATTTTAGTAAAACACTGGAAGGTGGCCACTGTTGGGTATCTTTTGATAGTTTTGGGGAAATAAGGGTGATTATTGGTTATCCAGACAAGTTTATAATCTCTTTTATGAGCCGTTGAGCCCCCGCCTCCATTCCGAACGGGAAGCTTAGATTAGTGAAAAATATTGGTGGCTTGGTCTCATGAGCATAGGGATGGGTAGCATTGTGTTTTAGCTGGGGTTCCATGGGCACCACAAGCTTTCCAAGAGTGTGTCCCGCCTGGTGTGCGCATGGAGGCGCCTTTGGAATGAAGGGTGTCTTTTGGCCTACATGTGCGCGGGAATAGGTGATGAAGGGGCGTGTCGCTATTGAGTGTTGTTGGTTGTTGCAACGTGCCCCAAGATCGCTTGTGTATGTATCTCTCAGTTCCCAGCATGCGGCGTGCCATGTGACCCTCTCTTGTGGCATCAGGTATCTCGACCTTGCCCTTTCTCTAGAAACGTCTTTTTGGACTAACTTTGGGCTGCTTCTCTTTAGATTTGGGCATTTCCCTAAGTCTCACGTGATCTACTGCCTCATTTGTCATGTCGGAGAGGGGGTCGGAAACTACTCTGTGACCTCTTTTTAGTCCTACCTCTGCCGTCTCGTGGTATCCGAGGTCGGGGTTGACTGCTTTCCCTCGATGGTGCATGCAAGGTTCGGAGCATTTGTTAGTCGCTATGCTTCATACAGGGGTGAGCGCATCTGGTATCCTACCTTCGTCTGGAGCTGCAGTGAACATTTGGGATTCCCCTTCCCAGGCAACCCCCTCTCCCTCAGACCACCTCCTGCTTCCTTTAAGCGCACTTGGGCCTGCCATCCCCAGCTCATGGCTAAGGTCTCCTAATGAACTGGCATGCTTTTTGTCGCTATTTTGGAAGGGTATGGCATGGTGGCCAGACTTTGGAAGTCATAAAATCGGGAAATGACACAGGTTTTAGAAATATCAAAAATATGAAAAACCCGGGCCTTGACCAAAAGCTTTTGCCAGAGTCTGCAGGTTGATGATGAAGAACTGGGACTGCCTCCACGATTCTGGGACGCCTGGTCACTCTGGTGAACTCCCCAACTGGAGGCTTGGACCTGACATCATGCAGACGCCTCACGGTGTATTGACTCTTCACACGTGCGCTGTTGAGTTTGTAGGGTTTTTACCATCCCAGCCAGAGGGGTGTCCTGTTTCTGCTACTGAGGACAGCTTCATTTTAGAACTGAAAAAGGGGGCCTCCATTGGGTGGAGGCCTCTACCTCTTTGGAGGCAATGTTGTGAGTACACGCCATAATGGAAACATTGGTCCCGGGCCAGTTGCTGCGAATGGGGACTTTTCGATCTCGTGATAGGAACTCGTCCCTATTGACTTTGGACGCTGGGACCTGGGTGTCTGCTTTTTTAATACATTCTCTGGGTGCCACCATTCCCCCTCGTCAGACTGCCCTCCCCCTGTGGTGTGGCCAGCCAACCCCACCCTAGGGTATCAGTACCAGAGTGGGGTCTTGGCTCCTGGAGGCGCCTTAGGTGACCTGGCTATTCCACGCTCCCATGAGGTTGACATTGATGTCAAACTTTAGTGAGGATACCCAGTCGACACAGCTTTCAGTCACTTTGAATCTCTGGATGCAAGTAAATATTTGAATTCCCATTGTTGTCTCATTTGTCCTTCTCTTCGTTTGGTAGAGTTTTGGGGGAAGAGGATGAGTGGGTGCTAATTATTTTTGCATGTGCTCGGGGTTTATCTTACTGCATATCTGTGAGTGCGTGAAGGTGCTACCTCCCCAGCCAGTTATTCCTCCCTGGCGGGGTTATGGTCCCTGTTGGGCTGAGGTTCTTGTCTGCTATTGCTGTTGCCACGTGTTTGTCCAATAACCTGATCCCTACTACGGGTGCGCAGTGGATGGCGGACCTCCCTGTGGCTGAGTGTAGGGTGCATCCTGATTTCCCTGTGCTTGGTTTTGTGGATGGACCTTCGTGGAGTTTTGTGGTGGCTAGCCCTTGCCCATCAATCTCTGCTCATGGTATGCCTTTTACCTGCATCTGTCTACCAGATGGCTCATCCTGTGGCATTAGTGGCACTCCCTCGTGTCTGGCTGTTGCCAACCTGCCTGGCGTCTACCGCCATAGCTGGGTTGGAACCCTTTGGGCTTTTCCAGTGGAGCTCCCCTTGAGACTGGTGCCGTTTGCACGGTTGCGGCCAATGCGGTCCACTCAAGGGCAGTCTTTTTAAATTTGTGTTGGACCAATTTAGCAGTGTCTCTCTGGGCTTGCTCCTGTTTTTCTCTGTTTTTTTCTTGCTTCTTTTTGTGGTAATGTAATATATGGGCATGTATCTCCTGCCAGAGTTTGGTGTCTAACCCAACCAATCTGTCAAGTCTGCTCTGTACAGTGGGTAGCCCCCTTTTAAGAATATTGTAAAAGCATGCGACTTGTAGGTTGTATCGGTCCACCGCTATCCTGTCTCTTGTCCCCATCGTTCCCTCATTTTAATCAAGGAATAGGTTTTGCTCTCCCCTGGCTTCATAGACTGCCATTAACGCTCCTACATCTGGGCGGTCAGGGATCATATCACTCAGTAGTATTCACACTGGGGACTGCGGGATCGGCCTAACCAGTTACGTACTAATCCCACCATTAGATAAATTCACACTCAAGTACGTCCCGTGTAGTGATATTCAGAGAGCTAGAGGCTAGTATCCTGCCTAAAGATATGCCCTATCAGAAATAATAAGTTGGTGTGAGCTTGGGCGAACACCGCATAAATCTGCTTTTCAATAAGGCTGCTTAGCAGGCTTTTAATGTCACCTATTGTTAGCTTGATTCCTGTGGTGTTCTTGAAGCATGAAATCCATTTCCCTGCTCCATCCAGCAATAATGGTAAGTTTGTCCTTAGCCCCTCTTTATCCATTTAAGCCCATGGCACATATATGATCCACGCTGTTCCCCTCTGTAGTAATGGGTACATTCTTATTTCAGGTTTGTCCCTAACATGGCGTTTCCATCTTTTTAGGCATTCCTGCATGTAGGGGAAGTTTCACTTGGGGTCTTCTCCTCCTTGTCAAATGAAATCCTCCGCTATAGCCATGTCCTCTTGCTCAAATGATTCTTCTTCGGCCAAGGTCTATCATATTAGTCCCTTTCCTCAGTCCAGGAGGCTAATAGGTGGCAGAACAGGTACGCAAAGATCTCACCTTCCTCTCTTGCTACTATCTCCTTCGGGGTTAACTTGTTTTTTTAGAGCGTTCAGGTGGAGCAGCGTACGTCCTCATTGCTGCTCCCCTCGTGCACACAAAGACACCGTCTTATTTTTCCTGCTTCTCGGTTTTGGTTAGTACTAGGCTGCTTTGGTCTTTAATTTCCTGGTCAGCCCACCTCCTTTGTTGACCGATTGGTGAGGCTCTGATCCCTGCTAAAAGCCTCTCATCTATTTCTTCCTCCAATTCTTCACAGAGCAGTGCTTTATTCCTACCCTGCTTCCCTCATGTAAAGAACATGCGGCCCTGTGTTTTTGCTGCACTTCATGGGTGCATGCTCTTTCTGTCTCTAACCTCAGCTCATGCCTTCTTCCTCGCCCCGTCTGGTTTGCCTCCTTCTCTCTGAGCTACACGTTGTACTTTTTGGCCGGGCTTCACCTTCAAATTCGCTCTCTGTGTTCTCCTGGGCTACCTGGGCGAATCCTGTAGCCCCACCCTCGTCATCAGTTCCTATGGGAGTGGAATTTCCTTCCTCATCACCACTCGCTAAATCGCTATCTAAAACCGCCACAAACCTCCCTGTCACTCGTGTATGTTTGCCTGAACCAGTGGGAGTGTGTGTTCCATTTGAGGCTGAGCTCTATGTGTTGGGCATAGTAGACTGTGGGTTGAGCTTTTGGCGACCTTTCCGAGGGACCTAGGCTGCGCTGGAAGCGTCTGGCCTTGCTAGCCTTTTGGTTCCTCGTGCTTGGGCCTAACTGTCTGTCTTTCGGTGGGGGCCCATCAACTCCTACTGTTGGGGGATTGGAATATCCTAATGAGGGGGGAGCTGGTGTGAGCACCTCCATACCTGCATATGATGGTGAAGGCCTTGTTTTAGTAATGCCTCTCTCTTTTGACCTGTATTTTTAGTTTTTATGTGTGTTTTAGTATGTTCTATTATGTTATTGTCAAATGTTCCCTCCTTAGACAGGGAAATGTGTATGCCTTTGTGTGAAATGTGTATGCCTTTGTGTGTGTGTGCCATTCTTGGCAAAATATAGTAAGTTACTTTACCTGTGTGGTGAACCGGGTTTCCATATGTTTTAATGAGGAATCCATGATAATTTTAGTGGTTTTGTGGACAAAATACGACTCAAATCTTTTGGGAGTTTTTCCTGTGCTTTAATCGTGGGGACAAACGTATCTGGTGTACTCTTACAATTGTACAAAATACAGTTTGCAATAAATAACAGCACCATAACATCATATGTACATTACACCAATTCAACAAAGGTTGAGAGAAAAAAGTGATTCCTTTGTCAAACATTTCTTAGCCCACTCCTAGCGCATGCTATCCTGTAAACAGGGGAAGCTCTGCGTGGTACACAGTACTAAGTGAGCCCGATAGTCTGCCAATAGCGGCTCTGGGACAAAGGTAATAGTAGTAGATGCTGAAAAAGGAATAACTCAGGAACTACAGGCCCCTCTTGGCCACACATGTTACACATAGTTTCTCAGGTCAAAATCTGTTTCCCTAAAGTCTGAATCACACCCTGTATCACACCCAGGGGCCATGCCTACCATCTGTGTCACGCCCATCGGACCAAGCGTACCGTCTGTGTCACGCCCAGCGGAAAAAACGTACTGTCTTTGTTACACCCAGCGGTCCAAGTGACTAACACCTCTCACTCCTTTCAAATACCACTGGTTTTAAGAATCCAGTGGCTCTGAGAAAAACGTTTAGACTAAAAAATGAGGTTGAGGTGCCAACTCTACCCATTCAGGCACAAAAACAGTGTCCTGGGAGTTATCAAGGGCTATACAATAAATATTCACCTTTCCTAGCGTGCTGACTATCAAAAAAAGGTGACTTCCGGTGGATTGCCTCCGACGCCGCCTTACGACTACTCAGCTAGGACACATAAATTAAGTAATATGCCAGATTTTGTCAGTGGCAGGGCGCTCAGGTTATCTTTTTACACTTCTCCCTAGTTTACCCAAATGCTTTAAATTAGGTTCTGATGTAGTCCCTTACCCTCCGTGACTGCTGCTTCAGGACGGACCTCTACCCCGCGAATTCAGCAGAACTTCCAATCGATTGCTGTGTCGGCTCACCTTCCATGATGCACAAATGTGAATCTGTCCGGTCGTGGTCTCCTTCCTTTGGCTGCAGTTGGGTTTGAGGTATCAATCAGCTCTGGTGGTGGCTCGCCAAAATGCTACTTGAACATGCAGTAACTTGAAAAAACAAGAGACAAGAGGCATTTGGCAAAACAGGAACAGTTGGTTTAATGAAACATAGCGGTCGGGAGAACAGTTACAGGCACAGGGTCTGAGGACTGTCTCAATTTACAGTCGGTCTGCAGCCTCCTTTTATACAGTTCATTGTAGGCAATAAAGATGTCCGGTGATTCTTGTATGGTGAGGAATGTAAAGTTGCATCTTCATCTCAAGACTTTATTTCTTCCACCTCTACCTTTGTGGAGAAAAAACACCTCAAGTCTGATTTCCTCTGTAAACTTCTCTTCCTTGGTTATATTGGGGCCTAAAAAATGCATGGTCGAAAGTATGCCCTCTACTTCTGGCCCTACCATATAAAGCGCTTCTACCAAACACCTTCCTCTTCGAATTTCAAGCTTTTTCTAAAGCTGTAAAAGTAGATACATACTTGCCAAGGGATTTAACCATCCCCTCTCCAAACAACAGACCCATTGCCTCATCTGAGGATTCCTTCTTTTCTAATTTGCCCAATTTTGGACTTATCCGTATTAATACCGCCTTTTCTTCTTTCAGCGATTAGACCTGCGTTTACGTTGGGCAGAAAACTAATTGCTCTCTTGTTCTAGCCTCTTAATAGCTCAATATCAATATTGCTTCCGTTTATATGTTTCTTCCACCAGATCAAAAATACCAGGCAACTGACCCAAGACATCTAACAACTTATCTTCACAGTGCTTTAAAGCACATTCTAAACCCTTCCTCAGATCTCTTCCTAGGTTAAACAAATAAGTGATCAGGGGAGTCATCATCTCCTTTGCTCCAACAACAGGTCTAGAGCAATCCACTCTAATCACATTTCTCTCATCTCTATCCAGAGGTTTTCTAGTTCTCTGCTTAATGTACTCTGCCAATGGCCACCAATCCGAACTTCTCGGACATCTCACATCTATAGGGTGAAACAACTTTTGACCTAATGGGTCCTTGACTGATTTCACAGAGACAACCTTCACTTCATCAAAATCACCAAATTCATTACTTGAATAATTGTCATTATTATGTAAGTTATAAACATACTCAACCCATCCTTGCTCTCGTTCTTTTGAATTGGCATGTCCAAACACCCAATCCTTTGCAAGGTCATCCTGTATTTTGCCAATGCCACTAAGACTCCTTTTCCTTGTGAACCACTTTGGACTCCATTTTCAGATCATCCAAACACTTTTGCCACTGACATATGTCTCTCTTTTTCTGAGACACTTACCTCCTGGACCTCTATTAGAAACACCCTCTTCTTCAGATAATGACTAAAACTCCTCATCCTCATTATTCATGGCCCTTCTCTTCCTGTCATCTTTAAAAATGTATTTCATAGTGTTGGAATTCCCAAAGATCACCAGACAAGGTAAGAGATTGTAAGACTGTTTATTAGCCATCCACTCTCCGAACTGAGCAGAGGACTCCCAACATTCTAAGTTGAACTCCCAAGGGAGAGTCCACTAAAGAACAAAGGGTAGGGGTGGAGGGAACGTACCAAATGTGAAATGAGATTACAACACACCTCCCCAACATTACAGGGTTAAACATAACTGCATTTAACAATCTTATCGAAACTCCACATTTGTCCATTCTCCAGTTGAACCACATTGTTATAGATCTTCGCTATACGGCAAGGGGCGTAGTATTTGCTTTTGCTCACATTGTCTTTAACACTTCTTTTGACCTGTATCAAATCTCCTACCTTCCATTTAGGATCCTTCACTCCATTCTTATCATCGTACCACATCTTGTATTTGCTTTGGTGTGATCTACGTTTATCTGCTGCTTCCATAAGATTGGACTCAAGAGCCCTACCACCCCTCAACCACATGGGGTTTAACTTTGTACAAGGTTCTCTCCCTCTGGGAGCTATGAATGGGGACACCCTTGTGATGGAGTTGGGTGTCATGTGGTATGCCCATAAGCAGTTCTGCAAGGAGGATTCAATTTCGTGACCATTTATCACAGCTAGTTGTATGTGTTCTTTGATTAGCCTGTTAGCTCTTTCCACCAAGCCATTCGCCTTAGGGCAGTATGGAGCTGTTCTTTCGTGTTTGATATTGAGATTTGATAGGAAATCCTTCATCTGTTGAGACACGAATTGTACCCCATTGTCAGTCACAAGGGTAGATGGGATACCCTGCCGTGAAAATATGTCTGTAAGGAATTCTATGACAGCAATAGTGTTGACCCCATGCACGATCTTGTGTGAAACCCAGTGTGAGGTATAATCAACCAGCACCAACATGAATTTCTTGTTCGTTCCTAAATTCTCCATTGGCCCAATTATGTCCATGGCCAATTTACTCCATGGTTTGATGGGTACTTCTACTGGGGACAACGGGGCTTTGTGAGTAGACCTGGACTTGTCACTTCTTGCACAGCTGTGACAATCTTTTACCATTTGCTCCACCATGGAGTCCATTCTGGGAAACCAGAAGTTTACTCTAACTCTATTCTTTGTGATGCTACGCCCCAGATGTCCTTCATGGGCCAATTCTACAATCCTCTTTTCTAGACTTAGCGGGGGTATGATTTTATCGTTGCGAGAAAGTTTTCCTCCTATGTGGCTCAGTTCAAACCTGACCTCCCAAAAGTCTCTGATTTCCTCATCGACCACACTGCATTTATTAGGCCACCCCTTTACCATAATCTCCTTCAACTTGCACAGCCTCTTGTCTTCCTCCATGCCCTTACTCCACTCCTCTTCTGTTAGTGCAGGGTCTGTTAAGGCTAGAATGGGACTGTCTAGTGCTTCTTCATGTTGTTCACATTGTAGTGGTGAGCAGGACAAAAAGTCTGCAATATTGTTTTTACACCCTGGAACATATTCTACTCTGAAGCAGAAATTTTCAAGTCCTAAAATCCACTTGCAAATTCAGGGTGTGCCATGTTCCATGCCATTCACAGTGAACATGAAGGTGAGTGGCTTGTGGTCTGTGCGGATAGAAAAATTCACCCCCCACAGGAAAACTTTTAAATGCTTCACCGCCCAGTAACGTGCTAGGGCCTCCTTCTCTACTAGTGAATAGTTGCTCTCCGCCTTAGTGAGGCAGCGGGAGGCAAATGCGATGATTTTCTCTTCGTTGCCCTCTCTTTGAGACAAGGTCGCTCCCAGTCCTTTGTTAGAGGCATCTGTGGTGAGGATGGTTTTCTTCTTTGGGTCAAACATGCCCAACGCCAGGGAATTGAGTATTTCTTCCTTCAATGCATCCACCGTGCACTTGTGCTCCTCTTGCCACTCAAATTCCTTGATTTTCTTCAACAGTTCACGTAAGTGTTCACACTTCTATGAGAAGCTTTTTATGTATTTCGCCATATACTCCTGTAAACCCAAGAATGATTTTAACTCATCTTTACTCTTAGGATACGGGGCCTCTCTTACCGCCTTGAGCAGGTTGTTCTTTGGTCTGAACCCATTTTCTGAAATGGAATGCCCTAGGTACTCCACCGACGTCACTCTGATTTGGCACTTAGATTTTTGTACCGTCAACCCGGCATCCATAAGCCTTTTGAAAACATCTCTGAGGGTCTGGTCATGGGTCTCCACGGTCTGTCCATACACCAAGATGTCGTCCAGGAAACACATGGTGTTACCCACGTCTTTCAAGATATGTTGTATTATCTTTTGGAAGACCGCAGCAGCTGATGCCAGCCCAAAAGGCATCCTCCTGAACATGTAAGCTCCCTGCGGGGTGATAAAGGCTGTGAGTGGTCTAGAATCAGGGTGGAGATCTACCTGGTGGTAGGCCATGGAGAGGTCAATGACGCTGAAGAATTTAGCTGGTCCCATGGTACTGAGCATTTCGTTTATGTTGGGGAGCGGGTGCCTTTCAACCCAGATGTTTTCATTGAGCCTGCGCAAGTCCATGCACAAACGAATCCCATCCCCATTGGCCTTAGATGCAATAACAATGGGAGCCAACCATTCAGATGTGTCAATAGGTTGGATGACGCCCAATTTGCACAACCTCTCTAGCTCCTTCTGTAAAGGTTCCTTCATTAAATGAGGTATCGGACGAAGCTTATGTACTGTTGGCCTAGCATTGGTTTTGATCTTAATTTTATGTTGGAAGTTGTGGAGAAGACCAAGTTTGTCGGAAAATAACTTCGGGTACTCCTCGCATATACTTGATCCAGTATGGGCAACGTCTAAAACTAGCACTTGATCTTTGTTGTTGGGATCAAGGATAATGCCCAACTCTTTTTGATGTTGCCATCCCAATAAGTTAGATTCTGTTTCAACATTGTACACATTTCCTACTGTACTTCTCCCTCTAAACTCAATCTGCATTTTCTTCATACCCATGAGAGGTATGGGTTGTCTGGTGTAACCTGTGGGAGAAATATCAGGTCTCTCTAGGGTCATATTACCATCAGCACACATGTTAACTAAATCAGCATGGTTCAACAAAGTAAATGGCGAACACGAATCAGCATACATGGTGATCACATTTCTGTTTAGCATGACATCGCATTTGGGATCATTTACATTTATGTTCCCCACAGTATCTTTCACTTGGAATACAAATTTTCTTTAGCAAGGAGAAACTAGACTTATTTCTTTTACAGAACCCCCTTCTTTTCCCCCACCTTCTCTGCTGTTCTGATCACCTTCTCTGCATACTCTAGCAAAATGCCCCCTACGATTGCAATTTTTACATGTAACATTTCTAGCTGGGCACTGAACATTGTTAGCTAGGTGGTTGCTGCTGCCACACGGTAACATCTGAGTTTCCTTTCATTAGATTGCGATTTATTTAGCATACTTTCCCTCCTTGTGACTTTACAAACCTCGACCTCTTCTACGTTCTCTTTTACGTTGGCAACCACTTCATTGGGAGATTTCATTTCTTTAATGCATTTGGCCGTGTGTTCTATAGATTGAGCAATAGCAACTGCCTCTCTGAGCGAAGGATTCTTAGCCAGCAATTTCTCCTGAATGCGCATGTTATTCGTACAGCGTACTAACTGGTCCCTTATGAGAGAGTCAGTTAGGTTCCCAAAGTCACACAATTGACTCAATCCCCTTAAGGCAGCAATGTAGTTGCTTATGGACTCTTGTTTCCCTTGTGTCCTGCAGAAGAATTTATGGCGCTCCAACACTACATTCACCTTGTCTCCAAAATGAATCTCTAATTTGGCCATAGTGTTCTCAAAAATGTCCAAGGCTACTTCTTCCCCTTCTCTAATATTCTCTGGATCCGGGAGGGTCTCATATATTTTTCGTCCATAAATACCCAAGTTATGAAGTAAAATGTGCTGCTTGCGTAATGGAGAGAATCGTTCCCCCCAAATCGCAATAAGGTACGACTCGAATAATTTGACCCAGTCTTTCCAATTTATTTCTGGCTCCCCATTTTCATTGAGAAAAGATGCAGGGTTGGCTCATGCTCGCTGCAGCCATCATTTTACCCTGTGGTGGTGAACTTAAGCAGAGTATATCAGGTGATAAGCTAGAGTATGTATTGCTCACGTTCTCAATGAACAGAGAAAAGGTTTATGTCCCATGGAAGGTGTAATCAAAAGTACATATTTCTTAGAGATGCGTGGAGGAAGAATAAGGCGGATGCAAGACCTAAGAAGGTACTAAGGTCAAATGGTACATGAAGCTGTGAGTACAATCCAAAATATTATGAGATAGCGGGTTAATAAACTAGGGGCTTAGTCTCCTGCCAGATTCCACACCTGCTGTCTGGAGATATAGGTGCAGGTCGATTTTTATTGAAGTCTTGATTTTAAGATGGTATAAACCCCCTTACACAGGCAGGGATGGTCGCTAGCTGATAAGAAAAGACCCCAGTCTGAAAATGCTTCTTACCGGGTGAACGACCGCAGGCCTGCAATTATACGCGCAAGTTCCATAAATCAGTAAGGGACACTTATTTCCCCCAAATGGAATGCTGCTCCTTTCGCACGCTGACTCTGTAATGCTGTTCCTGAGCGCGCAGACTCTGTACCTTATAGGCAACTCTATTCTCTTGAAATGCTACTCCCTTCATGCATGTAGTGTGCATCCTGTAGAACACTAATTCCTCGTTGTCTGGATAACGCATGCGCACAGGAACGACGCCTCCACAGCTGAGACGCTGCTTCCAGTCAGGAGCGACTCCGCCATGCACCTGCGCTGTGTCTGCGATCTTCGCTTTGCAGCACTGTCTCCCCAATTCCGAGGAGAATTCTAGGTTCCCAGCGCAACGGACGTCATTCGGCAGGAATGCGGCACCTCTGACAACCGCTAATTGACAGGGCACTTCCCTGTGCTCTGATACCTGACAGGGTGACTGGCCCCTTAGCAACGATCTCCTGACAGAAAATAACAGATGGTGAGCTTGAACTGGAAACCGTCGATTAACTTAAAATTGATGGTGGCGAGTAAGATATCCTCGCTTAACTTTTCTGCACAGATCGAGTTAATTGGTATATTCTACAATCGCTCCCATATTCTGTCCACTTTTAACAATAACAAAAGAATTCTGTATGTTGGCATGGAGATTGTCCCAAAACGTTTGCAAATACCTCGCACTGAAGTTGTCAGGACAGCTGATGACATCAACACTCCGTCGATTCTGTGTTCACTTCAATACTGCACTTGGAGAGAGTACACAAAGGAGAGATGGCTAAAACTGCCCCCTTCACAGTGGTTCGTCGCCAGTGTTGGAATTCCCAAAGATCACAAGACAAGGTAAGAGATTGTAAGACTGTTTATTAGCCATCCACTCTCCGAACTGAGCAGAGGACCCCCAACATTCTAAGTTGAACTCCCAAGGGAGAGCCACTAAAGAACAAAGGGCAGGGGTGGAGGGAACGTACCAAATGTGAAATGAGATTACAACACATAGGGGCATATTCTCAAGAACGTGTGATAACCATCGCAAAAGTGACTTAACGCAACCTTCAACATCGCAGTCTATCGCGGGAAATTTACGCCGTGTTAACCAAGTATTCACAACACGGCGGTACCATGCGATAGTCTCCAGATAACGCGTCAACTGACCGCGTTAAAATCAACGCCACGCCACATAAATGCGAAACACGAACGCAAAAAAAGCTGCGATGAGGCCGATCGCGATACAAAAAGCAGAGAAAACCAGCGGTAGGCCTGCAATTCCCACGCGTCTGCTGGGAAAATGCACCATAGAAGCAACAAAAACAACACACCAGAAACAATCCAAAGTGCGTAGCAACATGGATGCACCCTGACCCAGCACAGAGGCCAACGCGAACTCCACAAGCCCCACAGACCACCAGCAAGGACCAACGGGGTCGGGGAAGGCCAAGGAGAAGAGGGAGAGGAAGACGGGGTGCAGTCCGTAGGAAAACAAGACCAGCGTCACGGATGTGACAGAACACTTCCAGCAACTGACCCACATTCAGACTACCTTGAATGCAGCCGGAGTGCCGAAGAGGCCAATGGAGGAGGCCAAGAGACACTGGCATGATGTGAAAACCTAAACCAGGCCCAAAGCCGCTGCCAACAGGAGGGCAGCAACGGCGACAGGAGGTGGGAGTCCTGCGCCACAGGAGGAGCTGGAGGAAATGGAGGCCAGTCATCAGTGTGGAGACGGTGCAAGGAGGTGGGAGTACGGACACAGCTCGAGAGGACCTGACACAACAACAACAGGGTGAGTAACGAACAGGTCCTGTGGGGACGGGGGGTGATGGGCACAATGGCACACATGCACAACGATGTGTAGCACACTGCACACCCACAATAACCCAGGGTCATGTCCCCCATCCCCGTGGCACACTGCAGCACACACACATGGCAATCACAGCACATCCCATGACAATGTGGCACAAAGTGCAACACCAACACTGCAGAACAGGGGACTCAACTGGGTCCGCCCATGCGCAGAAACAGGCCAATCACATTTGACAGAGCAGGGATCTGTGAGATGCATATGTACGGGTACAACCTCACAACAGTCATGTAGTCCAAATGTCCACTGTCCCCCCTCAAATTGCCAGCACCGCCCAAACAGTCACAATGTACATTGTCACACAGTCTGCATGTCCACAAGAACAATGCGCCAACATAAATGTCAACACAATGTCAACATGCATCTCCCCTTCACATTGCAGAGGGACAAACAACACCTCCAGCAGGTCAGACCAGACAAGCCATCAGTGATGCCGGAGACGACCACCACACCTTCGACACCGACGCCCTACAACAGCCCATGGACATCCCACGCAACCCACCACCAGGACCAGGGCAGACAAGCTACTTAGAGGAGAACCCAGCCCCTGCAACAGACCACACAGCATGAAGCACCGGCAAGCACGGCTGGCCCACAACACCTCACCGACCCACACATGGCACGCCAATGCCAGGTGTCAGAACGCCAAAAGGAGGTGGCCGAACAGGTGCGGGTGTGGTCCGAACCCATGGAAGGCGAACTAGATCACATACGTGGGTGTCAATTACCCTTCAGGGACCACCTACACCCCACAAAGGAGACCAACACTGCCATAGAGACACACGCAGATATTATGTTGAACTGGCTACGGGCACGTGCGCCCGGCCCCTTTATTGGCAGGGCCACATGTACAGTGACGCCTGTGCTGGATGTGTGTGGGGTGAGCATAAGCCAGCCCGCACAGAGTGCTTGGTGCTGGCAACAACTTGAACAGTGGACACCAGTGCAATGGAAACAGAAAATACCTGCATAACAGAGTCAACTGCTGAGCAACATGGAGGGAGCCGGAGCAAGTATAGAGGTCACCCAACATACAAACAGAAGTGTCCGTGAGTTGCAGTGCACTGAGGTTGGGGCACTAGAGCTGAGCGCGCTCATGTGATGAAAATGACTAGGATTGTGTCCATTTGGGATATTCCTGATGCAGATGCAGTGGGGTGTGTTAGACCTGCATCAACTTCCTCATCAACGTCCCAGGTCTCCCACACTGCCTGGGGTGACATTGCTGCGCAACATCTCCACAGCACAAAACTCAATCAGTAACGGTCCATTGGTTGCGGTTCACTGAGTCAGTGGCACCTGGAGTGCTGAGCAGGGGATCAGGCAGATGATGGCATCCACAACAGGTCTGAGCAACTCCGTCAGTCTGCCAGTACCACTGTTTCGACTCTGGCAGATGGTGGTTGGAGTTGGCCCTGGCGATGGTGGCGTGTGCCTCCTGCGGTGATGCGACGTCCGGGCCGGTCAGGACTTGATTTGATGTGTGAGCCCTGGTGGTCCGCAGTTGAGGCCGGAGACAGCGGACAGCGCAGGGCCACATGCACATGGCGTCGATGACCCCAAGACCACCGTCACAGAGGTCATCCAATATTCATTCAGACAGGGTCCCTGACTTGAGCTGCACAGAGTTAGTGGCCCCGGGTGCACAGCGGCAGGCACAGGCACACTGCCACGGGACGGTGACTTGCGGTCCACTGAGGTAGGGCCACGCAGACTGAGCGGGTCCTCGTCGATGTCGAAGGTGAATGCTGCGGAGGGTTGCGGGGGACAGTGGAAGGTGTCCTCCAGGGCATGATGCAGAGGGCAGAAGATCCGGAAGCAGCAAATGGAGCAGTGGAAAGCGACTGCCTCGTTGCCACCACCAATTCGGTATCAGCTGCATGAGGATGAAAACTAACCCCTACCCCCTAGTCCATAGACTCAAACGCCACCAATGTACGACCAGAGAGTGTCCATGAATGTCGGGGAACAGACTTAGTGGCACCGGGGCTGAGAGGGGATGCAGTCTGTGATGATGCCGGTACACTGATATGAACTCCGGCATTGACGATTCAAGACTCTGTGACCTACTGGACCGCAGTGTAGGCCGGAGGCAGCGGTCAGCAGTGGGCCACAGCCACGTGTCGTAGGCTCGCGATGCACAGAGTTAGTGACATCAGGGCAGTTGTCGGTAGTGTTTGATCACCTCCGTAATGATGATCCTTTTTTCCTCCCAAATGCAACGCGTCATCCTCTTATGCCTCTCCTTGCGTGCAATGATTCGTACTCTGCCTTTGAATAATCGATGTTCAGTTCCAATTCTGTGACCTACTCGAGCGCAGCGTAGGCCGAGAGCAGTAGTCCACGTGGGCCCACAGAATCTTGCGGCTGTGATGTAACACTAAGACCTGTTGGCACCACATCGAAGGGTGTATAGTGACATAGACTCAGCCATGATTTATGTGCTCTGCCATGGTGTAATCAAGACTCAGTTCCAAATGTGTGACCTACTTGTCCGCTGTGCATGCCGGTGGAGTACGTCAACGTGAAAGGTGTACTGCGGGCCTGTGTTGCGGAGGCCGTGATGGTCTGAGGAGGCTGCCAAGGTTGCAGGCCTCGGGCTTGGAGATTGTACTGGCACCTGGTGGGCCCTCATCGACAAACGCTGGTGTCGGAAGGTGGGCATTGAGGCCTGGGTGCGCAGGGGCGGGCATGACTGGTTCGGGGACCAGCATCCCGGGGTGCAGCAGGCGCACAGGATCGCTGGCAACACCGCTCATGGCGTCGGCCTCGTGGCGGGGTGAGGGGCGCCGCCCTGGCAGAGACGTTGGGCATTCCGGAAGAGGACCACGCCCAGGGTTACGTGCCTTTTATTCACACCCCTACGCTGGCCTGGCGTACGCCGGGCCAGCCCACTCCGCTCACGCTTACGGGGGGGACGTCACAAGCTACATTTCCGCGACTACCCCACTGGCTGGGGTGACATGGTTGCGTCCACTACACTCCAAACACCAGCGGTGTGTGTCGATATGGATATGTGTGTGGTCTGCATACAAAAAACAAAAAAACAAAAGTTCCCTTCTCCTGTTGATGTGATTAGGCAGAGATTATCGCCTCCTGGGCTCTCTTTCTCAACGTGAGCAAAAGGGATTAAGTGTGCGATAGAGTCGTATGCAGGTTGCCAAATTTACAATAAAATAATTCAATGCTTTGTGATTACACAGTCAAACGAAACAACTACACAGATGCAAAGGAATTAGATGTTTACCTATTTTATTAACCAGTACATTCTACATTATTCATCCATATCAGTTAAAAACACTTTTCCATGTTATTTATTAAAAAAAATATCTACAATACATAATAATAAAACAAAGATATTTTGAAAAAAGACTGTCGACGCGGAGTTTCGGTGTTCTAAAATATCGTCACCTTCTTCAGGACAACAATTTCCAATTATAAAAACATCTAAACAAAAATATATGAACATTGAATTATTGTAAAAAAAGAACTGGTATTCTTATGTTTATATTCCTTTGCTTGTTTTCAGAAAATACATGTAACAATCAAACAAACTTTTCATTTGACATTGTATATTCATACAACCATCTATTTATCCCCACTTGATCTCAAGAACGGCTCCTTAATTCATTTGGGGTCTCACCCCTTTCATTAGATCAAAGTTGTTCTACCACAGTTGTATAATTTACTTTACATTAAATCATCTCTATACCATGGTGAAGAACATCATCAACACTGTTCGATATGTATTTACAAAAAATCATTCTAATATTTGGTAACCTGTAGACAGTATCATATCGATCACTCCCCTTTGGAAAAGGGTGGCCAGCACATCCCCACCACACTTGGCATTGTGTACATTCTCATTCATCGGTCCCTTGCCTCCTTAGCACATGCCTGGTCCCCACCTCTTCCGACATTCTGCTATTGTGTGTCCGAGGTGCCATGCCGTTGATGGCTCATGTACATGGCTGGCCCAGGTTTCCACAGTGAGTTGTGCTGTCATGTCTGGTGGGTGTGCATGTTGTATGTGAGCTTGTGACGTGTGCATTTCCTGTGTTGTGTGTTGCATGATTGTGGAGTTGAGGTGTGTGGTGTGTGCATTTGGTATTGGCCAACGAGCAGTGCATTTCCGTGGGTGCCATCCTGGTGGCGCAGGTTGATGATGGACTGTCGGGAGGTGCAGGTATCATGCACACTGCCTGGGTGGTTGGCGACGTCGTTGGTGGAGATTCCACGGTGGTCCACTATTGCCTGCACATTGGTGGGATACGTGCGATTTCTGTTGCGCTTATTGTGTGCAGTCTCGCCAGGGGCCACTAGTAGGACATGTGTGCAGCCAATTGCCCCCTGACACGTGCGGAAAGCCAGCTGTGGCGTACACGCCTTGCTTGGTGTCCGGCTGTTCCTGCGCAGTGTGTGTGAGGTATAGATAGTGGGGTACCAAGCTGATGGTGTCATCCATGACCATTGTGGGGGACTTGGATTGGCCAGGCTGTGTGACTCCTCCGTCTCAGGCGGAGGTTGGTTGGAGGGTACCAGAGGCCAACATGTGCAGCACGGCCAGAAGCTTTGTCTGCAGTGGGATGTTGGTTGTCCGCTGTGTTGGTACCGTCAGCCTGTGGGCTATGGTGGTCAGGATGCGGAGGAGGGTTGTCCCTTTGGGCATATAATGGGCAATGACATTCTCTGGTGTTGGGTCTGTGAGGTTGGTGCATTTTCGGAGGGTCGCTGTCTTTGTCTGCGCTGCCTCAGTGTTGGTCCGGGGGGGGTCGGTGGGTGTCCGGGGGGGTCGGAGGGGTGGTGGCGGTGGGTGTTGTTGCCCTCTCGGGGCTCCGGGGTGCATGGTGAGTGGCTCCATGGCATCTGTTGTTCTTCAGGTGTGGCTGTGGGCTGGGCTCCCTTTTGTGGTGCAGGCTGCCGTCCGACTTTACACCAGGTCAGAGCAGGTGTTACTTTCCTGCTGCTAACGCGCATTATCGCATGTTTCGTGGTCTTTTCGCCGATCTGGCTGGTTGTTGAGAATGTTGCGGAGTGGTGTTTTCGCGGCTTTTTGCACGGGTACGCCTACTCTGCATCTCATTAGCGATAGTTGCCGGGGTCATCTGTGGCAATGTTTTTTGCGGCTGCTATCGCGGGTAAACTAGTGTTATGGGCTGTTCACACCAGCTTGTGAATGGGGCGATGTATTTATCGCAACTTTGGCTGCGATAAAGTGCCGTTAATTCGGCGATGGCTCCTTGAGAATATGCCCCATAGTTTCCTTAACTGTGTCCTTAAAGTCTTTCCTCACAATTTCTCTTACTCTTCTCCTCATCAACTTCAATCTCTTCTGCCATCCTGCTGACCGATACAGCAACTCACCATTAAATGACTTAAGTTTAATAACCACTCTGATAACTGAACTATTTCTAAAAACCTGTCCATTAATCACACACCTTCTCCTTAGGCTTATAACCCCTCAAAAGACATCAGTTTAATTGCGCTCCACAGCACGTTCTATTTCCAGTCAGGAATAATGCCGCCAGACTACAGAGCCAACACATATGAATAAACAACGTCTTTTCCTGTAACGGAAAGGGTGCACCTCACTTTTAAGCCTAATTTCCTATAGAAAATGACACCAGCACAGTGCTTGCCTACAAGAAAAGATGGCCACTCACTCTAATCCAACTGCTGAAGACTGCAAGGGCAGTTTGCCCTTACTTGACTGCATAAGCTCGGGAGCCCGATACACGCTCCTCAAACAAAGCAGAAACCATTGCTGAAGAATAAACCTTTATTTCAGGTATGTTTTGAAAAACTTCTAATTAGATTAAACAAATGCGAATCGGAGTCCTCCTTTTAAATGTAGTACAACACCAAAAAAACTAATACTCACCTGTAATCTAAACCCTCAAACAGATTGAAATTTAAAATATCCTACAGATAATACCCAACAAATCAGAATACAAAACCCATAATCAAATCTTTCTCTGTCCCTTACCAATCCATAAGTTGGATTGTTCTCAACATTCTCATCCATAAATTTAAGAATAGTATGTATTTCATCCCAATAAATCCCAGTATCCTTATCTGCTCAGAAGCAGCAAACAAAAGAGAGAGATGTTGGAATATTGATGGGTTTTATGGACTGAATGTTCTGTTTAGTTCAGCAAGTCGCATGTGATTCCATCACAAGAACTCCAGTTCATTGGTGCCTCATTCAAGACAATCATGGGGAATAGCCTATTTTTCCCCCCTACTCTTGAATAGCCCCTGCAAGTGAATGGTTGAGGGTGCCGGGGGACATGGAAAGTCTTCTGGACTCAAATACTCCTTTTTCATCCGGTCTCTGAATATTTGGCTTATAGAGCGCAAACTTTGCCCAAAGGCGTCAAGACGCTGCGGATAGAGCTGGCAGTCGTAGGAAACACAAGAAAGAGACCTAACGAAACAGAAGGTGGGAGTCTTGCCCAGAGATCGATAGCGGGAGAGAATTCCAAAGCTTAGAGGCAGCAACAAAGAAAGCTCTCCCCCCCCCGCCCCCCACCTGGCTCTCCTGAACCTGGGAACTACCAACCAGTTTTTGCTGGCGGACCGCAGTTGTTTGGTGGAAACATACCGTAGGAAGAGCCTTTTAATACCTTCGGAACCCAAGTTATGAAAGGCCTTATGGACAAGGCAGAGGGCCTTGAACACAATTCTCTTTTCTAAAGTAAGCCAATGCAGCTTATGAATAGATGCCGATACTGGCTGGAATTTAGGAAGATCCATCACAAGTCTGGCCGCTGCATTCTGTACAAGCTGCAATTTATGGATGGAGCCCTTATTGATGTCAAAGTAAACGGCATTACAATAATCCAATCTGGACAGAACCAGAGTCACAGCTGCCTGCTTTCGAGAGGAAAAGGAGAGACATGGAAAGATCTTCTTCAGGATCCTAATGATACCAAAACAGGTGGAAACCGTTCTGTTGATCTGGGGGTCAAAAGAGAGAAGGCTATCAACTATGACACCAAGGGGCATATTAGCAAGAACCTCGTTAAAGTTATCGCCGCTTTAGCGGCAGGAAACTGCCGCTAAAACGGCGATAATGGGCTTGCTAATATGCGTTATAGAATTCCAATAGAAGCCCAGGTTAGATGTCCTGCACATCTAACCTGGGCTTCTATTGAATTCTATAACGCATATTAGCAAGCCCATTATCGCCGTTTTAGCGGCAGTTTCCTGCCGCTAAAACGGCGATAATTTTAACGTGGGTCTTGCTAATATGCCCCCAAGATTCTTTGATGCTGGAGCGGGACAGGGGCATGAGCCGAGCATTTCAGGCCACCAAGAGTGGGACCATATAGACTGTTGACTGCCAAAAATCAAGACTTCTGTCTTGTCACCATTGAGTCGCAAGTAGTTGTCTACCATCCAGGAGGCCACAGCCTGCATGCAGCTCTAAAAAGTTGCAGCGGATGCCTCAATGCTATTGGTGATTCACACAATGATTTGTGTGTCATCCGCATAGGACAGGGCCTCCGGCCTCAAAGATCTAATGACCTTGGCCAGAGGAGCGACAAAGATGTTGAATAAGGTTGGACTCAATGAGGAACCTTGTGGAACTCTGCAGAAAGTATGAGTGGCGGCACAATAAAATGGATCCATTTTTACCTTTTGTAACCGATCAGTAAGAAATGATGACAAAAGCATCAAGGCGGAGCCTGTGACCCCAATTTCTTTGAGACAACCAACCAGACTTGTAGGCGAGACGGTATCAAAGGCCGCAGTTAGGTCTAGGAGAATTAAAAGTGAGGTGTACCCGGCATCTACTTGGATACGTATGTTGTTTACTGCAGAGGTTAGAGCAGTCTCCGGAATATGGCCACTTCTGAAGCCATGCTGGGAACCGTCAAGCAAATGATGTTGCTCCAAATAGGAGCTAAGATGTAAGTTTAGAAAACTAGAGTGCTAACCCCACCACACAGGAAATGGAGCCCACAGGAAGTAGAGTCAGAAGAGGCAAACGCCCACTTCCCTCCGCAACAATCGGCGAGGTGCTGCGGTGGACCGGAGAAGGGAGGTAAGAGATAATCCAAAAGCTGTGTCAATGTATTAAAATAGATAAAAAATTATAAATATAAAACAATGCCAGATAACCTTCAAAGGAGCTGCTTGCAGCGTGTTGATCCCGACAGCCTCTGGCCGTCTATCACCTTATTGTGGGACCCAAACCTCCGGGACTACGAGGCCTTAGTCCCAGTCCTCTGTCCGCTTTCTCAGGAGCTGCAGTGTTGGCTCACTCCATTGAATGTGGACAGAGGGATTCTCCTTCTTCCCTTGAATATAGTAACAGATGCCAGCAGTCTGGGCTATAGAGCAGCGATGGAGGGTTTGCGGACATCGGCAGAATTCATGGCCTCTTCAAACTGGAAAAAGCTAGATGCTGGCTTCAAAGTCCTATTATCATGTGCCGCATGGATAAATGGCAAATCAGTCGGAATCAGGACAAGGAAACAGGTCACGAGGGCATACAGATTTTTTTGCCGGAAGGGAGAATGGGCGTGTGGACCAGCTCAGCTTAACATCCCTCTCCTGGATCTCCATGTCTCTGTGAATCGTTTCAGAGCCTTGTGGCTGAACATATTCTCATCTCCTCAGGATGCTTTCCTTCCCCACTTCTGCTTGCTTCTTTCAGTGTCAACTCGCATGAAGGGTAGATGTGATGAGTTTCAGGTGGCCTTCGGCCCTCCTGTTCGCCTTTCCACCCTTCCCTTTCATCATCAGTCTTGTCCAAGATAAAAAAAAGGAACAGTTAGAGCTGTTGGTAGTGGTTCCAACTTAAAGCCATAACTCTTGCATTCCATTGCAATGTCAACTATCAGTCCTCACCTCTTGGATGTTGCCTGTGATTCCATGTCCTCAGATAACCTCTCCTTCAAGAGAGGTCTCTCTGTAAATGTAAATCCGTATTTGTAAAGCGCAAACTACTCACCCTTATGGGTCTCAAGGTGCTGGGGGCCGTCGTGGAAATTAAGTGAGCTATTGCCCAGAGTCACATGGTGCTGAGCTGAGCTGCCGCGGATCAAACCGTGAGCCCCGTGCTCCGAAGTCAGCTGCCCTGGTCGCTGCACCACACCTCTCCACCCTGTCTGCCCTCACTGGGAGTCTGGAGTTTGAAAGGCAGAAGCTTCACATTAGGGTGTTCCTCAATGATTGCTCTTTCCATACACAATTCCAGAACAAGAGCACTTAAAAAAGTCTGCAAGAGACATTAGAGGAATTTCTCAAAATAGCACTCATTGGAGGATTGCTTTCTGCCTCTTGTGAAGGAGGAAACATTTTAGAATTCTTAAGAGATTAATTTCTTTCGGGCTTATCAGTATTCACTTTATGCAATCAATGGGCAGAGATTTAGGCCTTCAGAGGTCCCTGCATAGTGTTTGATCCCTTACCTTCTCATCTGCTCAGAAGCCTCCAGTTGAAGAGACTGATTATCCATTCTCCTGTCCTTTCTTGGGACCAGCCTTTGGCATTGAAGATTTTATATGAATCACCATTTGAGCCACTGCAAACTGTTTCCTTGAAATATTTGATGTTGAAGATCTTTTTTCTTGCCATTAAGTCAGGTCGCAGATTGGGAGAGATTGGGGCCCTGCTTTATCATGATCTCTTAAGATTTTTTCACAACAAGCTAGTGCTAAGACTAGATTCTATTTTGCCCAGAAGATATCATCTTCATTTCATCTCTCTCAGAATCTGGCACTTCCTGCCTACTTTCCATCTTCATTACCAGAACAGGAAGTCCTCTGGCATTCCCTAGACCTGCTAAGAGCCCTCTTCATCTATCTAGAAAGAACATCTTCTTTTATGTTTAAATCTCTTTTATTGTTGCAAAGATAAATCAGAATAAAAGTGTACATTCCGAGAGAAAATCTCTCTAATTTGCACGATAAAAATACAACTTTTAAATCCCGGTGAAAGAAAAGGAAAAGATAAAGATAAACAGACACCCTCCCACCCAACCCCCTGAGTACCTCCCCCCACCCAATCCCGGTAGCATTAGCCATGTGAACTGTATTATCTGGGAAGTTGTATGATTCACTTATAAATTTTCAACAATTTAGGTTGCGTCTGGTTCAGCTAAGCGGAGTAGCCGCAGGTAACGGGGACATGTAAATTCTCTAAATTCCTTGGTTAACAAGGCTAGGAAGGGCTGCCAAATTGTTCGAAAAGTCTCATCCCATGATGTTAGTGATAGTGTGAGCTTTTCCATCCCCAATATGTCCCACAGGCGTCTAAGCCATGCCAGATGAGTCAGAACGGTGGGTGAACCCCAAAGCGCCAAGATGGTCTGGTGAGCGGCCCCCAGAGCTATGCTGATCTGACGCCCCCTACGGGACGCGAGTGGATAGGTGAGTGGGTTAGGAAGTCCTAATAGTATGTAGGATGGAAATCTAGGGAGCTGGGTAGAGAAATGGGTATCAATATCGTCCAAGACTGAAGCCCAGAATGTTGCTAGTCCCGGGCAATCCCAGAGTAGGTGCAATAGCTTGCCTTTAGCCCCACATTGACAACAACATGCATCACTGCGGGTTGGATTCCCCTTTTGCAGTCGCACCGGAGTTAGGTACCAATAGGAGGTAAGTTTGACCGCCGTTTCGGTGCTTGCCGTGTTGTAAGTGGTATGTCGAGCTCGGTGATAGATATCACACCATTCCTTCGGGGTGGTAGAACAGCCGAGTTTGGACTCCCAGCGCTTCTGCGAGGGGGATTTATCGCTGGTCTGGGGGGGCTGAAGAAGGACATATAACTCCGATATGAGGTGTTTATCTGTATTTTTACCCAAGAGCCATTTCTCGTACGGAGTAAGCGGCCTCTCTACCCCAGGGCGTATCAACTGATGCGTTACCCAATGCCTGATTTGGAGGTATCTGTAGCACTCCGATTCAGGGATGGTATAGTCCGATCTTAGAGTGGCGAAGGAGACAAGTCCTTCTTGGTCGTAGAAATGACCTATCACCCTACAGGGCGACTCCCGCCAAACTGGAATGAGGCTCCTAAGCCCGGGGTGAAGTCTGGGTTATCAGCAATTGGAGTCAAGGGGGACGGTAAAGAGGTCAGCTTACATTTGCGAATACACCCATCCCAAACCTACAGCAGAGAGTGTGTTATCGGAGAGATATAGAGACTAGGAGCCCTATGAATTCGGGGCAGAAACTGTACTTTTGCTAATGATGTGCCGGCCAGAGCCCTGTCCATGAACAGCCACCTCTTTTCTGATTCGGGACTGGACCATTCCACTAAATAACGAAGCTGGGCAGCCTGATAGTATCTAATGAGGCAGGGTACTCCCAGTCCCCCCTCTGCCGGGGGAAGCCAGCTCCGCTCCCTACTCATTCTAGGCCGCTTGCCAGCCCATATGAAGGGGCTCAATGCTGCCTGGAGGGCCGTGACAGTACCGGCTTGAGGAACTAGTGGCAAGGCCTGAAAAAAAAAGAGGACCCTGGTTAGAATAGTCATTTTCGTGACTGCGACGCAACCCTAAATGGAGAGCGGGTTGTGCCGCCATCTGTCTAACTCAGCACAGACACGGCTCAGTAACGCCCTATAGTTTAGGATATTCGTCTTTTCTATTATCCTGCATAGCTGAACTCCCAGGTAAGGGATAGAGTCTGCCGCCCAGCAAATTGGATGTGATCGCCGTAGCACCTCTAGCTCCAGGGAGTGGGGGAACAGTGAGATTGAGAGCCTGAGACTTGTGGAGATTCATTAATACGGAATCCAGATACCACCCCAAACCCCTCCAGCTCGGCCACAAAGGGAGGTAGGCTTCTGATTGGGTCATCTAGCATGACCATGACATCGTCTGCATACAGACTGATGCGATGTTCTTCCCCTCCTAGGGGAATTCCACTAATGAGTTCATGGTCTCGAACCCGCTGTGCAAATGGCTCCATGTATAGGGTGAACAAGTGAGGGGAGAGCGGGCAGCCCTGTCTTGTGCCTCTGCAGATAGGGAAGTTCTCTGAGCTCACCCCATTGACCCTCACCATAGCCCGTGGGGCCCGATATCCTCTAAAGACCCAAGACCGGAATCTCTCCCCAAATCCGAAATGATCCATTGCCACCCTAAGAAATGGCCAGTGGACCCGATCGAAAGCCTTTTCGGCGTCCGCTTAGAGTAGCATACTGGAACCTTGCTTCCGATGCGCCTTATCTATGATGTGTCATAGTCTTTTAGTCTTATCTGCACAGAGCCTCTGCGGGACAAATCCTCCTTGCTCGGGATGGATAAGACCCTGCATCAAGGGGTTTAGGCGCCAGTTGGGGGTAGTTTATAATGCTGAGCATTGATTATTTCTGATGTTAAGGGCTGAAAGTAGAGAATTCGATGGACTGAATACGATGCAACTTGTAGAACCTTTATTAGGTTGATAGAGGGGGTGGGGGCCTTGAGCTAATTGCAGGACACTCCATACTACCTTAGACATGTAACTGCAGACCATTGAGGAGTACAACTGAATATCCGTAATTTACAATATTGCTGTACCTTGTTGAATGTTTGCTAAAAACTCAATAAAGTATGTTTAAAAAAGAAAATTAAATCAAGGGGTTTAGGCGCGCTGCCAGAATGCCAGTAAAGAGTTTCGAGTCCGCATTAAGGAGCGATATTGGGCGATAGTTAGCGCAGGATTTTGGGTCCTTTCCGGGCTTGGGGATAACTGTGATGGTTGCTTCTAGCATGGAGGCCGGGAGGGAGCCTAAGTCCGCTATTGCGTTGAAGAGCCGGGTGAGGATTGGAACCAATTCCAGACAGAGAGCCTTGTAGAACCCGGCGGAGAAGCCATCCGGGCCTGGAGACTTCAATGGCTTCTGCCTCGAGATGGCCACGATAACCTCCTCTAGCCGGATAGGTTCGTCCAAGGAAGACACCTGAGAGTCAGTCAGTTTGGTCACAGGGGAGTTATGAAGATAGTCTACTATGTCCTTCGGGGGTGGGCAGATTGTTTCGAGTAGAGGGTCGCGTAAAAGTCCCTGAACCGGTCTTCTATAGAGGTGTCGCTCGCTAATTCCTCCCTGTTCTCCGTCAGAAGAGAATGGACTGTGTTAGCTTGTCATTGGGTTCTGAGCTTTGTGGCCAAGAGTCTATCACTCTTGTTCCCGTTTAGGTAATATGAGTGCTTAAGGCGTAACAGAGCGAATTCCGCCCTGTCGAGGTCCAGTCCAGCTAATTATTTCCATGCAGCCTCCAGCTGACGCCACACCCTAGGGGCCCCAGTTTGGTGGTGAATAACCCTCAAGCTCCCTGACCCTTTCTTGAAGTTTGGCCCTCTTGAGCTTCCTTAGTTTATTTTCTGCGGCCGAGAGAGATATAAGCTCACCCCTGACCACTGCCTTTAATGCGTCCCAGACTACCAGAAGCGGTACCTCCGCGTTGTCGTTGGCTTCCAGGTAGTCGGTAATGACCTTCCTAAGTCTCGCCAGTACTTCCGGTTTCCGTAACAGGGTCTCCCTACGGCGCCAATACCGCTGCACCCGCTGTTGTTGAGGAGAGTGTATCTCAAGGACTAGGGCTGAGTGGTCAGAGAGGGTTCATGGCTCAATCTCGACCGAACGGAGGAGTTGGTGTAGATCCTGGGAGCCCATAAAATAGTCTATTCGGGCGTAAGTCTTATGAGCGTGTGAATAGAATGTGAAGTCCCTAGTGTCAGAGTGATTGGCCCTCCACAAGTCTATAAGCCCGGCCTCTTTCAGCCATGCAAGACCCTCTCCCGATAGAGACCCAGACCCTCCCTCCCTGTGTACGGAGCGATCAAAGGGGCCGATTCACAGAACTAATCTGAGATAAAATCCTAAACTTACTACTTTTGGTATTCACAGAAGGCATTTAGTAGTAGTAAAGTTAGGAGTCCTAACTTTACTACTACTAAACTGAGACAAATCCTAACTTTACGACTTTCGGTATTCACAAAAGGCATTTAGTAGTAGTAAAGTTAGGAGTCCTAACTTTACTACTACTAAATGCCTTCTGTGGATACCAAAAGTAGTAAGTTTAGGATTTTATCTCAGTTTAGTAGTAGTAAAGTTAGGAGTCCTGACTTTACTACTACTAAATGCCTTCTGTGAATACCAAAAGTAGTAAGTTTAGGATTTTATCTCAGTTTAGTAGTAGTAAAGTTAGGAGTCCTAACTTTACTACTACTAAATGCCTTCTGTGAATACCAAAAGTAGTAAGTTTAGGATTTTATCTCAGATTAGTTCTGTGAATCGGCCCCTATGTTCTTATCCAGAACTATGTTGAAGTCGCCCCCTATCAGGACCAAACGGTCCTGCGATGTAAGTGTCTCTGCTAGTGCCTCACGGATAAAGTGCTCCTGCCCCTCATTTGGCGCATACAGGGTGCCCAGTGTCAGTGTTTGCATGCCTAGCTGTACTTGATATACCAGGAGACAGCCTTTAAGTTCTGCTAACTTAGGGCCGATAACGCCTCTGAATGTCTGTGAGAATAAGATAGCCACCCCTTCTGCCTTGTGCCCCGTTGAAGAGAATAGCTGCTGCAAAAAGGACCTGGATTTGAGCCGCTGGGAATCTTCGGCCAGGAGATGGGTCTCCTGTAGGAGGCAAATATCTGCCCCAGTGTGTTCGAGATAGGAAAGAATTGCTTTGCGTTTCACAGGGTTATTCAACCCTTTGACGTTCAGTGAGACAACCTTTAAAGTGTCACCGGTAGTCATTGGGGGATAAGCTAGGGCTTGTTGTGATGAAATGACCTGTCCCGCCGCCCCCCCTTCCGAGGTAGCGCACCGAGTGGAAACCTGAGACATTGGAGGTGGTATCATAGCATCTCCCGCTTGAGTAACGTGGTGGTACATAACAAACAAATGTTCAAAAACAAAACACCCAAAAAATAAACTTATAGATATCTTGAACAATGTCTCTGGGTGGGGAGGGGCCTCAGAGGGGGTCCCTGCCCTCCGACGAGTAAACATCCTGGTAGGGTTCATTGTGGCCTGAGATCTTCGTGGAGATCGCCCGACGGCTGCCAGGGCGAGCTGTGTTGGGTCAGTCTGTCCCCCCAGACGCTTTGCCCCCAGCAAGCCTTTCGAGTACCGCCTTTCTCTCTTGTGCCATGGCCTCGGGATCCAGTTTTAGGGGTTTCTTGCCCGTCCACCTCTGTCGCTCCCAGCGGCCTGCTCCAGCCCCTGCCCCCTCTGCGCTCCCTGTCGAAGCCTCTGGCGGCTCGATCTGTAGCAGGGCACATGCTGCACTGAGGTAGCGCAGCTGTCGAGTCTTCCCCTCCCATTCAAAGATCAGGCGGAAGGGGTGGCCCCAGGCATACGAAATGTCATGATCCCTGAGAAAAGAAGTCACTGTGCGAAACTCTCGTCTCTTCTGGAGCGTGATTGCCGACAAATCTTGGAACAGTTGAAGCAAGCAACCCCTAAAAAGCGTTGCGTCGGAACCCCGTACAGTTCGCAGGATACGTTATTTCAAAGGGAAACTGTGGACACAGGCAAGTATATCCGGAGGTGGCATATTTGGAGCCCTTGGAGGCCCAACTCGGTGGACCCGGTCTAGGCGAATGTCCGATTCGGGATTATCACCTGGGATTTGAGCAAAAAGAGCCTGAACGAATTCCTCCACGTTTCCTGCTTCCCCGGATGAGGGTACATTCCGAATCCTGATATTATTTCGTCTTGACCTATTCCCTAAGTCCTCAGCATGAGCTTGGAGGTCGATTTGTCTGTCCGAAAGGCGTATTATTTCTTGGCGCAGTTGCTCCAGCTCCTCTTCCCTGGTCGTTTTGTTCGCTTCTAGCGTGCCAACTCTGTCGCCTATGTCAGAGATCTCTCGCCTTACTCCCTGTAGGTCCCGGGCCAGGTCTCCTTTAATCTGTTGCAAGTCCTCTTTGAGCGATGAGAATCGGGACTCCAGGTAGGAGCGAGGGATTGGGGCTTCACCTTTGTTTCTACCTCGGGAGTATGGGGGCCGCGGGGGGTCAGAGCGGTCTTGAGGAGGGGGCTTGACTAACATGTATTTCAGCGTGCGGTCTTTTTTGACCCGTGCTGTCGCAATCTTCTTTTCGCCAGTTAGAAGTGCTGAGATAGTGTTAGGAGGGGGGGAGGTGGTCAATCTTCACTGCTGTTCCATACAATCCAGCATAGAGTTATGCCCCCGTGGTCTAAGGGCCGCTGTCCAGAGGGGTGTGTCTTTTAATGAGGAGAGACCCAGGTAAGGCTCTTAATGCCATGGACGCAGGGGGGGAGACAAAACTTTGTGTATCCAAAGAGGTCATCTAACAGTCCCAGCCTCCCAGATCCTATGGCCCGGCCAATGCACTTCTCAGGGAGGGCCTTCTGGGCCCAGGCGGATCCACCGGCCAAGCCCCTTTACGTTTCCCCTCCACCGGGGCCCGGCGCCTCTCAGCTAGGTGGTCCCGCAGTTCAGGCCCTATTTCTTCCCTCCAAGTAATGATCCTGGTGAGGATGCTCCTGCCCCGAAACCCGGCCTTGCTTTAATGCCCTGCGTCTCACGAGGGCATGGCGTTTGTCAGGCTCCAGCGCTCCTCTGGCTCTTTAGGCCCTGCTCATCCCGCTCCCCAGCTCCACCACAAAAATAATCAGGGCCTCTCCCCTCTTCATGTGCCTGGGGCGGTCGGGTGATGCCGCTGGATGGCTGTCTGTGGCTGCGGGGAAAGAAACAACCAGGCCGGTAAGCCCACCATAAATGCGGGGGTGTGCAGACAAGCCTTGCACTGGGGGGGGGGGAGGGCGCTAACGTCCCAACCTGCCGCCCTCGTCGCTTCAGAGTGCGCTGGGTCACCCTCTTGCAGGCGCCAAAATCCAGATGGGCCTGCGCCCTCACAGAATGGGCCCAGACTTCCACCCGGCCATGGCTGGGGCCCAGCCGCGTCGTTGGGTCTCTCTTCCCCGGCAGTCCGGGATGGAGAGCCTAGGCCCGCTGCGCTTCCGACCGCAAGCTGGGGGACGGGCTGATGTGATCAGGCCGGATGGTAGCCAGTCTACCTTTTCTGATACCCCTTGGGCGTGATTTTGTGCCTCATAAAGAACCAGCTTGTTTCAGTCCCCCAGGGGTATCATTTTTCAGGAACTTAATGAAGTCAATTTAGAGAGTGGGTCACGTGGTAGCAGAAGCAGACTGTATGCGCATATGTGCTGCTCTCAGTCAGTGAGTGTCCAGCGTAGGAACGCTGCTGCTTGACACTGCAGTGGAAACCTAGGGCTGGATCTGTCAATCCCCGAGCCCAGCTGCGTGGGCTTGGCCCGAGTAGGAGGGGGCACCCGTGCTGCTGGACGAGACCTAGCTACACATCGGCGTCGCACGCAACAGAGAGAGAGAGAGTCCAAGCTTAGTGTGAGTAACGGCTCAGTGAACTGTAGTGGGATCGGCAGAGTGACTGTGGGGATGTCAGTAGCTGACTTGGGTTGGGGTACAGTAGCAGCAGAGGACTTTGGTATGGTATATAGGGTGGAGCGGAACTCTGCGGAATTCCATGCAGTTTTTATGCAACTCTGCAGAATTCTGCGTAGTGCAACTCCGCCTACTCCGCACACCTTATTCACAAGGTGATAGCGGTGTTGCGGCACATCCGCAGAGCTCAGGAGTTTTCATTATTCCCCTAACTCGACGATTGGCTGCAGAAGGCAGGCTTGACCCAGGCAGTCGTCTCCCACCTCCAGACTACGGCAGACCTTCTGCATTCGCTGGTGTTCACCATCAACGTGCCGAAGTCACTCCTGACTCCCTCTCAGATGCTCCTTTTCATCTGAGTCATTCTGAACACAGTGCAGTTTCAAGCCTATCCTTCCGAGCGACGAGTCCTGGCTATTCAGGCTATGATATCAATGTTTCAGCCTCTATTTTGGATTTGGGTGAGACTGACTCAGAGGCTGTTGGGCCTCATGGCCTCCTGCACCCTGCTAGTTGTGCATGCCCGTTGGCAAATGCATGGTCTGCAGTGGGTCCTGAAGTTCCAATGGGCGCAGCCTTAGGGGATACTCTCCGACCTGGTCCATAGCTCAGAAGGAACTACAAAAGACCTACAGTGGTGGCTGACAAACCATGATTGGGCCCGCAGCAGACCCCTATCCCTTCTCCAACCAGAGACTGTTGTGACAGATGCGTCACTCCTGGGATGGAGCGGCCATCTGGGAGAGGTGGAGGTCAGAGGAATCTGGTTTCTGGCAGAGTCTGGGATCGACATCAACCTGTTGGAGCTTCGGGCGATCCAATTGGCATTAAAAGCCTTTCTTCCTTCGATCAGGGGAAGGCTGGTGCAGGTGTTCATGGTCAACACCACTGCCATGTGGTACTGCAACAAACAGGGTGGGGTGGGGTCATGGAGGGTTAGCAAACTGCAGGCACTATTAGAACACCCTCCTTATACAACATTTAAGCCAAACAAACTGGTTCTAAGCACCATGCCTCCTTCCTTTCAAAGGTTGTGACATCTTTTACACGTAGGCCAAAACATCACCTTGCCTACCCTTTTTGCTCTGCCCCACCCTTCTAAAGAAGAGAGACTTCACCATCTGAAGCCACAAAGAGCGTTGTCATTCTACCTTGATTTCACTAAAGAGTTAAGAGTTCAGAGTGGACGATCAACTCTTTGTAGGGTATATCAGGCAAATAAAGGAAAGGCCATGCAGAAACGGACCATCTTGCGATCAATGGTGCTCTACATAAAGATCTGCTACGCTTTGGCCAAAAAGCAACCCCCTGAGGGCGTGCATGCATATTCTACCAGAGCCAAGGCTGCGACCACTGCGTTAGCTTGTGGAGTTGCTGTCCTGGACATCTGACAGGCAGCAACATGGGTGTCCTTACACACGTTCACTAAACATTGCTGTCTGGATGGTCAGGTCTGTCATGATGGGCATTTTGCCCTTTGGGTCCTACAGGACTTTTTGGTCTAATCTGTTTTGCAGACCCACCTCTGGGGAGGTATTGCTTGGGTATCGTTTCTAAAGTAAGGAATCTGCAGATAGACGTCTCTATCAGATGAACAATTTATTTAACTGTGGTAACGCCATATCTGATAGAGACTCTATCTAGCCACAGATTCACTACTGACCCTCCCAATCTCACTGCTCTGAGGTCCTTAGAAATCTAATCCAGTAACTCAGCATTCTTTGTGGCTGATGTAAGCATGCTGGGGTGTTGCGTATATAGGCAGCACGCACATCAGTTCCGGCGCCGATATAGAGCTAAACAACGCCACATACCTGTGTGGAGGGGTATTGCTCAAAAAACTTCCAGATCCAGTCTGATGACGCAGGATTATTTTAAGGTAAAGAATCTGTGGCTAAAAAGAGTCTCTACCAGATAAGACATTACTGAACACAAAATTGTGCAGCCCAGATGCTACTCAACATTCCCAGAACCCAATCAGCCAACCAAGCACTGAATACCCTACACTGGCTGCCAATAACCGAAAGAATAAAGTGTAAATCCCTATGCATTGCCCATAAGACACTCTTGGGTAAAGGCCCCCCAATCAATCACTCCCTTATTTCGAATATATACGTTTATTACGCATACTTTACATCGCATGCTATTACAACGCGGTCGTTACAACGACCGCGTTGTAACAACGCAAACCATTACATCGAAAGTCATTTCAACGACTTGCTGTAGGGGGCGCGCTGGACTTAGGAATAGTATAATTTACTATTCCTACTCCAGTTTGTGCAACAGCAGGTAAGGTGTTGGATTGTAAATCCAACACCTTCTGCCCCCTACAGCAAGTCATTGTAACGACTTGCAATGTAATGGTTCATGTTGTAACTACGCGGTCGTTGTAACGACCGCGTTGTAATAGCATGCGATGTAAAGCATGCGATCTAAAGTCTGTTTCCCCCTTATTTCTTTTTATCACCCTAGAAAAAGGCTACAATCAGCCAATTTATTTTTGGCTGTAGTACCCCGAATTAAAAAGGAAAGATATGGAGGCCGCTCCTTTTCATACAATGTTGCTAAGCTTTGGAATGCCCTCCCTCTCTATTTGTGCTCGGTGACACAGCATCTTCCCTTTCAGAAGGTACTTAAATTTGGCTCTACTAGCATATTGTACCCTAACTATAAGCTATCCTTACTGCTGTTCTTGTGCAACACTACTAGCGCTGAGATGCCTTTGGGTAGCCATGCGCTTTACAGGTGTTTTATAGTAATGTAAGTATCTTGTTCTTTAGAGCCAAAACTTGTGGAGCAAGCCACTGAGGATTTAGCTCCTGTGTCTCCTCCAGAACTGGTGCTGATCCCACTACCACTGGCGGTGCTGTCTCTAAAGCCTCAGTTCGGTCAGTCCTACCTGAAGTTCCTGACTCCAGGAACGGATCCATCTCTCATTAAGAACTCCATGTTTGACATGTTTAGATGAGCCGTGGTCCCCTCTGGAGCACCTGACACCCCATGGGCCCATTGGGCTATGCCTTCGGGCCCTACTGACACCCTACTTTGCCCCATTTCTACCATTTCCGCCTACTACATGGTGCCTGACTCCAACAACTACGCCGGCACCCACCACAAACTTGGTGCAGTGCCTGCTGCCGCCTCCTCCATTGCCTCAGGCTTCTTGCTTTCGGCGCCGGATCCATTACATTCTCTAGTGCTGCAAACTACTCCCAACGGCTTCACATTCAACATCACCAGCGCTGCGATCTACAACTCTGGCAATGCAGCCAATGCCACCAGTACCACAGTCTACAATACTGCAGACATTACATCTCTTGGAGTTGCCTCCACACCGGTCTCAGAAGGAGGCTCATTGCCTCATACAAGAGGGACGATACATTTGGGGGATTCTCCCCCGCAAAGATCCCTGTCATGGTACAGGTTATAGCAATGGGCAGTCTACAACCCTGGACCCTGACTTTGCCAGTCTTAAAGGTGTGAGTGGATTTGGCACCTCACCAGAATAGGAACTATACTCCCCAACTGAATTACCTCTGCCTTAATTCAATATTCAGCCAAGTTATCTGTCTCTCTGTGCTGACACACTTGGCTGAGAGGTTCAGACTTCTCTAACGATGTCCAGTCAACCTTTATGGACCTTCTTTTTGATGGCTCACGCCTCTTCGGAGCAAAGGACGATTCCTCCCTCGAAAGGTTTAAAGAGAACAAGGTGAACACAAGATTATTCGGTCTCCAAATGCAGCTGATAGACTACTGACTATTTAGGAAATTTCATAGCTTCTGGAGGGGCTTCTCCTTTCGAGCAGACAACAGCACACCAGCAGCAGACCAATCCACTGTACAAACAATACTGAGGCTGTAGCAAAGGAAGGGGACGTGCCCTACTACTCTCTCCCCCTATTCCTCATCCTGCACCCCAGCCACTGCAGGGAAGCAGCCCTGGTTCCCTCTTGACCATGCTCAAAGAGCTAGTTTGATGGGTATCCTCCTTCCCACAGTCCTGGAGGGCTATAACTTCAGACCAATGGAGCTTACAGATTGTGGAAAGGGGTTATGTACTACTGTTTTAGCTTTCCTCCCTCTTCTGTCCTTTCATCTGGCCACGTGCAGATCCTTCAGCAGGGGGTGGAGGTTTTTACTTTGAAAAGGAGCAGTGGAGATGGTGTCAGAGAAGGGATTGGACCAGGGTCACTACTCCCGGTACTTCCTGGTCCCAAAGAAGGATGCAGTGTTCATCCAATCCTAGACCACAGCATTCTGAAATGGTCCCTCAAAAAACGTAAAGTTCAAAATGCCATCCCTGGTTCAGGTGTTACTTGTGCTCAGTGGCGGCCAGTGACATTTGAAAGTGGTGAGGCGTAAAATAATTGTCATACTGCACCGTAGCCAGCGAGCGTAGCGAGCGAGCCCGAACAACCTAAGGGGGGTTCGGGGGCATTCCCCCCCTGAGAAAATTTTGAAAAAAGAGTGGACAAATGGTGCATTTTCAAGCAAATTTGAGAAAGCAGGAAGGTTAATAAAGCAATTGTGAAAGTGCAGTTATTACATTAATAAAGAGATGTCATATAACATAGGTAGCTGCTTATTCAGTATAACCACAGAGCTTCATAACAGACTTCGAGATACAATGCATTTCTGAGTACCTCACAGATGTTTTTTATTTAACAAACAACTAAACAGGTCGCAAACTAGCAGCATTCAACATATTGTTCACTTTTTGTAGATAAAATCAGCACGTCTGTCTTTAAGAGCAGCAAACTTTTCAATAACTTGAACGTTAAAGTCTGGGATTCTTTTAACTAGGTCGCTCTCTATAGAGAGCATTGCTAAAGCATTCAGTCTTTCCTGAATCGTGTTCCTCAGGAATGTCTTAATTCGGTTTAAGGTGGAAAAACATTGTTCCGACTCTGCTGTTGTCATAGGAGTGGTAATGACAATTTTTAGTAAAGCCACTGTCTCTGTAAGTGACCTTTCCATATTAAGTTTCTGAATTAAAGCCAGCAAAGAAATGGCACCAGTGGCCTTCCGGTATACACTCATTCCGTACAGTACAGTCAACTCAGTTCTCAGGTCCTCTTTGTTGAGCATAGGATACGCTTCCACAGCATCATTCAGAGCTTGCTCAGGGAAGGATTGATCATATTTTGCAAAGTGTTCACTTTGCAATAATGTGGCACTCACCAAATGTTTTGTGAAAGAAAAACGTTCTTGTGCATGCACAATTATAATGTCACATATCTCCTTTGCAATTCGGACCAGACTGCTGATGTTTTTCCTGCTGTTTGAAAAAGTAGAATCCTCTGGCAGTTTGCTGTCTAAATTGTCATCCCCATCTCTCACTTTGTTTATGCTGGTGACAAACATACTGGTATATTTTTGCACAGAGACAGTATCTATGGCTCGTGCTTGTAACTGCTCGTATAATATGTTGACAAAAAACATTATGTCATGAAATAAAAACAGAAAGAACTGAAACTCTCTGTCTTGTAGTGTTCTAGCAAAGCCACGGGCTTCATTCTGACTTTTGTAATCAAAGGTTTCATTGGCTTCTATGGCGTCGAAACATTTCTCAAGGTCCTCCCTATGTTGATAGATTAGGTTGACTGTACGTATGTTAAAGTTCCAACGAGTTGATGATCCCCTTGGAAGCCTTTTGTCCACAATCTCCTGAAGTGCTTCCGTTCTTTTGGGGGAACGTGAGAAGAATGCTGCCATGCCTCCTACATACCATACCATACCAAGCAATTTATAGAGCACTTGGCTACCACCAACGGCGGTGTCCCGGCGCTCAGTGATCAGAAAAGGGGGGAGAAGGGACGCGCTAGGGCAAGTCAAACAGCCATGTTTTCAATGCCTTCCTAAAAATGGGTTCTGATTCTGCTTTACGCAGGTGATTAGGCATAGCATTCCAGAGAACGGCTGTTCTTACTGCAAAGGCACGCCCGCCAATCCTGGCTTTAGAAAAGCGAGGGATCTGGAGAAGCATCTGAGAGTTAGAACGCAGGGTCCTGGACTGATGGTATTTCTGAAGTCTCTGTTTCAGGTATCCTGGACCTCTATCTCTTGTGGCTCTAAAAGCAAGAGACAGTGCCTTAAATTCAATTCTCCTTTTCACTGGGAGCCAGTGAAGGCTACGCAGATGAGGGGAAATGTGGTGTCGGAGGGGCACATTTCTGATGAACCTTGCTGTGGCGTTCTGGACCGTCTGCAGCCTATGGGTAAGATAAGCTGGAAGACCTAGGTACAGGCTGTTAGCGTAGTCCAGCTGAGATGTAATAAGGGCATGGACTATGGTGGCCCGACAGTCCATCGGCAACAGATGGAGAAATCTTCGCAGGGTTTTGAGTTTCCAAAAACATGCTCTGGAAACTTGACCAATCTGGGCCTTGGCCAACAATTTTGAGTCGAATTTGAAACCTATATTTCTGACTGAGGTAACAGGGGTAGGAGGGGGATTCAGCTGCATCGGCCACCAGAGATCAGCCGGTGGGGGTGAAGGTTGATTAAAAAACATCCCCTCTGTTTTGTCAACATTTAATTTCAGGCGATTGTCCGTCATCCAGGAGGCGATCTTAGTTAGACAATGCCTGAAGCTGTCAAACGCAGCCTTTGCAGTGTCTTTAAAAGAGAACACAAGCTGCGTATCATCAGCGTATGATATTATTCTCACTCCACAGTGTTCCACAACCGAAGCCAAAGGAGCAAGATAGACACTAAACAGGGTGGGGCTTAGTGCCGAGCCCTGAGGTACTCCGCAAACCATGGAACATGAGGAGGAGACATGAGGGCGCAGAAAGACCTGCTGAGACCGCTCATCCAGAAATGAGCGGAACCAGTTTAAGATGGTCCCCGAGATACCCAGCTGTGCCAGTCGGTCTATAAGAATCGAATGCAAGACCGTATCAAAGGCTGCGGACAAGAGCTGAAAGGCTGAAAGAAAATTTGTGTCTCGGAGATCTTTGATACTGCCTGTTGCATAATAAGATTAAGTTGGTGGGCGTAACAGTGTACATAATGAGCATTAGGGTACACATCTCTAATTCTTTTCTGTACTCCACCAAGGCTTCCACTCATTACGGAC
The DNA here is from genome assembly GCA_963921515.1 of Calotriton arnoldi. Taxonomy (NCBI): domain Eukaryota; kingdom Metazoa; phylum Chordata; class Amphibia; order Caudata; family Salamandridae; genus Calotriton; species Calotriton arnoldi. The sequence continues at coordinate 504,172 of CAWUFW010007773.1, read as the reverse complement.
GCACCATCATAGCTTTGTGCGATAAGTTTTTTTCTTTGAGGTAGCTCTGGAAAAATGAAGTTCAGTTCACGCAGTATAGTTGAAGTAATGGTTTCTGCACTAGAGTCTCTTAAATGTGCGAAACCATAGAACCTCTCCACAACTTTACTGTCTTTGTCAAGGTACCGAAAGACTGATACGGACTGTGTTTGTGTGGCCACATCAGTGGTGTCATCAGCCTGAATAGCCACAAAGTCAGTGTTTTGCACCTCTTGGACAATATGGCTTCTCAGAATTCCTAGCATACACTCAAGGAGTTCATTTTGTATCGTTTTAGAGGTGCCCTTAAAGACTGTAGCACTTGCTAAATGTGCTTCCATTTCCTTGTCTATGCTTGCTATTAAATCCACAAGGCCTCTGAATATTCCAGGATTTGAGGAACTTTCAGATTCATCATGGCCTCGCAATGCCAGTTCGAAAGCACCACAGAAACTAATGCAATCAATTATTTTTGATAGTATGTGTCTATTCCTATCAACTGCTTCATTGTATTCTGTATTGTTTGGCGGTATGCATCGCTTATGTGGTGCTCAATCGGTGTGTCTCCCAACATTCCCAGTCTCGTCAGGCATTCCATATGGCTTCTTGTGTGTGCATGGTTCTTTATTTTGTCAGACAAATGCTTCAAGTCTATCACTCCTTGTTTTGTCCAAGACATGTCACCACCACTAAACAGCAAGCAAGGGAAGCAGAACAGAGAATTTTTTGACGCACACCCTGTAAGCCAATCAGCTTTTGTGTACCAGGTGTTTGAGAATGTACGTTTGTAAGTTTTTCCTCTGTCCTGGGTAACTTGTTGTAGTTTTAGGTCAGGCCGATCAGGTCCTAATTGCTTTATATGTAGTTTCTCTTCAAGTTTCCGTCCAAAGAATGGCCTTGCAATTAGCTGTTCTACTGTATTCATCATGCCGATGCTGGCCTTACCAATATTAAAGAAACCTGTCAATAATCAAAGTACAGCGTATAAGGTTTGGTGCAATAATATCAAATTTCAGTATAAATACATATATCTTGTGCATTATCGCAATATATCTCCAACAGCTCCCCTTTGTACAACATGACTGCTAAAAATACAGCCTTACTGCCTGCTGCCTCTGTGTGCCATACTGGTTGCTGAAGGCACTGAAACAGACACTGCTTGAAGTTGAGGGCCTTCAACAAGGCAAGGGATAGATAGTGCCTTTAACAACAGTTATTGGCCAAAGCACAGGGCTAAGGCTATTAGTAAATTCCATCCACTGAGGCTACAATGTTCAAAATGTGCACCCACCCCAACCACCATGTAGAGTGACCACATACATAGCTCTAACTCCAATCTAAAAAAATATAGCATCAGTTTCCTTACCTTCAACACTGGTGTTTGCTGGGTTGTAACCGGGGTGAAAGAGCAGCAAAGGAGGTTGGGACCTCTTGTTCTTCGCCCAAAAATTGCCCAAAAATTAGGTAATGGTTGTCAACTTGTCAGGCTTCACCAGGTGCTGAAAATAAAAATATAACAATTTATTTTTGAAACATTAGGATAATCAAACAAAGACTAGGGGAAAAAAACATAATGCTCTAATTTTTACCTTGCAGTTTGCATGCAGCTCTTAGATGACCGTTAATAGCTCACTGTTGTATGTTAGGATTTTAACTTACAAACTGCAAGTAACAAAAGGATCTCTCTGACAAAAGCAGTGACTCACTGACCTATTTACATCATGTGCATTTTGTGATCCGCATCAGGTACATGTTCTTTGCAGCAGGCACATTAACCTTCTGCGCTACCTTTCCATGAGTCAAAACTTCCACTAGACAAAACTCTGATCTCTCTCTAGGAAAAACATTAACCATCAGCGTTATCATGACATTTGTGTATTGTTTCTGAAAATTGCTAGAGGCCAGGAAGGTGGTAGCGAGTGCTTTTAGAACCATAATATACTTGCAACTCCATTCAAATTACGCACTAGACAAGAGAGCAATATGCTGCCTAAATAAAAAGTACCAACATCCTGGAAAAAGCAAAGTAAAGCATGTGAAATGTAAGCAGGAAGAACATGGTTACCAATCCACCCATCAATCAGTCATTGCAGTACCCCACGATTGGTGCACTTCCCCACCAGGGAACACAATGCTGTTCAAAAAAAGACAAGAAAACAAAAGTACTGCTTCACTGGCAAACTCCAATGAGGACTACCCCTCTCCTCGCAGCCCACTGGGCTCCACCAGGTTGTCAACAAACTTGTCTACAATGTAAAGCAGTCCTTGGGTACACACAGAGGGCCACTCACGGGCAGTGCCCCACGGGCAGTCCCAGGTGCAGAGGCGTGGGTCTGTGGTGCTGCAGACTGCGGTCTGCAAGGCCTATATACAAATTGGGTTCACGTAGGCAGAGTCTGTAGGCCCAAATATTTTCGAGTACAGCACTCTGAGGCTTTGAGTGCACTGCCGTGCTATGCAGTCAAGCCATCACCCAGGCCCACATTCACCGCGAAAGATGTTAGTGTGTCAGGTGGGAGGGAGGAAGAAGTGCCAGGCCACAGAATAGCTCAGGATAAAGTACAGATGGCCTACTGCGATTTAGCTGGTGTTCGGGGGTTCCTTTCCCCCACTTAAAACATTGAGGGGGCCAGTGTCCAGGCCAAGCAGTGCCCTGAGGATAATGTGCAGGGGCGGACCCCACATACAGGCCCCAACAGCACGGACCGCAGCAGCAATCCTCACCGGGGCGTGCACCCTGTGCCCCACCACCCCGCCAGAAGGCCTAGGCCGCCCCGGGGAATGGGAGCATGCAGCTCAGGGGAGTATCCTTACCAGGGGCTGAGCGCATGTAGACAAGTCCGACAGCTGGGCTGCCCTCTGACGCAGCAGCCGGCTTGATCATAGGCATGTACTCCTCTCACCAGTCTGCAGGCACCCAGACATGCCCATCTCCACAGTTGCCCACGTTCTGCTGCAGAAGCCCCGGCGACATCTGTGCAATCAATCGGGTCTCAATCAATTTATGCACACTGTGTCTGGTGCTGCACGTCTTCTAGGCAGCACAGAGCAGCCACTGGACTGCACACACCACGGGCCTCTGGTACACACCTCTGGGCCACCGCGGGTTGTGCACTCTCAAGAACACCGCCACAGGCACCTCCATCCCGGCCCTACTCAGGCTAAACTGCAGCTACAGTAATCACAGGGCCAATCCTGACCGCCATGTTGGCAGTGTGGAGTGGGTGCCAGACTGCACCGTCCGTCCGACGCCCACAATCACCCACTTCAGCACCACAGCGGGTATTGATGTGTGTTGCCACGGACCCTGATGTCTGTGCTTTATGCTGGGCACTCGATGGCTGCAGGATCTAGAGATTCAGGCTGGATTACATTTACAGGACCCGTGTGCAGGAGCTCAACGACTACGCGCCCGCCATGTTCGGGTGTGGGCCACACCCCCTCAAGGACAGGGGTCCTTAATGGCCTTTCCAGCTGTCTGTGAGCATGTGGTGGGAGTACAGGAAGGAGAAAAGAGGTGGACATATCACAGGGACACACTGGCTTCTGACTTTCTGCCCGTCCTCTTCCTTTCCCTTTACGTCAGGCACTGCTTTGGGGGACAGCAAATTCCTGGAAAATCAATTTCCTCTAGATAAGATGCGATCATCATGCGAGTGATTTGCTCCCCATTTCCCCGGAATTTGGAAATGTGCCATCGGGCCGCACACAGCCTTCTCTTTTGGCGGACCCCATCTGTGACGGCGGCGGCTCTCGTTCGCCTGGAGTCTCGAGATCTTAGTAACTAGTATACAGCACTTGGAAACAGATTAAAAATTTTAATCTGTTTCCAAGTGCTGTATACTAGTAAGATCTCGAGGCCGCGCAGGAGAACAAGAGCCGCCGCCTAAAACCAAAACGTCCAATTATTACACCAAACGGACGGTCCAAACCCATCCCATTTTTTCACAAAAAAGAAAATGCATTATGCATTGCACACTTTACTTACCTTACGTGACGACGACGTCTATGATCAATCTGGTGACCCGAGCACCAGCCACCACAACGAGCAGTAGTCGACTTAGCAGGCAGGCATTCACTGAACACGAGGACGTGTGTCGTGTCGACGACGTCATCATAACAAAATGGCCAATCACTGTCTCTGCATGGCTTTATTAGCCACAGTGATTGGCCACATACGTTCACCAAGTGCCACCCACGCGCGGCACCCAATGCCTGGCTATAATGCCAGCAGCCTCCCACTGCGCGGTGAAGTGTGAACGCGTGCGGTGCCTCTCAGCCAATCCTGGCGCTGCTGGAGCAGCGCCAGGATTGGCTTGAGCAGGGATACTCCCCGCCCATTAAGAGACCGGGGGCTGCGGCATGAAGCAACCCTCGGTACCCTAAGGGGAAGGCTAGGGCGCATGTTCGGGCTGGTCGTAAAAATGACCAGCCCAAAACCGAACATGCGCACTACTGAGTGCTGCCGCGGCCCGACCCCCTTCAGCTTCCTGATTGCCTTGGGCTTGGCTCGGTGGCCGGCCAGGAATTAGCGTTAGTAACGCTAATTCCTGCGTTAGTGATATAAATTAGAGACGTACATTTTTGTAAATGAATGGGGGCAAATGGGGGCATGTGGCATTGGTGGGGCAACACCCCAGCGCCCCATTGGACACACCGCCACTGCTTGTGCTGGAAGCAAAAGACTGGATGTTGTCTATCAACTTGCAGGATGGGTATTTTCATCTCTCCATTCTGCAATTGCGCAGTCAGTACCTTCGCTTCACAGTCTGCCCACTACCAGTTTGCAGTCCTCCTGTTTGTCCTCATGTCTGCACCATGAGTCTTCACGAAGGTGATGGCAGTGGTAGTGGCACATCTCAGAGGATCAGGAATACCTGTTTTCTCTTACTTAGATGACTGGCTCCTCAAGGCCAGCTCTCCAGTGGTATTGTACCACTTGCAGGCCACAGATTCACTGCTGTTTGAACTGGGGTCTATCCATCACCATGCTAAAATCTCACCTGTACTGTCTCAGTGTGTTCTGTTAATATGGGCAGTACTGGACACCTCATTGAGTCAAGCCTTTCCCACTCCACAGAGAGTTCAGGACATTAAGGCTATAATTCTGATGATTCAGAATGAAGCACAAGTCCCAGTCCTGACGGTATTATGCCCGCTACACCTGCTTGCTTGCTGCATTCTTTTGGTCACTCATGCACACTGGAACATGAGGGCCCTACATTTGTGCCTTTGCAGGCAGTGGCTCCAACATGGGTGAGATCTTCAGAGTTCCACCACAATCACCAGAGACACTGCAGCATTTGTAGTGGTGGAGGGTGGAAAGCAACCTCACTCAAGGGAAGCCATTACAACCCCCACAGGAAGAGGCTTCAGTCATCACGGATGCCTTCACCCTACTATGGGAGTTCACCTGGAGGAACAGGAGATCAGAGGCATTTGCTTTCCAGAGGAGCTGAGTTTGCACATCAATCTACTAGACTTACTGTGATCCAGCTGGAGCTCAAAACTTTCTTGCATTCCATCCATGACCATTCTGTCCAGATCTTGATGGAAAATACAACCACGATTTGGTACATCAACAAGCAGGGGGAGTAAGGTTGTACCTTCTCTGCTGTGAAGCTCTATGCCTCTGCTTCTGGGCACAGGATCATGAGATTCGGCTGGTAGCCACCTGGCCTGTATACTGAATGTACGAGAAGACAGTCTCAGTCGGTGTCATCTTACCGATCATGAGTATTGTCTCCATCCAAAAGTAGTCCAACACATCCTTAGCCTATGGGCATGCCTCTGGCGGATCTCTTTGCCGCTAGCGACAATGCTTACTGCCTGAAAATCTGTGCCCCCCCCCATTGCTGGGAACATTGGTGGGATGTGTTACGCTTATAATGGAGCTTTCAACTTCAATACACATTTCCTACCATACCCTTGATTCCTCAGATTTTGAGGACCAAGTCATTCTGATGGCCCCAGACTGGCCATCAGAATGACTTGGTCCTTGGACCTGATGCACCTCTCTCTTTGATTCCCGCTCTGTCTCCCTCACAGGTTAGACCTCCTCTTGCAGTTACAGGGGCAGGTTCTGCACTCCTACTTCCAGGGCCTCCACTTTCTTGCCTAGAGATTGAGTGGGGTAACCTGAATTCCTTTTCTTTTCCTCCTGAAGTGGTGGATGCGACTCTCTGTGCCTACTGATATTCCACCAAAACAGTTTTTGTCTGGGAGATGGAGTAGGTTCATGAAGTGGTGTAGGGACAATTCGTTAGAGCCTCTTTAGACTTGATCATCAGACGTTTTACGCTTTGCCCTTTTGCTGACTCAGTAAAGGTGTGCAGTAGGCACTGTCAAGGGATATTTCTCAGCCTTATCGGCCTTTCTCTGTTTCAAGAACCAGCTGTCCCTCTTCAAATCCACCATAGTGTCATGTAGTTTCCACTAATCAATAGGAACTGCACGTTTGTGGATGGCATAAATGTTGGGATGGTGCCAGACTGACTCCGTGCACCCCCTCCGGATATGTTGTTCCTTAGACCAGCTAGCTCACAGTGCCACCATAAGCCCCCCTAAACCAGACAGGGAGCAAATAGTTCTGGCAACCACTGAACATGACAACCCTGATCCTTCAGGAATTGTGGTGACAGATCTAGAACCCTTTTGCTCAGACACTTGTGCTCTCTTTTGCTCAGAGAAATATACACAGAATACACAGAGGGACGTTTTCAATATTTATTGAACCAACCTGATTCTTGTACAGAATACATGCACTGCAATGATCAATAGACAGAAGCAGATGAAAGTTACTAAAAGTATCATGATCGTGAATAAAATAAAAAGTTCCACCATCTTGCTGAAAAAAACATATATACACAAGCATATGAAATAGTATACCAATCTGGCGTACTCGGACTATGCATAACCTAACCTACATGTCTAAGGTGTATGTGTATGTTCTGCCAAGGATCCCCGTGCTGGATAATCCAACCCCATTACCTGTAGAGAAAGAGTGTAGGACCCCGTCTTGGTCACAAGCTGGACACCCCTCACTGAGATATCAGTCAGCTTCTGGCGAAGGCATCAGTGTATAGAGACCTGTCGATGACACCAGAAGTGCTCCTCTACCAGCACCCGAAAACAGATGTTTATTTATAACAAAATGCATCCTTGCCCTGGGCTGAGATTGTAATCAGGCTGGCATTGTTTGTGTGCTACTGATAGCTATATCGCCATATGTACAAAAATAACAAGCACATTTACAGACTATATCTGTAGGCCTTGTACACAGTGTCAGAAACAAAAGTTACTTACTTTTGGTAACAATCTTTCTGGGGAATCCTCTTATCGACTTACAGGTTCCTCACGTACCCATCCTCCTCCCTGTTTCATGGCTAATTGCTAAGTAAACCTTCTAAATGAGGTCCCATATCGGTAAAGTGTGCTGCACCTTATTCATCTGATGTCATTCTCATCTGTCTGCCTCGTTTGCACTTAAACAATTGATGGGAAAGTGACTTGGGCACCGAAGGGGGTGCTTTTTGGCTCCAGTGACGTCACAAGGACGTTGCTTCCGGCACTAAAGCGGAGGCAAGCACCTCCTGCCATTTGGAAAGCTATTGAAAATTTCCGGGTTCAGTCTGGCAACTAGTTTATCAGAAGGTAAACAACTTCTTAATTTTCTTTCTTTTTTCAGAATCTTCTTGAATCCAATTAGTGAAGGGGCCAGAATAGCTGGTCGTGATTCTGTTGTTTCCATCTTGACCTCTTTTCATTGTCTTGGCAAAGCATCCACTCTCCCATGTCTCTGCCCTGTAAATTATGTTATACTCAAAACAGGACAAAACAGGGACTATCAAGTGTGTCTAGTTTTTACATGCTTCACTGATCTTAAAAACTCGGATTTTTGATGGGGAAATCTGGTTCCTCCAAATAATGCCTCCTATGTGCAAAAGTGTCTCTGATGGCCAACAGTTCACAATCATGTATTGTATTATTCCTTTTTGCACCTGACAGAGTCCTGAAAATATATGCTACTGAATGTAGACAATAGGTATCAGGATGTCTTTGTGAGAGAACACGCCCTATTGCAACGACAGATGTGTCTGTCTCTACTATAAAGGATCCAAAACAGTCAGGATGTTTTAAGACAGGTGAGGTATTGAAAGCCTTTTAAAGAAGTTGGATGCTTTTTCCTGTTCCACACCCCAAAATAAAGGGTGAGCCTTCTTGGTTAAAGCAGTGATCGTGTCATATTCCACTTACCTGGAAAGCCTTATCTTTTGCGGAAGTGACGTGGATCTGTCCGAACCTCCCCCAAGCTGTTGTCACTGTTTGCTTCAGACAGAACACTGGCAGTAGCTTAGTACGGTGCAAGGGGTTGGGATCAGAGAAACACTAGAGTTCTTGTAGTCTTCTGGAGTGTCATTACCCTTATACATCTCAGTTAAACTTCACCTTAAATTGAATTCAGGGATTCTCATTCTCTATAGGGATTCATCCGTTCACCTTTTAGAGAAGAAATACAAGTTTTTAGTTATACTTCTATCAGTGAATTTCGACAACAATATTGCATTTATCCCTGTTAACTGCTCGATTACATTTTCTCTAGATTCTCTTCCAAGTCTAATGTTTCTACACTCAATTAAAATGATATTTAGATGTTTTCTGCTTCTTGTGATTTTCCCAAGGAAACAGTTTGTGTTCTTTGTCTCTCTGTTCCTTAATAGAGTTTTCAGAATGGCCAAAGACTAAAAAGCTCAATCTGATAGAAACCTCTAGCCGCAGATTCCTTACCTTAGAATTAAACCTAGGCGTTCGACTGGATCTTGACATTTTTCGTGAGCAGTACCTCTGCGTGCTGGTAGGTGGCGTCATTTAGCTCCACATGGTGTCGTCAGCTTCGTCCATGCCGGAAGTGACATGCGTGGAGCCTATATAGGCGCCACCGTGGCACACTGACATCAGTTCTTTTGTTTATCCAGTATTGGATCTTTCTTAGATTCACATGCTTGAATCATCCCCGCCGTCGAGGTTGGAGTCTCAGGATAAATATTATAATAGTAGTAATTAATCTTATCATAGGTAACAATGCATTGCACAGTCACTGCATTAGCCAATCTGTTATGTTTCATATAGAGGCCCTAATATAGACACGTTCATATATGCCGTATATGGTCATATTCGCATATGCCCTATTATGGTCATACTCGTATATGCCCTATTTTGGTCATAATCGTCTATGCCCTTTTATAGTCATGATCTCCTATGCCCTAATATAGGCATGATCTTTCACCTACATTAGTTCCCTACAGTACACAACGAGCTCTGAGGGTTGAACGTTATCTAGTCTGTGGTTAGAACACTGCAGGGTTTTTCCCGAACACAGGCCTACAATGTACTCATAAATTATGCATGAGCATTCACCAGCTACATCTCCCGCATAATATGTATGTACAAAGTTCACCCCTGCCGTCCTCCTCATGTCTAACAAAGACCAATACAAACCATACTGAGGGACGAGACACTTTGTAGGAGAGTAGGATCTGCTTCACATGGGTACCCCCACTTTTTGCTGATGCTTCACTGTTTTTCGACTTTAGTCTGGCTGGGGCCCTGCTAATCAGAACCCCAGCCTAGCTGCTTCCTCTCTAAAATGGTTTCCATGTGCCTTAGGCACATCTATGATTGGAATCTGGAGTGCCCTTATAAGTCCCTAGTATATGGTATACTATGTACCCAGGGCATAGGTACCTCAGAGGCCTACCAGGGGCTGCAGCATGTATTGTGCCACCCCTGGAAGGCCATCCAAAATGACACCACAGGTCTGCTACTGCAGCCTGGGTAAGGTGGTGCATGCACTCCTTACTGTGATATAGGCTACCTATATCACTACATACATACACACATATAAACCTATAAGTCACTCCTATGGCAGGCCTTATCAATCCTGAAGGCAGAGTGCTTGGTTCCTATGTGAGAGGGTGCCCCTGCATGAGCAGAGCCCCTCTGCAGCGTTCGGAGACCCTTCTCTGATGCTGTTTGTAGTGCAGCCTGACCATATACTCTTAAGCGCATTATAACCTCGCGTTAAATGCTAACTTTGAGATGGCTGCAAGGAAACATGTCGTGTTTGGTGTCAAACATCTTGGAATACTACCCCCCGCCAGTTCTGGCGGCGGGGGTAGCATTCCACCCTTCTAGAGGGAGAGACATGTACACACCGGCCTGCCCGGTAACTTCTTTCCAAGGCCTGGCAGCATAAAATGGATGCCGCTGCCACAGACACGAGTCTGGCCTCCTGCTGCTGACCGAAACTCCGGCAGGGGAGGCCTGGACAATAGGTTTCCTGTCCCAGGGAGGTGTAACCACCTCCCCAGACAGGATAGTGTGTATTGGGGCTGGGCGGGAGCACTCTCTGGTGCTTTGAAGTCCTGCACTGGGGGCACACTTGGTGTCCCTGTGCATACCCCAGTTCAAACCGGCTCAGGGGCTTCCAGCCCCTGCTCTGGTGCGAAACTGGACAAAGGGAAAGGGGTGTAACCACCCCTCTGCCCTGACCCTCCCATAGGTGGGTCCCCAGAGTATGTCCAACCCCCTAACTTAGTATAAGTATGGGACCCCAGTCCTTAGGACTTTAGATTTACCTGGATGAAACTCTGACACAGAATCCTGGACCTTCGACGCTCTACTTCAAGATTAGAGGACTGAAGAATCTCCCTTGGGGTCAAGGAGTGACTCCCTTGCTTGGCAGGCACCAAAGAAGCAATTGTCCGGTCTGCATCGCTGAAGCTCCCGCCAGACGCCGAAGTCTTTGCATCACCAGAGGTGGATTTCCAGAATTCCCCGAGGCTACCCTGAGTCCCCAGCAAAGCTGAGGCCCGAGGCTATCGTGGGTAACGTGGAACCGTGAACCCTGGACACCGCGCACATTTGCAAGTGCATCCTCTTCTGGGTCTCCCACGAAATTGTGCTTTGGGCTCCGAGTAGCCCCAGCCTCCAGCACCGACTGCACCGAAGATCACTGGCCCCCACTCCACGAGTGTCCTGTGAGCCAGCTCCAAGTGCGTCCACTTGAGGCTCCTTCGCGGTCGCTAGTCCGTTGGCTAGTAGGCCCTCCCGAAGGCCAATCTTCTTCTGCTTGGGCTCCCTGGTTGCTCCAGGCGTCCCCTGACTTACCCTCGCTGGGTGAGTCCCACAGACCTTGCTGGTCTGCACCATCGTCCTTCTTCTATTTCCACGAGACTTGCCGTTGCCAAGGCTTGTTGGGTCCGATCTGGTCGCCGACACCCCTGCAATCGACAGACTTCGTGGGACAGCTCGAATCCAGCTCCTGGTTGTCGTCGACGCCTCCTGAACCTCGTGGCTGAAGAGTCAAGACGACCGTCAACCTACCTGAAGCACTCGACATCGGTGGGCATCTGCTCATCGCCTTCCTGGTCACTGGCTAGTGACCCAGACTCTGTCCCCTCTGCTTTCAGGTTCTTCAGATCTTCGATCCACCTTTGGATCCACCCGAACACTTTCGACTTGGCCGCCAGCAGCACTTTGCAGCAGATCGCCATTGGAAACGACGACGAAACCCGACCCCGAAAGACACCTATGCACCCGGCTTCCTGGGTGAGGTAACTCGAGTACTCCGGTGCTCCCGTGGGTATAGACTCTAGAACAACCCAGTTCTAAAGGGGTTTGCTCCAAGTCCTCCTCTAAGTGTCCCTTTTCTTTAAAATTCCAACCGCGACTTTCCCCATAGAAGTCAACGGCGATTCGCGGCTGTGTTCTTACACTGCACGCGTCCCCCGTGGGTCCCCTGTGTCACTACCTTGGGTGGTTCCTTGTGGTCCAAGCACTTCTACAGGCTCTAGGCCCTGTGTCTAGCTCAGTCGTGCTTCTTATACCACTTTATTGGTATATGGTTTGGTACGCCCCTAGGGCTCAAACGTGTATTTGTGCTATTACTGTAGATAACTAACTTATAACTTATGTACTTCGAACTCTAGCCTCATAAAGAGACTAGAGGGGTGTGTTTAGCAATAAATACATATATTTTGAATATATACCTGGTGTGGTCCTCTTTCATTTGGTCACTCAAGAGATTATAGACTGGTAAAACAAGCTGCTTTACATTCCTTCAAGACTTAGCCTGAAGGCTGCTCTCCATAGCTACCACTAGGATAGCTTTCAATAAAGGTTGTCTTTAACCTATCTCCAATAAGGGGTTGTTTGGACTGGTGCAAGGTGCCCACTATAATTAGTGGACAGCATATGCCAGGCCAACTTCTCACACACTTTAGGGTATAAATACACCACATCTTGCCACGGTAAGATAGAGGGAACCGAGACTTCCATGCTGACACACTGACCAGAGACGCTGAGGCTCCTGCATGCAGTCGCTCCAGCTGACAGCGGTCTAACACAGCCCTTGCGGGGTGTCCAACTTGAGACCAGGACGGGGTCCCACACTCTCTCTATTCAGGTAATGGGGTTCGACTAAATCCTAGAAGGATTCTTGGCTCTTAGGCTTTTAGACCTACACATATGCTAGGTACACTCAGGTACATCTAGTTAGGCACCGTAGGAGTACGCACACTTTCATAATGCTTTTTATATTCATGTATGTATTCATGATTATTGCAATATGGTAGAACTGTTCTATCCCTTCACTTTTATCGTACTGCTGATAATATATCTCTGCTATTGTCTGCTGGTTGCTGCAGCACATATATTTTACACTAGAATAACAACTGTTCAATAAATACTTATTGAAACGCCCAGACTGTTTATTCTGTGTAACTCTCTGAGACAAACCGTATAAGTAAGCACGAGTGACTGAGCGAAAAGTAGTACATTGTTTCCACAATTCTGAGGGATCAGGGTTGTCATGATCTAAGGTGGCCAGAAACTAATCTCTCCCCGATAAGAGGAGATTCTAGTGGCACTGTGAGCTAGCTAATGCAAATCCGGCTAACATACGCGGTGGGGGTGCACAGAATCAGTCTGCCACCAAGCCCGCAGTTTATGTTATCCAAACGCGCGGGTCCTGCAGGGGTACTATAGGAACTACACGACATGGTGCCACCAACGTTGGTTGGGTACTTATTTAACAGTAGAATCTGAGTAGTTCAGTCGTGCTATTCTCAGAGAACCTACTCACAAAACCCCAGAGACGTCTGGAGTGGGTGGGCACAAACTCTGCCACAGCTGAGTAGGTGAGATATCCTATTTATCGGCTGTTGGTTAATCAAGCTTGAAGGACATTTAGTTCCTAAATTGTGCATAAAACCTTTAACTTGGTTTTCTTGGAAAAGCTTTTCTTTTCAAAATGACTGAGAGCGATGAAGAAAGAGTAAATCTGCAGGTCTCAGCCGGAGAACCACCCGAAAAAGCAATTGAAATTGCACCTAAATTCTGACATACGCTCACCATGAAACTATTAAAAAATGGTTTACCACCAAGGGGTGGCGTAGTAGCTCTCGTGATTGAGGCACCCGAATCAAATAAAACAGAGGTATTCTATTCATGGGTTACATTCCCAGCAGCAGATGCCTTAACAAAGACATTTCACTACTACATAGAAGGAGATGCACCAGAGGAATACTGTCCATTCGATGACATAGAGATTCCACTCACTTACCAGGAACACTTATACTGGTTTAAAGGCGCCCTACCCCACTTAAGAGCATAGAGTAAGATTAGGCCCGCTCGGAGGAGACGGAGCCACATGGCCGATACTAGCGTCTTATACACTGCATCCTGACATTGGCACAATGCCACAGCCAGAATTACTCATACAACACAGAGATTTAATCAAAATCTACAGAAAATTGACACAATTCGTCATGAGGACTCTCACAGTTCAACCAACAACAGTTGCAACAAACGGGACCCAATACCAGGGTACAGCAACTAAAATTACTCCTCAAACATTACACGCGGTAATGGGCAAAATGCCCGCAAAACGCGAACAAATACCATTCTGGATAGCTCAGAAAATAACTCTGCTTTAGGCAGTATTCCCGAATACTACCACCTATGATAAACACAGAATACTAACAATCTGCTTGCCCATGGGGATCACACCACAAATAGAGGACTGCACCTCTTGGGGTTCAGTCTTTACTGCCATATATACCAGAACACATGGTATCCTGTCATTAGCAGTAGTACCTGACGTATTGAGACAGATACAAAATGAGTACGGAGCAGAACCTGCCCTAAACTTAGGGATGAAGTTACTAAATAACTTTGACCAGGTATCGGCCATAATACTAGCTAACATTCAGGGGGAAGCAGCTTCAGTGGCGATCTGCCAATGCCTAAGGGAGTTCGGTCCAATAGATCAACAACACGAACTACCCAAAATAATTGAAACTGCATATGCAGAACTAGGCAGAGACAGTCTAGGTGGGAAAGCATTAAAATCACAACTGGTGGGCAGTCCTGAAAAGGACACTACAAAGCAGACACCTACTTCTTCTAAAAAGAAGTGGGAAAATAAAAAACAGCAAAAGTCTAAAGACAGCAGATCTCAATCCAGCGGCAGGTCTCCTCAACAGGAGCCCTCTGAAAGGAGGTATAACCTCAGGAATAGGGATAATATTAAAAACCTGACAGGTATCAGGATACTGATACACGTTCCTCTCGTTCCTTTCAGGGTTCATCAAAAAACTCTGAGAGCGAAGGACGGTCAGAGGAGCGTACAAAGTCCAGAGACACGCAACGCGCTGCGGACTACGCACCTAAAAAAGAAGATAAACAAAAACGAAAACCTCAGTTCAAAAAGAAGAAGGTAGCAGGTCTCAAGATCAGACATGCCCAGAATTCTGAGGACACAGCTTCTGAACGGGGAATGGGCTCTGACGATGCTAGACAGCGCGGCAGAAGTAACGATAGCTCGCCAGAACCTGAAGGAATTTCTGGTGACAGCGGAGTTGAGTGAGTATATCACGGTGGAAGCACCTGATACTCGGGTAAGTGTTCCACATAAGTTACATGAGATAACACTCCGGATGGAGGGGGACAAGCCCAGAAAAGTTAAAGGTCTATTTTGGGAAAATCTGTGATCTGGATATGACATCCTATTAGCAGAGCAAGACTGGCCGCCAGCATTCGTCATGGAGTGCCCAAAGGGAGAAAAAGTAATTTTTCCAGCATTTTCCGACCTCGTTCCAATACATTTAAAACATTCATATGCGCAGGAGTGGGCGGTTGCCCTAGCTCCAGCATTGTACAAAAATCATGCTGGTTGGGATGAGGATTCAACCCACCACGTGATCCCGTTAAAAGTTTCCCCAAATGCTCAAAGGCAATACCCTATAAAGCAGGAAGCTAAAAACAAGTCAGGGAGATCCTAGATCAACTTGAATACCAGGGGTGATAGAAAATTGCACTTCACCTATGAACAATCCTTTGTTCCCCGTATCAAAACCTGACAACACATATCGTTTAGTTTTAGATTATAGACATTTAAACACTTGCACAAAAACATTTGCAGTTCAAAATGTACACAGTGCCGCATTAATGAATAACATTGTGCGACAAAAATACAAAACAACACTTGATATCTCAAATGGATTTTTCTGCCAAAATATAGCGCCTGAAAGCAGGTACTTGACCGCTTTCTCAGCGCTAGGGCCCTAACGGCAATTTTGTCGTTTGCCCCAAGGGTATAAGAATAGCCCGGGGTTGTTTTCAGCAAGGGTAACAGAGTTACTCAAAAATTTGGATGAAGAAGCATTGTCCTATGTGGATGATATTTATCTGACGGACGATGACTTACCGAGGAACTTGACCAGGATGAGCACCATTATTATGGGATTCGCCTCTGAGGGCTATAAATTTAATTTCAAAAAATCTAAAATTGCCCATCTCAATGTCCTGTTTCTAGGATATGAGCTGTCAAGCGAAGGAAAAAGCCTAGCAGCTAACTTTTTAGAAAAGTGTGCGCTGCTCCAACCTCCAAAAACATTAAAGAATTTACAATTAATTCTGGGATTCCTAAATTTTGGTCGAACATACATTTTGGATTACGCAGAAAGAGTAAAACCTTTCTACGAATTAATAAAACCTGATTTTTCAATCAGACAATGGACACAGGAACATACAAATGTCCTACGTTCACTACAGGAAGACATGATAGCTTCAAAACATTTACAGACACGCGTAAACGTACGCAACTTAGTGATCCGAGTAATAGCGGGTCAATGCGGGTACACTTATTTAACTTTCAATGAAGGCGAAACGGTACCAATCGCATACAAATCACACCTGTACACAAACGCAGAGATGCGTTTCACTTCAGAAAAAATCCTGACAGCAGTGCAGACCGCTGTAGCAAGAGAAAGAGCTCTGGCCCAGGGAAAGCGCATCATAGTTGTGACCCCAGTACCAGCCTTAGAGGCTGTTACAAAGGCTAGCATTCCAAATGCGAAAGCCTTACATCCCAGATGGATACAATGGGCTAATTCTCTTACTGCAACGGATGTTGAATACAGATTTGTTCCAAGTTTAAAAACACAAGCATTTCTGCAATACGAACAAGAATATCCTCTACCGAATGAGATTTTGCCTCTAGATCAGTATGAATACATCATTTACACTGACGGATCTGCTCAACCAGCCATAGGGAGTAAGCAAGCTTACAGCGCGGCGTGTGCAATCGTTAAAGGTCGCATGCGCGATGGAAAGTTCCATCCAAGTTGCACTAAAACGCAATCTCTAGGAGACTGCACGGCTCAGTTAGCAGAATTAAAAGCACTGGCACTTGTAAATACGGAACACGAATTCCCCACACTAATTGTGTGTGATTCCTTTTACTGTGTACAGTCGTACAATGAATATTTACATCATTGGGAACAAAACGGGTTTAAAGACGCAAAAGGTGGCACAATTAATCATAAAATGCTATGGGAACAGGTAGTGGAGTTGAGAAACGAACTACCAAGGGCTCACGTGATACATACACTGAGTCATCAGCGTGATGGCGTTCACGTTGAAGGTAATTTATTGGCTGATGAAGCCACAAAGGGGGCTGTTCGCACGGCTTCCATAGCTGCAGTTACTCGTTCAAAAACGAGAATAGACGGCGAGATTTTGGTAGCTGTCAATGCTTCACGCAAAGGTAGCACAGCAGTACCTAAAAAATTTCCACTCAAGTACTCCTACAAGTTAGATGCACAAAACATTCCATATCCTCAGATTCCTGGAGTGGGGGATAGAGAAATACCAAATATGGATCGTAGGCAAGGCTTAATTCTAGCAGCACAAGAGGGTTTGGGTTCTGCGCATACAGGTGTTACAGCGACTATTTCTTTACTGAAACAGCGCTACTGGTGGCCAGGGTTAACAAAGCAGACCAAAGACTATGTCTTAAAGTGCGACATGTGCCAGCAGATGAAGGCTCCACCGTAGCACGCCCAGTGCAGACACCATTACTAAAATCAGTCAAACC
Source organism: Calotriton arnoldi (assembly GCA_963921515.1). NCBI lineage: Eukaryota > Metazoa > Chordata > Amphibia > Caudata > Salamandridae > Calotriton > Calotriton arnoldi. The sequence continues at coordinate 486,714 of CAWUFW010007773.1, read as the reverse complement.
TCTTGCATGTGTTTATTTGGACCACTGCGGACCCCTACAATCTGATGGGGCCAAGAAATATATCATGGTTGCAGTGGATTCCTGCTCTAGATTCCTATGGGTTTGGCCTCAGTGCTGTGCTGACGCTCGAACTGTTATAAAAGATTTGCGAGTCTTTATCGGCACATACGCAATTGGCACGTTACATTTTGACCGTGGCCCGGCGTTTAGCTCTCGGGCTTACAAAGAGGCCATGGAAGGAATGGGCGTAGCATTACGGTACTCCTCTCCGTACCATCCTGAGGGAAATTCTGTTGTGGAGAGGAAAAACCGGACTTAAAGCAATTGCTAGGGTATTAGGCAAAGGCGGTAGATGGGTCGATCTCCTTTATGGGGTCCAACGAGCAATAAACAATCAGCCAAGAAGCTCTCTAGGGGGTGTCACTCCTTACGAGGTCCTATTTGGGACAAGAATGTGGGTACCTGATCTTGATTGTGAAGGCACAGTGGCGGATGAAAAACCATTTGATATCCATGATCGTTTGGCTGTTTTACAGGATCTAAATGAATCCAGGACACAACAAAGCAACGTCCACTTAAAACAGACCGCCACTGGGGAAGTCAAGGCAGTAACGGCAAGACCTGTCTGGATCCCAAAAGTTGGGGATCTGGTCAGAGAAAAGATTGCAGACAAGAAAGAATTCGGACCATCCTACAGAACAGCTGTACCGGTCCTAGCAATCCAAGGCACAAGAACTGTACTTCTGCCGCCTCTTGCCGGGAAAAAGGAGAAAAGATTTGTCTCAATCGACTTAATCAAACCACACTATGTGGCCGATACTAAACAGTAGGCCTCGTGGACTCCACAGTAGCAGACGCCCTCCTCTATCAACAATCCAAGAAGTTCAAACAGAAAGACTCATCACGTTTGAAGAGCCACCTGTACGGAATGAAGGACTAGGCAACAATGCTATGGAACTCGTTCCACTTCAACAAGAAGTTCAACTTCAAGAAGAAAATCAACTAAACAACCAAGTTGCAATCAGACCGACTACAGACATCTACGTCAACATGCCTCGTCCAGAGCAAAATCCAATTTCAACAAATCCCGATGCAATTCCAACAATTGATCGAACTGCTTCTGGCTATTTCATGAACTTTGATACGTTTTCACTGGATCCAAGCGAGCCGGAAACGATGCCAGCCCAAAAATCACAAAAACAGAAACTCATTGACTTTTTGAACTTTTTTAGAAAGACTTACCTGGTGTCACCTTGGATAGAACTATGGTATATCACTGGGATTCTATTTTTCTTTTTCTGGCTAGGTTTAATTATAACTTTTAGTATGCTTATTAATGGACGATATCTTCAGCAGAGCTCTACAGCCCAAAGAGTCAATTTGATTTTAAAACCACACCAGTCTTCACATCGTGAACCAAGAGACTTGTCTTCAGTGAACATTACAGCAGTTCCTATACCGGACGGTATAGTTTGGGACAAGATTGATTATGATATATTCGGTCCGATTGAACTTTTAAAGCTTAAACATGTTAAAATTTCTTTAAGTGATATCATTACCTCCAGTAAATTGTCTGATGATTGGGACACTGAAACTGAATAATTTAATGTCTGATTTAGAAAGAACTGCAGCATTTCCAAACAATGAAATGTTAGAAGGTACTTCAGACTATGATATATTGTACTGTTACCAACATTATGGTCATCATTTCTTGCACAAATCCATAACACCTAGAAATGTATTTGAATACCACCAGTGGGAACACTGCCCAACACCTCCAAAAGTAGTTCGCAAACTTTTGCACAGAAATTCACATACTTTTCAGGGTTTAATACATCTGACCCGAAGTAATTTTTTTACAAAGTGGCAACAAAATCAGCACAGAAAATTATGTTGACTAACACCAAACAGATTTACTCTGCTTCCTTTATGGCCCAGTTGTCTACACAGGGTTTCGACCTATGGAAGGACACTATAGATTCAAAATCAATCTGGGGTTCTAGGGATTGGCAGGTTCAGGGAACAGAAGCGCTTTTTAGAGCATGCCTCATTCCACAGCAGATAATATTTCTAAATGACACTGTGCAACAGACATCCTGTCTTGGACTAGCTAAGAACAAGGAAATGAACACACCGGGGTTTCCAGCACCATCACAGATGGGTGGGGGGCAGAATTCAACTACACATGGGGTAGGATTAGATGACATGCTCCAGTACAACAGTTCAGATCCCAATTGGACAGAATGGCTGATTTGGCCCATTGACACAAACACATGTCAACAGAGATTCCTAGGTATAACCCAGCGGTTTAGTATCAGTAGGCCAGATACACGCTATGTACAAAGACAACACCCAGGGGTAGTGACATCCTACAGTGTTGGGAAGTTGTGCCTTGATTGGCTAGAAACCTCAACATTCACAGAAGTAAAACATCATTTGACCTTACTCACACCTGATGTGGACCTTAGGGATTTCTTGTCAGGCCCAAGGAAAACACGTCAGAAACATTTCATATATGCTGGCATTTATGCCTACTATAATGAAAACTGGAAAATATCCCAACAGGAGGCTGCAGAAAGAATACGGGAAATAAACCGTATTAACCTAGAGAAGGCATTAGCTGTAGTGGATAATGGGTTAACAACTTTGACCTCCAGGATTTACTCCTTAGGCAACATTGTGTCTTCTGCAATCGACATATTAGAACAAGATCTGGCCTTGTTACAACACGGGCAATCCCAATTACGTTCTATTATGATGCTAAGCTGGACTCTGCAATCTCTGCGTGCAGGCTATGTGCCCTGGCATTTTATAAACGTCACGGGGCATATTCTCGAGGAGCTATCGCCGAGTTATCGGCACTTTATCGCAGCCAAAGTCGCGATAATTTCATCGCCCCATTCACAAGCTGGTGCTAACAGCCGATACCACCAGTTTACTTGCGAAAGCATCCGCCAAAAACATCGCCACAGATGACCCCGGCAACTATCGCTAATGAGATGCAGAGTAGGCGTTCCCGAGCAAAAAGCCGCGACAACACCACACCTCAACATTCTCAATGACCAGCCACATCGGCGATAAGACCACAAAACAGGCGATAAGGCGCGTTAGCAGCAGGAAATTAACACCTGCTCTGACCTGGTGTAAAGTCGGACGACAACCTGCACCATCAAAGGGAGCCCAGCCCAGAGCCACACATGAAGAACTACAGATGCCATGGAGCCACTCACCATGCATCCCGGAGCCCCGAGAGGGCATCAACACCCACCACCCCCAGGATCGCCACCCCCCCCGGACCTCTCCACCCCCCCCCCGCCCCCGGACCACCACAGAGGCAGCGCAGACAAAGGCAGCGGACCTTCAGGAAATGCACCAGCCTCACAGACCTAACACCAGACAATGTCAATGCCCACTACAGGCTCAAAAGGACAACCATCCTCCGCATCCTGAACATCATTGCCCACAGGCTGACGGTACCAACACAGCGGACAACCAACATCCCTCCGCAGACAAAGCTGCTGGCTGTGCTGCACCTGTTGGCCTCTGGTACCTCCCAACCAACAACCGCCAGAGTCGAAGGAGTCTCACAGCCAGCCCCATCCAAGTTCCTCACACCTGTCCTGGATGCCATCATCAGCCAGGTACCCCAGTACCTAACGTCCCCCACAATGCGCAGGAACAGCTGAGACCAAGCAAGGACTATACGCCATAGCTGGATTCCCGCACGTGTTGGGGGCAGTCGACTGCACACATGTCCTACTTGTGCCCCCTGCCGACACTGCACACAATTACCGCAACAGAAAGCACACGCATTCCATCAACGTGCAGGCAATAGTGGACCACAGGGGACTCTTCACCAATGTCATAGCCAACTACCCAGGCAGTGTGCATGATCCCCTCATCTTCCGACAGTCCAACATCAACCAGCGCTTCCAGGAATGCACCTATGGGAATGCAATGCTCGTTGGCAAGTACCAAATGAACACACCACACACCTCAACCCCACAATCATGCAACTCACAACTCTGGCACTGCACACGTCACAAAATCACATACAATATGCCAAACAACATGCCCACCCACCAGACACGACAGCACAACTTACTGTGGCAACCTTGGTTAGCCATGTACATGAGCCATCAACGGCATGGCACCTCAGCCACACAATAGCGGAATGTGGGGAGAGGTGGGAACCAGGCATGTGCGAAGGAGGCAAGTGACCCATGAATGAGAATGTACACAATGCCAAGTGTGGCGTGGAAGTGCTGGACAGACTGCAGTATGCAGACCACAGACATATCCATGTCTACATGCACTGCTGGTGTTTGGAGTGTAGTGGACAGTGGACGCAACCATGTCACCCCAGCCAGTGGGGAAGATCGCGGAAATGTAGCTTGTGACGTCCCCCCCTGTAAGCGTGTGCGGAGTGGGCTGGCCCGGAGGACGCCAGGCCAGCGTAGGGGTGTGATTAAAAAGCACGTAGCTCTGGGCGTGGTTCTCTTCCGGAATGCCCAATGTGTCTGCCAGGGCGGTGCCTCCCATCCCGCCACGAGGCCGACGCCGTCGCCGTGAGCGGTGTGGACTGCGATCCTGTGCGCCTGCTGCACCCCGGGCCGCTGGTCCCCGAACCCGTCATGCCCGCCCCTGCGCAGCCAGGCCTCACTGCTCACCTGCCGACACCGGCGTGTGTCGAAGAGGGCCCACCACGTGCCGGCGCAAGCTCCAAGCCCGAAGCCCGCGACCTTGGCAGCCTCCTCAGACCATCACGGCCTCCGCGACACAGGCCCGCTTTACTCCTTTTTCGTTTACGTACTCCACCGCTGCCTCAGGCCTACACTACGGTCAAGTAGGTCACACATTTGGAACTGAGTCTTGATTATGCAATGGCAGAGTACACACTTTATGGCTGAGTTTATAACACTGTACTCCCTTCGATGTGGTGCCACCAACTCTGTGCATAGCATTCGAACTACACCTGTCTGTGGTCCCTTGCTGACTACTGCCTTCGGCCTACACTGCGATCGAGTAGGTCACACATGTGGAACTGAGTCTTGATTTCTGCATGGTGGAGTTCATATCAATGTACGCAAGGAGACGGGTAAGAGGAAGACGCGCTTCAGTCCGGAGGAGAAAAGGATCATCGTTACGGAGGTGATCGAACACTGTCGACAACTGCTCTGGTGTCACTAACTCTGTGCATCGCGGGCCAACGACATGTGGCTGTGGGCCCCTGCTGACCGCTGCCTCGGGCCTACACTGCGGTCAAGTAGGTCACACATCTGGAACTGAGTGTTGATTACACAATGGCCGAGTACACATATCAATGCTGAGTTTAAATCACTATACTCCCTTCGATGTGGTGACACAAAGTATGTGCATGGCATCCCAACCACACGTGTCTGTGGGCCCTTGATGACTACGCTTTCGGCCTACACTGCGGTCGAGTAGGTCACACATTGGGAATTCAGTCATGATTCATTTATGGCAGACTTGATATCATTGTACTGGCCTCATCGCAGACTGCATCCCCTTTCAGCTCCGGTGCCGCTAAGTCTGTTCCCCGACATCCATGGACACTTTCTGGTTGAACTTTGGTGGCGACTGAGTCTATGGACTGGGGGTTGTCTTCATCATCATGTAGCTGATACTGACTTTGTGGCAAAAACGAGGCTGTAGCATTCCACTCCTCCATTTGCTGCTTCCGGCCGGCTTCTGCCCTATGCATCATGCCCTGGAGGACACCTTCCACTGTCCCCAGCAAACCTCCGCTACATTCACCTTCGACATCGACGAGGACCCGCTCACCTCGCGTGGCCCTATCTCACTGCACCGCAAGTCACCGTCCCGTGGCGGTGTGCCTGTGCCGGCCGCAGTGCATCCGGGGCCACTAACTCTGTGCAGCTCAAGTCATGGCCCCTGTCTGATAGCATATTGGATGGCCTCTGGGTCGATTGACTGGGGGTCATCAACGCCATGTGTCTGTGGCCCTGCGCTGTCCGCTGCCTCCGGCATCAACTGCGGTCCACCTGGGCTCACACATCAAATCGAATCCTGACCTGCACGGACGTCGCATCACCGCAGGATGCACACGCCACCACCGCCAGGACCAACTCCAAACAACAGGTGCCAGAGTCGGAAGTGTATTACTGACGGACTTTCAGAGTTGCTCACACCTGTCGTGGCTGCCATCATCAGCTTGATACCCTGCTCAGCTCTTCAGGTGCCACTGACTCAATGCACCACAAATCATGGACCATTCTGCTTGCATGTTGGGTGCACACTGTACTTTCTCCGGCTACCACCATGATACTTCACAGTTGTTTCTGTTATGCTGATGTTTTCTGTTTCAGCTTTTATTGTGATCACTGTTCAAGTTGTTTCCAGCATCAACGACTCCATGAGGGCTGGCTTACACTCACCCCACACACATCCAGCACATGCGTCACTGTACATGTGACCATGTCAATAAAGGTGTCGAGCGCACGTGCCCGTAGCCATTTCAACGAACTATCTGAGTGTGTCCGTGTGCTCATGATGTATGCATTAGGGCCCCGGGCCCTACAACATTACATTGTGCCGTGTACAGAGGACGCAGCCATGTCACCGCAGGCAGCGGGTGAGACATTGCACATGTAGCTTTGTCGTCCCCCACTCAATATGTAAGAGGAGTGACCTGGGCTGGTGTACGCCAGTCCAGCGTGGGGGTGTGGATGATTATCCCGTGGCTCTGGGTGTGGTTCAGTACTGGAAATGTGGGAAGGCATGTGTCTCTGTCGCAGTGTGGGTTTCCGTTGGGGAGTGTAGGTGGTCCCTGATGGGACTTAGGCACCCACGTATGTGATCTAGTTCGGATTTCATGAGGTAGTACCCCACCCGCACATGTTCGGCCACCCCCTTCTGGCAGTCTGACACCTGGCCTTGGAATGCGATGTGTGCTTCGGTGGGCTGCTGGGAGCCAGCCGGGGTGGTGGGTACGTCCAGCTGTGTTGTCTGTGCGGGGGGTGGGGTATCCTCGATGCAGCGGTGCTGCCCTGCTCCTGGAGGTCGATTGCCTAAGATGTCCATGGACTGTTGTAGGGCGTCGGTGTCAGAAGTGTGGAGGTCCTCTTCAGCATCACTGTAGAGTTGTCTGGTCTGCCCTGCTGGAGGTGTTGTGTGTCCCTCTGCAATGTGAAGGGGAGATGCTTGTTGACATTGTGTTGGCATGTATGTTGCCGCATTGTTCAAGTTTACATACAGACTGCATGCCGATGTACATTGTGACTGTTTGGGAGGGTCGGACTATTTGATGCGGGGCAGTGGACATTTGGACTACATGAGGTAGGTGAGGTTGTACACGTACATTTGCATCTCACAGTTTCCTGCTATGTCCGATGTGAATGGCCATTTTCTACGCACAGGCGGACCCAGTTGTGTCCTCTGTTCTGCAGTGTAAGTGTTGCACTGTGTACCACATTGTCGTCCATGTGGATGTGCTGTCATTGCTATGTGTGTGTGCTGCATTGTGGGAGAGTCGCACCTGCAGCTGTGATGTTGCTGCCCCTTATCCCTTGGAGGCGGTGTGCCTTTGGCTTTTGTGCTTTTAAGGTGCTGTGATGTTGGCGACTTGGGTCATTTGTGCTCTTGGACGGTTTTTGTACTCTTGTGCATTGTTTGTCTGCAGATGTATTGTTGACGTCAGTGGTTGTTTGTGCAGGTGGATGTGTCAGAGTGTGACCTGCTCCTTTCCGGATGTGGTCCACACTCAGCCACCTCAGTCTCGTGGCGTGCACAATGTCATGGTGATTGTACTCCAGCCATGCTGCTCGTCATGTGGTGTCACTTGCATTGTCAGTGCGGCTCTCACATACGCATCTTTGCTGTGTTTCGCACGGGTGCATGTGTGTGTTGTGAAATTGGTGATGTGTGGGGTGGGAGCCCTTTGGGCACATGGTGGACGGGGGCTTACTTGATGTTTGTATGTGTGCTGCAGTGTGCCACGGGGATCAGGGACATGACCCAGGGTCATTGTGGGTGTGCGGTGTGCTACACGTCGTTGTGCATGTGTGCCATTGTGCCCGTCCCCCCCCTGTCCCCACAGTCCCTGTTCGTTACTCACCCTGTTGATGTTGTGTCAGGTCATGTCGAGCAGTGTCCGGACTCCCGACTCCTTGCATCGTCTCCACACTGATGACTGTGGCCACCATTTGCTCCAGCTCCTCCTGTGGCACAGGACTACCAACTCCATTCGCCGTTGCTGCCTTCCTGTTGGCAGCGGGTTTCTGCTTGGTTTGGCTTTTCACATCGTGCCAGCGCATCTTGGCCTTCTCGACACTCCGGCTGCATTCACGATGGATGCCATTTTTCCGTCTGTGTTGTCAATGACACGGTGGAGGTGACGGACAGTTGTTGTTAGTGCTCTGTCACCTCCGTGACGACGATCCGGTTGTCATGCGGACTGTACCCTGTCTTCCTCTTCCTCTTCTCCTTGGCCTTCCCGGACCCCGAGGTTCCTTGCTGGTGGTCTGTGTGGCTTGTGGGGTTCGCGTTGACCTGGGCACTCGTTCCGGGTGCATCCATGTTGCTACGCAGTTTATTTTGTTTTTGGTGTGTCTTTCTTGTTCGGCTTTTATGGTGCATTTTCCCGCATGACGCGTGGGAATTGCAGGCCTGTCGCTGGTTATCGCTGATTTTTGTATCGCGGTTGGCATCATCGCAACTTTGTTCGCGTTTCGCATTTTTGCGGCGTTGCGTTGATTTTAACGCGGTCATTTGACGCGTTATCGTGGGACTATCGCATGGTGCCGCCAGGTTGGGAATACTACGTTAACACGGCATTGTTTTCCCGCGATAGACTGCGATGTGCAAAGTTGCGTTAAGCTACTCTTGCGGTGGTTATCACACGTTCTTGAGAATATGACCCCACGTCTCTGTTTTCAGAATACAATCTAACTGATAAACAGACAGAGGCACAAAGGGGAGCCAAATATACAATGCTGCGTATTGAGAAACTGGAAAGGTTACCATTCACTGTGGCAGAATTACCATCAACCGAATGGCTAATTCATGGCCAAATCACTCTGCCGGTCACTACGTTTCAGTTTCAATATTGCCTTGAGCAAAGGCAGGCAGGCAAATATGAAAAAATGGGTAAGGGTTACATTAAGGAAACTTGGGAGTTACCATATAGATATCGATGCCGGAATGGGGATCGAGAATTGTATCTGAGTGGTACAAACTGCAAGAACGCTTTAAGCGGTTCTCTCATGTGTCAGGATATTTCTCTGCACGGAGCATGTAGTGGTTTGGTAGCGAATCTATCTTGTCACATGTCAGGGACCCCAGCGGCCATGATCACGCCGGTTTTCCAGCTGCTCTCGAATGGGAGTTACTTGATGCTAAACGATCAAGGTTGCTGTGGGATGCTTACGGGCGTCGCCTATCTGGTCACTGTTAACTCCAGGGTTACTTGCTGTATGAAAGTATTGTTTCCACCACTGAACACAGTCAGGGAGGTGCCGTTATGGCCTTCATTGAATGTTTCCTTCATACAATTTGATACTTTGAGCAGACTGAAAGCCATGCTTTTACAGCAACCCGTGCCCTTAACCTCCGCTCGAGAAACCTTTGAACTTCAAGTTGCAAGGACCTCGACTGAGATACAGGCGCTTATACGTACGAACTGCCCCTTTCATTTCGCAGAAATGGTGGGACGTATCTTTAACATGTCTGATAAGAGCGGTATTGTACACCTATTTAAGACCATAGGGTCAGGACTATTAAGCACCTTTCAGACAGTCCTCGGAGTAATCCCAAATTTTATACACTCCGTATTGGGAAGTGTGTTTGGAGGTCTCCCGCTTATCCTGTTCCTAATTGCAGGAGTCCTGATTGTAATCTTACTGCTACGCAATGGACGGCCCAATTTTAGAGGAAATAGCGAACGTACTCATGGGGCGGAAGTACCGTGAACGCATGGTACAGCTTCTGGGAATACCTTGCCTAAGAGAACTGAACGCCTCTTGGTTTCTATCGTTTAGACCAGTTTGGGTGGACTGCATCTTACCTGTTCTTCGATGCCTGTTTTGCCGAGAAGAATGCACGTTGGATCTCTGTGTAACGTTTCCATCAGATACGCCTCCGGACATGGATGCTATGCTGGCCCCCTAAAGGCCCATGCTCTGCGTTGTCCCCAGCGTCTTCCAATTCTGATGAATGCATTCCTTGAGAATCCACAGGTGCCGTTTGCTCCTGCTGGGTTAGGTGGTTCCTCCACAGGCACTCAGAAACAAAAGCCGCACAAGCTGCTGCAGCACCGACTGTTGGTAGTGCTGAATTCCATCTATGTGCGATTGACGTTCTCTGTGAGGTGTTGGATTTGTCGTCTGCAGTAGCTAACACCGATAATGCTGTATCTCCCAGCCAGGACACTTAATCTGGAATTGGCTCATCGCGTCCTGGGAAAGAATTCGGCTTCTCCATTTCGTTTAATAAATAAACGACCTAAATTTGGAACACTTCCTAAATTGACACTTGAGAAAGAATGGCCTTCTTCTGCTTCTAGTAATGCAACTTTTATAAATGAAACAGAATTGACATTTTTCAAGTGGCAACAAATGAATAGCTGACTTTAACATTTTAATCATTTTTAAATGTCTTTTTAAGACCATGTTTTTAGCTGTTTTTAAGATAATGTTTAAATTGTCCAGATTTTAAGTATGGTCATTGTCATCCAATTCGAAAGTGGAGTGGGTGTTATGTTTCATATAGAGGCCCTAATATAGACGCGTTCATATATGCCGTATATGGTCATATTTGCATATGCCCTATTATGGTCATACTCGTATATGCCCTATTTTGGTCATAATCGTCTATGCCCTATTATAGTCATGATCTCCTATGCCCTAATATAGGCATGATCTTTCACCTACATTAGTTCCCTACAGTACACAACGAGCTCTGAGGGTTGAACGTTATCTAGTCTGTGGTTAGAACACTGCAGGGTTTTTCCCAAACACAGGCCTACAATGTACTCATAAATTATGCATGAGCATTCACCAGCTACATCTCCCGCATAATATGTATGTACAAAGTTCACCCCTGACGTCTTCCTCATGTCTAACAAAGACCAATACAAACCATACTGAGGGACGAGACACTTTAGGGTATAAATACACCAAATCTTGCCACGGTAAGATAGAGGGAACCGAGACTTCCATGCTGACACACTGACCAGAGACGCTGAGGCTCCTGCATGCAGTCGCTCCAGCTGACAGCGGTCTAACACAGCCCTTGCGGGGTGTCCAACTCGAGACCAGGATGGGGTCCCACACTCTCTCTATTCAGGTAATGGGGTTCGACTAAATCCTAGAAGGATTCTTGGCTCTTAGGCTTTTAGACCTACACATATGCTAGGTACACTTAGGTGCATCTAGTTAGGCACCATAGGAGTACGCACACTTTCATAATGCTTTTTATATTCATGTATGTATTCATGATTATTGCAATATGGTAGAAGTGTTCTATCCCTTCACTTTTATCGTACTGCTGATAATATATCTCTGCTATTGTCTGCTGGTTGCTGCAGCACATATATTTTACACTAGAATAACAACTGTTCAATAAATACTTATTGAAACGCCCAGACTGTTTATTCTGTGTAACTCTCTGAGACAAACCGAATAAGTAAGCACGAGTGACTGAGCGAAAAGTAGTACATTGTTTCCACGATTCTGAGGGATCAGGGTTGTCATGATCTAAGGTGCCAGAAACTAATCTCTCCCCGATAAGAGGAGATTCTAGTGGCACTGTGAGCAAGCTAATGCAAATCCGGATAACATACGCGGTGGGGGTGCACAGAATCAGTCTGCCACCAAGCCCACAGTTTATGTTATCCAAACGCGTAGGTCCTGCAGGGGTACTATAGGAACTACACGACAAATCCATATCCTTTTGTAAAAAGAAACAAAGTTAAAACACAGCCAATCAGATATCAGCACCCTCTAGAACACTCCACAGAGAGGCAGGTCACTCAGATTTTCTACCTCACGTCGTTGTGTGAGGGAGTCTCCCTGAGCTCTGCTCAGTTGTTTTCTCTTCATCTTGGATTTCTGCAATTTCATGATGTCAGAATCTTCTAAGAAAGGACTCTTCAGGCCTTGTGGGTCATGTGGTAAGAAAAGGCTGCATGCTGAAGATCCCCACAAGGATTGTATTTACTGCCTGTACCGTCTTCATAAGGTGAAGGACTGTAGAATCTGCAGAACTTTTTCTTCAAAAACTTTGAAAGATAGAGAAGGCAGACTACTTATCTGGTTGGAGAGGCTAAAATCGAAATCCTCTGTGGTCTCTGATGAGAAAGGCAGTGTAAGTTCCCAGGCGTCAGTCCAGCTCTCTACGAAGAGGGATAGATCTGTGGAATTCCCTGAGGGACATAAGAAAGTGTCAAAAAAGACCAATCATGAGTCTGCGCATGCTGCCTCAAAAAAAGGGAAGCTTCCATTCCCTTCTGAGGAAAAATCTGCCTCAAAAACTGCCTCTAAACATTCAAAGACTCAGAGTCGTCAAGGCATCGTCGTTGTCGAAAAAGACCTCGTCAATGACAAAACCGCCATTGGATTTCGTCTCCCAGCAGTCGTTGCAGACACTTGCACTGTCTATGGAAGCTTTGTCGACTAGGATTTAATTGGCGGAAGTTTTGCCGTCATCGACGGCACCTATTCCACCGTCGACGCTAATCTCTTCGTCGGCACCTGCATTGTCGACGATGCTGCCAACGTCGATGCCTCCGCCATTGTCGGCGTCTCCACCGTCGACGGCGCTTTCACCATCGACAATACCTTCATCAACGACGCCTCCACCATCGGCGACAACTACTTCGTTGACGGCAACTTCTTCATCTACGATAGTTATTCCATCGACAGCATATCACTGTCTACTGTTTTTTCTACGTCAACGGTATCTGTTTCACCATCGACGAGGATTTCGTCGACGCCTCAAGCAAAGGGACCTTCTACATTACATTTCACGCCTGTTTTGTCATCGAGATTCTCGTCGACGATACCGTCGTCGAGGGGTTTCTACCAGGATCCTTCATACATCTCTCCTTTGCCTCCTAGTCAATTTTTAGAGGAATCTGAGGATGATGGAATGTTGAGTCCACCCCACAACTGCATGTAAAATTTCAGGAAGAGGAGGATGAAGATGAATATTATGGGCCACAATATAATGAACCCATGGATAGATCACAAATGTTGATGCCACGTCAGGAACCAATGATACAGCTGCCTGTTGCATTGGTTCAAGATCTAACAGCTATGGTGCACGATTACCATACACGTTTCCGTACAGCAGCAAGATCTGTGCAAAAAGAAAAATCTCTGCCGCCTGCTTTGGATTCTAGACCAGTTACAGTACCTCCTCCTGAATCATAAGATTCTGTACCTGTGAAACAAGATCAGGTCCCACTGGATGACGTTGATGATGCTGAAGAAGGTGAAATTCAGAACACTCCAACAATTATTGACGAGTGGGAAGATTACCTAATTTCTACGGCTTCTCCGCCAGCTACTCAAGCTATTTATTCTCCACCTGAAGATATTGGGGGCGTCCATGCTCTGATGGGAAGGGCAGCAAATCGTTTTCACTTACCAATGGCTGTGAAACAGTCTGACTGTTTTTTGTATGATTTTAAAGACCAGAACAGAAAATCTGTGCGTGCTATTCCCATTATCGATCATAAATTGGGAAGAAGGAATAAAAATCATGAAAGCGCCATATTCAGTTCCGGATATCCTTCCCAGGATTGATAAAAAATATAAAGCCCTGATGATGCACCAGCATGCTTAGTGGGACATCCAAGGCCAGATTCTGTAATTGCCCAGGATGTGCAACGAAGATCACGGAATCCTTCGGTACCCATTACTGCTCCACCTTATAAGGATGGAAGGTGCTTAGACAATATTGGGAAGAGGTTTACCACTAATGCTGGTGCGTCAGTGCATGCCGCCAATTCCCTAGCAATTCTAGGAAGATATGACCGCCAAATATGGTCAGATGTGGCATCATATCTCGAATTTTTACTGGATGATAAGAAACAGGAGGCAAGAAAGATTCTTCTCGAAGGTGAACGATCAGCCTCTGAAATTATTGATAGATCTATGGCCATGGCTTCTCTTGCTTTTAGGCAATTAGCTGGCACTGCAGTTCTTCGTCGCCAAGGATGGCTCAAATCTACCACCTTCCGTCCTGAGGTGCAGAGTAAAATTTTAGATATGCCGTTTGATGGTGATGCACTCCTTGGAAAACATATTAATGAGCCCTTGCAAGAGATCAAAGTGGATACTGATACCGCTAAGGCATTAGGAACACTCCAATATAGGAAAGCACCTTTTCGAGGAGCCCATGGCAGAGGATCTTATTCCTTTCAGGGAAGCTATCAAAAACACCAACCGTAATCATATTAGTCTTACCGATACGGCTATCAACAGCAGCAGTCATATCGAGCACCACCGTCCACTTCATATTCCAGACAACAACCCAGGAGGAAGCAAGCTACCCAAGCCAGAGACAATGCTAGAAAGCAGTGGCAACTTCCCAGCACCTGCTATGACTTCGCTCAGGACCAACCTCAATTTGACAAGTATTTCTCTACACTACAATCAGTGGAGCAAAATTACAACGGACAAATGGGTCCTGGACATCATAAAGTATGGGCATGCTCTAGAATTCATAACAGTTCCGCCCCCTCATACACCCCTAGGACGGATTCCAGCTCATCTCAAATTGCTCAGAAAGGAAGCGGATATTATGCTCCAGAAAGGGGCCATAGAAAAAGTTCCTCGTTCTCAGATGGGAAAAGGTTTTTATTCTCGCTTCTTTCTAATAAAGAAAAAGTCAGGGGAATGGAGACCCCTTCTGGATCTCATAAGACTAAACAAATATCTGCAGAAAAAGTCTTTCCACATGATCACCCTTCAGGAGATACTTCAGCTTCTCAATCATGCGGACTTTATGACAACTCTAGATTTACAAGATGCATATTTCCATTTCCCAATTCATCCCAAACATCGAAAATCTCTCTGTTTCACTGTGGCAGGTACTCATTTTCAGTTCAAAGTACTCCCGTTTGCTCTTCAATCAACCCCAAGAGTGTTCACCAAGTGCCTGGCTCCTGTTGCTGCTCGTCTCAGGCTTCAAGGTCTGCAACTGTTTCCTTACCTCGACGACTGGCTAGTGAAAGCACCGTCTTATCAGCAAGCCTCAAAAGCAACTTCGATCTGCTTACGGATGCTCCGTTCCCTGGATTAACACTCAGTTAACAAAAATTGATTCAGCCACTGTCTCAGAAGACGGTCTTTCTTGGATCAATCCTAGATACTGTCCAAGACAGGGCATTCTTATCTACAGAAAGGCAAGCAAACCTTATTTCACTAGCGACAAAGTTAGCAGGAAGAATGTTTGCCTCTGTACGCCTAATAAAATCTGTGCTCGGCATGATGTCCTCAGCAATTTTAATGGTACCTCACGCGCGTCTCAGAATGAGACCCATACAGGAGCAGCTGGACAATCAATGGCTCCAAGTAACCAGGACGTTCGACGATCTAGTTCAGATAACTCCAGTTATGAACAAAAGCACTCCTCTGATGGCAGTCCTCCAGGAACTCTCGACAGGGCTAATTTTCCGTTCCCCGTTACCGGATTTCGTCCTTACTACAGACGCTTCTCTAGACGGCTGGGGAGCACACTTGCAAGATCTTCCGATAAGAGGCATGTGGTCCAAATCTCTTTCAAAGATGCACATCAATTTCCTAGAGTTGCAGGCCATTTTCCTAGCGTTACAGGCATTCCTCCAGAGAATACGAGGTGCTTCGGTTCTCCTACGAACGGACAATACTGCAGGCATGCATTACCTCAACAAACAGGGAGGTACACGCTCCCATATCCTATCGCTGGAAGCACAGGAAATCTGGAAATGGATTCTCTCTCACCACATCTCTACAACAACAGTCTAGCAGACACTCTGAGCAGAACTTCCAACTCCTGCCACGAATGGGAACTAGACTAGACGGTTCTCAATCGCATTTTCCAGAGGTGGGGCAAGCCCAGCTTGGCTCTTTTCACCTCCGGAATAAACCGGAAGTGCCAATTCTTCGCCAGCTGGGAACCAGAAAGAGGGTCATGGGAAAATGCTTTTCTAATAAGATGGTCGGAGAGCTTTGCGTATGCTTTTCCCCCTTACCCTTTAATACAGAAGCTTCAGATGAAAATGGAGCCATGTCGTCGGATCCTCATTGCTCTGCATTGGCCATGCCAACATTGGTTCACATAGTTCCTCCTGCTCTCAGAATGCAAACCTTATCGCCTTCCAATATTATCGACGCTGTTGACAATGAGGAAGGGCCAGATTCTCCATCCATGTCCCGTGTCACTCCAGCTGCATGTATGGTTGCTGAGCTCAATGAATTCAAGGACCTAGACCTGCCACAGGACTGTAAAGACATTCTATCTAAAGTGAGGGCTATCTACTATTAAAACTTACAGTCTCAAATGGAAGCGCTTGTGTTCATGGTGTCTTCAAAACAATGTGTATCCAGAAAAATATTTCCCTTATCTTCCCTCCCTGACTAAATCAGGCTGTATGTATACTTCTATTAAGGTACATCTTGCTGCCATTTCTACTTACAGACATTCCTCTAAAGGTTACTCTCTTTGTACATGTCGACTGGTGAAACAGTTCATGAAAGGACTTTTCAGAGTTTACCCTCCTATTAGAGCTCCTCCTCCTGAATGGAGACTTAATTTAGTTCTTGCACAACTTATGAAGTCCCCTTTTGAGCCTGCACACAAAGCTGAGCTCAAGTATATTTACTGGAAAGTTGCATTGCTATTGGCTGTTACATCAGCCAGGAGAGTCAGCGAAATTCAAGCTTTCACGATTAAAGAACCTTATCTTCGTTTCACTAATGACTATGACCTGCTTAGAACAAACACAGCATTCATTTCAAAAGTACCTTCTAATTTCCACCTTAATGAGCCGGTTATTCTGAGAACATTTTTTCCGAATCCTACTTCCCCGGCTGAAAAAGCTCTCCATACTTTAGATCAACCAACATCAGACGCTCCCCCACTCTGCACACCTTCAGGAAGAGCCTCAAGACCTGGCTCTTTGGCTAACTCTGAGCTGCACCCCCTCCCCAGCGCCTTGAGACCCTCACGGGTGAGTAGCGCACTTCACAATTCCCTGATTGATTGATTGATTGATTGATATCAAGAGATGTCCCAAGTTTTATTTATTACATACTAAGAACATTCAAACATCTGACCAGCTTTTTGTCTCCTATGGTTTACAAAGACCAGGTGCTGCAGTGACCAAAGCAACGATTGCCAGGTAGATTGCAGCGGCCATTCTCTTCTGCCATTCTAAAGCAGGAAGACCGCTTACTTTCAAACCTAAGGCTCATTCCACAAGGGAAGTATCATCTTCAGCTACGCTCTTCGCAGGAGTGCCATTGGACAAAATTTGCAGCGCAGCAACATGGAGAAGTGTGCTTACATTTACGAGGCATTACTGCCAGGATTTGGCTACAGAAGCGGCGGTAGGACAAGCAGTCTTACGCAACCTTTTTCAATAAGGTAAACCTATGTTTAGGAGGTGTTTAATTAATTTCAATTCAGTGGTATTCTGTTGACATGTTATTGTTATATTTTTTACATGCTCCTTTATAAATTTGGTATGTATATGTATATTTATGTGTATATCTATATACATAAAATATATATATATTGCAGTAATAATCCTTCCCCCCTTTGTTGAATTGGGATGAGTTACAGTTCTTAAAGAACGATACACCTACCATCCCTACCTTATATCTACTGCCAAAGGTACATAAGGACCCCAGTTACCCACCTGGATGTCCTATTGTTTCATCTAAAAACAGCATCTTTGAAAACACATCTGTATACATTGATCACATCCTAGCACCATACGTAAAAAAACCTTAATTCCTACATCAGCGATACTAAAGATTTTATACAGAAAACCTACAGTTTATGTTGGAAAAATGAGTGCTGGCTAGTATGTTTAGACGTGGAAAGTCTTTACACTAGTATAAGACATGAGGATGGGATCAACGCTTGCAAATATTTCTTAAGATCCAGAAATGCAAATGTCCTACAACATACACAGATGCTATTAGAGATGATGGGGATTTGCCTAAAAGAAAACATCTTCATGTTCGAGAACACACTTTACAGACAGGTACAATGGACTGCCATGGGGACCTGCTTTGCCCCAAGCTACGCCAACCTTTTGTTGGGCTGGTGGGAGGAGCAGGTCCTCTGGGGCAACGACCTAAGTGAGTGGACAAACCAGATCAGTGTATGGCTACGATACATTGACGATATTTTCTTTGTCTGGGAGGGAAACGAAAAGGATCTACTGATCCTCCTTGAAAAACTTAATGACAACAAACTGAATATAAGATTCACCCAACAACACAGCAGGGAACAAATAGACTTCCTAGACATAAGGCTAACTCTCAAAGAAGGCACCCTACACACGGAACTGTTCAGAAAGGACACGGCCGGCAATTCAATTTTACATGCCGACAGCCGCCATCCACCCAGTTTTCGCTGGAGTATACCATACAGCGAACTACTTAGAGCCAAAAGAAACAGTAGTACGGTCAGCGGTTACACCAAAACCAAAAGTGAGATGATCAGCCATTTAGAGGCAAGAAAGTATCCCAGAAAGGCCCTAAACAAAGCTATTGAGAGGGCGGATAAAAAACCAGAGAGGAGACATTAACTCAGAAACCTAAGAAAGAACAGGTACCCCAGAATCAACCCATTAGATTCATTACCAAATTTTCTAACCAGGCGACTACACTGAGAAAAGTCCTAAGGAATAGGTGGGCTATCCTTACACAAGACACTACCCTTAGGGCCAAAATAGGTGAAACACCAAACATCACCTTCCAATGCAATCTCTCAATTAGAGACATGCTGGTTCATAGCCATCTAGCACCTAGTGGCCCAACTTGGCTACATCAAAGAAAGGGTTTCAGAAAATGTGGCCATTGCAAGGCTTGTAAACACAGTACCAATGTCTCAGAGTTCACCCTCAAAAGAGTGAAAAAGAAAGTACGCATAACCAAGCTTATCACATGCAAAACTGACTGTGATCTATGGTATCGTATGTCCTTGTGACATGTGGTACATCAGTTCCACGACTTTCCCAGTACAAAAGCGGATTTTAGAACACTGGAGGGCAATAACGAATGCAGACTTGAGTTAAAACACAGCAAAACATTTCCGCGAACATCACGAAGGGGATTGGACAAAGGCTAAATACTTTGGGATTGACTCCATACCCAAACACCCAAGGGGAGGAGACAGGATATCTGCATTACGCAGACTAGAATCCAGATATATTATACACGCCGGGTGCCTGTTCCCCTTCGGAATGAACAATGATGAAGAATTACATACACATTTAGGGAGGTAGGCTGTTTCCCTGAAACCTTGAAATCTACATAGCTTATAGTTCTAATTAGAGCTATCATTTTAAACTTTAATTATTTGTTTGAACTACATTTTGTTAGAATCGTGTTAGCCCAGCATCAGATGTCCGAGTAGAACAATGCACATACTGTGAACCATGATCAGTGTCCATTAACAGTTGTTTGCCTTGTCTTTTTTACAGAAACAAAGGAACTCACTTGAGAACAGCTTTTCGGTGCCTATCAGGAATAGGGAGTTAAACGCACGAAGAAGGTTATCCCTATGTGGAAACACCTTGACTTTATAGCAGCAGGTCACTAGACCCAGGCCATGCAAATCAATTTACAGGATCTCACACTGTCTATCACCAAATTGATTGGTGTACAGTAAGATATATTTAGAGAATTGATCTTTCATATTGTTTTGCAGATTTTATTGCATTTATATACAGGCTGGGCACTAGACCCGGTAAGCATCCGTTATACAATAAGAATCATTTTGACTATCAATTGACTATATGCATGGGTACATCAATATGATTGATTGTGAGCAAACATTGACTGCAACTCAATACTGTTAGAAGGATATGGTACTATACCTTGATTGGTTTAAACACATTAAATGCTAATAGGCAAACCACATAAGGACACCACATTATTCGTGGAATCTACTACAATTGACAATATAGTATGGTTACTGAGCGGATGTATCCCAATCACTCTAAACATATCTAATAATTGGGCATTTGATCGTATTTTCGAATACAAGCACAATTTTGGGGACATTGCTTTTATAAATGCCATTTAACGAACCTGCTTAAAGTTTTGTTTATTTTGAATTGTGGAAGAAAGGTGCTTATAACCTCTCCCAACAGTATTTCTTTTATGTTTAACGTACGTCGTGAGCGACGTTGAATAAATGTTGACACAATGATTTCATGGTCATGTGACCAAGACCGAAGCAGGTCGAAACGAGTCTTTTTCGTTTGCCTAATAAATTGCCACTGATCCAAATACAAGCCTGTTGGTGAGGCTGGAATTCTTTCACGAAGGGAGGAAGGATTATTACTGCGATATTGAGCAGTGGCAACCGCTGAATCAGCCCAGGCCCGTGAGGTGAGGCGAACTCATCAGGCATTGCCATTTGATGTATATGTGTGTGTGTGTGTATATATATATAAGTGACCCCGAGCCCAGGGATCAATTGAAAACGCACTCACTCGGAATCCGCTGCTTTTCAAGTTACTTTTTATTGCATATTTGCAAACATCGCTATGCCCAACGCGTTTCGGTTCCTCACACAAACCTTGATCACGGGTAGATTGTTACAACTGGGCAAGACCAGGCATTATTTATTTCTACTGCCACATCAACTTCCTGTTTGTGTCGTTGCAAGGCACTCTGGTCATAGTAGTGCACAAATTATTTTTTCATGTCTTTTATGTGATTTTTGTAAAAGTCCATATAAAAGTGCTATATAAAAAAGTGCTATTTACAAAAACATGTGCAAAACATTGTGCTCAGTGATGTGATTGTTAAAACAATATCATTTAGTATTGCAGTTCAGCCAAATGAATATTTCTCTTATTTGCCATTTCGACATTTGAGCAAATTCTTCCCTCTAGTGGGTTTACTCTTAAAGCCCTATTTTTTTCTTTTTATGAACAGAAAATCCAAATCATAATTTTAATGGATACCCCAAAATTATAGTAGACCTCTGTTTAGTCAGAGATACAGCTGCTATGGTAAAAAGCTGTCAGTGATGACCACTCAAATTCTATGTCTATCTTCCCTCCAGTGGGTATTTAGACTTATTCTTGTTATTTCTCATATTTTCTAATAAACAGTTTATCAAAATTACACTATTTTGTTAATTTACTTGATTGTATTTGCTTTCAACAAGAATAAAGCATAACATTTCCAATGTTAATTTTAGCAGCAACGTAATTGATGTTATGTTAAGGGTAACTGTTCGTTGGGTGAAATAAATTCCAAAATGGTGTCAAATCAAATCAAAATGTCACTTCCAAATTTAAAGATGTACAAATAATTCTTCATCCTGGTTTAGCCCCTGAGGGGTCAAAGTCCTGAATGAAACAATGTGTTTTGATTCCCTTTGTCTTAGATGTTTCTCGCAATTTCCTCCTCGTTCTGGGTTCGGTATTTGTTCTATTGCGTAGAATCTCAACAGTTCCCGTTTACTCTCGTGCATTTTTTCCATGTGCTTTGCGATGGCATTCGAGCGGTCCTTGTTCACAGTAGCTCTTACGTGCTCTAGGATGCGTTTTTTAATCTCACAGATGGTACTCCCTATGTATTTTAATTTACATGGGCATTCCACTATATATACAACGTATTTGCTCTTGCAAGTGATGTGTTGTTTTATTTTCCACGTGACACCCTTTTTGATTTCCACCTCCTTTTTTGAGATTGCTATTTTGCAAGCTTTGCAGTTTTTGCAAGGCCAAAACCCTTCAATTTCAGTCCAGATCTACTGTTGTTTTAGATTGAAGTGGCTATGGGTCAGTTTGTCACCCAAGTTCGGAGCTCTCCTATAAGTGACATTTGGATGATCCCCTATAAATTCAACAAGAGTGGTGTCAAGTTTCAAAATTCCCCAATGTTTTTTGAGTATTCGAGTCAAGTCACTTGTTTCAGTTGAATAGGTTGTTATTAGTCTTATTTTTGTGAGGTCCTCTTTATTTAATCTCTCTTGTTTCTTGAGCATTTCCGTTCTGTTTTTTAGTTTTGCCTTCTTGAGGTTTTTCCTGACCACTTTGATAGGGTAGTTTCTTTTTTCAAACCTGGTTTGCATTGCTTTGCTGTGGGTTTCGAACTCATTTTCTGCTGAGCAATTCCTACGTACCCTTAGGAAGGAATACACCGTAGGGTATGTTCCATTTTTGGGTCGTTGGGTGGAAACTATTTCCGTGAAGAACTGCGTTGGTGGCTGTTGTTTTCCTGAAGAGTGTGGTTTGCAAAACGTTATCTTTTACATATATTTCAATGTCCAAAAATGATATTTTATTTGAACTAATTTCATATGTAAATTGCAGTTTGGCCTCGTTGTTATTTAAAATGTGAAAATATTCAGCAAAGTCTTCTTCAGATCCATCCCATATAACAAATAAATCGTCAATGAAACGCCACCAGCCAACGATCTTTTGTACATGTCTATCATTTTCACAGTTCCAAGCTATTTTTTGCTCATACCAACCCATCACAAGATTTGCAAAATTAGGAGAGAAAGAAAAGCCCATGGCTGTACCTTTCAATTGTCGGTAGTTTTTTTATTGAAAATGAAGATGTTATTGCGTAGACACAGGGATATCATTTCCAGTAACATGGTGTTATGTTGTTTGAACTGGATATTCCTTTTCCCCAAAAAGAAACTGCATGCTTTTAGACCTATTTGATGTTCTATACTTGTGTATAACGAGACTACATCCATTGATATTAATTTATATCTTTGATGCCATGGTATTCCTTCAAGTTTTTGAAGTAGATCTGTTGTGTCTCGTAAGTAAGAAGTGAGGTCTTTTACTATTGGTGCCAGGAAATTATCAATATAGTTTGACATCGGTTCCATTATTGACCCATTTGCCGATACGATTGGTCTGCCTGGTGGTTTACATAGACGTTTGTGCACTTTTGGCAGAAAATAAATAGTAGCTTCTACTGGGTGTGCAACTGTCAGATATTTCTTCTCATCCTCGTCTAACAGACCTTTTGCAAGCCATTCATTTAGATGTTTATTTATTGTTGTCTCTATTTCCTTCATTGGGTTATGTTCCATTACTTCATAACATGTCTCATCCTGTAATTGGCTGTTCGCTTCCCATATGTAGTCTTCTTTATTTTGAATTACTACATTTCCCCCTTTATCCGCAGGTTTTATTTCAATTAAGGGGTCTTGTTGCAGATTTTTTAATGCCATTCTTTCCAGGACGGATAGATTGTCCTTAACCTTTCTTTGATTGAGTTTATATATATAATTGGTATTTATATGGTATCCGCCAACCTCAAAGTTTGAATTTGAATAATTAATTCTTTGGTAACTGCTTGCTATTCTGATTCAAGCATGTGAATCTTTGAAAGATCCAATACTGGATAAGAAAACGAGTTACTTACCTTTCACTTCAGTTATCCAGTATTGGTATCTTCATAGATTCACATGCGACCCACCCTCCTCCCCGGAGAGCCTTCCCTTATCATTATAAATACTCTTGTCACTTGTGCTAGAAAATCTGAGGGACTTGCCTCTCTGTAGAGTGTTCTAGAGGGTGCTGATGCCTGATTGGCTGTGTTTCAGCTTTGGTTCTTTTTACAGAAGGATACGGATGGGCTAATGCAGTGACTGTGCAATGCATTGTTGCCTATGATAAGATTAATTACAACTATTATAATATTTACCATGAGACTCCCACCTCGACGGCGAGGATGATTCAAGCATGTGAATCTATGAAAGATACCAATACTGGATAACTGAAGTTACAGGTAAGTAACTCGTTTTCTTCCTCACCAGTCAGCGCAGATCTGTAGAGAGCTACCTCTAGTAATTTATGACTTACCCTTTTTCGACTTTTTGTTGTACTCTTTTGAGATCTTTCTCCTGGTATGGCAGGGATGTCCACTAGGAAAGCTGGCTTCAAGCCCAGCAGCGCCTGTCACCGACAGATGTCGGTGATAGACCCGCACCTTGTGTGCCTCTGGCACCTCAAGCGTGACCAAGATGCGAAGACCTGCATTGACTGCTGCTTCTTGCACTCCAAGGCCTTAAGGGAGCGGTCCCTCAAGCTCATTGTCGCTCAACGTGCAATGCCTTGGCAGTCTCAATCCTGGTTGAGAGAAAGGTTCTGGGATAGATCGCAGAGTCCTAGATCTACATCGCACTCAAAGTCATCTTCCAGTAAGTCCCACAAAAAGAAGTCGAAGAGATCTTCGACTTCACCCCGTCCGTCAAAGTCATCCAACGAGACAAGGGAGCATCATCATTCAAGGCCTGGCTCAGCTGTAAAGCCTGCACCAGGGCCGGCTCCGTGCCTTCCCAAGTTTCCTGGAGCAGGAGTGACCCTCGAACAACTCCGCGAATTTTATGAGGCTATGCACCTTGTACTTGGGCGGCCTTTTCCCGCTGGCATGCCTTTGGGCCCCACGGGTTTGGGAGGGGCCCCGACTGGTTCCTCATCTGCGGTTCCGCCCCCCAGCACCTGTCTGGCCCCTTGGATCCACAGATGAATCCGGACCGGTGCAGGACGTATCACCTCGGCCTTCCCCGGTCCCAATGTTGATGCTCCCGGTGCCAATGGCGCTGGCCCCATTCTCATTTCCGACTCCAACACGGAGCTGGAGGAGTGTCGTCCGATGCCACCACCTGCGCCAACTAAAGCCATGCCCTCCTGGCTGAACCCTGTTCCTATGGGCTAGGACTTGGGGAAGATTAGGAGGGGCCACTAGACCCTGAAGAATACCAGCCCCTAGACCCCAACATAGGCTGGTGTGAGGAGTTAGCAGACACCATTGGACTGGACACCTCTCCATATAGTGGTGTGGTCTCTCCTCCTACCGTGGCTTTGGAGGAGGGAGTATCTTTTGCTATGGTGGTGACAAGGGCGGCTGATTTCCTGGACTTTAGCCTGCCCTCAGTGGCAGTCAAGACTAACGTCTTGACAGAGGTGCTTCAGCCGGGAGTGACCCCTTTAAAACCACTTCTCCCATTTAATGAAGCCCATACGGACGTCCTGCTTGGGGCCTAGTCCAAACACTGTACAGGGGTTCCTGTGAGCAGGACTATTGCCCGCCGCCATCGCCTTGCCCCTGAGGACCCCAGTTTCCTCATACAACACCCTACCCTGGAGAGCTTGGTGGTTCAGGCCTCCACTTCCCATGTAAATCCTGGCGCATTCGCAACTGCCCCATCGGATGGGGAATCCAAGAGGCTGGAGACCTTGGGCAAGTAAATGTTTTCTTCCACCAGCTTGGCACTGCGGTCCGTGAAGTCTGTGTGCCTTTTGGGATGTTAGTCCCATGCACTGAGGGATCCGGTTACTCAGGTGCTGCCCATGGTCCCAGAGGAGGCCTGGGCTATACTTTCCCAAGCTATGTCAGACAGGAGAGATGCAGTGAAGTTCACGATCCGATGTGGTCTGGACACTACCGACTCGCTAGGTAGAGCGGTTTCTTCATGAGTGACCTGACTGCGCCATGCCTGGCTGAGGATGACTTATGCAAAAGAAACAGTTGATGGACGGAATGCTGGACAATGCAAACATTCACCCCCAGTCACAAGGATCTGGGTTTAATCCATCATTCTTTTGCTCACCACACCACCCCAGTTTGGACCCAGCCATATGCAAATCAGTCTTGACCCTGTTCCTTGTGGGAACAGTCCAGCCCGAACTGCCAAGCAAGGTCCTCCCTGGACCGGAAACAAGCATCCTGGGACCGGTTTCAGGGCATCACCCTTCCTCAGCCAGGCTAGCTTGAATCCAGTGGTGTAGTGAGCACGGGACAAACGTCTGGGCATACCCTTCCCACTTACGGCGACATATGCAAAAGAAACAGTTGATGGACGGAATGCTGGACAATGCAAACATTCACCCCCAGTCACAAGGATCTGGGTTTAATCCATCATTCTTTTGCTCACCACACCACCCCAGTTTGGACCCAGCCATATGCAAATCAGTCTTGACCCTGTTCCTTGTGGGAACAGTCCAGCCCGAACTGCCAAGTAGGTTTTGCTATGTTCGCCCTAAGTTGGCAGGGTATGCCCAGACGTGTGTCCCTTGCTCACTTTGCCACTGGATTCAAGATAGCCTGGCTGATGACGGCTGTAAGCCAGAAACCGGTCCCAGGATGCTTGTTTCCGGTCCAGGGAAGACATGGCTTGGCAGTTCGGGCTGGACTGTTCCCATGAGGCACAGGGTCAGACTGATTTGCATATGGCCATGTCTGAACTGGGGTGGCGGAGTGAGCTAAAGAATGATGATGGATTAAACCCAGATCAGTTGACTGGGGTGAGTGCTTGCAATGTTCAACACTCCGTCCATCATCCCCTTGGTTTTGCTATGTTCGCCCTAAGTTGGCAGGGTATGCCCAGACGTGGGTCCCTTGCTCACTTTGCCACTGGATTCAAGATAGCCTGGCTGATGACGGCTGTAAGCCAGAAACCGGTCCCAGGATGCGTGTTTCCGGTCCAGGGAAGACATGGCTTGGCAGTTCGGGCTGGACTGTTCCCATGAGGCACAGGGTCAGACTGATTTGCATATGGCCATGTCTGAACTGGGGTGGCGGAGTGAGCTAAAGAATGATGATGGATTAAACCCAGATCAGTTGACTGGGGGTGAGTGCTTGCAATGTTCAACACTCCGTCCATCATCCCCTTTGGTTTTGCTATGTTCGCCCTAAGTTGGCAGGGTATGCCCAGACGTGGGTCCCTTGCTCACTTTGCCACTGGATTCAAGATAGCCTGGCTGATGACGGCTGTAAGCCAGAAACCGGTCCCAGGATGCTTGTTTCCGGTCCAGGGAAGACATGGCTTGGCAGTTCGGGCTGGACTGTTCCCATGAGGCACAGGGTCAGACTGATTTGCATATGGCCATGTCTGAACTGGGGTGGCGGAGTGAGCTAAAGAATGATGATGGATTAAACCCAGATCAGTTGACTGGGGGTGAGTGCTTGCAATGTTCAACACTCCGTCCATCATCTCCTTTGGTTTTGCTATGTTCGCCCTAAGTTGGCAGGGTATGCCCAGACGTGGGTCACTTGCTCACTTTGCCACTGGATTCAAGATAGCCTGGCTGATGACGGCTGTAAGCCAGAAACCGGTCCCAGGATGCTTGTTTCCGGTCCAGGGAAGACATGGCTTGGCAGTTCGGGCTGGACTGTTCCCATGAGGCACAGGGTCAGACTGATTTGCATATGGCCATGTCTGAACTGGGGTGGCGGAGTGAGCTAAAGAATGATGATGGATTAAACCCAGATCAGTTGACTGGGGGTGAGTGCTTGCAATGTTCAACACTCCGTCCATCATCCCCTTTGGTTTTGCTATGGCTGAGGATGACTGGATTTTCAGGTGATGTCCAAGCTTCACTTATGGACATGCCCTTTGATGGCTACCATTTCTTTGGAGACAAGGCGAACTCAGCGCTGGAGCGCTTCAAAGATAGCAGAGCTACCCCAGGTCTTTGGGCCTTTCCGTGGCCCCTGCCAACCCCAGTCCGCCTTTCTCTCCTTTCGTGGCCATGGAAGGGGCTTCCAGCTGCGTCTTTACCCACCCAGCCACAACGGCAGGATACGCAATCACCTGCCCCACTGGAGGTCAATAACATCAGACTCCTAGGTTCTTCAGATTGTCCGAAGGGGCTATTCCCTCACCTTTATGACTAACCCTCCACCCATACCACCCACTTGCAACAGGCTGATGGAGGACCATCTCTCCTTTCTCTGTCAGTAAGTGATGGCTTCCTTGGCTAAGGGAGCCATAGAGAGGGTGCAGATGCCAGAAGTACGTCGTGGTTGTTGTTCCCACTTCTTTCTGGTTCCCAAAACGGGCGGAGGCCTTCATCCTATTCTAGACCTGTGCGTTCTCAGTTTCTTGAAGGAGAAATTCAAAATGCTCACGCTCGCTCAAGTCCTGTCTGCCTTGGACCCAGGGGACTGGATGGTGGCGTTGGACTTGCAGGACGCATATTTTCACATCCCCATTCTGCCTGTTCACAGGTGCTACCTGTGGTTCAAGGTAGGCCTCAAGCAGTTTCAGTTCGCCGTGCTCCATTTTGGCGTTTCCAGTGCCCCTCAGGTCTTCACCTAGGTGATGGTGGTGGTTGCAGCCCATCTGCGATGATCAAGGGTACCAATCTTTCCCTATCTTGAAGACTGGCTGTTGAAGCCGGGCTCGCCCCAGGCAGTAGTCTCACCTCTTCAGACTACAGTGGACCTCCTGCACTCGCTGGAGTTCACTATAAACATGCTAAAGTCACACCTGACTCCCTCAAAGATGCTCCCTTTCATCGCTGCTGCTCTGGGCACAGTGCAGTTTGGAGATTATCCTCCTGAGCGGCGAGTCTAGGATATTCAGGCTCTGATACCGATGTTTCTTCCTCTATCTTCGTTTTTGGTTAGACTGACTCTGAGGCTGTTGAGCCTCATGGCCTCCTGTAACCTGCTTGTGACATATTCCCGCTGGCATATGCTGGATCTGCAGTGGGACCTGAAGATCCAGTAGTCACAGCATCAGGGAAATCTCTTCGACATGGCCCAGATCTTAGAAGGAACTGCAAAAGATCTGCAGTGAGGGTTAATGAACTGCAATTGGGTCAGCGGCAGACCCCCTTTCCCTTCCCCAACCAAATCTGACAGTAGTGACAGATCACTCCTGAGATGGGGCGGCCATCTGGGAGAGGTGGAGATCAGAGGCCTTTGGTCTCTGGCGGAATCTGGACTCCACATCAATCTACTGGAGCTCCGGACTAGCATCAAAAACCTTCTTACCCTGCATCAAGGGAAGGCTAGAGCAGGTGTTCATGGACAAAACCACTGCCATGTGGTACTGCAACAAACAGGGCGGGTGGGTTGTGGACCCTTTGTCAAGAGGCCCTGCGCCTCTGGACGTGGCTGGAACGTCAGGGCATATCCCCGGTTGTTCAACACCTAGTGGGCTATCTGAACTCCAGGGCGGACAAACTCAGCCAAAGATGCCTAGTGGATCACGAATGGCATCTCCATCCATAGGTGGTGCAAGGTCTCTTACAGGAGTGGGGAGAACCTTGGTTAAATATGTTCTTGACCACCGAAAAAGCACAATGTCAGCAGTTTTGTGCACTGGAGTTTCAAGGTGACTCTCGCTCTGAGACGCTTTTTGTCTCGAGTTGAGCTCAGGCATCCTGTAAGCCTTTACCCCCATACCAATCCTGCCCAGAGTTCTCAAGAAGATCAAGAACGACTGGGCCCAAGTCATCCTTGTGACTCCAGACTGGGCTCGGAGAGTGCGGTACCCCGAGCTGTTGAGCATAGCCATCGGTCCTCCGACCAGGCTGCCACTTTGGGAGGATCTTCTGTTGCAGTAGCAGGGGAGGGTTCTCCACCCAAACCTGTCATTGCTCCGCCTTCATGCATGGAGACTGAGCAGCGACAGTTGAAAGCTTTTGACCTTCCGCATGAAGTTTGCAATGTTATCTTGGCAGCCAGGCATCCTTTTACCAAGACACTATACGCCTGCCGTTGGGGCAAGTTTTTGGCATGGTGTTCAGAGTAACAGGTTGACCCTCTTTTTGCTCCCCTTTCTCAGGTCCTTCTATTTATCCTTTCTCTTGCTCAGCAGGGCTCTGCTTTGGGTACATTAAAGGGCTATCTTTCTGCCATCTCAGCCTTCCTGCGGTTGCCAGATAAGCCTTCCCTGTTTAAATCCCCTGTTGTAAATAGGTTTTTGAAAGGCCTGCAATACGTTTCCACCTTCATCCTGCATCATGCCTCAGTGGGACTTTGATCTAGTACTTACCTTTCCGATGTGCACTCCCTTTGAACCACCGCACAACTGTCTTCTCAGGCACCTTACCATCAAGATAGTCTTCCTAGTGGCAAAAACATTTGTCCGGAGGGTCAGTGAGCTTCCGATGTTCCCTTCTAAGCCTCCATACATGAACATCTTCCTAGACAAGCTTGTTCTTTGCACTAGAGCATCCTTCCTGCCGAAAGTTGTTACTCCCTTTCATGTAGGCCAGTCCTTCACCCTGCCTACCTTTTACGCGTTGCCACATCATCACAAGAGAAGCGACTCCACCAACTAGACCCAAAAGAGCGTTATCATTCTACCTTGACCATACAGAAGAGTACCAGGTGGTCAACTAACTCTTCGTGGGGTATGTTGTAGATAAGAAAGGAAAGGCCATGCAGAAACGGACCATCTTCCGATGTATTGTGCTCTCCATCAAAATCTACTATGCATGCACTGAACAAGAAGAAACATCATGAGGGCTTGCATGCTCATTCCACCAGAGCCAAAGCTGCGACCACTGCGTTAGCATGCAGAGTTCCGGTCCTGGACATCTGCCAGGCAGCAACATGGGCTTCCCTGCACACGTTCACCAAGCACTACTGGCTGGATGGTCTTGACGGACACTTGGCCAATTCAGTCCTGCAGGACTTTTTTGTGTGAAAATTTTTTCACAGACACCGCCGTGGAGGTATTGCTTGGGTGTCTATTCTAAAGTAAGGAATCTGTGGCTAGAAGTCTCTGTCAGATGAACAAATTACTTACCTTCGGTTATGCCTTATTTGGTAGAGACACTATCAAGCCGCCAATTCCTTACCTACCCACCCATCCACCCCGCTCCGCGAATGGATTTCTAGGGACAGGGATGTTCCCCTGTCAGGGCCCTAGTTTTCCACACCAGTGCTCAGTGTTCTTCGTGGCTCCGTGCTCCTGGCGTAGAAAGTTGCAAAAATAAAATGGCGTCAGAATGCTGGCACACGTCACTTCTGGTGCAAACGACGCCAATGATGACCCTGTGGAGACAAATGACACCCCTTACCTGCACGCAAGGGTACTCCTCACAAAACATTTCTGGATCCAATCTGAAGCTTGGGGATATTTCTAAGGTAAGGAAACGGTGGCTGGATAGAGTCTATACCAGTTACGGTGTTACCAAAGGTAAGTAACATGTTCCTCAAGCTTACTGTGTTTTTCAACAAAGCAAAAAAGTTGCTCAGCCAGGACTGTCTTTCCCTTTATGCATCCTAAATTTGTTGATTTTATGATTTGCTAGGTATAGTGAACTAACCTTTAAGCAGATTCCTTGACTGTTTACTTGAATTGTCTTTTCCTCTTTCAGGATCAGGATTCAAGATCGTCAGTAGCGGAGTTCAGATTGCCACAATGAGGAGTGATGTCCTGGAAACTCCACTGGTTAAGTCTTCATTTTAAGAGGGTCTGCAAGAAGTTCTTCTAAGAACTCTGGAAGGCAACCAACCTGCAGCTTCTTGGCTCAGGTTCTCAGCACTCAAGATCTCATTGAAAATAATGTGAGATCTTGAATCATGCATTTGAAAAGGCTGTGGTCCCTAGTATCTTTAACAGTCAAGGGAGGAGGCCTACTGGAAATCATTCAGCAAAGGAATGAGTCTAGGGAGACGTACCACTGGAATCTACCGGCACTTTAGACCAAATGGAGGCGTTTGATCAAGCTGCTGACCTAAATAGGATATTAGAGGTCACATATGTGGGGCAACAGTGACAGAGGTAGGAGCAAGGACTACCACAGGAGAGAACTTGGGGGTGCGAACTGGACAAGTTGCAACAGATGGGTTGCACTATTTGTGAAAAACAGTCAATGAATTCTCTGTAAAAATTGACAAAGCCAAGAAACATCCGCATCTCTTATATAGATGAATGTGGTGCCTATTCATCCACTGCCTTGATCTTATTAGGGTCCATCTGTATGCCCTCAAGAGAAATAATAAAATACTACAAAAGTGTCTAAAATATCCGTAAAGATCCCATTGAAAATGTGATGGAAAGAAGTAAGGGCATTAACCTAAAGGGCATAACCAGCTTTCCAAAATGCACATACTTAAAATATGCTGTCTTCCAATCATCGCCTTCTTCAATCTGAACCAAATGTTATGTTATACTGCATTTATAGCGCGCACGGATACTCAAGAGAGTTATCTCATTGACCTCTCTGTAATTGACACAGGGACGGTAATCACCATCAGGTATTGGAATAAAAAAGTGCAAGCCCCTGCTGGTGATACTAAATGGGGAATGAAGCCCTTCTGAAGACTTTCCTTCCAGCATGCCTTCAAAACGCCATCTTCCTTCGGTGTCAAGGGATATGTGTGGCCCATGGGGAATATTTGCATTAGGTTGAGGATCAATGTTATCAATAAAATCCAAATGGAGTGGTAGTTTTTTAGTCCCATTCTCGATTAACCCGTCATTAAACTGTGATATCTGCCATTCTACTCTAGTTTCTTGAAGAGTGAAACATGTCAATGTTTCACCTGCATCTGTAATCTAGGCCAAAAGTGATGTCAACAATACTCAGAGTACAATACATTATCTTCTTCGTTCCAATCAATTTGAGTATTATGGGTTCTTAACTAAGTGGTTGATAATACCAAATTGAATGATGGGGTATTTATAACATTTCTATATGTCTATATTATCCAAGTTCCTCAGTATAGGTTGGGTTTGTTGGAATGGGTGAATACGATGTCAGTGATTACCATGTCGTGTGCAGGCCTGACAACGGCAATACCAATAAATGCAATACCAACGTAAGCCATAACCGATGCCCCACGACCATGCCAGTACCCGTCAATGCAATGTTTTTTTTTTTTTTAATAACAAATTTTATTTGCATTTGTGAAAAGACAATGGGCAATCGCCCTACAGTGGTCTGTAGGAGAACTTGGCATATATCATCTCTGAAAACCATCTTCTTGCCCATATCGAAACACCTGCTGAACATGCAGGTCAGACAACCAACATAACTTGCAGACGTCGCTAGATCTACAGAGAATCCATGAAAAACATGATACAAAACCATCATCCCTACACAACTTTGAAATTCCCCAGCATTGAAGAGTGTAGGTATAGTATTAATTATGGGTCTACTGAGCGCAATGGGGGTAGCTCCATGCCTCGATACGTCGCCCACCGGTTCCATATTTTCCTGTGTTTTTTAGGGCAGCCGCGTGCCAGGAAGACTGCCATTTCCGCCCCCATACATCTATCAAGCTCCCTCTTCCACTTGCCAAGTGACGGGGCCCGTGTGTTTTTCCAGGATTGCGCTATATCTCGTTTGGCTACGACAAGGGCTAGGAACAGCAGGTGTTGTTTATATATGTTGCCCCCTATATCTTCTGTAGCATGAAGGAGAAAGAGTCGTGGGTTTAACTGGAGCTCCCACCCCAGCACCTCCTGAAGACAAATCCTGATTTTGTTCCAGTATGGCTGCAACACTGTGCAGCCCCACACGGTATGCAAAAATGTCCCCTCCTCTCTATCGCACCGCAGACACATGGGGGACTGAATCATCCCCATCTTACACAGTCTGACCTGTGTATAATATACCCGGTGTAGGTACTTGAATTGTATCAGACGGTATCTAGTCGAGACCGCCGCCCCACGCGGGCTCGCTATGGCCTCGGCCCAGTCATCGTCCGTTATGTCAGGGATATCAGCTGTCCAGGCCCCACGCGTCTTGTCCAATGTTGTCGTAGTGTGCGTTATTAACGGCTGGTACACCTGTCTTATTTTGTGTTGGCCTAGGTCACTCATAAGTAGGCGGCCCTCTAACGGGTGAAATTCCGGCAGGGCATCCACTGTGCGGACGAGGGGGGTGAGTGCATGCCGAAGTTGAAGATATTTATAAAACTGTGTTCTGTGCAAATGGTACTCAGTTTGCAATTGTTGGTATGTCTTCATAATGGTACCCCGCATTACATCTCCAAGGGTTGATATCCCCACCAGGTCCCACCTCCGGAAGCCCTGTAGGGCCGCCACCGGGCGTAGGCATGTACCGTGCCACAATGGAGTTGCCCGAGTAAGCCTCCCTCCCCAGCCCATCTGCCTCACCTTGGTCCGCCAGAGCGAGATTACGACCCTGCACGCTGGAGGTAAGGCTTCTAAGCGTGCTGTGCTATATAGGAGGTGTAAGAGGGGGGTATGCTCTAATGCTGTGTGTTCCGCTGCATATGCCGGGTCTGTCGGGGAATTGTACCACCACTCATTAAGCACGAGTAAATGTGAAGCCATATAATAGGAGTATATATCCGCAGCCGCAATGCCCCCGCAGTAGGTAGATTGCACGCATGTGCGAAGCGCGACTCTGACCGCGCCACTGTTCCAGAGGAATTTATTTTGTATAGCATTGACCTGCGCAAACCAGGTGCGCGGAATCGGATATGGGAAGTTTTGAAGGCGATAGAGCAACCGGGGAAGCAAAACCATTTTAAATATTGCGGATTTGCCATAGAGAGACAGCGGGAGCGAGGACCATATATTAGTTTCACTATTCAGGCCGGCAAGAAGAGGGGTAATGTTATGTAGCCAGGAGATCCTGGGGCAAGCCGAGATATAGATCCCCAGATATTTGAAGCCATCTGTCGCATGAGTCAGCTGCGCTGCCCAGGCGTCACGACCCTGAGGGCCACATACCGGGAATAGGATTGACTTGGCCGGGTTCGTATGGAGCCCAGTTGTTTCCCCAAACACCCGTAGGATCTGCAGCACCCGGGGCCCAGTGAACCACGGGTCCGTAATGAAGAACAACACATCGTCCGCGTATAACGCGATGCGGTCGGAACGTGATCGCGACCAATCAAAACCCAGAAAAACCGGGTCCCACCGGACCCATGCCGCCAACGGCTCAATGGCCAAAGCAAACAATAAGGGGGATAAGGGACACCCCTGCCGAGTCCCCCGCCGAATGCCAAATGGAGGCGAACGATGTCCGGCAATGCGCACTGAGGCGGACAGATCTGTGTAAAGTAGGCGAACAAGGGCGAGAAACCGGGGTCCGAAATTACAGGCCTCTAATAATTGAAATAGATAAACCCAGCTCAAGGAATCAAAAGCCTTATCTATATCAGCCAGTAGAATGGCTGCGGGCCTACCGAGGGCTGGGGCCATGGCCAGGGCGTTGTGTACCCGCCGGATATTGTGGCGAGTGGCTCTAAGGGGCATAAAACCGGCCTGGTCCGGGTGGACCAGGTCAGTAATTCAAGAGCGGAGGCGGTCGGCCAGCACTTTCCCTAATAATTTAGGCTCAAAATTAATTAGGGATATGGGGCGATAAGATGAAGGGTTTTCCGGGGGGCGCCCAGGCTTTTGGAAAAGTACAATCTCAGCATGTCGCCAGTCTTGGGGTAATATGGCAGAGTCCACAGCCTCTTGGATCGTTGCCAGGAAATGGGGCCCCATAAGATGAAGATGTGGTCGGAGGAACTCCATCGGGAACCCATTAGGGCCTGGAGCGCGTCCCGGATGGAGCGCGTTAAGCGCGCCAGTCAACTCTTCAAGGGTGATGGACGCCTCCAGTCGGTCGCGCATCTGATCAGAGAGCTTCCTGGGTGGAATGTCCCTAAGAAACTCGGCTATTAGATCGGCCGAGATTTGCTCCCGCTCGGCATAGAGGGCAGCGAAATAGCGTGCAAACTCATTGGCCACCCCTATCGGTGAGGAGATAAGGGACCCATCTACCCCCAAGATTGTAGGGACTATTGCAGGGGATTTATCCAGCTGGCAAAGCCGATGGAGCATTTTGCTTGATTTATCCCCCCATTGGTATACCCTATTCTGTGATGCTTCCCAGATTTCTTTGGCTTCTGCCAATAGATGTTGGCGTAGGTCCTGTTGTGTCAGCAACAAGTTACGCCTGATACTTGGGCTGGGGTCGACAGCTAGTTGTTGTTCGAGAGCGATCTGACGCGCCTCTAGGTCCGCGAGCCGTTCGCGGCGAAGGCGCTTTTCATTTGTACAGTAGCTTATCTCAACCCCCCGGACAGTCGGTTTGAGAGCCTCCCATAGTATGCTACCAGACGAGGCGGTCGGGCCATTGGACTCTAAATAATCTGACACGGCAGTATGAAGCATGTCTTGATATTTGGGGCATTGCAAGCGCCAGGGAGACATACGCCAGCGGAAGGGGGTCTGCGGGAAAGAATGTGAAATCGCATGGCAATTGGGGAATGGTCAGAGAGCCCGCGGGGGTAGTGTATTACCTGTGAAAGGCGATGGAGGCAGGCACGGGGGCGAAAAAGTAGTCAAGGCGGGACTGAGTCCCGTGTACTGGGGATAAAAACGTATATCCTCGCTCCGAGGGGTGGAATTCCTCCACACGTCCGCCCAACCTAATGCGGATGCTAAAGAGTATAGTCTAGAGGCACTCAGGGGCTGCAGAGGATCTATATGTCGTGACCGGTCTAACGGGCCCATAATGTCATTCCAGTCGCCCCCTAGGAGTATCAGGTCTTCTTGGAGATCCCCCCATACAGCAGTGATCTTATCGATGAATGTCTGACCCAGCGGGGGGGGTGCATAAATGCAACCAATTGTAACCCGCTCGCCATATAATGTACAGGTCACAAAAAGATACCTACCCCCAGGGTCTGCCCTATGGGCGATGTATTGAAACTGCACCCTATGATTAATTAGGATCGCCACCCCCCTGGAGCCCCTGGTATACCCTGCATGATAAACATGATGGAAGCCAAAACGGGCCAAGCACGGGACTTTATTGCCCAGGAGATGGGTTTCCTGCAACAGGAGGAGGTCCGCACCATATCTCTTCGCCTGGCGCAGCACGGCACCCCTCTTTATCTTATTGTGAAGACCCCGGACATTCCAAGATACCACCCTAAGGTCGCCGGGTGGGGCTATGTCATTTGGTGCCATTCAGCCCATGTGCGGAATGTGTGCTGGATGAAGGAGAACGATCTGTGTGACATGTCTGCATATAACATATTGAACTTTGGAACTGAAAACCCCCCCCCACCTCCCCCCGCCCCCACTCTACGCTACCAAAACTGAGGAGCATCTGTCGTGATGCTGGGGGGGCCGGGCCCCCAACGGGGGGTCCTGAACCCCAGCACCAACAATACCCAACCCTCCCACCCAACGTTACAAACATGGGGGTGCTCAAAAAGAAAAAGAGTCTGTGGCCTGGCAGTCCCATGATCAGTCTCCACGCTTCACGGAGAAGAAGTCTATGAAATCAGCATTTGAGTGTGTATAGGAAAGAGTACATATACTTGCAGTCTGTTAGTAAAGCAGTGTCCAGCTGTTCAGGAGATATGACCTGGGCTTGCCGATTGACTGTCGGGTCTTGAGCTTTGTCGTTTCCTTGATTTTGTTCGGCGAGACCGGCTTCTCCTCGATCCCCTAGACGAATCAGAGTCCCTGGCACATGGCGAGCCCTGCCGCAGCCGCGGGCGCTCCTCGGCCCATGCAAATACAGCCTCGGGGTGTCAAAGAAGAAAGACTTTGAGTTGAAAATGACTCTCATCCGGGCTGGATACAGCAGCATGTATTGTAGGTTCAGATCGCGTAGTTTACGCTTCGCCGCCGTGAAGGATTGCCGTTGTTGCTGAACAAGCCGAGTATAGTCCGGGAATACCATGATTGGTTTGGACTCATAGTGGAACCGGTCTTTATGTTGTCTGGCGCTTCGCAGGATAGCATCGCGGTCCGAATAGTTCAAAATCCTAGCGATGACCAGTCTGGGGCGTTCGCCTGGAGGTGGTTTCTGGGTCAAGGCCCTATGGGCGCGCTCCACGATGAAGCATGGCGATAGCGCGTCGCTGGGCATGAGGTCAGTCAGCCAACTTGTGATGAAATGGGTCATGGAAGGCCCTTCGCAACCCTCCGGCAGGCCCACGAAGCGTAGGTTATTGCGGCGTGTCCGACCCTCTGCATCCTCCACCCTGGAGGCAAGCTCCCTTGACTCCACTGTGAGCTTATTTACTTGTTTCTGGAGGGTGGATACTGTGTCTTCGACCGTGGAGACCCTTGTTTCGGCCTCTGTTATGCGGTCAACGGCTTTGCGCAGGTCCTGACGGAGGAACGACACCTCCGACCCCACCGCGCCTATCTTGGCCTCCAGTGTATCTCTGGCACCGTTAATCGCCTCCAACAGGCCGCATTGTCTGGCGGCGGACTTGCACCCACACCCGCTGGAGGAGCGCCGACCGGCGCAGTGAAATGATCAATGGTGCCCTGTTTCGCACCCGCACCTCCGGATTTATCCTTTCCCATCCTGCCGGTGACGGCACACAGCGCCTCTCCGGGGGGGGGCCCAATGCTCGACTCTGTTTAGTTATGGGCGCCCCAGGCGACCAACAGAGGAGAGGAGAGGAGGGGGGCGCCGGGACGCACCACCACCCGGACCGGCCCACACTCCGGCGCGGGACCCCCGCAGCCCACTCTGGTCACTCCAGGCTGCAGGCCCCGGCGTGTCGGGGCACCGTCCTAGGATGGACACAGCTTCATCAGCCAGGATCTATGCTGTCCCATCAGTCGGAAGCCGGCCGGCCTCGGGCCTCGGGGATCCGAGCAACGTTCAGATGGGGCCCCGGTGCAGCGCCGTTCAGTCCAAAGGGGGCTAGTTCAGCCCTGTGTTGTTGGAGGGGGGGAAAAGAGGCCACAATGGATCCCAGGCGGCAGACCCCCGCGGGCCGGGCAGTCGCACAGTTCACAAGATGCCCCCAGGGTCCGCAGTAGCGAGGCACCAGTCTCCCCCACGTCTGACGATGACCGGACCGCATGCAGGCCTGCCCACATGCGCCCGGAGCACCCGGAGAATGGAGCTGTCCGCGGAGGGGCCCTCCCACACGGGACCCCGGCCGGCCGCCCCTCTCGCCGCCGAGGTTTCTGGACGGTCTTTACAAGGCCCCAACCAGGCCCAAATCCCCGGCGTCGCCTAGCGCCTTCCGGCCGTCTCCGAACAGGGGAACGCCACCTCGCGGCCCGCCGACCGCGGCGCCGCCACTCACCAAAGACGCGGCAGAGCCGTCGCGGCACGTAGACACTTTACACTGCTGCCGCCGGTGCCCAGTACTGTCCTGGTCGTGAACCGCTATACAGAAAGTCCCCCGGACAAGGGTTACATGCGGATTCTGGTCCCGGTTTGGCGTGGAGATGCGGAGCTCACTCAAGCAGCGTCCGCCATGCTTGGCTGCCAAGCCACGCCCCGTCAATGCAATGTTAATGTATTTCATAACCTATACCCGCACAGTAGCGCCGACACCAGCAATGAAAATATCAATGTATGTTATAATTCCTACTGTTACTAGTAATAACAATGTGATGTACGTTATGACCTAAGCAAACTCACCCATGTTAATACCAGTAAGAACGATGTCAATGTATGCTATGACAACTGTATGCACAATGTTAAGGTTGTCGATAAAATGATACTAGTGACTGCCATATTATTTTAAGGAGTTCCAATGAACTCGTATCATTGCTGTCGGATTCCCCCAAGGCGAACTCCCTATCAACTCAGAGTGGTTAGACAAGTCCTATGACCCACGCCTATTGAATACCAGATCACAGGCAAACACGCACCCAGGGAAAACCCTGATTGATCCCACAGATAGATAGTTGCACCACAAACTGGTCTGATGAAATTGGCCCCAATGAAATCCATTTGGCCAAGGGCTTGCATTCCCCAAAATACCACAAAGCTAGATACCACATGTAGATAGAAACACTCAACCAATCAGGACAAGACATGCACACCACACGTAGTGATCACGCAATCCACATGCCCGACATCTGGACACATACACACTGGCCCACACTAGGTCTCCCTGAGGTCGAGAGCTATCTGTGTCTTTATCAGATACTCGCATTTGTTGATTTATGACTGAGATGCTTTTTTGGAATGTAGACAATTGCTTTATTGTACCTTGTGAACTGTATATAACAGCGGGCAAAACTTTGTACACTTAGAGACTTTGAACAGACGCACTCTTTTGAGGCTCCCCCAGCCGCAGCGCGTAATTAAACCAACTTGTTCTTGTTTTGCCAAACGTCTCCTGTCTTTTCATTTATTTAGGGTAAACTCATATCCGAGCAACATTTTGGCGAGCTAGTCAGGAGAGATTGGTTCATCGAGCCCGACTGCTGTCGAAGGAAGGACCTCGGCACAAACGGATTCACATCTGCAAAAAAGATCGGCGAGCAGACGCCATCATTGATTAAAGGTTCTGCTGAATCCATGGGGGGCGGTCCGTCCGAAGGCAGCTGTCATAGGGTAAGAGACTACATCTGATCCTTAGTCCCAACATGTGGCGTATGGCAAACTTGGACAAGCGTATCAATCACTTTTGTTTTTCCCCAGTCAGCATGCTAGAAGAAGATAGAGGGACCTAGGGCGTGAACACAAAGTACGCCTCGTCCCTGGGTGTTAGTAACGGATCGCTTGTACCACTGGGCGTGGAACAGAGGATATGCCTCGTCCCTGGGTGACAGTAAGGGATAGGTTGGACCACTGGGCGTGATGACAAGTTTTTAGTCTCAAAAGTTTTCTTAGTGCTATCGATTACACACTGGTATCATCTAAAAGAAGTGAGAGGTGGTCCTCTTTTTCTCTCTGCTTGGATCGATGGGCGTTAGGCAGTGATACATACAACCTGTGGGTATGATATAGGGTGTAATTCAGAAATTAAGGAAATTCGGACCTTGGTGAATCAGGTGTAGCATGTGTCAATCAATCAATCAATCAATCAATCAATCAATCAATCAGTGTTCTTATAAAGCATGACTACTCACTCAGCAGTGAGGGTCTCAAGACGCTTGGGGGGATGTATCTGCAGTTCAGTCAAAGAGCCAGGTCTTGAGGTCCTTCCTGAATTGCAGCAGCGATGGTGATTGCCTGAGGTGCAGAGGCAGGGAGTTCCAGGCCTTTGCGGCGAGGTAGGAGAAGGATCTTCCTCCAGCCGTGGTCTTGCGGATCCCTGGGATGGTAGCCATGGGCAGTTGGGTGGAGCAGAGATGTCTGGTAGGAGTGTGAAAGGAGAGGCGGTAGTTGAGGTATGCAGGTCCGGCATTGG
Source organism: Calotriton arnoldi (assembly GCA_963921515.1). Taxonomy (NCBI): domain Eukaryota; kingdom Metazoa; phylum Chordata; class Amphibia; order Caudata; family Salamandridae; genus Calotriton; species Calotriton arnoldi. The sequence goes on along the minus strand of CAWUFW010007773.1, from coordinate 445,672 downwards.
GGAGGGCTTTGTAGGCATGCATGAGGAGCTTGAAGGTGATTATTTTATTGATAGGTAGCCAGTGCAGGTCTCTCAGCTGATCAGTAATGTGGCTGTGGCGTGGGATGTTTAGGATTAGTCTGGCGGAGGTGTTCTGGATGTTCATGTTGTTTCTTTTGGAGTTTCTGGGTGGTGCGGGTGTAGAGTGAGTTGCCGTAGTCAAGTCTGCTGCTGATGAGCACGTGAGTGACCGTTTTCCTCGACTCTTTGGGATCCACTTGAAGATCTTACGAAGCAGGCGGAGCGTGTGGAAGCAGGAGGACGACACAGCATTGATTTGGCCACGGGGGCCGATAGTTATCTGGTTATTCCTTTTTCACTGCTTAAATTGTTGCTAATTTTGGTCTGCTAAACTGATAGTGACAGACAATCAGGCTCACCTAGCTCCGTGCACTATGCAGAGCACCCCCTCTCCACGGGGCTATAGACACTAGGAGAGGGCCCAATTTTTGGACAAAATAGTTAGTTTTTCTGTCAACCTTTTAAGTCTCTATTACATTCTCCCATTTTATGCAATTATTGATGTTGTGGGGCTGTTGAAATTGTTCAAATAATTCTGCATGTTTAAATGTCATGTCATGTTAATAAGTCTATGCTTTAGGTAATAATATCCAGTTTTTCAAATCAAAGGTTCATGATTGCTAGTTTACTGCTACAAACCAACTCATACTGCTTTGAACTAACATTTGCACTTTTGTTATAGGTTATTATTTCATTGCATTTTGCCCTATGTAATGTTAATCGATTCTTTTGATGCATCAGTATTTTCAAGCTCATGACCAAGTAGATTGGTTTTTGGTACCACCCTGTGTACACAGATCCCCAAAATTAGAGTAGTATTGTGATTATTTAAAAAACTCTTGAGACAATCACAATTTTGCAAAGACTGTCAAACAAACAAGCTTCCCAATCCATCATGGAGACTCCAGGGCCAGGTTCTCCACCCAGGCCAGGTAACTAGAGAAACACTGCTGCAAGTGGCACACCCATACCATAACCCACGCATTTCCTTGGCCTGAGGGGGGCACATTCGATAACAACACCATAGAACACACAAAGACGCACATACAGACCAGATATACAGGACATAAGAAGGCTAAGCTGGAGGTTCTATAGAACTGTGGGCCATCTTCGAGGTGGCCCCAGCCTGCAAGACTATCCCTGAATCCATAAGTAAAGTGTAGGAAAGTAGGATCTGCTTTCCTGGTTACCCCCACTTTTTTCTTGGTGTCAGTATGTTTTTGACTAGTCTGACTGGGATCAATCAATCTATCAATCAATCACAGAACTTGTAGAGCGCACTACTTACCCGCGAGGGTCTCAAGGCGCTGGGGAGAAAAAAGGGGGGGGGTGCTGCTACTGGTCGAACAACCAGGTCTTGAGTAGCCTCCTGAAGGTCAGCAGGTCTTGGGTCTGTCGTAGGCTTAGTGGAAGGGTGTTCCAGGTCTTGGCGGCGAGGTGGGAGAAGGATCTGCCGCAGGCGGTAGTTCTTCGAATGCGAGGGACGGTGGTTATCTCTGCTTAGGAGATCCTCACTCAAGAGATTTGGTTCACTTGTTTCTTTCTCATGTGAAATTGATTACCTGCGTTACCTGCTTGTGCAGTAGGCTTATTGCCTTTTCTTTTCACTAAGCGTGGGCCTCTGTTGGTACAGGACCTGACCTGTTATTTAATTGGAACTTCCGTTTCTTGGATCACGGTTTTCTTTCGGTAACGTCTTGCCTTATTTCAGCAAGTTGTATCCCTTAGATTCGAAGGTACACAGCTTTTAGTTCCCTCCTTTTGGAGTGGTTTTTCCTCTGCTTGTTTCGGTGTGTATTCTTCAATTGTTGCAGATTGCGACATATTTATTTTTGATACCTTCCATTGTATGGCATCAAGGTATTTTTATTCCTGCAGGTTTACCATGCTCCTCCGGTAGGATAAAGGGTGTATCCATCTATGTGGATTTTTGGTGTGTCTTACACCTACGTTGTTTGTGTTACATTTTTGTGGTTTTCTTTTACAAGAAACATCTTTTCTAGTGTTCTTCCTTTGAGAACACGTTACACTTATCACTCATGAGGTAGTAAGTTTAGGTTGGGAAGTGCTGCCAATTACCATTTTTTTGGGGTGGCAGGTTTTTTCCCCTTCCTTCTTTGAGTGATCCTCATCTGATTTACTGACGGGCTAAAGCAATATAGTCATTTGAAGGAAGAGCTCTTTTCGGTCCCTCCCTTCAGTGTTCTGTTATTATGTCCTGTTTTGGAGCTCCAACTCCTTTCTATTTGGGACTGAGTATTTCGATTATGTACAGGCAGGTTTTCTAGTTGTACATTTTGGATATAATTCTTCTCTTTGTAAGGGTACAGATTATGTAGCAAGAATACATTTTTGCCTGTCTCTGGTTAGGAGACAGTGAATATATTCTTCACTGGTCCTTCCTTATTTGTATGGAGTCCATATATTGATGTACACATTCATTGGGCAATGAATATGCAGATTTACATAGGTGTTTTCTATTTTGTGGATACACATATTTATGGCATATGTATATCTGTATAATCGTTACCTTTCTGTTGGAAGACACTTGGTATTGGATTTTAAATGCATCTTTTCTAGCTTGCAGCGTATTTATATGCTGTTGTTCTTACATGCTAGGTGAGCCTCGCAGTTCACTCTGGCGATTATTCTTTTTATTAATGGAGAGGTCTTGATTTTAGCAGTCCTTGTTCTTATTTTGTCATTCAGACATTTTCATGGATACTCTTTATCCATGTTCCACTATAACCTTGTTTAGAAATCCCTTGTTTGAGGGTCTTTCAGGCTCATGCCCCTTTTATTCTGTCTGTGATTGTTACATATGACAAAATATGATTACCCATCGTCAGCTGTGATTAAGAGGGTACTTTAATTATGACACATTTTTGCGGCAGACACCATTTTTTTTTTTTTTTATTAAAATGGCATCTTACCCTTTTTTCATTCTGTTCCTGCTGATTTCCCTCTAGATCAGTGGTCCGTTGTGAGTCCTTAGTTCTCACTGTCTTGCTATCGAGAACTTTACATTGGATTGGCATTCTTTTCACGTTCGGTCTTCCTAATCCATGGTTTCACTTCATCCTTGGGGTCATGTACTCGTTAGTATGACGGATGGTTGTGTTTGGATGAAGTTTATTCTCCTTCTCTGGAGTCACATTTTGCTATTCCTACAGGAGGTTGCACTTTACTTTCCTGTGGTCCTTGCCACAGTTCATATAGTCTTTCCTACATGTGCCTGGTCTCTTTTAAGTTTAGATCGGCTGGTCCTCTCTGAGACCTTTTGTAGGATTTAGTATCTTCTGGCAGGATTTTGTCCTGTTTCCCTTGAGCCTTTGATTTTTTCTTTGCCAGCGAGGTTGTTTCTTATTTACATTGTCTGTGGTCATTGCCATGATTTTTATAAGCCATGCATTTTTTCATCTAATTCCTATGTATGTTGGGTCTGTGGCTAATTTTGACCAGTAGTTCTCTTTCTGAACTTTTGTAGGATTGGTTCGCAGTCCCACCTCCTGGTAGGGTACAACTTTAGTACTTAATTCAAAATGTAAGGAATCTATGTCTCTATCAGTTGGAAAAAGTACCTTCTGTAACGATGTATCTGGTAGAGACATAGTCTAGACGCAGATTCCTTAACGCCCTGCCCATCCTTCCCGCTCTGCGAATGAATTATGATGTAGGGATTATTCGCCTTTTCAGTAGTGGTTTTATACTCCAGTGATCACTGTTTCGTGTAGTGGTATGACTCAACAAACAACGTAGTCTTGCCTCATAGGTCTTGTTCTGGTATTACCATAACATTAATTTCCATTTGTGAGTGACTGGTCGAGTGAGAGGTGTTTTCTTTTGCAAGGCTGGTTTATACACCAGTGCGCAGGGTTTCATGTAGCTTGTATTTCTGTGATTCATGTGGTCTTTTCTGTAAAGTCCTTGGCTGATGTTGACATACCATGTATTGCTCTTTCTAATTATTGTTTCAAGGATTTTTTGATCTTTTTGGCACACTGCTTCCACAGCCAGTTTGTATCGTGGCTCCGCGTTCTGGTGCGGAAGGTTTCACAGAAGAAACTGATGTCCACGAGCTAGAGTGGACTTATATGTCTACACTGACGTCACAACAGGAGTCGGCATCATCACGGAGCAGTACAACGCCGTCCCCCGGTGCGCAGAGTTGCTGCTGAAAAATTTCTGGATCCAGTCTAACGCCTGGGGAGAATTCAGAAGTTAAGGAATCAGCGGCTAGACTATGTCTCTACCAGATACATTGTTACCGAAGGTAAGTATGTTTTCCTTCGCCAACCATCTAGCATCTCCTTTGGGGTGGAGGAGCCACCTCCTGCATCGGCAGGCACTGACCACACTTGTCCCATACACCATGTTGTTGACCATCAGGCCTACAGAGGGAACAGAGCAGCACATCAGGAGGAAGTCTTTGGGAGTCTAGGAGGTCAGCCCCATCTCTCTGCTGAGTTTCAAGACTTTAGACTCTAGGAGCCCCCCCCGCACCAATACCCTGATTACCGGGGCACTTGCATCAACCAAGACATGTTTGTGCCCAGCTCGGGCACCACCAATGGGGAAACTGACCTGCACGAAGAGGAACTTCAGGACTGATGAGACCCATGACGAAAGTGGCCCTGTCTTGTTTTTCCTCCCATCTGTAGGTGACTCGAGAACCGCGAGAGCCTCAAACACAAGTGACCAGCGAGCAAAACACCTCTGCACCCGAGCCCCACAGCCTGGGTTCACGACTCCTGACTGCAACCCCTCGGCCTAGGGGTCCTCATAACCAGAACCACCCTTTGGGTTTGCCCAGACTTGACTCAAAGTCCCCCCTTGCAGCCTCTTTGTTTCGGGCACCATTGACTTTACCGGTGTAGCGCTCGAGGCTACCATCTCGACCAGCACCTCTGCACCCGGACAGCCCAGGGCATGTAAGCCCAAACTGCTGGTGGTTTTTGTACCTTGGCCCCTAAGCATCTTAAGAACACCGACTGCAAGTATATGTATGTTGTGTATATTTTTCCTCCCGTAGGATAACATTACCGCATTTGAGGCTCATACCTCAAAAACCGTTATTTGAGTATTTTTACTGTTTTCTTGTAAAATCGATAACTCCGAAAGTGCTTACCTGGTTCCGAAGATTTTGGTGTCTAAATTCATATAAAAATATGTGCTATTTTTATAAATTGGTCTCGGATTTCTTCTTGAGTGTGTGTCTCATTTATTGACTCGGTGTGAACAACAAATGCTTAACACTCCCCCTCTGATAAGCCTAAGCTGTTCTACCACACTACCACAAATAGAGCACTTGGGATTATTAACGTAAGCCCCTGTAAACCAATAAGGGTCGTCTGGACTTTTTACGTGGTGTGCCCTTACATTGGCCCACTACATAAAGAGCCAGCTTCCTACCCTGGGTTTTCCTTTTATATGCAGATAGCATGCACAATGTCTGTAATTATTCAGGGACTCTAAACTTGCCTCAAACTATCATCTGTCTCCGCACTACAAGTCCTTAGGTGCAGCAGTGCTTTCTCAAATACAACGGTTTAGATATCTATAGGTATCAACAGCACTTCTGGGAAGAAAACCCAGGTTGTATGTCTTTCAACGATGTCATAACCCACTATCATTTGTTTCGAGGTACATGTAATGATAGATAAAAAAAATGTCCATCGGATTTTTGAGATATTCCCAAAAAGTTACAATGTAAGCTAATTTAAATCTAGATTTACTTCCAAATTGATCAACAATTCACATTCTAACATTATTTTTGATACAAAAAATATTTCGTCAATGTTGCAACCTAAAGTAATCCTCCTGAAGTCATTTACACAACAACCATTCAACAAAGACGTTTGCTACGTAGAGTTGGCAGTCGCAACAAGAAATGCAGAATTCAACAAACTGAAATATGTGCATAATTCTTCATTTTGGAGTATAAAATTAAGGTTCATAATTGCCATCTTTCGAATAATTTGCCAAATTTTGCATCAGCAATGGCAGTTTGTTTGAAATGGTGCATAGTCGGTCCCCTTGTGCTATGAAACCTAAAAAATAGATTGATGCAATGCAGTTCTAATAGTGTAGGATGCTCTGATGCAGAAAGTAAATCTGCTATTCTTCAGTACTTTGCGCAACCTCCCATTCTCTGTTGCATCCTTCTACTTTCTTGAGTCGCATTCTCTCTTTCGGCTCCCTTGTTCACCTGCATGTATGTTTTTTTTCTTTACACTCGTGTTTTATGCTAAGTCGAAGTTGATGTATACAGTATTGTAATCTTTCCTGTCCTGTGTAGACTGTTGCGCCTGGTTTCCTTTTACACGCAGCAGGTTTTTCCTTTTGTGGGGGGTAGGGGAACCACTTAAGTACATTTGCTGAAGCTGTGAACTTCTCGACTCCCATCTGACCAGTCACATGACAGCTTGGGCCACAGAGCGCTGCCCTGGATACTACTTCCGTGTTGACTAGCCCGAGACCTTCTGACTGGGCTGCACGTGTTCAAAATACCTTGCCTCTTTTGGCGTGGGGATTGAAAATGCCTACTGTAGCGTCCTTTAATTGTGTCTAGATAGGTCGCTATTCCCTCGAGATTTTAGTTTTTAACGTGGTGGGGGGGCGTCGTGCAGGCGAGTGTGCGACTGTACGTACCTCGGGTACAGTATGTGGGATTGAGCTGTGCCTTCTAAGTGTGTGCAGTGAACACTGTCTAAAGAGAGGACACGACGGATGGCCACTTGCCTCCCATGTGTGCCTCGGGTACAGTATGTGGGATTGAGCTGCACCTTCTAAGTGTGTGGCCCCTCGCCTCCCATGTGTGCCTCGGGTACGGTATGTGGGATTGAGCTGCACCTTCTAAGTGTGTGGCCCCTCGCCTCCCATGTGTGCCTCGGGTACGGTATGTGGGATTGAGCTGCGTCTTCTAAGCGTGCTCTCGCCTCCCATGTGTGCCTCGGGTACAGTATGTGGGATTGAGCTGCACCTTCTAGTGTGTGGCCCCTCGCCTCCCATGTGTGCCTCGGGTACAGTATGTGGGATTGAGCTGCACCTTCTAAGTGTGTGGCCCCTCGCCTCCCATGTGTGCCTCGGGTACAGTATGTGGGATTGAGCTGCGCCTTTTAAGCTTGTGGCCCCTCGCATTCCATGTGTGCCTCGGGTACAGTATGTGGGATTGAGCTGCGTCTTCTAAGCGTGTGGCCCCTCGCCTCCCATGTGTGCTTCGAGTACAGTATGTGGGATTGAGCTGCGCCTTCTAAGCGTGTGGCCCCTCGCCTCCCATGTGTGCCTCGGGTACAGTATGTGGGATTGAGCTGCGCCTTCTAGCGTGTGGCCCCTCGCCTCCCATGTGTGCCTCCGGCACAGTATGTGGGATTGAGCTGCGTCTTCTAGGCGTGTGGCCCCTCGCCTCCCATGTGTGCCTCGGGTACAGTATGTGGGATTGAGCTGTTTTCTGAATGTGTGGCCCCTTGCCGCCCATGTGTGCCTCGGGTACAGTATGTGGGATTGAGCTGTGCCTTCTAAGTGTGTGGCCCCTCGCCTCCTTGTGCCTCGGGTACAGCATGTGGGATTGAGCTGCGCCTTCTAAGCGTGTGGCCCCTCGCCTCCCATGTGTGCCTCCGGTACAGTATGTGGGATTGAGCTGCGTCTTCTAGGCATGTGAACCCTCGCCTCCCATGTGTGCCTCGGGTACAGTATGTGGGATTGAGCTGTTTTCTGAATGTGTGCCCCCTTGCCGCCCAAGTGTGCCTCGGGTACAGTATGTGGGATTGAGCTGTGCCTTCTAAGCGTGCGCCCCTCGCCTCCCATGTGTGCCTCGGGTACAGTATGTGGGAGTGAGCTGTGCCATCTAAGCGTGTGGCCCCTCGCCTCCCATGTGTGCCTCGGGTACAGTATGTGGGATTGAGCTGTGTCTTTCAGGTGTTTGGCTCCTCGCCTCCCATGTGTGCCTCGGGTACAGTATGTGGGATTGAGCTGTTCCTTCTAAGCGTGTGGCCCCTCGCCTCCCATGTGTGCCTCCGGTACAGTATGTGGGATTGAGCTGTGCCTTCTAAGCGTGTGGCCCCTCGCCTCCCATGTGTGCCTCCGGTACAGTATGTGGGATTGAGCTGCGTCTTCTAGGCATGTGAACCCTCGCCTCCCATGTGTGCCTCGGGCACAGTATGTGGGATTGAGCTGTTTTCTGAATGTGTGCCCCCTTGCCACCCAAGTGTGCCTCGGGTACAGTATGTGGGATTGAGCTGTGCCTTCTAAGCGTGCGCCCTCGCCTCCCATGTGTGCCTCGGGTACAGTATGTGGGAGTGAGCTGTGCCATCTAAGCGTGTGGCCCCTCGCCTCCCATGTGTGCCTCGGGTACAGTATGTGGGATTGAGCTGTGTCTTTCAGGTGTTTGGCTCCTCGCCTCCCATGTGTGCCTCGGGTACAGTATGTGGGATTGAGCTGTTCCTTCTAAGCGTGTGGCCCCTCGCCTCCCATGTGTGCCTCCGGTACAGTATGTGGGATTGAGCTGTGCCTTCTAGCGTGTGGCCCCTCGCCTCCCATGTGTGCCTCGGGTACAGTATGTGGGATTGAGCTGTGCCTTCTAAGTGTGTGGCCCCTCGCCTCCCATGTGTGCCTCGGGTAAAGTATGTGGGGTTGAGCTGCGCCTTCTAAGTGTGCGGCCCCTCGCCTCCCATGTGTGCCTCGGGTACAGTATGTGGGGCTGAGCTGTTCCTTCTAAGCGTGTGGCCCCTCGCCTCCCATGTGTGCCTCGGGTACAGTATGTGGGGCTGAGCTGTTCCTTCTAAGCGTGCGGCCCCTCGCCTCCCCTGTGTGCCTCGGGTACAGTATGTGGGATTGAGCTGTGTCTTCTAAGTGTGTGGCCCCTCACCTCCCATGTGTACCTCGGGTATAGTATGTGGGATTGAGCTGCGCCTTCTAAGTGTGTGGCGCCTCGCCTCCCATGTGTGCCTCGGGTACAGTATGTGGGGTTGAGCTGCGCCTTCTAAGTATGTGGCCCCTTGCCTCTGTGTGCCTCGGGTACAGTATGTGGGATTGAGCTGCGCCTTCTAAGTGTGTGGCCCCTCGCCTCCCATGTGTGCCTCGGGTAAAGTATGTGGGGTTGAGCTGCGCCTTCTAAGTGTGCGGCCCCTCGCCTCCCATGTGTGCCTCGGGTACAGTATTTGGGGCTGAGCTGTTCCTTCTAAGCGTGTGGCCCCTCGCCTCCCATGTGTGCCTCGGGTACGGTATGTGGGATTGAGCTGCACCTTCTAAGTGTGTGGCCCCTCGCCTCCCATGTGTGCCTCGGGTACGGTATGTGGGATTGAGCTGCACCTTCTAAGTGTGTGGCCCCTCGCCTCCCATGTGTGCCTCTGGAACGGTATGTGGGATTGATCTGCGTCTTCTAAGCGTGCTCTCGCCTCCCATGTGTGCCTCGGGTACAGTATGTGGGATTGAGCTGCACCTTCTAAGTGTGTGGCCCCTCGCCTCCCATGTGTGCCTCGGGTACAGTATGTGGGATTGAGCTGCACCTTCTAAGTGTGTGGCCCCTCGCCTCCCATGTGTGCCTCGGGTACAGTATGTGGGATTGAGCTGCGCCTTTTAAGCTTGTGGCCCCTCGCATTCCATGTGTGCCTCGGGTACAGTATGTGGGATTGAGCTGCGTCTTCTAAGCGTGTGGCCCCTCGCCTCCCATGTGTGCTTCGAGTACAGTATGTGGGATTGAGCTGCGCCTTCTAAGCGTGTGGCCCCTCGCCTCCCATGTGTGCCTCGGGTACAGTATGTGGGATTGAGCTGCGCCTTCTAAGCGTGTGGCCCCTCGCCTCCTTGTGCCTCGGGTACAGTATGTGGGATTGAGCTGCGCCTTCTAAGTGTGTGGCCCCTCGCCTCCCATGTGTGCCTCGGGTACAGCATGTGGGATTGAGCTGCGCCTTCTAAGCGTGTGGCCCCTCGCCTCCCATGTGTGCCTCCGGTACAGTATGTGGGATTGAGCTGCGTCTTCTAGGCATGTGAACCCTCGCCTCCCATGTGTGCCTCGGGTACAGTATGTGGGATTGAGCTGTTTTCTGAATGTGTGCCCCCTTGCCGCCCAAGTGTGCTTCGGGTACAGTATGTGGGATTGAGCTGTGCCTTCTAAGCGTGCGCCCCTCGCCTCCCATGTGTGCCTCGGGTACAGTATGTGGGAGTGAGCTGTGCCATCTAAGCGTGTGGCCCCTCGCCTCCCATGTGTGTCTCGGGTACAGTATGTGGGATTGAGCTGTGTCTTTCAGGTGTTTGGCTCCTCGCCTCCCAATTGTGCCTCGGGTACAGTATGTGGGATTGAGCTGTTCCTTCTAAGCGTGTGGCCCCTCGCCTCCCATGTGTGCCTCCGGTACAGTATGTGGGATTGAGCTGTGCCTTCTAAGCGTGTGGCCCCTCGCCTCCCATGTGTGCCTCGGGTACAGTATGTGGGATTGAGCTGTGCCTTCTAAGCGTGTGGCCCCTCGCCTCCCATGTGTGCCTCCGGCACAGTATGTGGGATTGAGCTGCGTCTTCTAGGCATGTGAACCCTCGCCTCCCATGTGTGCCTCGGGTACAATATGTGGGATTGAGCTGTTTTCTGAATGTGTGCCCCTTGCCGCCCAAGTGTGCCTCGGGTACAGTATGTGGGATTGAGCTGTGCCTTCTAAGCGTGCGCCCTCGCCTCCCATGTGTGCCTCGGGTACAGTATGTGGGAGTGAGCTGTGCCATCTAAGCGTGTGGCCCCTCGCCTCCCATGTGTGCCTCGTGTACAGTATGTGGGATTGAGCTGTGCCTTCTAAGTGTGTGGCCCCTCGCCTCCCAACTGTGCCTCGGGTACAGTATGTGGGATTGAGCTGTGCCTTCTAAGCGTGTGGCCCCTCGCCTCCCATGTGTGCCTCCGGTACAGTATGTGGGATTGAGCTGTTCCTTCTAAGCGTGTGGCCCCTCGCCTCCCATGTGTGCCTCTGGTACAGTATGTGGGGCTGAGCTGTTCCTTCTAAGTGTGTGGCCCCTTGCCTCCCCTGTGTGCCTCGGGTACAGTATGTGGGATTGAGCTGTTACTTCTAAGCGTGTGGCCCCTCGCCTCCCATGTGTGCCTCCGGTACAGTATGTGGGGCTGAGCTGTTCCTTCTAAGTGTGTGGCCCCTTGCCTCCCCTGTGTGCCTCGGGTACAGTATGTGGGATTGAGCTGTGTCTTCTAGGTGTGTGGCCCCTCGCCTCCCATGTGTACCTCGGGTATAGTATGTGGGATTGAGCTGCGCCTTCTAAGTGTGTGGCCCCTCGCCTCCCATGTGTGCCTCGGGTACAGTATGTGGGGTTGATCTGCGCCTTCTAAGTGTGTGGCCCCTTGCCTCTGTGTGCCTCGGGCACAGTATGTGGGATTGAGCTGCGCCTTCTAAGTGTGTGGCCCCTCGCCTCCCATGTGTGCCTCGGGTAAAGTATGTGGGGTTGAGCTGCACCTTCTAAGTGTGCGGCCCCTCGCCTCCCATGTGTGCCTCGGGTACAGTATGTGGGGCTGAGCTGTTCCTTCTAAGCGTGTGGCCCCTCGCCTCCCATGTGTTCCTCGGGTACAGTATGTGGGGCTGAGCTGTTCCTCCTAAGCGTGCGGCCCCTCGCCTCCCCTGTGTGCCTCGGGTACAGTATGTGGGATTGAGCTGTGTCTTCTAAGTGTGTAGCCCCTCGCCTCCCATGTGTACCTCGGGTATAGTATGTGGGATTGAGCTGCGCCTTCTAAGTGTGTGGCCCCTCGCCTCCCATGTGTGCCTCGGGTACAGTATGTGGGGTTGAACTGCGCCTTCTAAGTGTGTGGCCCCTTGCCTCTGTGTGCCTCGGGTACAGTATGTGGGATTGAGCTGCGCCTTCTAAGTGTGTGGCCCCTCGCCTCCCATGTGTGCCTCGGGTAAAGTATGTGGGGTTGAGCTGCGCCTTCTAAGTGTGCGGCCCCTCGCCTCCCATGTGTGCCTCGGGTACAGTATGTGGGGCTGAGCTGTTCCTTCTAAGCGTGCGGCCCCTCGCCTCCCCTGTGTGCCTCGGGTACAGTATGTGGGATTGAGCTGTGTCTTCTAAGTGTGTGGCCCCTCGCCTCCCATGTGTGCCTCGGGTACAGTATGTGGGGTTGAGCTGCGCCTTCTAAGTGTGTGGCCCCTTGCCTCTGTGTGCCTCGGGTACAGTATGTGGGGCTGAGCTGTTCCTTCTAAGCGTGTGGCCCCTTGCCTCTGTGTGCCTCGGGTACAGTATGTGGGGCTGAGCTGTTCCTTCTAAGTGTGTGGCCCCTCGCCTCCTTGTGCCTCGGGTACAGTATGTGGGATTGAGCTGCGCCTTCTAAGTGTGTGGCCCCTCGCCTCCCATGTGTGCCTCGGGTACAGCATGTGGGATTGAGCTGCGCCTTCTAAGCGTGTGGCCCCTCGCCTCCCATGTGTATCTCCGGTACAGTATGTGGGATTGAGCTGCGTCTTCTAGGCATGTGAACCCTCGCCTCCCATGTGTGCCTCGGGTACAGTATGTGGGATTGAGCTGTTTTCTGAATGTGTGCCCCCTTGCCGCCCAAGTGTGCCTCGGGTACAGTATGTGGGATTGAGCTGTGCCTTCTAAGCGTGCGCCCTCGCCTCCCATGTGTGCCTCGGGTACAGTATGTGGGAGTGAGCTGTGCCATCTAAGCGTGTGGCCCCTCGCCTCCCATGTGTGCCTCGGGTACAGTATGTGGGATTGAGCTGTGTCTTTCAGGTGTTTGGCTCCTCGCCTCCCATGTGTGCCTCGGGTACAGTATGTGGGATTGAGCTGTTCCTTCTAAGCGTGTGGCCCCTCGCCTCCCATGTGTGCCTCCGGTACAGTATGTGGGATTGAGCTGTGCCTTCTAAGCGTGTGGCCCCTCGCCTCCCATGTGTGCCTCCGGTACAGTATGTGGGATTGAGCTGCGTCTTCTAGGCATGTGAACCCTCGCCTCCCATGTGTGCCTCGGGTACAGTATGTGGGATTGAGCTGTTTTCTGAATGTGTGCCCCCTTGCCACCCAAGTGTGCCTCGGGTACAGTATGTGGGATTGAGCTGTGCCTTCTAAGCGTGCGCCCTCGCCTCCCATGTGTGCCTCGGGTACAGTATGTGGGAGTGAGCTGTGCCATCTAAGCGTGTGGCCCCTCGCCTCCCATGTGTGCCTCGGGTACAGTATGTGGGATTGAGCTGTGTCTTTCAGGTGTTTGGCTCCTCGCCTCCCATGTGTGCCTCGGGTACAGTATGTGGGATTGAGCTGTTCCTTCTAAGCGTGTGGCCCCTCGCCTCCCATGTGTGCCTCCGGTACAGTATGTGGGATTGAGCTGTGCCTTCTAGCGTGTGGCCCCTCGCCTCCCATGTGTGCCTCGGGTACAGTATGTGGGATTGAGCTGTGCCTTCTAAGTGTGTGGCCCCTCGCCTCCCATGTGTGCCTCGGGTAAAGTATGTGGAGTTGAGCTGCGCCTTCTAAGTGTGCGGCCCCTCGCCTCCCATGTGTGCCTCGGGTACAGTATGTGGGGCTGAGCTGTTCCTTCTAAGCGTGTGGCCCCTCGCCTCCCATGTGTGCCTCGGGTACAGTATGTGGGGCTGAGCTGTTCCTTCTAAGCGTGCGGCCCCTCGCCTCCCTGTGTGCCTCGGGTACAGTATGTGGGATTGAGCTGTGTCTTCTAAGTGTGTGGCCCCTCACCTCCCATGTGTACCTCGGGTATAGTATGTGGGATTGAGCTGCGCCTTCTAAGTGTGTGGCGCCTCGCCTCCCATGTGTGCCTCGGGTACAGTATGTGGGGTTGAGCTGCGCCTTCTAAGTATGTGGCCCCTTGCCTCTGTGTGCCTCGGGTACAGTATGTGGGATTGAGCTGCGCCTTCTAGTGTGTGGCCCCTCGCCTCCCATGTGTGCCTCGGGTAAAGTATGTGGGGTTGAGCTGCGCCTTCTAAGTGTGCGGCCCTCGCCTCCCATGTGTGCCTCGGGCACAGTATGTGGGGCTGAGCTGTTCCTTCTAAGCGTGCGGCCCCTCGCCTCCCCTGTGCGCCTCGGGTACAGTATGTGGGATTGAGCTGCACCTTCTAGCGTGTGGCCCCTCGCCTCCCATGTGTGCCTCGGGAACGGTATGTGGGATTGATCTGCGTCTTTCTAAGCGTGCTCTCGCCTCCCATGTGTGCCTCGGGTACAGTATGTGGGATTGAGCTGAACCTTCTAGTGTGTGGCCCCTCGCCTCCCATGTGTGCCTCGGGTACAGTATGTGGGATTGAGCTGCACCTTCTAGTGTGGCCCCTCGCCTCCCATGTGTGCCTCGGGCACAGTATGTGGGATTGAGCTGCGCCTTTAAGCTTGTGGCCCCTCGCATTCCATGTGTGCCTCGGGCACAGTATGTGGGATTGAGCTGCGTCTTCTAAGCGTGTGGCCCCTCGCCTCCCATGTGTGCTTCGAGCACAGTATGTGGGATTGAGCTGCGCCTTCTAAGCGTGTGGCCCTCGCCTCCCATGTGTGCCTCGGGTACAGTATGTGGGATTGAGCTGCGCCTTCTAAGCGTGTGGCCCCTCGCCTCCCATGTGTGCCTCCGGTACAGTATGTGGGATTGAGCTGCGTCTTCTAGGCGTGTGGCCCCTCGCCTCCCATGTGTGCCTCGGGTACAGTATGTGGGATTGAGCTGTTTTCTGAATGTGTGGCCCCTTGCCGCCCATGTGTGCCTCGGGTACAGTATGTGGGATTGAGCTGTGCCTTCTAAGTGTGTGGCCCTCGCCTCCTTGTGCCTCGGGTACAGTATGTGGGATTGAGCTGCGCCTTCTAAGTGTGTGGCCCCTCGCCTCCCATGTGTGCCTCGGGTACAGCATGTGGGATTGAGCTGCGCCTTCTAAGCGTGTGGCCCTCGCCTCCCATGTGTGCCTCCGGTACAGTATGTGGGATTGAGCTGCGTCTTCTAGGCAGAGGAACCCTCGCCTCCCATGTGTGCCTCGAGTACAGTATGTGGGATTGAGCTGTTTTCTGAATGTGTGCCCCCTTGCCGCCCAAGTGTGCCTCGGGTACAGTATGTGGGATTGAGCTGTGCCTTCTAGCATGCGCCCTCGCCTCCCATGTGTGCCTCGGGTACAGTATGTGGGAGTGAGCTGTGCCATCTAAGCGTGTGGCCCTCGCCTCCCATGTGTGTCTCGGGTACAGTATGTGGGATTGAGCTGTGTCTTTCAGGTGTTTGGCTCTGCGCCTCCCAATTGTGCCTCGGGTACAGTATGTGGGATTGAGCTGTTCCTTCTAAGCGTGTGGCCCCTCGCCTCCCATGTGTGCCTCCGGTACAGTATGTGGGATTGAGCTGTGCCTTCTAAGCGTGTGGCCCCTCGCCTCCCATGTGTGCCTCCGGTACAGTATGTGGGATTGAGCTGCGTCTTCTAGGCATGTGAACCCTCGCCTCCCATGTGTGCCTCGGGTACAGTATGTGGGATTGAGCTGTTTTCTGAATGTGTGCCCCCTTGCCACCCAAGTGTGCCTCGGGTACAGTATGTGGGATTGAGCTGTGCCTTCTAAGCGTGCGCCCTCGCCTCCCATGTGTGCCTCGGGTACAGTATGTGGGAGTGAGCTGTGCCATCTAAGCGTGTGGCCCCTCGCCTCCCATGTGTGCCTCGGGTACAGTATGTGGGATTGAGCTGTGTCTTTCAGGTGTTTGGCTCCTCGCCTCCCATGTGTGCCTCGGGCACAGTATGTGGGATTGAGCTGTTCCTTCTAAGCGTGTGGCCCCTCGCCTCCCATGTGTGCCTCCGGTACAGTATGTGGGATTGAGCTGTGCCTTCTAAGCGTGTGGCCCTCGCCTCCCATGTGTGCCTCGGGTACAGTATGTGGGATTGAGCTGTGCCTTCTAAGTGTGTGG
Organism: Calotriton arnoldi; assembly: GCA_963921515.1. NCBI lineage: Eukaryota > Metazoa > Chordata > Amphibia > Caudata > Salamandridae > Calotriton > Calotriton arnoldi. The sequence continues at coordinate 429,795 of CAWUFW010007773.1, read as the reverse complement.
CCCCTCGCCTCCCATGTGTGCCTCGGGTAAAGTATGTGGAGTTGAGCTGCGCCTTCTAAGTGTGCGGCCCCTCGCCTCCCATGTGTGCCTCGGGTACAGTATGTGGGGCTGAGCTGTTCCTTCTAAGCGTGTGGCCCCTCGCCTCCCATGTGTGCCTCGGGTACAGTATGTGGGGCTGAGCTGTTCCTTCTAAGCGTGCGGCCCCTCGCCTCCCCTGTGTGCCTCGGGTACAGTATGTGGGATTGAGCTGTGTCTTCTAAGTGTGTGGCCCCTCACCTCCCATGTGTACCTCGGGTATAGTATGTGGGATTGAGCTGCGCCTTCTAAGTGTGTGGCGCCTCGCCTCCCATGTGTGCCTCGGGTACAGTATGTGGGGTTGAGCTGCGCCTTCTAAGTATGTGGCCCCTTGCCTCTGTGTGCCTCGGGTACAGTATGTGGGATTGAGCTGCGCCTTCTAAGTGTGTGGCCCCTCGCCTCCCATGTGTGCCTCGGGTAAAGTATGTGGGGTTGAGCTGCGCCTTCTAAGTGTGCGGCCCCTCGCCTCCCATGTGTGCCTCGGGTACAGTATGTGGGGCTGAGCTGTTCCTTCTAAGCGTGCGGCCCCTCGCCTCCCCTGTGCGCCTCGGGTACAGTATGTGGGATTGAGCTGCACCTTCTAAGTGTGTGGCCCCTCGCCTCCCATGTGTGCCTCGGGAACGGTATGTGGGATTGATCTGCGTCTTCTAAGCGTGCTCTCGCCTCCCATGTGTGCCTCGGGTACAGTATGTGGGATTGAGCTGAACCTTCTAAGTGTGTGGCCCCTCGCCTCCCATGTGTGCCTCGGGTACAGTATGTGGGATTGAGCTGCACCTTCTAAGTGTGTGGCCCCTCGCCTCCCATGTGTGCCTCGGGTACAGTATGTGGGATTGAGCTGCGCCTTTTAAGCTTGTGGCCCCTCGCATTCCATGTGTGCCTCGGGTACAGTATGTGGGATTGAGCTGCGTCTTCTAAGCGTGTGGCCCCTCGCCTCCCATGTGTGCTTCGAGTACAGTATGTGGGATTGAGCTGCGCCTTCTAAGCGTGTGGCCCCTCGCCTCCCATGTGTGCCTCGGGTACAGTATGTGGGATTGAGCTGCGCCTTCTAAGCGTGTGGCCCCTCGCCTCCCATGTGTGCCTCCGGTACAGTATGTGGGATTGAGCTGCGTCTTCTAGGCGTGTGGCCCCTCGCCTCCCATGTGTGCCTCGGGTACAGTATGTGGGATTGAGCTGTTTTCTGAATGTGTGGCCCCTTGCCGCCCATGTGTGCCTCGGGTACAGTATGTGGGATTGAGCTGTGCCTTCTAAGTGTGTGGCCCCTCGCCTCCTTGTGCCTCGGGTACAGTATGTGGGATTGAGCTGCGCCTTCTAAGTGTGTGGCCCCTCGCCTCCCATGTGTGCCTCGGGTACAGCATGTGGGATTGAGCTGCGCCTTCTAAGCGTGTGGCCCCTCGCCTCCCATGTGTGCCTCCGGTACAGTATGTGGGATTGAGCTGCGTCTTCTAGGCAGAGGAACCCTCGCCTCCCATGTGTGCCTCGAGTACAGTATGTGGGATTGAGCTGTTTTCTGAATGTGTGCCCCCTTGCCGCCCAAGTGTGCCTCGGGTACAGTATGTGGGATTGAGCTGTGCCTTCTAAGCATGCGCCCCTCGCCTCCCATGTGTGCCTCGGGTACAGTATGTGGGAGTGAGCTGTGCCATCTAAGCGTGTGGCCCCTCGCCTCCCATGTGTGTCTCGGGTACAGTATGTGGGATTGAGCTGTGTCTTTCAGGTGTTTGGCTCCTCGCCTCCCAATTGTGCCTCGGGTACAGTATGTGGGATTGAGCTGTTCCTTCTAAGCGTGTGGCCCCTCGCCTCCCATGTGTGCCTCGGGTACAGTATGTGGGATTGAGCTGTGCCTTCTAAGCGTGTGGCCCCTCGCCTCCCATGTGTGCCTCGGGTACAGTATGTGGGATTGAGCTGTGCCTTCTAAGCGTGTGGCCCCTCGCCTCCCATGTGTGCCTCCGGTACAGTATGTGGGATTGAGCTGCGTCTTCTAGGCATGTGAACCCTCGCCTCCCATGTGTGCCTCGGGTACAATATGTGGGATTGAGCTGTTTTCTGAATGTGTGCCCCCTTGCCGCCCAAGTGTGCCTCGGGTACAGTATGTGGGATTGAGCTGTGCCTTCTAAGCGTGTGCCCCTCGCCTCCCATGTGTGCCTCGGGTACAGTATGTGGGAGTGAGCTGTGCCATCTAAGCGTGTGGCCCCTCGCCTCCCATGTGTGCCTCGGGTACAGTATGTGGGATTGAGCTGTGTCTTTCAGGTGTTTGGCTCCTCGCCTCCCATGTGTGCCTCGGGTACAGTATGTGGGATTGAGCTGTTCCTTCTAAGCGTGTGGCCCCTCGCCTCCCATGTGTGCCTCCGGTACAGTATGTGGGCTTGAGCTGTACCTTCTAAGCGTGTGGCCCCTCGCCTCCCATGTTTGCCTCGGGTACAGTATGTGGGATTGAGCTGTGCCTTCTAAGCGTGTGGCCCCTCGCCTCCCAACTGTGCCTCGGGTACAGTATGTGGGATTGAGCTGTGCCTTTTAAGCGTGTGGCCCCTCGCCTCCCATGTGTGCCTCCGGTACAGTATGTGGGATTGAGCTGTTCCTTCTAAGCGTGTGGCCCCTCGCCTCCCATGTGTGCCTCTGGTACAGTATGTGGGGCTGAGCTGTTCCTTCTAAGTGTGTGGCCCCTTGCCTCCCCTGTGTGCCTCGGGTACAGTATGTGGGATTGAGCTGTGTCTTCTAGGTGTGTGGCCCCTCGCCTCCCATGTGTACCTTGGGTATAGTATGTGGGATTGAGCTGTTCCTTCTAAGCGTGTGGCCCCTCGCCTCCCATGTGTGCCTCCGGTACAGTATGTGGGGCTGAGCTGTTCCTTCTAAGTGTGTGGCCCCTTGCCTCCCCTGTGTGCCTCGGTACAGTATGTGGGATTGAGCTGTGTCTTCTAGGTGTGTGGCCCCTCGCCTCCCATGTGTACCTCGGGTATAGTATGTGGGATTGAGCTGCGCCTTCTAAGTGTGTGGCCCTCGCCTCCCATGTGTGCCTCGGGTACAGTATGTGGGGTTGATCTGCGCCTTCTAAGTGTGTGGCCCCTTGCCTCTGTGTGCCTCGGGTACAGTATGTGGGATTGAGCTGCGCCTTCTAAGTGTGTGGCCCTCGCCTCCCATGTGTGCCTCGGGTAAAGTATGTGGGGTTGAGCTGCACCTTCTAAGTGTGCGGCCCCTCGCCTCCCATGTGTGCCTCGGGTACAGTATGTGGGGCTGAGCTGTTCCTTCTAAGCGTGTGGCCCCTCGCCTCCCATGTGTGCCTCGGGTACAGTATGTGGGGCTGAGCTGTTCCTTCTAAGCGTGCGGCCCCTCGCCTCCCCTGTGTGCCTCGGGTACAGTATGTGGGATTGAGCTGTGTCTTCTAAGTGTGTAGCCCCTCGCCTCCCATGTGTACCTCGGGTATAGTATGTGGGATTGAGCTGCGCCTTCTAAGTGTGTGGCCCCTCGCCTCCCATGTGTGCCTCGGGTACAGTATGTGGGGTTGATCTGCGCCTTCTAAGTGTGTGGCCCCTTGCCTCTGTGTGCCTCGGGTACAGTATGTGGGATTGAGCTGCGCCTTCTAAGTGTGTGGCCCCTCGCCTCCCATGTGTGCCTCGGGTAAAGTATGTGGGGTTGAGCTGCGCCTTCTAAGTGTGCGGCCCCTCGCCTCCCATGTGTGCCTCGGGTACAGTATGTGGGGCTGAGCTGTTCCTTCTAAGCGTGTGGCCCCTCGCCTCCCATGTGTGCCTCGGGTACAGTATGTGGGGCTGAGCTGTTCCTTCTAAGCGTGTGGCCCCTCGCCTCCCATGTGTGCCTCGGGTACAGTATGTGGGGCTGAGCTGTTCCTTCTAAGCGTGCGGCCCCTCGCCTCCCCTGTGTGCCTCGGGTACAGTATGTGGGATTGAGCTGTGTCTTCTAAGTGTGTGGCCCCTTGCCTCTGTGTGCCTCGGGTACAGTATGTGGGATTGAGCTGTGTCTTCTAAGCGTGTGCAGTGAACACTGTAAAGAGAGGACACCTGACAGATCACCCCTCGCCTCCCATGTGTGACTCCATTCAGCTTGCTGACAGCGGACACCTGTTCGGCCTCCTGGGGGTCACCTGGGCTGCGGCCTCTGCGTGGGCAGCAGGTGGCCACCGGCATCAGGCCTGTGCGCCTGCAGGTGTCCGCGGGAGTGGGGCAGGGGGTTGCGGGGCACCCCCGGCTCCTGCCCCTCGCTCTGCGGCCGGTGCAGGGAGGCTGCCCGCCGGTGGCGGTGGTGCCACGCTGCTGTGGGCTCTCTGGTCTCCCGGCGCGACAGCTGCTGCTGTTCCGCCTTCCTGCCGCCGTCCTCCCCGGTGCTGCCGCTTATTCTGGGTATTGTGTGCAATAGATGCAGAGCCGCCTCACTCTAATCAAGCTGATTAGAGATTCCTGCGCGCCTGGCCGGAAATAGCATCCCCCGTCTCCCTGCCCCCATCAGTGCCCGCCTCCCCCTCTTGTGCCGGTGCCCCCCTCCTCCCCGACCGGGTCCGGCCCTCTCCCGCCCGCCCCATCCCAGGACTCCTTCCTGGCTGATGATCCGGACCCCGCCGCCGGGGAAGGGCTGCGGGGCGGATGCGTCCTGGCGCTGGGGGTGCTCTCACAACCCCCTGCCCTCCCCGGGTTTATTTTCTATTAAAATGAGGAGGAGGAAGAAGAAGCAGCAGCAGCAGGGCTCGCAGCAATAGAGAGAGCGAAGGAGATCCGGGCACGGCGGCGGCAGCAGCAGGAGGAGGAGGAGTGATGAGTCAATACAACTAATAATTTAATGGGGACACAGAAAGAGGCAGGGAGGGGAGACACACACACACAGAGCCACGCACCAGCCCGGCCGTGAGCGCACACTGCACGCAGCGCGCCGGATCCCGGCAGCACGCACCCCACGCGCCCGCCCGCGCTCCTCCTCACAACTTTGGGCTCCCGTCCCCTCGCTTCCAGGGTGTTTGGTGCCCGCGGACGGCCGCCTCCTTCCTCCTCCCGCCGCCGCCGCTCGCCCTGCTCGTCTTTCCCTTTTGTGCATCTGTTTTCCTGCCTCGGCACAGCCTGCGGGGGTCGCTCAGATACATGGGGAGGGACAGGTACTCCCTACTCTTGTTGCAGGCGGCCAGGGGGGAACTAAAAGTGGCATTTTAGCTCCTTTGCTCCGGGATGCGGTGCCTTTCTGTTGCTTCCGCATAAATATCTGGGGCTGTACTGGAAAGTTTCGGGTGCCTCGAGTGTCCATTGCTCGAGCCTGGTGTTGTTATTTTCAGCTCCCGGCTGCTGGATAGCCGAGAGGGCTGTTCCCAAGTGTACTTCTGGTGTGCCCCTGCCTATCCCTTCCGTGACATGCCCCTCGGAGCGTAGGCACACCGACGATGCTACTTCCATAGCGCTCACGCCTCAGGTTTCTCACCCGCTCGTCCCTCCAGCTCAAGTTCCAGCAAGCACTGACTCCTCATCCCTCGCTGATTCTGTTTTCATACATTTTCTTTACATTAACACGCCAGTCTAGATTCTCAATACCGTGGTCACCCCGCCTCTCGTTTATATCTGCCTCCCCCTCCCCCAGCCCTGTCAAATAAACAAAACAGAAGCGAAAGCGCACACATTGTCAGGGGAAGTGTCGCCTCCAGGTCTGCTGTCAAGAAGGAGGACCGCGGACCCCGGCCGGACTCCCTCCCCCGCGGCTGCACAGGGGCTCCGACACTCCATGTACATGCTGTCACGTTTGGAAGGGGTGAGTTGGCGAATTTCACTTCAAACTGCATCTTGTCTCATTTGTTGTCTTCCGCATGAACTCGCACTTTGCCTTTGTGTTGTCTCTTTAAAAGGTCAGTAGCAAAGCCTGGCCTGGAGTACTTTTATGCGAGCCGCATGGACTGGCTAACAACAGGAACCTCGATTATTGCCCGTTGATTTTTAGTTTTTTGCATTGAGCGTTTAACGTGGGTCTATAAAGGGGTGGATGTCCGCACAGTTTGACGCTACACGTTGCACATGGCTGGGGCTAATGTGGCTCCCCGCAGTTTAGAAAGATGGCATGCATTTCACTCTACGGTGCTGGTGGCCTGACGAACGGCGCACTTGTCCGTCGTGGGAACTTGGGCGCCAGAAGGAGGGGTCCTGCGCGTTCCAGACGATGGGGGCTTGAAAGCCAATGACGCCGAGTGCGCTGATCTTCCTGTCACCCCGGCAGGCCGTGCCGGTGGCACAAGGGCTGCTGACCTTTACCCTGGCTCACAGTTTACATGAGCACTTTAGCTGTATTCTGTGCATTTGTTGTATGTTGCTAAGCTTAGTACAAAACACGCACGAACAAAGCCCCCACCTGCTGAGAACAACAGCAGTTTATTATTGCAAATCGGGGTTTCCATAATTGGTATTTCTTTATCTCACCGATGATCCTGCGTTCATCCGCGTAAACTGGTATGAGGTGTTTGTCTGCACTTGCTTGACACTTTTGGAGCTATTGTGTTTTTAACATATTCAAAAGTTCGTCAGTAACATGCATCGATTTGGAATGCCACCGTTCTGAAAGAGTATATCATTTTTTCAGGGGAGGTGCACGTTGGTTCACCTTTACATTGTCAGACATTTCATGCATGTGCGCCTGGGTTCGGCGCTTTTCTTATGTTCAGCCTCCCGAAGCTGTAAGGAAAAGAAAGGGACCCTCCTGCTTAAAAGTGCTGTGAAGTCGCCCAGTTCTGGCGGACGCCGGTGCCACCTGCGGCCGCAGCGAGCGGAGTGCCGAGCCGTGTGGCCAGCAGGCCGTGGCTCTTATGTGCAGCATTCCAGGCAGCTTTGGAAACTTTTCCACTAAGCCGTTTACTTACTTGTCTTGGTCGCCAGTTATAATGCTGTCAGTGGACGCCGGGTCATACATAGTATAGGAAACAAACCGTGTTTAAATGTGCTGTCAGAACTCAAATAACTTAAGTGCAATAAAGTGCACTCGGTGTGTGCAGAAATACGAGGCCGTTTGAAGAAGGTATTTCCTATGAGCCGAGTGCCAGTTCCTAAAGGTAGTACTTAGAGAATTAGTCCCCGTGCCACGCCACACAGTTACTAGGACTCTGGACGAGCCACCATACATTACCAAAAGGGTAGGGGGTCATGGGGACCTGTTGTATGGTCCCCATCTACCCGTCGTCACTGGGGGTTTTATTACACGAGAGGTTATAGTTGGTCACGCCTTTGGTCTAAGATGCAATTGCTAATTTTACCCGTTATGTAAGAAAACCCATTTAAAACGTCCACGCGCTTGACCCTCTGCTGTCTCCTTATTTCCATTGTGCAGAGCATGCTTCTAAGCGGGCACCCTCACATGGAGGTAATAATGACGCCTTTTAATGATGTTTGCTGTGTTCGTGAAGTCACATACACCCAAAACTAAGGCGATGGCTGCAACATTCCTGGTGTGCACCAAGCATGCCCTGGCTGCTACTGACCGGGGTTCAAGTTTTGTTGATTTTGTATTTGTGATTTCTTTATGAAAGTGTCACACGTTGTCTACTGCAGCAGCAGGCTTTTATGTTTAAATCTGTGCCTTGCTTGCAGTTTTTAAATAGTGGGATTCTGAACATGAGGCCTCACAGTTTGCTATCAACTTTGGAAATTTGAGATAAGCTAAGTGAAGATGATGAGTGAAACAAACACAAAGTGCCCAGGTGTACTAAATGCCTGCACACAGTGTGTACTATGAGCAATGTGTATGTACTCTACACACTCCCTCTCTCACTCTCACTTTTTTTTAATCGTGGCAGGTGATCTTTAGAGGCGGGACCAAGTATGGAGCATTCGAACGATTCCACTCAGGGGATAGAACATTCAGAAATGTCTAACAATGTAAGCGATCCACAGGCTCCTCCAGCCAAAATTGCCCGCTTGGAGCAGAATGGGAGTCCATTAGGAAGAGGAAGACTTGGGAGTGCAGGCGCTAAAATGCAAGGAGTGCCCCTAAAGCACTCCGCGCACATGATGAAGACGAACATTAGAAAAGGTAACCTTCACTGTGGGCAGCTCTGACACTTGATTGTTGTGCACCTTTGAAAACGCTGTTGTTAAGCTGCAAGACTGGACAAAGAAGTTTTTTCAATTTTCTTCAGTGACCTTTAAGAGTGTATTTGTATTCTGGGGTGATAGAAGTCATGCTTGGACAGATACACTGCGTGTCTGGGGGGGGGGGGTTCTTAGGGTGGAGTTTGACCTATTTTTCAAGGGGAAAATTACAACTTGGTTTCACAAGTCCTGCTTTGCCTGTGGACACCGTGTTAAACAACCAGCGCAGCAAAGGTGGCACTCCTGCGTATCCTTGCAGAATCTTGGTGTGTTGTGCAGTAGCCACTTGACTTCTTGGCTTATCTTAAATAAGATATACTACAGAAATGATATGTTTCAAAGGTATGGAGCCTTTGGTATCTCAGTTCCTCATAATGTACATTTTTGCTGTTTCACTGTTCAAGTGCACATGCGTTGATCAGAAGTTAGCCCCTGTTGTAGTCTTCAGTGACTTATTGTCATGTTACATGATATACATTCACATAGAAGAAAACATTTAAACCGTTTTTTTTGTCTTACAGTGTTTACTTTTGCATTTTACAGACTTGATGTTTTAAAAACATTAAAAATGCAATCAAGTGAATGCTACGTTTTCATTCGTGTCTATATTACTACCGATTATTCAGAATTACCTTCTCTTTGCAGATTAATGTTCAGAATAAAACATTTAAGCCGTTGAAAATATTAAGCCTGCAAAGATTAAATGCTGAGGAATTTCCTTGTGTGAGAGGAACAACATTTATCCCTCTGTCCTTTACTTATTCTTCTCTTTGGTGGAAACAAAGCCTATATTGATCCCGAAATGAACAGACACAGCAGTCCATATTGTTAGATCTTTATCTATTAAAAATGGAAAAACTGCACTTCAGCAAATTCTTTGGCCTCTGTGCATGATTACTTCTCGTATTGATTGTTTGCCAAGAATGTATGCATCCTAAGAAAGCCAGGGGAAGAGCATTAAAAATATAATTTATTACAGCTTTTCAAGCAGAGTGCATTAATATTGCACCGTGCAGCACTAGGCTCTATAAAAAGACGTTCTGACGGCTCCAAACATATAAGTGCAATAAATTCCTAAATAGGTGATTTCAGCTGTCTCTGGATTATGTGATATTTGCACAGTAAACTTGAATGCCAGGACAGTTTTAGACACGGAGTCTAAAGACTTCACTGCTCCTTATAGCAGACGTGTTGTTTACAGACTCCAAACCTCGGGCAAAGGCGCTCCACAGTGCTTTCAGGTTGAAATCACCTTGTATTTTTAGCACTGCCCATTGCTCCCCTTTTAATGCTGGTCGGTTATAAAGTTGCTGCAGTTGGAGGTCTTGCCAAGTATTAACCTACTATGACCAGCCAGCTGAAGAGTGCTTCTGTGTAACATCATTGTCTGGAACAGGATGCTTATAATGACAGCACGCTCAACGATTTAGCATTAAGATGTGCTGCCTTATGATAGCGTATCACATTAGCAACGTTCATCTTTAAATCCGTCCATTTATGTTTCGCAAAAGCTACTTAGCGAAAGAGACGTCACTGTTATTGTGAAGAGCACCCAGTCACTATTACAAACTTTATTACACACTTTAAAGGACTTTATAGGTGCTTATCACCAAAATGTACCGTACGCTAGAGAAGGTCTGGTAGGCTTGAAAGAGTGGAATTAAACTGTACATGTATGAAGTAAGATAATGTTCGCGTATTTGTTTAATATATAACACTCACATGTGTGCTGACCGTGGTAGAAGTACACCTGAAAGAGCTTTTTTGTGAGTAGGTTTGCATTGTAGTGACTAATAACATATATTTCTGCTTGATTTGTCACACAAGGATTAGTTTTCGACCTATGCCTGAAAACTAGGGTAAACGCAGCAGGTAGCAGTTTCTAAAATTGTTTCTTTGAAAACCTTCACATGATTTTCTTCTTGGCTTTTTTTTATAACTTGAAACCTTGAAACGCCTTTTTGAAATGGCCTTTTGAGAAATTTTGGAACCGGGCAGAGTTGGTAAAAAAGTAGATTTCACATATAGATTTTTCATCCGCAATAAGTACATAGGAGCTGAGGAGTTTAGATCTGCTCTTTAGTTGTAGTTGTTTTATTTAAAGGTGTTGTGTGCCCAACAGAGATGCTGCTTTTTAAAAGCTCGAGGTGCTGTAAAAATCATCCGTTCATCACTTTTCTAAAGAAGCCACTCGTGGCAGTTTGTCAAAATATTGGTGGCGCAAAGCAGGGGCTTTGTCAGGGTTTTAATAAAAATGTGGGTGTAATGTCTTAGTCTTGCCTTTAGACCGGTGATTTGGCCATACAAGTACCTAGAGGTCTTTGTTATTGTGAATTGCATACTTGAAGGTTTGCATACTTTTTATTTTTATGCCTGCCGATTTTGCTTAATCCTGTTACATGTAGGCCCTTCATGGAGGATCCTTTAAGCCTGCCAGGTGTGCTTTACAAGACGTTAACATACATACAAATTTGGGGCATCACAAAGAAAATGAGCACACGGCTTTAGTTCATAAACATCTGCAGTTGGAGATTATTGATAACCATAGAAATATTAATTGAACACATTGAATTGAAGCACTTGCTAGAAAGTTATGGGTTAATTTCCATTGCAAAGATATAATTCAGCATATTGTGAAATAGCGATACAGGTTAAGAGTGGCATTTTTAGCGTTCATGTTTCCAGTGTAGAGACGGGGCCAGGCTTTCCTTTCCCTCTGTGGCTCTTTAGTTACATCCAAGTCAAAAGCACTATTTGGTAGAAAATCCTGCCCTCTGGCATATTTATACTGTGTTTATGGCAAATATGGAATACGTTGAAGCATTAAAAATATATTTTACATTCTGGATGGATCTCTGTTTTTTTACTGAAGTTACTTACATGAAGAGGTCCTATCATGCAGGAATCACTACATAGTACTTACTCTGAGGGTGTTTGCGGTGTGTGGATTCACGTCACCTACTTCTCACAAGTGAGGCAAAAAGTCTCCTAGCAACTCATTATATCAGTGCACGTGTATTATTGCATCTGTAATTGCTTTTAGATTTCAGGCCAGGGTACTTACTTCCACCTTTGGTTTTAATGTGTTTGATATTGGGTTAAAGTTTGTTATGTATCTTTTGTATTTTTTCTTAAGGTTCTGTTAGATTTTGTGCATGTCAGTAAAAACGTGAACATTATAAACATTGCATATTGTTTTATTATGTATCCTGTGTTTTTTCTTCTTAAGGTTCTGTTGGATTTTTTGTGTCAGTGAAAACGTGAAAATTATGAACGTTATATATTTTGTGTTATAGGAAACATGCTTCCTGTCTTCTGTGTGGTGGAACATTATGAAAATTCTATTGAGTATGATTGTAAGGAAGAGCACGCAGAATTTGTGCTGGTAAGAAAAGATATGCTGTTCAACCAGCTGATAGAGATGGCATTGCTTTCCCTGGGATATTCTCACAGCTCTGCTGCCCAGGCAAAAGGTAAATAGTGTTTGTCTCTTTTCTTTTCCCATACCTCTGCGTGTCTATAGTGAAACCTTTTCCCCTCTCTGGTCTCTATGTCACATTCTTACCTGGCTGTAGATTGTAACTTCGAAAAGTTACTTTACCGTTATTTCAGTGTTATATTCTAGCAGTCCGGATTTGTTCCAGAAAATATGCTTTCAGTCAATCATTAGCATGCCTACTGACTTTAATAATGTGCTCCATTGAGAGCCCATTCCGAAGTGCAGAGCCTATCTCAGCTGGTGGAATGTTGAGAATCAGTTTACATTTGTGACTGAATACCTTATTTGCTTTTATATTCATTATTTTTTTCTGACACTCTAGGATTCCTATTCTTTCCATCAAGGTTTTCTTTTGCCATACACAGCATTTGCATTCCTTACTTTTCACACATTGCTTTTAATCATTAAGTAATCTTAAGAATGTTACACAACTATCTTCTTTGTTTGTTGCGGATGTACTGTGAGATAGCATGGGACCAGATAGTAAGATCTTCAGTATGTACTTTGGATATATAATTTTATGCATCCCTTGTTTGTTACCAACATGCAAACACTCTTACCTTCTGAAGGACGACAGTGTCCTAGGCCCTCCCGTGAGCTCGAGAGTTTAGGTGATGTTCTATTGCTGTCTGACAACTTCATACCCATGTTGGCAGCGCCTATTGTACGTCTCTCCTTTCTATTGACATAGGGCTAATTCAAGTTGGGAAATGGAATCCAGTGCCCCTGTCCTTTGTGACCGATGCTCCCGATGCCACAGTAGCCGATATGTTGCAGGATGTCTTTCATGTGGTCACATTGAAAATTCAGCTACACAGGTGAGTCAGAAAATAGACTCGGCTCAGTTGCTGTTTAGTTTCAAATCGGCTGCAGTCACCCACATTATTAAGCTTATGAGCTTCCTGCAAGATAGTCCATTTTGTTTTTTGTGGTTGTTTCGTTAAAATACAATATCATCGAATATTTTTTTCTTTTGCCTTATAATGCATGACTGTTGCCATCCCATTAGGAATATATTGTTTTGTATTCAACCAATAGAATTATTCACATGTATTCCAAAGAGGTACTTTACATAAAATTTGCTTGAGCGAAAATATTTTTGCATATCATGAACTGCGCCATCTGTGTACATTCGGAAAAAAGAATTGACTTTGCCAGTATTAATGTATTTTATGTGTGCCGGATTCATTTTTAAAAAGCTAAACAGCTAATATAAGACATTTTTTTATGACAAGTTGCAAGATGGCATTACACCTTAAATTGTTTTCCCAAGCGCATCAGAGCAGGAAGGTAGAAGTAACATGAAGAACTAGTCGCCGCATGCAGCTGATGTATAATTCATGCATCAATACAGCAGATGTGTTGTATAAAGTAATTAACTAATCGGAACAATCAGGAGACCGAGAGCAATCTCCAGATGCATCTGCTTGATGCGCAGAATGAAATCTGTCTGTCTTTAAGGAACGTTTCTGCAGCAGAATGCAGTCTTGTCATAATCCTTTTTCTAACCTGTGTCTCAATAGTTGCCCGAAACTAGAAGACTTGCCTCCGGAACAGTGGTCTCACACAACAGTACGCAATGCCCTGAAGGACTTACTGAAAGATATGAACCAGAGTTCCTTGGCCAAGGAATGCCCCCTTTCACAGGTACTGCTCATCTGTGCAATGAAAGACTCATATCCTCATGGTAGTTGGGGCAGCTATGGGCAACAAGCATACAGCATACATGGCATGATTTCCAAAGGTGCGCAGACACACACATGCACACCTGCAGGCCAGTCACACAATTGTGGGCACATTGTAATCTGCACCATTGTTGTGATGTATCTACTGTACATGTGTCATTAAGATTGCCCCACTGTGACCCTATCGCTATGGTTGCGGGCACATTATGATGAACAGTACCATGTTGGTGGGAGTGGGTGAGACAGAAGTAAAGGCGCTGGAAGAGAAGCAGCTTGCATCTTTTCATCCCTTATGTGCATTGGACAATAAAAGTACATTTCTTGCTACATATCATCACGTGTCCGTTACTACAATGATGTACAGTGTAGTCCACCAGGAATGACGTAACATTTGCTCTTCACAAGAACCATGCGTGCTGATTTTCCTTTCCTGCCTCTTTATTTGTAAAATATTCGTGACTTTTTTTGTTTCATTTACTTGTCAACGTATTTCACACCCCCTGCGTCTGGTTTTATTGATTCTGATGGTTGTTAGGGAGTTTTTATGACTACTGTAAATGTGTATGATGCAGAGGAATTTCCTGTAGCATGTGCTCAAATGACTAAGACTGGTTGCCTTGTTTAATTTCTAAAAGACCAACGGTAAAGATTTTTTTTGATATTTTTTATTGATGAATGAAAATGCTTGTGAAATTATAAACAATGGCATTTGACAATCCTGTCTCCAATGATGAATGTTTCGGAGTTCGAAAGGTGTTGTGACGGGTTGACACTGCTTTGGATTTAAGCTAGCTTCTATTTCATTCACATATGTAAACACAGTTATCAATGATCTGTGGATAGATTGCTGTTTAGTGTCACTGTGGAGCTGTGAACACATATAAGGAAAATTCAGCATCGGACGTTGTTGTTTTCGTTTTGGAATAGGGATATTCATAAAACTTTGATTAAGTGGTGCAAAATATTTTACATAACTTTGATTAAATCTTTTGATTAGATTGGTTGAATTATTTGTGTTTGGCACTTCAGAACTATTGCTGTGCTTAGGCAGTCTTGTACTTATACGGAATTGTTCATATTCTTAAAAGCATTGCCTCTGGTCAGTTGAACCCATATGTTGTTGCATGCGTTGTACATCCTATGACCATGTTTTTATGGTATGTTTCTTCCCTTTAAAAATAGATCAGTGAATTGAGCAGTGTAAAATGTCCCCAGTCTTGCATAAGCTTATTTATACAGTTTAAAACAGAACGTAATTCAGTGTACCTCATCAGGAAAGCGTGCTTCCGGAAACTCACCCTTGTCCAGATTTATAAATGTCTTCTTCAAACAGTGCTCTAGCTGGTAATATAAAATGTGATGCTGGCCTAATACATTTCCTCTAATTTAACTCTTTTAACGATGAGGTAGTCTTATCCATTTATGTATTTTGTTGGTGGTTTTTATTTCTTTCAGTGATATGGCTTCAATTCAATATTTCTTGCAGTGGGAATAATCAAATTAGTCTTTTCTGCTTGCAAACCATTCTGGTAATGTGTTTGCAAAGATGTCTTATTCGTGCATTCTGCATAAGCGTGCAAGGGGTTCTTCTGTGTATTCACAAAGAATACAGGTAATTTAGATTATGCTTTGTATTGATCATCCAAATTCATTCCTTATTTGAAAGCAACGGAGAACAAAATACAGACAGAATGCATCTTGTCAAGTTGGCTAATGAATTCCTAAATCAACAATTAGCATGTTTCTTGGCACACTTGCTGTTTCCTCAGTACGTAGCATGCTATGTCGTATCGAATAATGAAAAATATATTGAAATTCAGTTTCAAGGATGTTTTGAGTGCTTCAGGGTAAGCTGGGTACATTTTTATTATGATATTTTTGAAATCCCCTACCATGTGTTTAGGGGGATGCATAGTTGCAGATTAACACTCTCAGAAGAGTACAGTTGCAATAATAACCTGCTTGTCATTTTATTGTTACTTGTTTATGTTATGCGTTCTGGGCATAGGAATGAGAAATTAGAACCAAATTGGGTCTTTTCATACAGAGGAAAATGGCATCTGAGGGAAAATCCGTTTCTCTGTGGATTAATATGTCTCTTTGATTGTGGCTCCACCTCGGTGTGTGTACCTCTTTTTTTCTACATGAATATCCATGCACCCTTCAGTATCCCTCCATCTCAATGGGTGGATCATTGTGTTACTTGCATTTTTTACCTTGAAGAAAGATCTGTCCTTTCAGACGGTGCACTCACCTGCCATAGGTGGCATTGAATATGTACATACTTGGCCACATCTGGATGTGAACAGATTACTTCAGGAATAGCACTTAGGAAATATTGTTGCCTGCATTTTTTTCTATGTAAGCGCAGAGTTCAGGGGCAAAGACGATGCATACCATTTCAAGGAAACGCAGTATTTGGCAAGTTAGCATTGGCTACATTTTTCAAAATACGTAACATCCCTACATGAGTAACCTCGTTGGGGCTATTAATTTAATTTGTTCAAAATACTTTGGCACGTATATGTAAGAAATGTCATTTGTTATCACCTGGCAAACATAATAAACAGGTCTAAAAAAGAGTACTTTGCTGCCTATAGTGTGCCATTCATATTTCTTTCCAGCAGACACCTGCGGCTCTTACAAAAGAGTTTACCCCTCCTACTGTGCCATCGGTGTTACATTATTCAATTTGTGAACGCTGATCGGGCCATCATACTTACACCCTGCAGTCTACGCGGGGCCCCAGTCCCGATAGTGCATCACATACAGAGCCACCAGCACACACAACAGACAAGCTCTTCTTCCCTGGTTGTATCCTCAGCACCTGCAACACAAAACAGCTCATTCTAGAAATGCTCAGACCATAAAAGGAGAAAATAGAGAGCAAGCATACTCCTACTTTCTGCCCACCCTCCGGAGCAGCCTCGTCCCTCACCCGAGGAAGGCACCCTCTCTCATGTCCTTAAGGAAATAACTCTATGAAGCACTTAGATACCCTTAGCTGCAGGTCTCAGCTATATACGTATCCCATAGATAAAATAAGAATGAACAGTGTAACCTACCGAAAGACTTCTTTCAGGTAGCCCCCAAAACACTCAAGGCGTAGGTGTTCATACATAATCCCACTCGACTATGAATGCCTCCCTGTCCGATCACTGCTCCCTTTTCTTGTCACTGCCACCTCTCCTGCCCTCCCCTCTTTGTCCCTCTCCTGCCCTCCCCTCTTTGTCCCTCTCCTGCCCTCCCCTCTTTGTCCCTCTCCTGCCTTCTCCTCTTTGTCCCGCTCACTGTTCTCATTTGTACTCGTTTACTTCCCCTCTACTATAGTTCCATGTTCATCTTTCCTACCGCTTCTTTGTTTTATGTTGAAGCCCATCTTCCCTTTAACTGCTCTTCTTTCCAGTCAGTGTCACTGCCGACTGTCCTGTCAAGCCTCCATCTCCCACCACTGCCCTAATTTACATGACGTATTTTACTCAAATTCGTAGCAGGGCAAAGGTGCAGATAAGGTATCTGTCTGCATCCCCTTATGACTTTCTTCCATCCTGCTACTTCTCTGCACGACCTTTCCCCCAACCTCTGCTGTATGAACCAGTTAATACTCAAAAAGAAACACGTCATCATGTAACAAGTACAATCATCTCCATCAGAAAGCCCAAAACAAGCATCACCTCCCCAAGGACAGCATTAACGCTCTTGTCCTCATTGTGTGGGGTAAGCTTGTTTTGGGCTTTGTTTTAAAAGCAGTGTAACTTGTTTTACTGACAGTTGTTGACTTTCAGGAAACAGCCAGCCAGTTTCTTTTTGTGGGGCTGACAGTCCCGTGAATGTGCCTTCAGCCCCTTCACACCTGTGTTGCACGCCCCAGTTTTAGACCATTGATCTAGAGTCTTTAGACAAAAGAAGAACAAAACTTAACTACAGAACAGGAAATGAGTGCTGGTGACTGGCTGATGTGCCAAGACCTCTGTTAATGGAAAGCATTTAAAGATTCTACCAGAGAGTAACCCACGACAGTAGAAGCAGGTGGAAATGACAGGGGCTAATCACATAGTTACATTTAGACATGAGTAAATTTACTCATTTTTTCTCTTAACACATTAACTCTTACGCATTATTGTAAAATTACTACTTTTGACTATTCACCCCTTACAAGTGTAAATTTATTACAAATTATAGACCTATGTGCCTTCACCCCCTAAATTCAGGGGTGGAGCCAAATTTAAGTGTAAAGTTACTGCTGGTCAATTTTCACATGTGGGCAGAGAGCTCCGCCACTGGGGCAAAGAGCTCCCTATGGAAAAGTAAAGGAAAATTGTAAAAGGTTTATTAGCCTTAAAAAATACGAAAATATTTCTTTATATTGCATATTATTGTAAATTAATTTGATATATTTATTTTAAATGTAGAACAAGTTTAAAAATCTACATTACTATTAACTTATTTTTGAATTAAATATTTCATTAATTCAAATATATTACATTAAATGGAAAATATATTTTAAAGAATTATTAAGAAACACCTATTGTAAAATGTGTATTTATTATGTGTTAAAACATTCTAAAAGTTATGTACAGAAATAATTAAGAGAAAATATAGTAAAATTCATTTTCAAATTACAAAAGGTTGTTACAGTTTTTTAATAGTAAAATAATCATTTTTATTCCTAAAAAAATGAACATTTAATTACATTTATATTTTTAAAAAGTCGCAATAAATGTCTTCTAACATTATTACTTGTAGTGACATATTTTAAGTCCATGGGTATATTATTGCCTATTGTAGGGTGTTGTACTACCAGTTGTTGGCAATGTGTGCTGCTGGACATACTCCAGGTGTGAACTGGAGTACATTTTCTACTGTTTTGGGTCCGTTATGGCTGTAGTAACTTTAGAAGCTCAATTTGTGAATAGGAAAAGGGCTAACTATTTTGGGTGGGAGCTTGTCTCTTCCATAAACCACTCCCATATCCCCTTCTTACTCATCCCTAACCCCCTCCCATTTAATAGTAATTATTCCCCATGTTCCAGCCACTCTGCTACTTCCCTCTCACATTTACTACAAAACATAGGCATACGTGCACTATTGTAGTACTACTAAACATACTACAAAATAGAGGTGGGCAGGCCAACAAATTAACAGGGAGAGCCGAGCCAAGGGTCTGGCTGGTCTCTATGAGCTCATTCACTGAAAATATTCAGCATCTAAATCATATAACAAACATCATGTAAAAATACAATAAAGTTTCTTCAAAGTTGAAGAAAGTTTAGTTCTAAAAAATGTGAAAGATTTTTACCTTAGTACATCGGATTATGTCACCGCACTGATAGGTATTTATTGGAAGTGATACTTTTTAAACATTCTTGCCCGCTCGCCCCGCCCTGACAAGAATGCCATTGGTGAACTAAGAGGCAAGTTACCTGTCATGTGTAGGCTGTAATATGTGGTCTAGATTCCTAGCTGGAGCAACATTATATTTACTACATTATAATCTATTAAATAAAACACAAGATACTTTCGTGCAGCACACATCCTATCCTCCATATTTGAAAGTGCTCTCACATGTGGAAACTAAAAGAAGGAGGCTCAATAACTTAAAATATTTGTGAAGAATCACACCATTTTGTAAAGCAGGGAATCGGGGATTGATCCCAGGTTTTCTAGTTCCACATTGTACAAGAGATCCACTAAATGAGTATCTCTTTCTCTTGCCCATTTTACATCAAAGTTTACTACTTTGCCTTTATTTATTTATTTATTTTATTTGAAAAGTTTTATATAGCGCTGGCTAGACCCGGAGGTATCAGAGCGCTTTACATGAGGATCAGTGCGTTACAAGTTACAAGTTACATCTATTACAAGAGCATAGTCAAACATAGGATAAAAAAGCAATGTTACGGTAATTCGTCGGAGGGAGGGGGAGGAAAGAGACATAACAGGGAGACGGGGAGAAACTGTGCCCAATGTCCGTCTGGGTAGGTGACGGCCGAGGGGGTGAACCAGAGCCGATCTCCTCTATAGCTGTCTAGGCAGCTCCACCGGGCATCGGCCATAATGCTCGGACTCCGCTGTCAGGATAATGATCAGGTTTAATCTGAGAATGTCAAAAACAAACGAGGGAGTTGGAGAGATCAGAAACCGCAGTCCGATCAAAACCCAGGTGTGAATGGGGTTGTTTCGGTGATTATCAAGTCATGGCGCATCAGGGTAGAGCATAGGATCAGGCGGAAGACACATGAAAGCTCGGCTTGGTTTGGGCTTGAGGGTCCAAGCGTACCTCGATCCGAGCCAGAGACTGGTGTCAGGCTTGAGCCTGGCTCAAGCTTTCAGTGGCTCGCCCTCTTCTACTACAAAATGCAGTTTGTGAAAAGGCTCCTATATTTGTGCCTCCAAAGAAGAAGCTGGAACATGTTTGGTCATGGTCACTGAACGTCAGCTGTTCTTAACATCTTACAGCAGACTTCCAAATCCATGGAGGAGTGTGGCTCAATGGTTAGAGCAGCAGACCCTGATGCAGAGATCTGGCCCGGGACCAGGGTTCAATTCCCGCCTCGGCGGGTCTTGGGCTCAATTTCCTCGGACCTGATAATTCTCGCCTCGGTGCCTATTCTAATCATGGGTCCCACTCTGCAACTCTGGGCAATAGCTTGCTTAATCTCCACAACGGCCCCAACAGCGCTGGGATTCCTGGCTTCACCTTGGGGGTGCCCAGGAGTGGACATCTCACAGGGAAAAAGTTCCACAGCGGTATGCGTACAGCGCCGGGACACCCCTTTGGGGGTATAAGTGCGCTTTACAAGTACAAATTTCATTTCATTTCATTTCATTTCAAGCATGAAAAAATGACTTCAGTGGAAGCTCAGCTAGTTAGTAGTCGATATTATCCTTGGCGATAGGACAGAGAGATTTCTTACCACACAAAAATAAAGAATGCAAACATAATGCGTCCTGGTTTTCAGTGGACGCTTCTCAAGAAGTGGCTTTGGTCATGAAATAAGTGTCAGAACTTTCTCTTAGATGTTCTTCTCCCCATACACGTTATACAAGTGATGCAGACTGTTTAGGAGGTTTGTACTTGCGTGACTTGCATACTACTTTCCTCGACATTCATATTACCCTAGTCTGCTGTACAAACCCTAGAACCCTCAGATGCTCTGCTCAATTAGGCCAGACGGAGGGAGCAATGGAGGGTCTGCTGTACAAACCCTAGAACCCTCAGATGCTCTGCTCAATTAGGCCAGACGGAGGGAGCAATGGAGGGTCTGCTGTACAAACCCTAGAACCCTCAGATGCTCTGCTCAATTAGGCCAGACGGAGGGAGCAATGGAGGTAAATGAACCTGCTAGATTAACACTCGACATCCCTGAACATACCAACCTGGTAGCTTGTTTCCTCGTGTAACCTTCCTCTTGATTGATTGAAAATGTTCTGCGAAGATATTGGTATGGATTTAAATTAAAATTTTATCATCTGGTGCTGTTTTGCTTCAATATTTCAGTTATATATTTGGACTCCAGTATATACATTTGGCTATTATTCCATATAGAAAAGTCCTGCATATCTTTTCTTTTTACACCCCCTCATTAAAAGTTCCAGTGTGAGGAGACAGTCATGGGAACCACTCAATATGATTACTTGCCATTTCTTTAGAAATTCAGGCCCACACATGATTGTGATTTCGGAATCCTTACCTTAAACGGTGCAGAAATTGTTATTCTAATTTGTGTACAAAGAAATGTGTGCCATTCAAGGCCAGCACTTTAGAATTTTTCACACAAAGTTGTTCTTAGGCTTCACGTGGTTTCCTGCTTAACATTTTGAATTTCGAATTGACCAAATTAGTCTATTTCCTAAATTGCCAGAGTTTTCAGCCATATCCTAAAAGGCTCCAAAACTAATACATTTACACGACCAAAAGCTTCCCTCGTAGTAGACAATCCTTTGGTGCTCGTGTGGCTGTGGCTAAATGTAGAGCTGTTTTAAGTAAGGCTTGTCCAAGTGGATTGTGTCTTGTGTTACACTATGCAACAGAAGATCTTTTGACTACCTATGAAAGGTGAGACTTAAATATCAGTCTCGTTGGGCAGGTTACTACCTTCATGTCAACGGCAGCACACATTCGTTATGCACTATTGTTTGCAAATTGATTTAGTGACCTGTTTTGCTCATAGACATTTCTCTTGGTGAAATCAAATATTTTTGGGCACCCCTCTCTATAAATAGACCCTAGATTTAACTTTTTTCAAAGAGGATTGTGAACCAAAATAAAATATTTTGCTAGAAAAAATATTGTTTTTCTATAATAGTAGGTCTCCTTCTTACAGATGCAACTCGTTCTTATTTTATTTCTTTTTAAAACAGAAACAGTTTCAGTGCATTTCAGAATTGATTGTTATTGATGATTTTATGTATGTAATTTCTCCAGTATCTTTCATAGATGCACATACTTGAAGCATCCCTGTCACTGAAGCTGGAGTCTTGCAGTAATTCTTTTAAGTAAGCGGTGTAATGCTAGATTGAGGTTTAAAAAGTTAAAGAGGCCCCTCCCCCCTCCACCCCTATTCACAGGGAACCAGAGCCCCAGAATAGTGACTATCGTGGTTGTCAGCTACTACAACCTGGTGGACTGCATTAGGGACTATCTGCTATGAGGACACCAGATGACACCTGACGTTTGTCATGCTGGCTCCTGTGTCTCTTAGAGCCTTCACCCTCTGCCCATTGATGATGACCCACTGCCTGTACTTCCTGGTATCTGCCACCAAGGGACACTATGGTAACCTCTTCACTACCCCCCCATACTAACTAGTGCCATTTCCCCAAGTGCTACACCAGAAAACCCCAGATGTCTACATACCAGTGGGGGGCTGTGCCTGCTTGGGACACTTGGCATCACCTTTGAGGTGCCCAAACTGCTGACACTCATAGCACTTAGGGGAAAACTTCCCCAAGGATTTATGGTCAAGGAACTTACTCCTCTTCTGTTCAGGCGGGGATTGCAAATCCTCCCCTGTGGAGCAGTTTTGGAGACCTTTAAGGAACTCCTTGTTTTTATTTTTATCTCCCTCTTTCTTCTTCTGGTGGGAACCCTGCTCACCCTAGTGGTAATATCCTCCCCTCGCCCCCCCCCCCCCATATGAGTTTGTGGACCCTGGTGCTGAGCCAACAGTCCGCCTCCTTGGCAAGCTCCCCGGACTCAGTGAACTTGTCATCATTCAGGTGCTGCCACAGCTCTGCAAAACAAAGACTGAACATGTGTTCATTGGCAACCAAATTGTTCACCCCTGGTAATCTTTTACTGCACTGCCCTTCACCTAACCATCCTGTGCTTTGCAAAAGGAATCCACACTTATCCACCCAGGACTAATGGGACAGCTTCTGGCTGCCTCTGAACTTCTGCCTATAATTTTCTGGGGTGAGGCCATACTTCCTGGCAAGGGTGCCCTTCATGGAGGGATACCTCATCCCATCCCCTCTTCTCCTGGGCCAGCAGGACGTCACTCCTTTCACTAGGTATGTGCCTCCAGAGACTGGACCTCAATCCTCCTCGGGGACCCTATTCATAGCAACCTCATAGAATTCAAACCACTTGTCGATGTCCTCTTCCACAACAAAGTTAGGCACCAGATCCTTTGGAATGTGGACCCTCCTGTCTCCAGAGGGCATTGGGGGTAAGCTGCCACCATTATTCTGTACTTGACCTGCCTGGCTCTGATGTCCATCTCTCTGAGGCTCTGTTCATGAGATAGTCGCTCCAAAGCCTGTTTTTCCTCTTTGGCCAGTTTCTTTTCAGCTAAGGCTCTCTGTCTCAGCCTTTCTCTCCTCTGCCTCCAACTTGAGCTTAGCCAGCTGCAGTGCGAGCTCTCGCTCAGCCTTCCTGTCCTGCAGCTTCTCTAGGGACAGGCTGTTGGAAGGAATACTGCTCCCCAGCCTGAGAGGGGCACCACTCCTGTGGGTGTATTGTCCCCTCACTCTGGGTGCTGAAACTCAAGACCTGTGTCTAGGTCCTCTCCTTACCCTCCACATCCTGTGGAGAGGTGTGGTGCAGCGGCCAGGGCAGCTGACTTCGGAGCACAGGGTTCACGGTTCGATCCCCGGCTCCGGCGGCAGCTCAGCTCAGCACCATGTGACTCTGGGCAATAGCTCACTTAATTTCCACTACGGCCCCCAGCGCCTTGAGACCCGTAAGGGTGAGTAGCTGCGCTATATAAAAAAAACGGACTTACATCCTCCTAATCATCCTGGTCCTCTATGTTTGCCTGTACTTGATGAGCCTCCGTCCAGGCCCTCAAGGCCTTCTGGAGTTCCAGTTTCCTTGTATTCCTCTTGACTGGAAGCCTTCTCCTTGCAGAGTTCCTTGAGCCCAGGCCCAGTGTAGACATCCATGCTAGCAAGCTCAGACTCCATCCATGCAGGCATGGCTACAGCCACAGACACTCGGGTAGAATGAAGGTGAATTTGAAAAAAGCAAAATGCCAATCAATGGGAATTTAAAGGAAACTCAAAATCGTATCAAATTGTTTATCTGGGATTTTAATGCATCACAAAGTCACTGTATGGCACTGCACAAACACAAGTCCAAATCCTCACCCCTGAACATCAATGTAGGAAATTGGGTTACTGGTTGAGGGGGCTGAAACCCTTCTCGATCAGCTACCGCAATTCCTGTCAGGGTGAAGTCTCAAGCAACACCCAAATTAACCTGCGTGTAGCCCTCTGGCAACTTGGCACAACGCATTTAGGCTTAACTTAGAGGCAATGTGTAAAGTATTAAGGCAGCACTTCAAACAGTAATAAAGTGGAAACACAAGACAAGAAAAATCCCACAACAATTTGCAAAAACAGAATAAAGTTAACAAAAGTATTTGAGACCAAAACAACAAAAATCCAATTAATACAACATTGAAATTACGTATCTCCAGTTCTAAGTAAAAATAGTGCCTAGAAGCACAAACTGCCAAGTGTGGCTATCTGGTTGTGCCGGACTGGGGCAAAGTCACAAGTTGAGGCCGACTGCAATGTAGCAAATTATGCCTGCTGAACAAAGTACCTGAACAAAGAACCTTAAATCAGGGTTGTGGAGCGATGTGAGATCCCATGTGGAGGATGCATTGCGCAGTGGCGCTTCTGATCGGCTGTGGGCTGCGATGTGCGGTCCTGTGTTGAGGATGCTTTGCGCAGCATGGGGAGCACCAGGGAGCTGTGGGGGTGCAATGCAAGGTGTCTTGTGTTGAGGACATGTCCAGCAGTGGTGGTTCCGAGCAGTTGTGGGCTTCGATGCAAGGTCCTACGCCGAGGAGGCGGTGCACAGCAGCGGTTCCGAAGAGCTGCGGGGTCTTGTGTTGGGGATGTGTCATGCAGCTGAGATTCCGTTGCATAGCTGTGAGGCGATGTGTTATACTGTGTCGGTTCTGCTTGGACCACAGCTGGGTTGGCGGAGCAACTTGAGGTCCACTTACAAGGTTCCAGGACTGGGGTGGCACCCCATGGGGTAAGAATCACAGCAGACAAAGTCCAAGTGCTAGGTTCAAGGTTGTTGTAGTCTTTTCTGTCCCTGAGGCTCTGATCAGGAGGTCAGCTACCTAGCCCTTGGAGTCACTCTGGTGGTCCTGGGTTCAAGATGCAGGTCCAGTCCTTCTCACTCGGGCAGCAGGGCAACAGAGTAGCAGTCCTTCTTGCAGACCTTCACAGCAGAACTTCTGAATCTTCCACAGGTCCAGAGGTGTACTGAAGAGTTGGATCTGAGGGTCTATTATTTATACCTGGTGCCCACTTTGAAGTAGGAGAAGGTTCTAGAGGGTTTCACCCACTGAGATGTTTGGAATTTCCTGCCTCCCTGTCCTGGTCCCAGCGTGTCTGGGGTCACAAAAGACTTGTTTTAAACCCTTTGTGAGTATGCTTAGGCAGAGGCTTTGTGGTGTGCAATTGTGATAGGTGACAGGTCCTCCCCCTCATCAAGTCAGAGATGGCCCATCCTGCCACTATCTTTCCCCCTTTGTCTCACTGCCTGGGAGCAATACACAAAGGCAAACTGCCAACTAACCCTAGACATGTGACCCAGGATACATGCTGCGGGCACCAAATGGGTGAGGCAAGAAAATGCCAACTTTCTAAAGTGGCATTTTCAGAATTGCGACTTAAAATCCGACTTTACTATCAAAGAGGGTTTTAAATTACAATTTTTAGACACCAAACTTGAAATCCCCGCCTGCTCCCAATTGAAAGTTATGACTTAATAAATGTAATAGGTTAACCCAATGGTATCCTGTGGGACAGGCAAGCCTTGAAGTAGTGAAAAACAAATGTAAGAGTTTTTCACGACCAGAACATATAAAAGTTGAAAGTTCATGCCTAACCATCTAAATATACTGCACCCTGACTTATGGGCTATTTAGGGCCTACCCCAGGACTGACCTGTATGTATTAAAAAGGAAGGTTTAGACCTAGCTAAATATTTATTTTGCCAGGTCGATATGTCAGTTTAAAACTTCACGCTCAGGCTGCAATGGCAGGCATGAGACATGTTTAAAAAGCTACTTAAGTGAGTGGCACAATGAGTGCTGCAGGAACATTAGTAGCATTTAATTTACAGGCCCTGGGTGCATGTAATACCACTTTACTAGGGACTTATAAGTAAATTAAATGTGGCAATTGGGTTGGAGCTCATGTTTCCATGTTTAAAGGAGAGAGCACAAGCCCTTCAGCTCTGGTTAGCAGTGGTAAAGTGTGCCGAGTCCTAATGCCAGCAAAACGAAGACAGCAAAAACAGGAGGCTAGAAGGCAAAAAGTTGGAAAACCTTGCCAAGGATGTCAGGTCCGACAGTTGATCACTATTTCCAGCAACATGAACCTGCCTCACCATTTTAGTGATTGTTTTCTGAAAAAATATGGCTGATGCTCCTAAAACTGTTTTTTCAGACCGTATGGCTCTTGTGTGTGGGGAATTAAGATCCCCCACAAGGAGTGTGTCTACCTCCTTTATCCCAGACACAAGAACAAGGAATGCAGCATTTGTCACACCTTCTCTGCAAAGACTGATAGAGAAGCTAGATTACTAATATGGCTACAAAAGATCAAACTCAAGGGAGGTATGGCAACAACCTCCAGAAAGGCTCACAAGAGAGACCATTCTGTTGAACATTATCCTAATCATTCTTCACATGGAGAATCTTCGGTGATCCTATGAGGAAAAAGGAATAGGGGCACAGAGTTGACATACTCCACCAGAATCATCTGCTCAACCAATGTCACCAAGGCCTCAGACTTCAGACATCAACACCTCGAACCCTGAGAATAATACCTTCTTTAGGCAGTCCAAAAATGCCACCTAAATCTATTGATCCTCCACTGTCAAAGCCTATTGTTTCTCCAAATCATGAGGATATGTATTCTGATGAGGACCAGGAGGAGAGTCATATTCCTGAGGGTACCCACAGAGCATGGGTTCCAAATGGGATAATTATGTGGTACCATTACCTGCTCCACCTACTATGCCTGCAGCATATTCTCCATCTGAGGACCCGGGAGGATTTCATGCATTGCTGGAGAGAGCTTTGATGAGGTTTGACCTACCTCTACCCATAAAACTATCAGAATGCTTTCTATACAACTTCAAAAAACAAGCTCGAAAATCAGTTACGGCTATCTCGTGGATTGATTATATCTGGATGGAAGGTTTTCAAATAATGAAAAATCCAACAACTGTGGCAACCATTGTCTACGCCTGGACAAGAAATACAAGGCTCCTGACAATTCTCCAGCCTGCCTCAAAAGCTCCATTGTGGTGCAACCAGCAGAGAGAAGCTCAAGGAAACATTCTACTTCTTGCTCTACTCCATCTGACAGGGAGGGTAGAAGGTAAGACAATGTAGGAAAACTTTTTTTCGGCAATGGCTGCTACCACCATTAAGCCATACAATTTCTTGGCAATTTAGGTAAGATATGGCAGGCATATGTGGTCTGACCTAAATTCAATACTTTAATTCCTGCCAGAAGACAAACTAAATGAAGCAATGTCTATTCTTCAAGAAGGAGCGAGAACATTATCTTAGCTCATCAACACAGCCATGGACATAGCATTTGGGGTGGTGGGGGGTTGTCAACTTGCAGTCCCAGCTGTCCTTGGCTAGAAACAAATATTCTTGGCATGACTTATTATTGGGAAGCTTTGTTTGGGAAGCACTTCGATGACAACAATTCCATCCTCAACTTTATAGAACTCCTCCTCCAATCAGGCCCCCTGCAAAAAGTCTGCAACACAGCAAAGATTGCAGGAATCCTCCAGATGCCAGTTATGTTCCCCTGGCACTGGCCTCACTTTCTCCTCATTCCATAGGCGGGTCCTAGAGTTGGTGCGCAATGGACAAACCATAAAATAAGTTCACATATCTCCTACAAATCATCCTTTAAGACGTCTTTTCAACATCTTCGCTAGTTGCAATTAGAGATAAACTTGCTGCATCGAAAGGCAGCAATAAAACAGGTACTTTACTCCTAAGAAAACACGGATTGCTATTTGAATTTTTTCCTCGTAAGAGCGAAATCAGGAGGGGTTAGACCGATTCTCGATCTACGACAGCTAGTCAAATTCTTAAAGAAACAATCATTTTGCATGGTTACACTCCAAGAAATTCTTCAGCTACTAAACCAAGGGATTACATGACATCTCTGGACCTCCCAGATGCGTATTTCCATATTCCTATGAATCCTACTTACAGAAAATATTTAAGGTTCAAAGTGGCCAATAGCCATTATCAGTTCAGAGTCCTACCCTTTGGACTCAAATCTGTCCCACTTATTTTCACCAAATACATAGCCCCAGTGGCAGCTTTTCTCAGAATAACAAGAATCCCACCAAATTTTCCCATATCGAGATGAGTGGTTAATGAAAGATCCATCCTTTTGAGACAGCAGGAACTCTACAAGGGTTTGCCTTCAACACCCTAGACCTAACACTCAACAAAGACAAATCCTTCTTCAAACCAAGCAAAAAAATGAGTTTTATTGCAGCAGGATACTAGGATACTACAAACTGCTGCAATAAAATGAATTTTTTTGCTAATCCATTGTGCTTTGCACGCGTGGGTTTGTATCCCATCCTCGTCGCCAAAAAATTGTAGTAAAAAGGTCCACGCAGGTAGGTGTAGTTCAGGATGTTTTATTGTAGTTAGTTACAGGATATGTAGATCAGCCCCACCAGGAGCAGCCAGCATGCTGCTCAGCCCACTCTCAACTGTGACTTCTCCTCACAGGCTCCCAACATTCCTAAGCGCATCATCACTGCAACATTCCACTGACTGAGTAGATGGTAAAACATTAACATGGACAGGATACTAGGATACTACACAGTTCTTAACGTGTAACAATGCAAGGCTTTTACCGACAAAGAAAGAGTAATGAAGAGTTTTACTCTTGCCCACAAGCTCCTAAAAAGAGAGGCTATTTTGATACGCAGCTTCAAATCTTTCCTAGGGATGATGTCATCATACATCTCCTCGATTTCACATTGCCATCTTGAGATGAGACAGTTCCAAGAGGAACTGGACCATCAGTAGGCACAAGTCCAGGCCTCATTCGACAACATTGTCAGTATCACGAACAAGATGAAGGACGCAATACCATGGTGGACTCAGGAAGACTCAGGAAGACAATGTGTTGGTAGGACTAACATCCTCAACTCATCTCCCAGATTCGTGATGACTACTGATGCATCCCTTGAAGGCTGGGGAGCTCACCTCCAAGATTTGGAGGTCAATGAAAGGTAATCACCTCAAGAGTCCCAAATGCGTAACAACCATTAGAAGTTACAAGCAGTGGCATATGACCTTCAATCCTTCCTGACGACTATCGCAGGGTCATCAGTACTGGTACGTATGCATGGACAGTACAGCGAACATGTAATGCATAAACAAACAAGGATGAACAAGACTGTGCCTACTTTCCATGGAAGCACTGAAGATTTGGAGATGTACAATTAGATTACTTTGAGAGCAGAATATATATCCGCATCCAATGGGCCTACCCTCTGAGCAGAACGACAAAGAAGTGTCATGAATGGGAGATAAACGAACACCAATAGAGAACTATCTTCCAGAGGTGAAGAACTACAAATCCGGATCAGTTTGCAAACAACCAGAACCACAAGCGCCAAATCTACACAAGCAAATTCCTATAGAAGGCATCATGGAAAAATGGCTTTCAGATAGCATGGTCAGGAACTTTCACCTATGCCTTTTCCCCGCTTCTGGTAATACCAAAAGTCATAAGGAAGATGAAATTCCAACAGCGCCAGCATGGCCCAGAACATTCTGATACAAAGAGCTACTTTTCCTTTCAGAGCAGACCCACATTCCCCTTAGGCCACTGACCAAATTCTTGACTCTGCACAGAGGCTAGGTACTTCATCCAAAACCGAAATTGCTCATTTTATCAGCTTGGCTGCTGAAGACAATGAATATTATCTCCTAAATATTCCAGAAGATTGCAGAGTAATACTAGCCAAACCCAGAGCAGAATCAACAAATATGACCTATCTAACGGAATGGAAACACTTATTTTTCTGATAGAGACATTTAGCATAAGATTTCTCACCTTTTGAATATTCCCCAGGCGTTGGACTGGATCCGGAACCTTTTTAGCAGTACCTATGTGCTCCGGTAGGTGGCGCTGTGCAGCGCAGCACTGACGCTGTTCTGCTCTGGATATGATGTGCTGGCCGGTTTAGGCGCCACTCCCGTGTGCTGACATCAGTTCTTTTCTTTTCATGTCATCAGACTCTGATCCTAAGGCACCTCTTGTCTCTTTGCGACTCTTACCTTGCTTAAATAATTTGTTTCACAGTTTGCAAGTTACATGCCAGCTCAAAAACCACAGTTTGTAAGCCCTGTATGGACTGTTGCAAACAAATTTTTGTTACAGATCTTCACCAAATTCGCCTGTGGTGCCTGGGGTCGAGCCACGACTTTTAAGGCCTGCAGTGACTGCGCATCGATGAACCCGAAGGTCATTCGAGACCCCGAAGCAAAACTCTTCATCACCAAGCACCGGATGACCCGGTTATGAGACTGGTCTAAGTCGACAGTTTTGTTGCTGATCCTATTTGTGATTCAGAAGTCGTCAGAGTCGTTCCTGGGTCGATCTTCCTCTTGATCCAAATCCTTGGGTGCGTCGAAGAAAAAAACCCAATATATTAAGGTGGACTCAGCCTCTTCCGGCCATTCACACTCCTCTGAGAAGGTGTGGGGGTGGCACGATACATCTAAATCTTGCTCCCGAAGTCATTTGACTTCTGAGCCCATGCCGCAACTTGTTCCGGCACAACCTGAGTTTCCGAGGCCGTCCACCACTCCTAAGCGGATCAAAAGGTTCCATGCAGCCTTACTTCTACTCTTCGGATCCTTGCAGACTCTTACTCACACGCCAGTGTGGCCCCACGGAGCCAAGAGGTTCTGCACCTTGACTACCGCCGGAGGGTTCGTTCTCGGCGCCAGCTCGACCCTCCAAGCTCCTAACCGGACCGCCCCGGGCTCCACTCTTGACTTCTCCTCCGGAGCCATGGTCCCGACACATCAACTCCGAATCAGTTGACACTTGACAACTCAGCTCCAGTTGTCCTCCCTGATGTTGAGTCGGCGCTGGTTTCACCTCGATCAAAGTCACACTCGGCCGCGAATGAGTCTCCATTTTCCTCACTTGATCTGCCTTCACAATGACAACAGCAAACTTTGCATTCCCTGTTTTGGCATGGATTCGGATAGCGATTATGAATCGGGTGATGAGATTGGCCACACTTATCTGGTATAACAACCTGAGGTACGCTTGTGCCGTTGATGCTTGACTTCCAGCTCCCCACTTTGGAAGTTTGCACATCTACTGAGCCACTCGTTCCATTTAACGAGGCCCGTATGAATACTTTGTTGGGGCATGGGCCAAAACTTGCTCTGCCCCCACCCCTCTCCCCGGTCAACCGCTAAGTTACACAACGCCACCACCCAGCCTTGCATTTCTATCTGAGCACTCCTCAACTGAAGGTTTGATGGTGCAGGCGTCTGCAAGCAAGACTAATTCCAACACATTCCCAACGACTTCCCGCGATAGTCTAAATGGGTGTAGACGTTAGGGAAGAGGATTTTCTCATCCACCAGCTTGGCGCTCCGGTCAATGAATACCAGTTGCCTGCTGGGGAGGTATTCATACATCTTTTGGGACTTGGTGGCTCAAGTACTCCCATGTACTGACAATCCCACCCCCACTGGTCAAGGTCAGCAGGCCACCCAGTCAACTTCCTGCCCTGAATCCCTACCTGCCAAGCCTCTTTAGCGGGCCTGTGGAGCACAGTCACCTGGTGGTAGTCAGTGCCCGACAATTATTGCCGGGTTGGCAGGCCATAACATCGGACAGGTGGGTCCTGTAAATTGTGCGGAAGTACGCGTCTATTGTGTAAACTAGAAGTTTTTATCATGGAGTCTATGACATACAGTCTGGAGCTCAGATCAATGCTGTGATTCTGTAAGATAGTGAAGTTTGTATTCAACAGATTAAGTGATAAAGGTGGAAAAGGGAAGCTTGGATGGGTGTGAAATTAACAGATGCTGACTGTGAAATTAACCCATTTTGCTTGTGAGACCCACAGAGAATTTAAAGAGCCAGAACTGCATGGGTATGTTGACATGTTTTGTGTGAACGTTGTAGTTTAGCTTTAGATGTTTTTTTGCGCCCATATATCAGTAAAATAAATATCTCATTTATGCAAGTAACCTGACCAAATAAGGATTTCATTTCAGATTGAAAAGGAACGTTCCTATCTGGGAGGTTCTGAAACTCATATCAAAACTTCCCTTGAGCTATGTGAGCTACTTAGCCTATTCTATAACCTATAAACTGCCATCCATAATGCCCTTCAGTATTCCACTAGCCCTTAGCCCTTTTTCTTTCTCTTTAGGCCCTCTGGAAATCTCAGTTCTGCTCATGGGAATTAAATATACTCCCTGCTCAACTCTTGAGCCTTAAGTTTTTAAAAAATATTTGGCAGCATTGATCAGTTCTGCTCAGTACCACATACTTGCCATTTCCTAGTCAGAGGTATAAGCAAGTCGTCCTCATTAACCTTTTAAAAAAGCCTTGTTGGAGTTCCAGGCCTATTTTACTGCTTCAAGTAACAACCAAATAAATGGAGCACACAAATATAGTACCACTAATTACCTACATTCAGGCCAGGGAAATTCTTGACTATATTCAGGCAGGCTTTTTTGCTGACCTGGGATATAGAATTAGTATTGGTCCTCCAACATTAGATATTTGGATTTACTTGCTCTAGTATTCCCCATTGTCAGACGAGAACTCTCTGTATTTAATGTGAACATAACAGTGTCTCATACATTTCAAATAATGTTGAAACAACCACAGACTATATGTGGTCCATTCACCTCTTTATGCTACCCAAACTTTGGTTAGTGGGGTGAAAGGACTCAGAGCTCCAATTCCACAAGGAGGTTGAGCTGCTCATGTTTTCTACCATGGTCAAGCTCACAGAAAGAGAATCCTCAAAGCTCTCTGCTCTTCTCTTTAGATTTGCAACATATTTCTTCATTTTGGCATTCAGATCCGTTCATTGGGATTCCTCCCTCCACTGTCTTTAGGACGTAAATATTTTGTTTCTGGCCGTTTTGGTGTTTGGCTGGCTGGGCCCTTGGAACTCCTTCAGATGGCTGACACCTCTCTTAAGGCTTGAGCCTTATTGATCATCATTAGCAGGCCAGGAAGTTCAACCATGATGACCACCCACAATAAACGCCTGCTTTCCCTCCACAGATCAGGACATGTGGTGGGAATATATGAAATCTGCCAAACATTCAGTCACAAAATTCTGAAATACTGAGGCGCAGGAACCTTGGTAAAATTTCAGAAGGAGCTCTGTCCACTAAAAGTGCGCCCCCCTGCTGAGGTGAAGAAGCACAAGTTGCAGCTCATCAGAGCCTTTAAGGAAATTCTTTTGATCTCTACCACAAAACCATTTGAGACTGTTCCTAAGGTGCAGACACCTTTAGTGGGTAGAAGATTCCCTAAACTACATAGAAGGTCAGAGGGAAGCAGAGGTTAGGTTCCTCCTCCGTTTTGCAAAATAATATAACCAAACAATATTGTGAACTATGACACTACCTACTCTGAGGCTTAAATTGGATGTGCTCCCATAAGGTAAGCTGAACAAAATCAAAAGAGAAAATTCCTCATTGATACCACTATGAGTGTGTCAAGCATACTGCAGAATAAAATAGTCAACCAACAAATCAAACGTCTTCGTGGCAAAAATTGTATGTGGAACAATTCATGGAAATAACGAATGGAGGAAGTCCAAGACTAACATTGTCTTATTGATGACCATTCTGCCTATGTTGGCCATCAAGCATGCTATGCCAATGACAATCCTGCCATCCTTGATGCCACAGGTTAGGATTTCATTGATGGCAACACTGACGACGACTTCATTGATGAACACTACTTTGCCGATGGCGATTTCAGCTACAACTCTGTCTATTACTACTTGGCCGAAGACTTCAACAGTAACCATACCATCCATGGCTACTTCTCAATGAAACTGTCATTGACGGCTTTAGTCAGAGTGATACCCCCAGAATACTCTCATTTGCAGCATGTCTTTATTACAGACCATTTCACCAGTAATGATAACTTGAGTACTGTCTACACAAAAACTAGAGAATTCTGCCTTTGGCCCAGATGCCAGCAGGCTGTACAGTGACCAGGAGGAACGCATCATAGATTCCATGGACTCTCATGTTTTAATGATGTTCAAGCAACAGATCCTTATGACCTAGACATTCACTTTATCCCTAGTGATTCACAGAATGAGCAAATGTATGTACACCCCTTAGATTATGCCGAACCTGCATATCCACAGTCTTCCATGCTTCAGGTGCCAGCGGACTTCCTTGAGAGCTTGAAACATATATTGGAGAATTTTTGTGACAGACTACTGTCACTTGGCTACTACACACATCCACTAGTACCTTACTGTTCTCCATCTCAGCCAGTTGTACAGCCAGCTTCTTTTCATCCTGGTCTTCCGAGCCACATAGAGCTTATTTCAGCAGCTGTAATCCCACCAGAAAAGGTAGCAGCTGTGATCCCACCGGAAAAAGTGCCACAGCAAGTACCTACGGATTTGCCACCTACTGAGCCTCTGGCAAACGACCATATCTCCCTCCAGAAGAGAAAGACGAATAACATCACCATGACTAATATCTGACATCTAGATAAAGGTGCCTGGAGGTGGTGGCGATCATGATCAGGACAGCATTCTGCCAAGTGAAACATCACCAGAATTTGATGATCACATTATAGTGGATGAACCAAGTCCTGAGCCACAACCTAAAGACTCCCGCTATGATAATCATCGGTTTTACACCCTCATTGAAATGAAATCACACAAATTCAATCAACCTACCTCTGGTGTGAAATAGACACCTTTCCTTTTCAACTTCAAGGACGGGTCTTGGAGGTCCATCAGGGCCATTGCATTATTCCACTATTTATGAGAGGAAGGATTGTCCTTCAGGAAGAACCCAGCCACTGACATGGCATCCACTGCCAAAGAAGATAAGAAGTACAAACCAGCTAATTGAAATTTAATCTGCCTTCCAAATCAAGTAAAGATCAAGTCAGTCATCTAAGTTGCTGCTCAGAGAAGACCCCAGAAACCATCTTCACATTGCTTGGTCTTCCATGAGAGAAAGAAGGCTGCTGCCTTGACACTGCGCACAAAAAATGCGACTTCCAAAGAACATCTTGGAAAAGTAAACCTGGCCTCAGATTGTAGAAGTTAAAGTACAGAAAAGGCATTATAATGCAGCAGATCTTTATGTCATAAAAGTGGGACAAGCATATTTTAATCTTGACATTTATTGAGATAGAGACCATGACGAACACATGCAGAAAGTACCTTAATGCTTAATGCTCCCACTCCTTAGCTCTAGAGCCCTCTATGAGGGGAAGGAAGTTGCTATAGCTCTGGATTCCATAAGCAAGTCTTTAGGCCTCTACCATTGTTAAGTATTGTTTGAGAGTAGACCTCTTTGTATCTTAAAAATACTGAATGCAGTTGCTCCCATATTGAAAATTCCTTTTGCCATAGTGTTATTTGTCGTTTTTGTAGTCGGTGGCTAGGGAAGGGGCTTTCAGTCACGCCAGCCATACTCCAGCAACAAGACCAAGCAAGTTCAGCAACCTCTGCGTGGTTGTGGCCATGACTCGTTCCGAGCTGGTGGGTCAGGCGTCCAGAGGTCGGGTCCGGTCAGACCCTCACCCCCCTGCAGCCTCAGCTTCCAAACCTTCCTAGTCTGGTCCTTCAAGATCATGGGCGGCCAGTTGGTGGAAGGATCAGCCATCACATCCACTACTGGCAAAACATCACTTCAGACAGGTGGGTTCTCCAGATAGTTTGAAGGGGCTACTCCCTCCCCTTCGAGCCTACCTCTCCCGCCATGCCTCCAACGTTAAGCCGGCTGATGGAGGATCACATGACTTTGCTTCAGGAGGAAGTCATGACTCTCTTGGCCAAGGGAGCCATAGAGAGGGTTCCAGTGCCAAAAGTAGGAGGCTGTGGTGGTTATTCCTGCTACTTTCTGGTCCAGAGGAGGACAAGGGTCTTCGTACTATCCTAGATCGGCAAGCCTTCAAATACTTCCTCAAAAAGGAAAAGTTCAAGATGCTCACTCTAGTTCAGGTCTTGTCTGCCCTGGACCCAGGAGACTGGATGGTAACGTTGGACTTGCAGGATGCCTATTTTTACAATCCTGTCTTGCTCATCGAAGCTACCTGCGGTTTACGGTAGGTCATGAGCACTTTCAGTTCACCGTGCTCCCCTTTGGCCTTACCAGCACCCCTCAGGTGTTCACCAAGGTGATGGCGGTGATCGCAGCTCATCTACGCAGATCAGGGGTGCCAGTCTTCCCCTATCCCAACGACAGGCTGTTGAAGGCTGGCTCACCCCAGGCTGTCATCTCCTACCTCCAGACTGCGGCGAACTGCCGGCATTCGCTGAGGTTCACTGTCAATGTGCCGAAGTCACACCTGACTCCCTCTCAGAAGCTCTCTTTCATCGGAGCTGTTCTGGACACAGTACAGTTTAGGGCCTATCCTCCTGAGTGGTTAGTCCAGGATATTCAGGTTATGATACCGATGTTTCAGCATCTATCCTGGATTTAGGTGAGAATGACTCTGAGGATGCTGGGCCTCATGGCCTCCTGCATCCTGCTAGTGACACATACCAGATGGCATATGCAGGCTCTGCAGTGGGACTTGAAGTTCTAGTGGACGCAGCATCCGGGGAATCTCTCCGACATGGTCCAGATCTCGGAGGGAACTACACAGGACCTGCTGTGGTGACCAACCGCGATTGGGTCAGAGGCAAACCCTTCACCCTTCCCCAACACGACCACACAGTAGTGATAGATGCGCCACTCCTGGGATGGGGCGGCCATTCGGGAGAGCTGGAGATCAGAGGACTCTGGTCTCCGGCGGAATTCGGGCTCCACATCAACTTGCTGGAGCTCCAAGCGATTCGCTTGCAATTGAAAACCTTTCTTTCTTCAATCAAGGGAAAGCTGGTTCAAGTGTTCACGGACAACACCACCGTCATGTGGCACTGCAACAAACAGGGCGGGTGGGGTCGTGGGCCCTTTGACCAGAGGCCCTGTGGCTCTGGACATGGCTGGACATATCTCTGGTGGTTCAACACCTGGCAGGTTCTCTGAACGCCAGGTCGGACAAACTCAGCCGTCGATGCCTAGTGGATCACGAATGGCATCTCTATCCAGAGGTAGCGCAAGGTCTCTTTCAACAGTGGGGAGAGCCTTGGTTAGATGTGTTTGCCTCTGCCGAGAACGCGCAATATCAGCAGTTTTGTGTGCTGGAGTTTCCAAAGCGGCTCTCGCTCGGAGACGCTTTTCATCTCGAGTGGAGCTCAGGCCTCCTATACGCCTTTCCGCCCATACCACTCCTGTCCAGTGTGCTCAAGAAGATCAGGACCCTAGTCATTCTTGTGGCTCTGGATTGGGCACAGAGAGTCTGGTATCCAGAGCTTCTCCAATTGAGCATCGATCCTCCAATCAGGCTGCCACCTCTGTAGGATCTTCTGTCGCAGCAGCAGGGGAGGGTCCTCTACTGAACCTGTCAACTCTACGCCTTCTTGCGTGTAGATTGAGCAGCGGCAGTTGATAGCATTTTACCTTCCTCCCGAAGTTTGCAGTGTTATTTTGGCAGCCAGGCTGCCCTCCACCAAGAACGTGTACGCCTGCCGGTGGCACAAATTTCTAAAATATTTTACAGAAAGGTCTATTGATCCTCTTTCTGCTACCGTCTCTCAAGTTTTACCTTTTATTTTGATCCTTGCCCAGCAGGGCTGTGCACTGGGCACTCTGAAAGAGTACCTTTCCGCCCTGTCTGCCTTCGTGAGGCTGCCAGACCAACCCTCTTTATTTAAATCTCCCATTGTAAATAGATTATTCAAAGGCCTTATACATATGTTCCCACCTTCCCCTTTCATTATGCCTCAGTGGGACCTTAATTTGGTTCTCACCTTTCTGATGTGTGCTCCATTCAAATCTCTGCACAGCTGTCCCCTCTGGCATCAAAATAACCTTTTTAGTGGCAATCACTTTTGGTAGGAGGGTGAGCAGATTGCAGGCTTTGTCATCCAAGCCTCCTTACCTGTCAATATTGCCTGGTAAATTGGTGCTTCCCACTAGGGCATTTTTCCTCCTGAAAGTGGTAAGACCATTCCATGTGGGGCAATCTGTCACCTTGCCCACTTTCTACGCTCCTCCGCACCCCTAAAGAAGGGGAGCGGCTCCACCATCTGGACCCAAAAAGAGCGTTGTTGTTCTACCTTGACCACACTAAAGAGTTCCGGGTGGAGGACAAACTATTTGTGGGGTACGTTGGAGCGAAGAAAGGTTGTGCAGTACAGAAGAGGACTTTCTCGCAATGGGTCATCCTCTGCATCAAAATTTGCTACGCTCTGAAAGCAGCCTCCTGAAGGCTTAAGGGCTCATTCCACCAGAGTTAAGGCTGCTACCACGTCATTGCAACGTGGAGTTCCAGTCCTCTACATTTGTCAAGCAGCAGCGTGGCCATCCCTGCTCATGTTTACCAATCACTACTGCCTGGACAGTCAAGTCCGCAGGGGCTGGCTTATTGGCCTCTATGTCCTGCAGGTCTTCCTGGTCTGAACCTGTCTGCTGTCCCTTATCCGGGGATTGTATTGCTTGGGTATCTATTCAAAGGTAAGGAATGTGCAGCTAGATGTCTATCAGATGAACAATGTACTTACCTTAGGCAACGCCCTATCTGGTGAAGACAGAATCTAGCCGCAAATTCCTTATTACCCACCCAACCTACCCGCACTGTGGACAGGTTTCTAGGGTCAGGGCTGATTCCTTTCAGGGCCCTAGTTGTTCAGAAACACACCAATGTCAGTGCACTTCATGGCTCTGCTCTTCTGGCGTGGAAAGTCATGAAAAGTAACTGAAGTCAGCAAGCCGAGGTGGTGCATAGGTCACATAGGTGACGTGGACGTCACAATGGCGCAGACAACACCGAAGACATCAAGCGGAGCCGACTGGCGCGTAGGGTTGTTGCTCAAAGAAAAATCTTCTGAATCCAGTCTGATGCCTGGGAGATTCAAAGGTAAGGAATCTGCAGCTAGATCATGTCTCTACCAGAGAAAGGTAAGTAACTTGTCCAACATTCTGTAAGATGAAGATTTTTAGTGAGATCAGACTTGAAAATGTATATCAGTGTTACCAATTGACAAAGTCCCTCAGTTTTTAACCTCATCCTAAAA
The DNA here is from genome assembly GCA_963921515.1 of Calotriton arnoldi. Lineage (NCBI taxonomy): Eukaryota > Metazoa > Chordata > Amphibia > Caudata > Salamandridae > Calotriton > Calotriton arnoldi. The sequence goes on along the minus strand of CAWUFW010007773.1, from coordinate 390,624 downwards.
AACATTTTCATGACATAGTATTCTACACACTCTTCCCACTGGTGATACTGAAGACTAACCCAAGCTAAGAAGCAAGAAGTGGCTAGGTCACACTAACAGGAACCTCATCTCAGTTGCTTACTGCAGATTCCCTCTAGTGTATTCCATTGTCATCCATAGAATGTGCAAGTGTGGTTTTTCATATTATGTGGGAATTGGTTGGCCACTGCCCACTGGATCCTCCAGATCATTAGTAGATTCAATCCTCCGATTCATGCACTTTCCAACCAACTCATTCCCAAAGCAGGAAAATCTTTAGGAGCAGTATGGTTCACTAAAAGCCTCAGAATTCAAAAACAACAATTGAATAAACACTTACGACAATTAAGAACTCAGGGCTTATCCTCCACCCAAGACCAACTGCTTCTAATTTCCAAAGTCAGAAAAGACCTTAAAAGATCAATAAAGGCGGCTAAGAAAACTTTCCATGAACAACTTTGGGCGAAACTCCATTACTCCTGCAAACAAAGAGACTCCAAGCTCTTCTGGGAAATCATTAACCAGTTAACCAATGGCAGGAACCGACACCACAACTTGGACATCATGGAGGAAACATGGAGAGCCCATATTGAATTACTATACAACGAAATTCCACTCCCAGGTATCGTTGATTGTGGCTTCCAATCAAGAAACGGAGTTGTTGCCAGAGATCTAGTAAAACATGACTCCCCCTCTGATTCACCAGACTTTCCTCCGCAGATCTTTAACGAACAAGTCTTAAAAACAATAAAAACTTAAAAACCGAGGGTGCCCCTGGGCCCAACGGCCTCCCAAACGCCTTGTTTCGGCACAATCCCCCATTCTGGGCGAACTATCTGACTCCTCTTTTTCGGATATCTTAGCCTCTAATACGATCCCTGACTCCTGGAGGGGAAGTATTCTAAGCCCAATATACAAGTCGGGTTCCCGTTCTGATCCCTCAAATTATAGATTGATTGCGTTAATTGATGTGGAGGCAAAAATAAATGCATCGAACCTGCTGGCAGACTTAGAGGACTGGGCGGCTCGAATTAACCTTATTCCTAATACGCAAACCGGATTTAGGGCTGGGATGGGCACTCTTACGAACATTTCTGCTGTAACCCTCCTAGCTAATCGAGCCCTCGCAAAATCAAGGCCACTGTATGCATGTTTCATCGACCTTAAAGCGGCCTTTGACAGGGTCTCAAGAGCCAAGCTATGGACAAAAATGTACAACTGGGGGGTTCCAGCCAAGTTGCTGGAGGCCATAATCAACTTGTATTCTCAGACGTGGGTCCAGATCAGGAAAGGAGACGGGCTCAGCATAACTAAGAAGATCTACACTCTTAACGGGTTAAAACAAGGGTGTGTGCTGGCGCCCTGTCTTTTTAACATTTACATCGCTGATCTGGACGAGCACCTTAGGTCAATTCAATCTGACCCTCCGAAACTTGGCACAATACCCACACCTAGTCTTCAATATGCGGACGATATCGTCTTACTAGCGCAAACGCCAGTTGGTTTGCAACGATTAATCACCGAACTTGGAGCTTATACCACCTCGGTCCAACTAACCATCAATCACCAAAAATCAAAGGTGATGCGCTTTATCAAACACCGTAAAGCCGATCGTAAATTTAATTGGACCTTGGACAAGCGCCCTTTGACCGAGGTGGATTCGTACAAATACCTAGGCTTTCAAATTGACCGCAACCTTAATTTCAAGACACATCTGGACCAAGGTCGCACGAAATCTAAACAGCTGCAGTTTGCCTTTAAAATCTTAAAAACAAGCTCGCAGGCGGCTCCACTGGTCACCTATTAAAGGTTATAGCAGCAAAATTCTTGCCCTCCATCTCATATGGTACAGAAATCTTGAACGGCAAAAACGCCACAGGTCTGAACCTAGCACAATCAATGTTTTTCAGGAAACTGTTTGCAATCCCCCGCCATATTTCGCAAGCTCAAATCCGACTTGAGTATGGTCTAAGAAACCAGATCCCTGATAGACAAGGTGCATTAGTCAAGTACTATTGGAGGATGCGGGATGCAGAGGATAGCACGCTCACCCATCATTGTTGGGTAGAAATTGAAAAGCAAGCCAGGCTTAAAAATTCAATCTTCGAAGTTTTGAAGGCTTCGCTCTCTGCACTGAAGCTAGAGGAGGCCTGGCTCACTGCTCCTACCTACCCTGGCTTTAAATCTGTGGTCAACAAAGCCATAAAACGGTGTTCTTTATCACTAGATAAAACAGCCCTAGCAAAAAAAAACACGCCTGGACCGTGATACAGACATACCAGAGGTTGCAACCCCAACCTTATTTGCTAGACTATTTTCCGTTTTAAAAAAAGCACTTCTTCATGCTACTAAGGCTTGGGTCATATCCATCAAAGGACCTAATCCCGAAATGGAAATACCCATGGCAATCAAAGGAATGCCGCCTATGCGGAGTAGGGGATGAGTCCTTACTGCATTTAATATGCATCTGTCCTGCTCTATTAGAAACACGCAAAACGGACCTTCGGGAGGTCTTTAGGAAGGACCAAATAAGAACTTGCAGAGCAGCAGTGATTCATTGTCTCAGGGGCTCATCAATCCCACTGTCCTGCAGAGCTATAAACTTTTTGAAAAATGCGGCAAAAGAACTGGCCAAAATAGAACCCGCCAACCAACTCAAGTAGTGCTAGAACATTCGGCTCTGAAATCCTACTACTGCCCTGCTTACATGTTAATATTTTTAAAAAATATCGCTTTTCTACATCTTTTAAAAAAATATAACAAATGTATATTCTTGTATGTTTTACCCATGGTGGTTTTTCCACCCGTTTATGATTTTTTTAATGAAATCAAATAAAAGTATATTTGACTTGACTTTCTCTTTGTATTTCACTTGCGGTGAACTACCACTTCCACCTACCCCAAGGAGAAGTTCTCATGGCAGTTCCAAGTGAGTGCAACACTTGAATCCTTTCAGCACTAACGGTTGGTAAGGCACTGCATCCTATCCTAAATCTATATTCTAAACAAGCTCCTAAGGAATGAGAAGTTCAAAAATAGTAGTTTATGAGCTATTGTTCAGTGGCATTCAGGATGAAGATTGACTTGCATAAATATTTTCACATCTAAATCATGCCTGCTCTCAACCTCTACCTTTGATTTGTTTGTGGGCAAAGAACTGTAGTATACAGTGATTCTTATTGAATTTGTATTGGCTTTCTGAGACTTCGCAGTGGCTCATGCACCTCAGGTAATATTGGCCTAAATTTATCCATATGCAGGTCGGATAATTTGCTAGTGGAAAGGCACCACAGAAGTCTAGGAGACTTTGCCTTCCCTTCTAGTACTGTTATGCATAGAATAAATTTATCTCTGGAGCCATTGTTGTCTTCAAGGAACTACTGCTCCTGCTAGCTGTCAGAAGATTGGGCCTGTCACTTAAAGATTTGGACGTGAAAAATTTACAGATGTCTAATTTTTATGCCTATGTTTTGGATAAATGCAGTAAATGTGCCTAAGGTGCAGATCATGAACGGAGACCTTTTTTTTTTTTGCATCAAATCATTTTTGAGTTTTAAAACACAGTAACATAACAGGATCGCAATTCACTAGAGGCACATGCCTTGATAGTAATAATATACAGTAAATACCAAAGGAGGGAGTGGAGAGTAGGTGTCCTACACAAACACCTGGGGTGGATTCGACCTCCCCTTACAATTACTTATAAACAAAAAGGATCCACCCAAGGGGGATTGCGATAGATGATGTCTGATCATGGGTCAAGTGTGTTTCCTACATTGGTGGGAAGCACATCGTGTTTCTTAAATACCCCTCACACACCAAAAGGGCCCTTGGTGTTTTGCAGGTCACGATTGCTACATCTGGAGTAATTTTGCATACCTGATGATTTTTATATATTGTTTCTTTTTCAGATTGAAATTAAGGAATTACCTTTTCTCAAATCAGATTGAGACCATTGTGTCGTTTTTGTAGCTTTTATTATCTGTCTACACATAGCATCCAAACACTGTTGACATTGTCACACATGTCATGTGCTTCGAAACATGTTGACACACACAGGAGGTCTTGTACATTAATACAACACACCTCCACCTCACATTTTTTAACAATACCGGCACCAAGGCATATTCAACTTTTTCTACTCCATAGGTGCTAGGTATTTTTTAACATTCACTTATCACTCACTCCTGACCCTACCACTCACCCTCTCTCACACTACACATAGTGGAAACATCAGTGCTCCCGCGCATCCGCGGGTAGTAGCACGCCGCGTTCCGTAGAGGGACGCAAAGACCCCTATGATGAAGCATGACACCAAAGGCCCTTTTGGTGTGTGAGGGGTATGTAAGAAACACGATGTGCTTCCCACCAGTGTAGGAAACACACTGGACCCATGATCAGACATCACCTTTTAGTAATAATATACATCTTGCATCTTGTTTCTCAATTCAAGCATCACAAGCGAAAGAAAAACAGAAGAAATACTGCTATCCCCTACAAATCCCAAAACGATCCACTTATGACAGAGGAAGCTTATATCATCATTCATTACACATTTAATTCTAGCTTGTAAAGTTAAAATCATTTACATGTTTTATGCATGTTTCACTAATTATATCCCGGCCAGAGCATAACATTTTAGCCTAAACACCAAACAAGTTCATGGCAGGTAGGTGTGATGGGCAGGATAAAAGGGGGACACCTCTAGGAAGATATTCTGTCTATTAAGATCAGAGGGACTCAAAGCTTTTGTAGGTATCAGCATTACACAGGCGAAGACCCTCTCCATTGCCAGTATGTTTCAGTGTATATAGAACCACAGTTGAACGGGGGAGATTCTGCCTTTTTCCAGTGTGCTTCCAGCGTGATCTTAGCAGCTTCTGAATATTTCCACAGTATTGAACAATCAGAAAGAGTTTGATATTTTCGGGTAGGATAATGAAGACATGACAAGACAAACCCTGGTGTAGCTGGAATGGGGTACCACAACACCTTTTTCATGTGCAACAGAATTTCATTTAAATATGGCTTAACATATGGACAATTCCACCAGATGTGCCAGATAATCCCCATTAGTCCACACCCATTCCAGCACTCGGGATTAAGTGTGAGGTAGTATTTCGCTAATTTTGTAGGGTACAAGTACCAATGAAATATGACTTTATAGTGAACTTCCCTCCCAGCCACTGAGTGAGAATATTTATGTATATCCTTCCATAATGTCATGCATTTGACTTTGGTGACTGTATCACCCAAAACATTATCCAAGAAGAGCTTATACTACAATCTAGTTGAGGGTGCTGCCTTCATTAGGAATCCTCAGAAGCACTTTATACAACCTTTCATACTATCTGCTAATTGTAAAAAAAATGTAATTGAGGTCAGTTCCCTATTAACTGGATCAGATCTAGGGCAGTAAAACCCTAGTGTTCAGTTTTATCTAGATAAAATGTTGTTTTACAAGTTTCAAATGGCAATATCTAAAAACCTCAAAACATGTCAGAGAAAGTGAGGCTTCCATCTTCCAGCCATGCGTCAAATGGGCCAGACTTGAATGCAAGTATAAAAACAAAGTTTTAATGTATGGGAGCATATGGGCAGGAAACCATAGGGAGTTGAGATTTGCTCATGACAGTATCTCACACCGTAAAGGTAGTTTTTTTTATTTTTGTAGGCATACTTAAATAGGCATTATTTTTGCAGGCATACTTAGATAGGCATTGCGGACCCTATCATGTTTTGGCTTCCTCAATAACTCCCACAGATATCGGCCAACTATTGCTCTATCCATGTTGAGCCAATGTTTATTGGTCTCTCGAGGCGATAACGTGCATTTGTGCTGCCCTGTAGGAGACTGAAATCTGGGAGGGCCAGTCCTCTATCTGACCTTACTGCTCTTAAAATGTTTGTAAGAAAGCCTATCTTGCTTTCCCTGCCAAATAAATGTTAGGGTCAGTTGCTTAAGGGCTATGAAGAACTCCCTCCAAATCAGAATCAGAAAAGGCTGAAATAAGTATAACATCCTAGGCAGGACACTCATTTTAACAGAACTTATCCTGCCCAGCCATGAGAGGCATAGTCGTGACCATCTCTGAATATTTCTGAGTAATGCACATAGTAGGAGGGGAAAATTTGCCATGTAGAAATCGTTTGGGTTGGGAACTAACTAAATCCCCAAATAATTGCTCAAGGTCCCAGTCCACCTAAACGGAGGCGATGGATATTTCATATTCAGTTTGACCAAAGGTAATTCCCTCTGTGTCCGTATCAGTTGTAAAGTATGCTACCAGAAGCTCTAGACTGAGAGCAAATAGGAGCGGAGACAAGAGGCACCCTGCCTTGTACCCCTTGAGAGAAAAAGGGTCCAGATGCCTACCATTTACAATAACCTTGGACATCGGTCCCCAGTAGCTAGCCATCACCATTGCTATGTACTCTGGGCCAAACCTGTGTAAAGTCTTCAATAGGGAAGGACCAGTCCACCTGATCAAAACCTTTTTCAGCATCTAAAGATAGTAAAATAGCTGAGATATTCTTCTTTTTACCTTTCTCTATCAGGTGGACAGCCTTACATATTTTGTTGTTTTTATCAGCCTTTGATGAATGCCTATTGTTCCGGGTGTATTAGGTCTGGCAATAGGAAGTCTATTCTGTTGGCCAAAATGTGTGTTTATATTATAGTGTCTAAATTCGATAAAGCAATTGGTGTATATGAGGCGCATTGTGTGGGATCTATCCCTGGCTTCAGAATTTAGGGGATAAGGACCTCGAACATTGTAGGGGGGACATCCTGCTGTCTAACGCTACCTCATTGAAGAGAGTTGTGAGCTGTGTAGTTAGGGGCAAGGAAAAGGTCTTATAGAAACTGCTAGTCTATCCATCTGGACCTGGAGCCTTATGTTGCTTGATTGTTTAATAACTGTCTTCACTTCCTGCCTGTAATATAGGCCTCTAGAACGTTGTGGTGAAAGGGGGAGAGTCTAGGCAACTTAACATTCTCCAGAAATGCTGCCTTAGAATCCACCTATGTGTTCTCACCCAGTGTATAGACTTAAATAAAAGGCACAAAATGCCTCTAGCTTCTCCTTCTTAGAGATCACCTGTTTGGGTGGAGATTTTGCTAATATAGTTCTGCTCTCTTTTTTGGTGAAGCTACCTAGCCAGAGGTGTCCCCACTTTGTTCCCTTCATCACCTTTAAGCAAAGGGAGGGCATGTTCTGCTTTATTAGTTAAAATCACATTTAGTTATAGTGCATTGTGTTCTTTTTCTGCTGCCAGCAGCTTGGTCTCCAACAGAGAGTACCCCTATACATTTGCCTCGTGTAGCCGTCTGAAGGCATTCCAGTTACAAGAACTAGTATCTTCAGGCTGATAACGTTTACAGTATTCAATAATATGCTTATGTAGTTCCTCTTGTTGTGCTCCTGCCACTATTATTAAAGATCCAGCAACCACAAATGATGCCTCCACCGGGGCGTGGTCTGAAAATGTAATGGCATGTATCTTAAAATATGTCAGTAGGGGTATGAGCACTTGACTGATCAATATATAGTTAATTCTAGAGTAGCTCCTGTGAGAGTATGAGAAAAATGTGCAATCTATTTGGATGGGAAGTTGACTTTCACATGCATCTAAGAGGCCAAGTGTTTTTAAAACAGTCTTTACTGGTCTGAGCATAAGCCCAGAGTGTTTTGAGGATGTGTGCAAGAGATCCATGTGGGGGTTTCAGGCTTCATTAAATTCCCCAGTCAAAATGATTTCCACTTATGCTAATGCAGCCTTAGTATTACGAAAGGCTAGGAGGTACTTTTCTTGGACTGAGTTGGTGTAAACCATAGCAAATTTGATCATCTTGCCCTGTAATTGTCCCAACACTGTAACATAGCAACCTTCTTTATCAGACTTATATTCTACTGGTTGAAATCTCAGTGATCTATGAAAAACCACAGTCACTCCATTGTGTTTTGTTCTCGCTGAATAATGGTATCCCATGGGAAAGTGTTTGTGAAGTAGAGGTGCTCATTTTGCCTTTGCAAATGGGCCTCCTGTAGGGCAATCACCTCTAAGTAACCCTCTTGAATGTAACAACAGAGTTTAGCATGTTTGTTTGGTGCATTGAGTCCTTTGGTGTTAAGGGAGGTTAGCATGAAGAAGCTTGAAGAATATAATGGTACTTGGAGCATACCGCTAATTAGAGGGATCATAGTAACCCCAATGAGCTTCAAAATGCTTCTGTCCTCCAGGAGATGCTCGCAGCTTTCGAACTGGCCCTCCCCACCCCACAATACATAAAAAGGCCTTGACTTTGCTATGTCCAACCTCCTGTGAAGGTGTGTGATTGGTGTGTAAGCATATAAAGAAATAACTGGATCTTGTAACAATAACAATGTAAACATTAAAAAAAACTATAGGTCACTATATATCCAAATGTGTCCCCAAAGGGCTGTAGTGTAAATCCCGCCTAGGGTGAAATGAACATTATGGCGAAGACCACCTTAACTATTATTTAAGTTTGCCTTTGGAAATTAACAGATTATAAGCATATGCTTGACTAATCAGAAGCTGAAATGTAAGAGAGAACAAATAGAGCCCAATGTATACATCTCATGAACTGCAAGGCACCTAAGAAGTTCAAAGGAGTCTCTTTAAGTTTATTCTACGGCGACACTTCAGTGCTCAAAGTAGGAAAATAATCGTCATAGGTTCTAGCTTGAAAAGATCAATCATGTTTTTATTTTGCTTGCCATTGCATGCTTTTACCCTCTCAATGGTTTCGGGACCTCTGAGTCTTCCACTGCGGGATTTCATTTTGCTCTTCTTCTCTATTGGTTGTATTATCTCCAGTTGGGGTGTCAGTGTTAGCGGAAGGGACCTTTATAAAGTTCCCAGGAAATTAGCTGCTGTATGGGATTTCAAAAAATGATGCGATTTCTCTTTGTAGTTGAAAGCGATACCAAAGGGATATGTCTATCGATTCGTACGTGGTCGGCCCTCAGCCTATCGATGTTAGATCTAAATTGCTGTCTCATCAAAAGGTGGAAAAAGTAACGTCTTGATACAAGGGACATGTCACGTCCTGAAATGACACACAGTCCATACCCCTGGCCTGGGCCAAGATAGCTTAATTTGTTTTAAAGCGGTTTAGCTTAACCAGGACATCTAAGTCACTTCATCCCTGCTGTCTCGTGGGGTCCCACTCTGTTAGCTCTGTCGATGTGGACATCAGGAAGATCGTCACCCAACAGCATAGAGAAGAGCACAACCATAAAGACCCCTATGTCCATGTCCACCCGCTCCACACCCTTCTCCAGATTGTGAATTCAAATGTTGTCCCTCCTGGATTGATTTTCCAAATCCTCACCTTTGATAATTGTCGCTCTTAGGAGATTTTGTTTATGGTCAACAGTTTCTCGTTGAGTCTCCTGTCTCTTTTGCAGGGAGTTGAGTCTTACATCCAGATCTCTTCAGGTCTTAAAGACAGATATCGGGGGTAATCCCTTTTCGGATCACGCATATATTGGGCTTGTACTTGGGGGCGGGGGGGGAGCAGAGAGCGGCCCAGGTGGCAGCTGGACCGCCTCCTCCTCCAAGACCAGGATTGGGTTAAAAGCTTCAGAGAATGGATTTCCGAATACTTCAAGATCAATGACAACACCGCAGAACCTTTCTCTGTGTGGGGCAGGTCCAAGGCGGCAGCTCGTGGACAAATAATTGCCCATTCGGCTGCCCAGTCGAATGCTCGGAAGCTTAAAATAGCTGAATTGCAAACAGCGGTCGAAAAGGAGTATGCCCTTCAGATTCAGCTGCACCCTAACCAACTTGAGCAGGCAAGAACAGCTCTGAGGGACTTTTTGTTTTAGAAGAGATTTGTAGCTCTCAACTCTATCAACAAAGGGTCTACGAAGATAGCCAGCTAGTTGGTAAACTCTTGGCTAATTCGACAAGAAAAAAACAAGAAGCAGCTATAATATCAAAATTGCTTGACCCTAGGACTGGTCAAGAAGTTGTCAATGGTGACGAAATTCCACAGATCTTTTTAAAACATTTCCAGCAACTTTACTCCACAGAATATTCGGTGGGGGAGGAGTCAATCCAGGATTATTTCACGAATGTGAATATTCCTAGACTCTCAGATAGCCGGATTAACCAATTAGGATCTGATGTGGAATCCGCCGAGATTTTGGCATCCATTAAAGCCACAGCCGGGGCCAAAGCGTGTGGTCAGGATGGCTTCCCTATCGAATTTTATAAAACTTTTTCAAAAGAATTAACTGTACCTTTGAAAAAATTATTTAACTATATTAAAAAGGGTGGTCTGGTACCTGCATCTTTTAAAGAGGCGATAATTGTGTCCTTTGTTAAAAAAAGATAAAAATCCTACGGATGTTAATTCCTACAGGCCTATTAGTCTCTTGAATTCGGATTACAAGATTTTAATGAAAGTTTGGGCTGAGCGTTTTTCATTCGCCGCCCAAGAGATAATTCATAGAGACCAGACTGGTTTTATAGCAGGCAGATCTATGGCGGCCAATACTGAGTTTTTAATACAGGCCTTGGACTATTTTAATACCAATTTTATTCCGGCATGTATTATGATGGTTGATGCTGAGAAAGCATTTGACTTGGTTAACTGGAGAACTCTGTTTTTTGCCCTCGGTCAATTTGGCTTTCCTTTCCAGGTCATTTCCATGCTACGTAACATCTATCAGGGGGCTTCGGTAGTAATAAATTTGAAACGTTCAGGTACCATAAAAATAAACCGGGGGACAAGACAAGGCTGTCCGCTTTCGCCATTGCTTTTTACTTTTTTATAGAGCCTTTGGTAATTAAAATGCGAAATAATGCTGCTATTCAACCTCCAATCTCTGGCATGGCAAAGTTGAAACTTTTTGCGGACGATATCATTTTATACTTGATGCCCAATAAAGATAATCTAGAAATGGTATTAAGGGAATTTAGGAATTTTGAGTTAATTGGCGGCTACAAAATAAATTCTAACAAAACCGAAGTTCTCGCCCTCAATACAGACTTAAGTTTCTCTCCATCCTGTTTGAGGGCACAAGCCACAAAGTCAGATCCAATTAGATATCTGGGGATATTCGTGTCCAATCAATACCAACAGTTATATAAATTTAATTATCTGAGGACGAAAGAAAAAATCAAGAGACTTTTTGAACAGTGGCTTTTACTCCCTTTATCGGTGGTGGGAAGAGTTTCATTAATTAAAATGTCTATACTTCCGCTACTTATATTTCTTTTTACTAATGTCCCAATAAAAATAAATGTGTCCTTTTTTAAAGAAATAGAAACTCTGTTTAGAGAATTCCTCTGGGGGAAGAAAGTGTCAAGGGTTAAACTGACTGTGGTACAATTACCGGTCGCACAGGGGGGTTTGGCTTTGCCACATTTAAGAACCTACTACGAGGCCGCATTTCTAAATTTAGTAGCGGGCTTGATGGGATCTAAAGGCATTAGAGATAGCTTCTTTATTGACAAAATGGCACAAGAAATAGGATCTCAAACTCAAGTTTTTCTAAAAACCTCCAAACTTCCCAAAAAAAACTAGATATAAGACCTTAAAGGATTATTCTTTTAGACTTCAGTCCTTTTTTAAAAAAACGGGCTTTTCGGGTTTGCAGTACTTGAGATTGGGAGAATGTACTAGTCTCAGCCTCCAGATTCGAGTAAGCCATATGAATATCTGGGAAGGCTGCGGGCTACGGGAGTTACGACATTTTGTTATTCAAGATAGGGTAATTTCTTGGCAAGAGGTAACGGCAAGGGCTGAGAGTATGAGGAGACCTGCCTTTTTTGAATATTTACAAGTTGTCCATTTAAAAAAAAATATTAATGGCATTTTTGAGGCTCTTAATAAACTTGTGGTAGCTCTCTATGGGGCTAAAGTCAATGGTGTAGGGAATTGGTATCGGTTGCTACATTATCAGGGTCAAGTACCCTTGATAGAGAGTCATCTGGCAAGAATAGGCCGTGAGACACAATGTATTTTTTCCCTTAAGGAATGGGAAGCCTTATGCCATCTAGGAAGTAAATCCCTGCGCGCAGCCAATTTCAAAAGGATGGCCTTCCTATCACGATGGCTCGCTTACTTAACCCCGGAAGCACTCGAAAAGAGATATTCGGATGCTGAAAATAAATGCTTCCGTTGCCAGGCTGATGGAGAAGGGGGCTGGCACCATATTTTTTTTGCATGTCCACGGCTGAGACCCTTTTGGGAGGCAATTGTTTCAGATTTAGAGCAGGTAATCGGGAAGAGAGTTGCGTTTGAGGCTCAGGCCGTTTTGTTTGGATTATGCAGTGATAGAATGATGTTAACAGAGGCCGAAAAAGTTTTCCTATTTATTTCTTGTACTGTAGCCCGCTCTTTAATTCTTCAGAATTGGAAATCTAGGGTTATTCCCTCTTATCTGAAATGGTTTAATAAAATGAAAAGGACACGAAATTTTGAAGAAGCCTATGCGAGACGGGTGGGAGCCATTAGAAAATGTGAAAAAAATTGGAAGTTTTTTAGCAATTTAGAGAAGTTGAAGGAGGGATATTAATACTTGTTACTGATGTAGAAGTAGTAGCAGTCTTTGTGATAGAAAGCACTAGCACTTTCCTTGCCATTGTATTTCATTACATGTTTTGCACATTGCTATTTTACAATTATTGTTGTATTAACTGCTACAGCCATATTCTTTTAAATTTTGTCATGGAAAGAAGAAGCGATCGTATTTGTGTAAATTTTTTTTTTTTTAAATGGTTTTTTATGACTGTTTAAATTATAATATGTATATCATGTTCTTATTGCTCTGCTCAATAAAAAAAAAAAAAAAAAAGTACCTCAGCCAAGCAGGGGAGCCATCGCAGAGCACTACACACTGACACTCTTAGAAAAACCTTGGTCAGAGAACAATCAGTACAGAGTCAGAAGAAGAAACAAACCAAAGCGTGATAAAAGCTTACATCTATTTCCATAGAAAAAAATGTAAAATAATTTTCTATAACATATAAGATTGATCACGATTTATAAACTGAGCTTGTTGTGTACAATATATCACATACACAGTCAAAATAACTTAGTTAGTTTTGAGTACCTCTGCCTCGACCTCTAGGTACCAGCCAGCCAGTGGCAGGATAGGAAAGTGCTTCTTCAGCTGTTCATCAGAGCTTTCTGCACCACACTTGTTTGCTTGCAGCCTACACCGGCACACCCTCCTTCTATGTATATGTGCACTCTCTTAATAATTATTAAAAGTGATGTATAGAATTAATGACTTCATTTATATATATTTTTAAATACAATTTGTTACATTCTTTTTTAATTCAAACTATATTAAAATATTCTAAAATTTAATAATTATGTACTATTTTAATATTTTTAGCATTTATTTATTTATTTTGTTATTTATTTCAAACAATTTAATCCAATTTAACATTATTTTCTATGGGTTTTATTTCAATTCCCCACCCTGCATTATTTTCTATGGGCTCATGTTGCAATACCAGTGGTTGGCCATGTGTTGTGCTTGACTTACTACTGTTGTGTTTTTTTTTGTGGTAACTTACACTCAGTGAATACCGAAGAGTAGTTAACTTACTCAAAAGTATAAACTCACTCAAAAGTATTAGTTATCTTTGTGACTCAGGCTTTCTGTCTCGTGACATGCCCATGTGTTAGCATTATCTTGAGAAATTAATTTTTGGTTGTTGCCTATCATAAGAAGGATAGGGAGATTAGCAAAATAATACAGTAGACCGGGTAGCATCACCATCTAAGAAAAGGCGATACACCTCATAAAAGAGGTGGGGCGAGATCTCCAAAAAGTTGTTTGTGCCCATAAGGCGGATACTGCAGTGGTGAGGTTACCATCTAGAATGTCCAGATCACTGTGGTATATCCTAGTTCCCAAGAAGCCAAAGGAGACACCTTCCTATGTGATCAGTCCATGACCCATATGAAGACAAAGCGGAGTAGCATCAGGGTGCAACTGGAAAAGGCAGGATTAGACCAATTAACCTTCAGCCCAAAAACTGAGCCCAACTGCTGAAGGGTTCCGGCTATGCCCCCGTGATCACCCCCAGCATCAGTGATGTAGACCATGATGTCATCAGTGTACAAGGACACTGTATGACTCCTGTCAGCTAATTAGATGCCCCTCCGACCTCAACTTAACAGCCAACAACTCCATAGCAAATGCAAAGAGGATAGAAGACACCTCTGTCGGGTGCCACTTCGAACCTTAAAAGAGGTGGAGATCTACTTGCCCGTCCAAAATCTGGCAGTATGGCTTGTACAGAGCAGCTTGATCATTGTTATAATATAGCTGTATCTGGCCAGTATTGCGAATAGATACTCCTAGTCTAGAGTATCCAGTACTGCCTTCAGATTGCAGACCAAGAAACCTGACCAAGGCCACACTGATGGACCCGCTTCCATGATTCTACGCAGTACCCTAATGCTCATGGAAATGTTCTTCCAGGACTCTAAACCTTTCTGGTCTAGGCAGCCAAGTTTGAAAGTTTCTTAACCATTTAGCCCGCTAAAAGTTTGCTAAGGATTTTGTAGTCAGAGTTCAGGTTAGCTATCAATTATAATCATACATATGAGGAGTGAGCCAAGGGGCTGTGGCTGGGTTTTGGTATCAAGACTGTCAGGGCCTCTCTGAAGAGGCAGCGCACACTTGTCAACTGCTGCCTCAAACAAACAGGCCAATTTTCATGCTAAAGCCTCAGCATAGATGTGATGGAATTCTGAACGGGTCAATAGAAACCCAACAGCTCTTCAAAAAAAGCCTCTATTGATGTAATCTCACTCCTTGCTTTGCCCTGTTAGAGCACCTGATAGTGTTAATAAAAACCTGCATGAATTTCTTGTCAAGTACGCAGGCCACTACCCGACGCAGTCTGGAGTGATAAGATACCGCATGCATCTTATCGCGGTTGATGAGCCATGCCAATATCCTGGCAGCGCTCTCCCCTTTGTATGAGACCTTACGGTGTAAGCTGTATAATCTAAACAAAGAAGCTGCTCTGATAGAACAGCCTGGTCCTCGTAGCAGGCCTAAGAGTTAAGGAAAGCTGCACCACCAACTGCCTTACGTTGGGAGTCTTCAGCTGTTCGCATTTCTCTCTCAAGGGTCTTGCATGTAGTAACCACAGCATGAATGCAATGCCCTCCCGTGACCACTTTGAACTCCTCCCACTCAGTCATTAAGGAGGTTGCTGTGTCCTCGTTCTCCTCAAAACTTTCACTGAATTCCGGGTCTTCCAACATGGAGCCCTGAAGGTGTCACAAGGATAATTGGAGGATAGACCCTGTTCTAGGTCAGGTCCGGCAACAACGGATTGTGGTTCGAAATGGTTGGGCCCAGATAATCAGTGATGGACAACCACGATGGCCTTGGCGAGACTGGGGAAATTTACTCATCTGATCAGAATGGCTCTAAAGGCTGCTAACGAACACAATTAAACCAGGATGTCCTGCACGGTATAACAAGGGGGATAAAGCAGCCACCCCCCAAACAAGTGTAGAGCCCTGACCCTACTCACCTGTCCTACAGAGACCGTACCATATAAATGGCTCCAAATGGAAGGGCCAAGGAGAATTACCCACAGATTGCCGACCTACAGACTGCCGAAGTAGAAAAACACCAAGGTTTATGCAAGTATCTTAGAAACTTCGTGCAAGGACTCATGACAATGACCACCATGCTGGCAGATCGAGCGGGAGCCGCGGGGAGGGGATATAGTACATGAACAAAAAATTTTTTATCGGTAGCTTCTACATTTTTACTGCAATCATTCTTTTATCAGCCCGTTCTTATGTTTTTTACTGTAATGATTTTAATTAGTTGTACAGTTAATAAAAAAATACTCAGTGATGGAGGACAAGCAGGCAGAGTGAGGTAATGCAGATGACTTGGTCTAGTCGCACATATAGGTTGTGTGGGGGTAGTAAAAGGAAAACAGACCAAGGTTGTAGAACTTCCACTCATCTGCCATGGGCCATTGTGCCAGCCAGTGTAACTGTGCCTTTGCATTGTCTTAGCCTGCGGTAGCGGTAGATGTGATCTGTCTAGCACGATGTCTAATATACAGTTAAAGTCTCCCCTTAAGATCCATGGGATGTGAACCCACTTGGTCAGCTGTTGAGAAGTAAATGTGTGTTGTTCTGTGTTAGGAGTGTAAAAACTTCCTAGCAACACTGGGGTCTCATACAGCCTTCCCTCCACCAAGACACATCAGTCCTCCCTGTCCGCCTGCTCCGTTCCCGGTTTGAAAGGGACCCCTGACTTTGGATGCCAGCCTTTTGGCTTTGTCAATGCCTGTTTACTTATGGTTTTTACAAAACGTTACTGTTGGAAGGGCTGCCGTGGCTTCATCAATCTAAGAGAAAAACATTGGCTAAAAGCAATAATATTATTTGGGTCTCAAAACACTTACATTGCCATAGCAGTCCCTGACACTGAAAAAATACTAATAAGTGTTTGTATGTGCTCCTTTTGTAAGGGCAGAATAGATTCACTCACAGTAAAGTTAGCCAGTAGCTGAAGTGGGCTGACCTAGTGCCCCATGCTAGATAGTGTAGTGGACAGAAGAAAATCCGAATGACACAGTAACAGACCAATGAATGAAGAAGGGTGGCTGAAAGCCCCTATTAGTATGTATGTTAAACATATAATTTTAGTATAATCAAATGGTCTTGGCTAGCGCCAGACCTAAAACTACTGTCTGAACATCAATTTTTATTCAAATATTTTAGTGAATTGAAAAATATGTTTGAGCAGAGATCAACTATTTCTTGTGTGTGAGAGGGATAGGAATATTCTAAAAAGCCCTGTGATTGCTGATTGATTAGTTCAACCCCTAATGTGAAGTGTGTTGTGAACAGTGAAAAATCATGTTGACGTATTTTATCACTTGTGGTGCACTGCTTGAGGCGTCCGTGTGGTAGACTATATCTGAGCGTCACAACAAGCCTGATGAAAATCAAGTTTAACAGGCGCAAGAGCAATATTCGGACTTAAACATTTCTTGAAACTGGGGATCTTTTTTTCACATGGGATACCCTGGCGTATCTATCATTTTAGGCCGTGAAAGTATTTAAAAAATACCCTGGAAGTGGTGCCACAGAGAAAATACATTTGTGACGGGTTTGCTAATACATTTTGTGCCTTTTCGGGTACAGGTATATCTGTTATGTGTTGCACCAAATGTGTTTGTTTTTTCCAATCAATAATGCTATGACTGTTCTTTAAAGAATGGGCTTTCGACAGTGTACAAATCTCTCACATGTAGAAGAGGAAGGAGGAATGGGTTGATTTGTTGTAATCTGAGGGAATGACGCTGCACGCATCCTGAACTACTTGCATGTGAAAAGGCCGGGACTTGGTTAATGCAAACCATGTACTGGGCACAATGGTTGGAGGGGCTCTCTATTATGTACTTGATCTTGAGGAGGCATCAGCTAGACATCTGGGGCCTTTCTGGAGGTTTACTTTATCCTGTGTTGCTGATCGTCGTTACTCTCTGAAAATGGACGTTAGTTCTTATAAAAATTGGAATAGCTTGAATTTCCTATCTGATGTGATGTTGAGTATTTTGGGTATTTTTCTGAATAAATTAGTTTTTCTGAAGGTCTCTGTTAAACTTCAAGTTGTAGGACTGTGTGCGTGGACATTCTTGTGTGCCAGGCACAGGTGAGTAGTTGTTTTATCTGCAGTCCATGCTTCCAAACTGCTGTGCTTATCTATTGGAGTTCTTGTGCTAGAAAACGCCTTTGACTGTTGCAGCGCAGACAGTACAGGGAATTTACATAATGCACAGGTAATGAATTATGCCAACTATGTATCATTTGAAACCTCTTCTTGAAGTCTTTCAATTTTGCATATTCGCAGTAAAACAACCTGATGAAGAGCGGTATTCCAACAGTTTTTAAATACCACCTCATCATGCAGACCAAAAAGACTCACCATGTCAGTTTAAATTCTCCAGCAGAGATTCACATGCTTGATATCTGTCATGAGGCTTGGAATATTCAGTATATTTAACACACTAGTATTAAAGACATACATTTAATGAGTACTCCGTGAAGCCCATCCACCTCAGCCTGGGCCTGCCTTGCAGCCAGAGATGTGGAAAAGCTAACTATCCACCCACTTGTGACACGCTTGAGGCCTAGATGATCTGCGCCTGGCTCACATTGCTCTCACTGTGTTAAATCTATCCTCCACATTTGACATTGTCTACCAAGAATGGCTGAGTGCCATCCTCTACAGCTGCGACCCAGGTGTAACTGTGATTGGTTCATTTCTGTCATTTATTTTGGACTGCACATCTTGTTATGTCCCTGTGTGTACCTTTTAGTTCATTTAGGCTTCTTTTTGCCCTTATCTACTCCTGTTGCTCTCAACTGTGCGCCTATGCAGGTGACACTAATTTTGTTTTGGCTTAATGGCTGACCTGCAGGTTATGTGGCACTACCAGAGTACATTCTAGGGAGTCAGGCATTGACTCATACTTAATGTAGACCAAATGGGGGTTCTGGGGTCGGGGGCAGCACCCTGTGAAGCTCTGCTTTCTGTAAAAAATATTAAAAACCTTTTGTTTAAGATTTCTGTCTAGTACTGTAGTATGTTTTCCTAGAACACTTACCAACTAATCCTACATACTCACCGCTAAGGTACACTGTGGATTAGCTCACTGCTCTGGAAGCCCTTTTGTAATATAACATCATGATGATGGGAGATCTTGGATTTAGCTCTACTCTTTCAATATTTACTGTTTGTTCTATTTTCTACAGATAATCTGCTACAGTACATTACCCACTGAACTCTCAGATAAGATCCATTCTAAAGGGGTTTCTTCCTCCTGGTAGACTCCCTCTCCCCTAGTAGCAGCTCCACTGGGCTCCTCTTTTTAGGAACGCTGTTTGGGTTCCCAGAGTATAGGAGGATTTATTGCTCCATCCAGCCCATATATTTAATTTCTTGTCACCATGGCTGAAGACCCCCAACAACTAAGAGATTCCTCTTCAGGCCATGCTAAAGTAGGAGGTAAAAAAAGTGTGTTTTGCTGGCATATCATATACATTCCTCGTCAAGACTGTTGCATTTCCCAATCATTTTTTCAGCGAAATCTTAAAGAAGAGACCAAGAAAATAGCTGACTATGGCGAGTGGTCATCACTTCCTCCAGACACTCAGAACTTGGCTGCCTGCACTCTGCTAGGTCCTGCTCATGACTAAGCCTGATGGAATCTTTCAGTTCGTTTTAAATGAGGATTATGCTGAAGCTTCACACTGAGCTTTAAAGGACTTGTATGTAGTTTTGTCACATTGGCAGCCATACGCATGCTCCTGATTTGCTTATTTGTCTTCCAATGGTGACTCTTGGAATACGCTCTTCCTGTTTGTCCTGCTGATGACCGCATCATAAATTAGACCTCAGGGGTCGAAACATTGGCACCCCTCTCTACAGATGACAACACTCATTCCGATAGTCTTACCAATATATAACTTTTTTTTA
Organism: Calotriton arnoldi; assembly: GCA_963921515.1. Lineage (NCBI taxonomy): Eukaryota > Metazoa > Chordata > Amphibia > Caudata > Salamandridae > Calotriton > Calotriton arnoldi. Next base: position 371,077 of record CAWUFW010007773.1, on the reverse strand, counting down.
AACTGAATATAAGGGGTGCTTTAGTGATTGTTTTACTAAGCCCTCTTCTGGGCCGGTGACCCACCTGCCACATTTTAGATCTCCCCCTGAGCCTGCTCATTATCAAGGCTTCTATTTCAATGAAGGACATTTATGAGTAGAGCTGCATAGAGTGATAGTCTTTTTGGCATTCACTTCTTCACAGTATAGGCTAGGTTCGTATAGTCCAGTGGAAAGCATGCAACCACTAAGGACTCCTGCAAGAACCAAAAGGTTAAAGACACACACAATTACAAGTCACTTCTGGGGGCATTGTTATATTCCATCCCCCCCCAGTTCCACAATGCACGCTTCAAGCAAGCACAGTTTAAGAACAACTAGACTGAAAGTGGCATCAAACAGCTGACCACTGAGACGATGAGGTTAGAGTCACAGGCACCATTAAAAGAGCTAGCCAGTGAATGACGTCACAGTACATCTAAAAGCCCCAGCTGACATTATTACACAAAACAAAATTATAGATTGCCCATTGTTGGTGATAGTTAGAGATGCAGGAATGGGCAAAAAGAACTGGTTGTTCTTTACACTGGGAGGCCTTTTTAAGTGGGCCATCAAGTGTAAAGATCTGACTATGAGGATACCCTTCCAGGGCCATAACTATGACTTGTCATTACTGTGGATGCACCCTTAAACTGATCAGGTGTAGCTATTCAACTGCACATACACCTGCTAGAGCTGTCAGCCATACCTCACCCTTAAGCTTTTTATTACATCTTGAGGCATTCTGCTGTAAATGCCTGAACAGACAAGTCGATTTCCATGCTTTACTTCAGAATGAAAGAGGCACATGGTCCCACATACAGTACATTGAGTCCCAGATTATATACTGTCTACGATTCTTCCTGACGTGTCCATATTTATAGAGTAGCTGCCCAGCCTATGAAACTTCTCGACCGACTGACTTTGCACCAACGAGGTCTAGCTTCGGGGGGGAGACATTCAGTAGCCTCAATATATCTTCCACAAATTGTAACTGCCTCCAGGGATAGTTTTACCACAGAATGCGCCAAGAAATTACAATTTTCTCTCCAGAAGTTGCTGGAAAGTGGATACTGAAGAGTGCACGTTTTTCATGAATTTGCCAGTAATCTTTGATTACACTTTTCCATCTTTTATCCTTTTTTATCTAGTCCTTAATCCTTCCAGTTCAGACATTTATGCATAATAGGTCTTGTCTTTTTTGTAAGTGCTCTGGTTTTGAATCACTTAAAGACAGGTTGGTTTACAGCTATCAGTCATCCATTAATTTTTCTCCTCGACTCAGTTTAAAGATACATTTCATATAGAAAAGTGATGTCTCAAACGGTATGATTTTTGTGTAGCTGTGTATACATTAACTTAAAACATTAGTATCAGTTTTCTTTTAAATGGAAAGCCTTAATGGAAGTGAAATTGTTCTTTGAAATTGCAGCTCTATCCATCACACCTGTATCCATAAGATGTTCAATTGCAGCAATACCGCCAACAACTTCCAGTAGTTTTTTGATTAACAGGCCATTTGAGTTTCGAATAAACTACCAGCTAAACACATTTCATTTTATTTTGTAATGTGTCAAGTGTGCCAGAGTGACGAGCATGGCATAAGCTGTGTCTAAAAGCTCCTGTGGAAAGTGGTTAGCGCGGTATCGGTCTACCGTGAAAATGTGTTTGCAGTGCGGTTAAAGATCTCTTTAGCGCAGTGGACTGTCTTTATCGGTTTGTTTCAAATGTGGTATCTCGTAACTAATGTCTGTTTCTTCTTCCAGCCATGTGTGGGCCCAATTTGCGATTAGGCATTCTTATCACTTGCACTGGTACTGTTGCTTTTACAAGAATAGAATTGACCGATTGTTGGTTCATGCACAGTAATCTCAGTATAAATCCATAAGCCATGCTGGCTATGAACAACGTAGCAGACAGTACATTGAATTTGGAAATAAGCTGGTGTGTTACCAGCAGTCATTTTCTCTTCCAGAAGAGGGTACTGTTGAAAGGAAATCCTTGTCAGTATTCTCAGATATTAAGTTGGTGATGTCTTGAGTTGTTTTTAGGTTTCTCCTACAGCGCACAAACGTTGTCAGTAAAAGTTATTGTTACAAAAAAAAGCTTAAAAACAGTCTTAGAGCCTGCTCATTACTTGCCAATACTTACCATTGGTTGGCGTCCACTACACTTTTTTTTCCTTGCTTCTTACTGGTCATGCCTCCTGCATCCTGCCGGCTGCTCCCCTACTGCAGTCTTCTTCAGGCTTCTGTCCATTCCATGGAGCATAGACTCAACACAGCTTCCTGTTTGCGGCCAGTGTTCTTCCACTGGCCGTGCTCTCCTGAAGGTACTTTTTATTTTTTTATTTTTGGCCGAACACTCTATAAGAGTGCATGGCACTGTGCGATCGTCCTACCACCGCCGCCCGTTTACCACCGCCCCCACTCCTGCCGTTTTCCTCCACTGTCATTTCCCCCCCCCCCCCAACGCCCCCTCCATCTGTTCTCACCCTCACCCACCCCTCCACCCTCCTCTGCTCTGCATTGTTTTTTCTCCCCACCCCCTTCTGCTCGCTCGCCGATGTTCCCCATTCCTCCCGCGTGGTGTTCTCACACCCCTCCTGCCTCTTTTTGAAACACTTATTGTATCACTTACTTATTGTATCACTTTCAAATACCAAAACAAACATATCAGTATATTGACAATTTTCGAATTTGGATATACAGTTTGACCCATGTCAACCTGCAATTCAAGAATAAAATATTCGGAAGGCAGATACACTGAATATACTGAATAGATGGGTTGCATTTGGCATTCTAAACTGCTTGAAAACTCGAGAGACCAACAGCCAGTGGCACATGATACCACCAACAGCAAATATGTCACAACAATTTTCAGAAGCACACCAAAGAAGAAATCCCATTCAACATAGCAAAAACACAATTTCTCCACAAATGTTGTGACAAACATACTTAATAACCCTGCGCTCAAAAAGCCCTGAGTAAGAAAAACAGTGATGAGTGGATTGCTCAGATTAATCCCAACCACTGTTAAGTTTTTTTTGTCCACTTTGCCATCTCAGGGAGGAATTACCCGTAAGGGAACACCACCAAGCCCAGGCAGGCTTGGTCTATTTGGGCCTCGTCCGTAGGATGCAGCTTGACACAGTGAGCATGGGACCCATGTCTGATTAAATCCGTCGCACGTGGGGCAAAACACTGAGGAAAATAAAAAAGTGATAACATGGGTAGATTGTTTGACAGAGTCTCAGCCACTGATAATTACTCTGGACCACAATCCAGTTCATTGTTTATTAGCTCACAACACCACCTCATATAGGAACCAGCCATATGCAAATCAGCCTTCGTCCTTCTTCAATAAGAACAGTCCAACCTGAACTGTGTGAAGTCCTCTCTGAACGGGAGGACAAGCAACCCAAGACTGGTTTCAGACTATTGGACCTAATAAATAGGGTGCAGATTAATTCGTTGGGCACAGTGAGCAAGGGCCTCACGCCTAGGCATACCAGTCACACAGAACAAAGAATTCACGGGTGGGATTCTTGAATTAATCTAAGCCACTGGTAATTACTCTGTGCCGCCATCTAGTCCATCAGGTTTTTGCTCACCATGCCAACTCAGAATGCAGATATATATCAATCCGCCTTGGCCCTGCTTCAATAGTAACAGTCCAGCCGAACTGCCAGTGGCTGAGATTAATTGAAACATTCCTTCCATCACCTTGTTTATTGCAGTTGAAGGCCTAAGTACAGCAGGTTTGCTCAAACATGTGTCCTTGCTCACTGTGCCACAGGACTCAAACTGCACCTCACAGACAAAGCTAAAGTAGGTCAAAAATGGTCCGGGGTTGCATGTGCTTGCATCTGGAGGGGACCTTGCATGGCATTTCGGGCTGGGCTGTTCATATAGCAGGCAGGAACATTGATTTGCATATGGCAGGTCCCCTTCTAGAGTGGCACAGTGCGTGAAAAACAGTGGGCTGTAATGCCTTGATTGCCAGTGGCAGATCAGTTTAAGCATTCCATCAAAAAAACATCACGTCTGTTGCAGTAAAAAAAAAATACCCTTGGATTCTGGTTTAGTCATAACAAAGCGATCACATGTGAAGTAGGAGTTGGACATGATTGGTTAATTTAGTAATGTAATCAAAGCCTTGGGTGGTGTTTGTAGCGAAATACTCTCGCAAAAATCTATCTTATGGTGCAAACCGTTTATAAGTCTCTAGTGTGTTAATAGTGCTTGCGGCCTACAAATTCTTCAGTCAATGCAATGATCTCCTTTTCCGTAATACTGTTAAAATAAATCAGTCCAAGTTATCAAGAAATTCACATATTTTAGCACTTGATTTTACCAGTTGATAAATTCCGTGAGTACACATTTATTCTGTCATGTTTCAGATGCATCTTTCTGTTTGTGTATATCCATGCAAATAACTTTTTCTCTTGCCAAATGCCAACTACAGGATCCATCAATGTAATCTTTCTACTGGCTAGAGCTCCGAACATGCCCAAGAGAGATTTTATTTTGGTATGCAGAGATTAGTCACATCTTTGTCAGTTGCAGTGGGCCAAGCAGGTTAATCTTTGCCACCGAAAAAGTCAAAACTCCACCTGCCTTTGCCAAAGATGGTTTCCCTAACTTTGCCAGTGAACTTTAGGTTTAAATCCTTTTATTAGGTGATCAGTACAAAAACAGCAGTATGATATCCCAGTATAAACCTCAAACCAAAAATTCCAGATCAAAGCATCTAGCAGACTGTCAACTTCAGCACACCTTTTCCATATAAATTCGAATCACGGTTTCAATCCACCGTACAGACACAGCCTACCTGGAGTAGATGAATAGGAAGAACGGTTGAGGAGAAAGATTGACAAAAATAGACTTTGATCAATTCACTATCAAATCATCGTCACCACCTTCAAAAGAATCAGTCCCATCCAATCCCCTCTAGAAGGGAGGAGAACTTCAGTCCCATCCCCTACAATCAGCATCTGGAGTATAGTTTTAGCAGTCAGAATAGGTTTCAGCACCACTTTCTGTCAGTGCTGCAGTGTTTATTCTAGAGCCAATGCGTTACAGTTTTGCTTCAGGATTGGGAAACACATATGTCTTTGCTTTATCATAGACTCAGAGCCTCTCTGGGAGCCACAGAGTGCTCTTTGTTAATTGTTTTCAAGTCATGTCTTGCTGCGTCTCCTTATGGCCTTACAAAGTTCCTGAAAAATATGTACCTTTGTGTCACTCACCAGTATCTTGTACTTTCTAGACGCTGCTCTGGTAACGTGGCCTGTGCCTTGCTTTAGCTTGCTATACCAGTACTCTCCCCATGGCCTGCCAAATATTTGGTGGCTAAATGGGAAGCCTTTAGGATTATCAATGCCATTTCAAGTGTTTCCATCCAGTATGACTGCTCTCATTAATTATTGGTATAGAATAATGGGGTAGCCCAGTTTAGTGCAGAACCTGGGGATTAAGGGATTAAGGGATTTAAGGGAATAGTGGTTCTGCCACCATTTTGCTTAAATAAAACATAAAATCATCCAATCAATTCTATCTCTCCTTTAAGATGAGACCAACCATTAATGAAAATGAATTTTACTTATATCCAAACCAAAAAGAAAAAGAAAAACTCATGTGTTCTATTTCACGATATGATTTTATAGTAAATAATTATAAGTTAGTGTAGACTATTTAAACACATATATGTACACACACAAATATAGACTCTATACAATAACAATTACATATAAAACGTGAAGTGAACACAAAAATACATATATTTACATATCACAACACATTATAAACATAACACATGAACATATACTCAAAAAACATGATAGAAACAGTGTGTAATTCTTGAACAAAAGTATCAACCCAGTAGGTAATTATTCTTGTTATTTTTCAATTATTCTGGGTGATCATTAACACTCGGCATTAAAGCGTCGACGTTTCGACCCCTGGAGTAAATAGCGATATTGTAATCGTCTGTATGGGGTCTTCTTCAGGACTAGAAAATGAGTCTGTGTGTGGCCTTCTGGTCACTCGATAGCGTTTAGTCTGCGGTAACGCTTTCCTCCGGCGTGTGGCGCACGGGGTTCCATAGATGAATCTCCTTTTTATTCAAGAGATTACTTGTAGGGGCCTTCCGCCTCCAAATACAACTTAGCAGCAGTATCCAAGGCTGATTAATCGCCTTGAATACTTCTTAAGTTTTCTATCCGTCTAGCAGAGAGGCTTCCCAGATTCATCTATGGAACCCCGTGCGCCACACGCCGGAGGAAAGCGTTACCGCAGACTAAACGCTATCGAGTGACCAGAAGGATTATGTCAGAGTCAGGTCATCCATCTTCGCATGAGTACAAGTTGCTGTGCTGTAATACATATCAGGGTGGAACCCTTTTGAAGGCCACACACAGACTCATTTTCTAGTCCTGAAGAAGACCCCATACAGACGATTACAATATCGCTATTTACTCCAGGGGTCGAAACGTCGACGCTTAAATGCCGAGTGTTAATGATCACCCAGAATAATTGAAAAATAACAAGAATAATTACCTACTGGGTTGATACTTTTGTTCAAGAATTACACACTGTTTCTATCATGTTTTTTTGAGTATATGTTCATGTGTTATGTTTATAATGTGTTGTGATATGTAAATATATGTATTTTTGTGTTCACTTCACGTTTTATATGTAATTGTTATTGTATAGAGTCTATATTTGTGTGTGTGTACATATGTGTTTAAATAGTCTACACTAACTTATAATTATTTACTATAAAATCATATCGTGAAATAGAACACGTGAGTTTTTCTTTTTGGTTTGGATATAAGTAAAAATTCATTTTCATTAATGGTTGGTCTCATCTTAAAGGAGAGATAGGATTGATTGGATGATTTTATGTTTTATTTAAGCAAAATGGTGGCAGAACCACTATTCCCTTAAAGTACTCATGAATTATTGAGCTTCATGAAGACTTCAATATTTTGATCTAATTGTCCTGTAAAAACTGGGAACTCCAAAATGTGAGTTGTTTTTTTTAAACATAGTTCTCCAGAAGTTCCACTGTGTATTCTAGTTTTAGGGTGGATTGGAATGTACAAACCTCAGGGGGTATTTCTGTGCCATTTCACCCAGTTCTTCCTCTCGTCTTTCAGTTGTCGCCATCTGGTGGTTGAGAGAGCCCACTTTTACTTCCATGGAAGACATATCTTTTTTTTTCCATCTTTCCCTCCAGTGCTGTCAGGCACGACTGTATATGTGCCCTTTACAAGTCTTTAAGGGTAGCCAGTGCCATTGACTTGCGTCATGAAAGACCAGCCTCTTCCCTCCACCTCGATAGGGGTCCTCTTCTCAGACGCCGTTAGAGGTACCAGCCCTTAGAGGATTAAAAAAATCCTGTTCCTCGCCTTGTTTTAATTTCATCGCCATCAGAGAGACCACATTTCCTTCCATGGAAGACATAAATCTTTTTTCCACTGTTCCCTCCAGTACTGTCAGGCACAACTCTATCTGTGCCCTTCACAAGCCTTTTAGGGCAGCCAGTATCATGGACTCTCCTCTTGAAAAAACAGCCTCTTCCTCCCCACCTCGATTGGGGTCCTCTTTCCAGATGCCATTAGGAGCCTGGGCCCTTAGAGGGAAAAAAAACTCAGTGTTCTTTTAGACAGCTGTTCTCTTTGGGCAGCTTGTCTACACCAGGGACATAGCACTTCCTCCAGAGCTTTCAGGCCAGGATAACTGTTGCCACGCTGCAGAGGGAACATCGTTTCATCTGCTAGACTCCACCTTCTCCCTTTGGAGTAGTCCTCTTCACTTGTTGCAGCTGAAGAGGGAACTGGGTGACATCCCCTAGGGTCTGGTTATTCTGGAATCAATCAATCAGGGAATTGTGAAGCGCGCTACTCACCCGTGAGGGTCTCAAGGCGCTGGAATGATCTCAGTCTGTGAATCTTTCCCTCCAGCAAGTTCAATTTGGGACCCAACACCTGCAGATGAGGAAATCCAGCCCTCCCGTTTTTATGATACCGCCATGTCTCAGAATGGGTGACTCCATAACCCTGGAATTGCGAGCCCTCAGAGGTTTCCCACACGCTGCATAAACAGACACTCCAGGTTACGTCCACCATCTGATGCTGGAAACAGGACCAGCCTCTGCCCTGAGAAGTCCTCTTACATCCCAATGATCGAAGCTCCAGCAGAGCTCTGTAAGACCATGGATGTACTAAAGTTCACGTAGCTCTACCTCCTCCCAGAGAACTCCTAAACATTGCTTGTTCTTAAATGCTGGCTTCACTCCTGTTAGAAATGGGGGTCTCTAGTTGGCAGAAGTAGGTACCTTTGTCCAAATAGGGACCCTTGCTTCTAGTCAGGGTAAGGGGGATGCACACTTTAGATAACCCCTGCTCACCCCCTTGGTAGCTTGGCACGAGCAGACAGGCTTATCCCAAAGGCAATGTGTAAAGTATTTGTACCAACACTCACAGTAACACAGTGAAAACACCACAAAAGGACACCACACCAGTTTAGAAAAATAAAATATCTTTATCTAAACTAAACAAGACCAAAACAACAAACAAATCCAACATACACAGTTAAAAATATAATTTTTAAAAAGGTTTCAAGAACTTGTACTATAGAAAACTATGGATGCGTGACTTTTCACCAAAGCACCTGAAGTTACGTCAAAGTTCACCAAGCCAAACAGCCGCAGCGTCGGAAAACAAAGAGATGCGACACTCCTGAGACCCTGAGGAGGCAATGCGACAGTTCCGCTGCACGCAGAGGAAGGGTTACGTCGATTCCGGTCTGTATGGGGAGTGATGCGTCGATTCTTCGTGCCAGTTCTGGTCCGCAGGTGATGTCGGGAAAGCTTGCCGCACAGGTATGATGCGTGGATCTCTGGGATGCGTCGGCGATCGATGCGGCGGCGTTGCGTGCCGCTGCGTCGGTCCTCTTCAGCGGCGATCCCTCGATGTGTCGATTCTTGCAGCGATGACAGGCTCTGCAACGGTTTTCGCAGCGGCGCAGCGATGCGTGGAAATTCTTCTCGCGCCGTGAAGATGCGTCGGAAAAACAGCCGTAAGAAGAGCGATGCGTCGGTTTCTGTAGTTCTTTGAGTTTCTTCTCTCTTCCAGCTCCCAAACAGCAGCAACAACCTCCAGAGGCCCAAAACTGGCACAGGCACCTCAAGGCAGGTCAGAACTCACAACAGCAGAGTTCAGGGGAGCTGGGGGTGACGTCTTTGTGTCCCTGAGACTTCTGAACAGGAGGCCAGCTCACTTCAGGCCCTTGGCGATATCCTTCATGCAGAGGTCACAGCGTACAGCAAAGTCCTTCTCCTTTCCTTGGCAGAAACAGCAACTGCAGGCCAACCCCAGACACACAGCAAGGGCAGTACTTCTCCTCAGTCTCTCCAGCTCTTCTCCTTGGCAAAGGTTCCTCTTGAATTCCAGGAATGATCTAAAGTTCAGGGGTTTTAGGTCTAATACTTAGACCCCAAAATGTCTTTGTTCTCTTTGTGCAAGGGGCTCTGAGCCCAGTTCGAACTAGTTCTGGGGGCACTCTGCCAGTGCACAACAACATCCTTTGTCAATGTGGGCCTTGGTCCCAGACACACCACAGGGGGGCGGAGCCAGCATTGTGGAAGGCAGGCACAGCCCTATTCAGGTGCTACTCCTCCCACCACTCCAAATGCAGATCAGGCCTATTCAGCCTAGTGCTGACTCATCCAGACTCCTGGAGCCACTGCACCTCCCCAGCCCCTGTCACTCTAAAGCCAGACAGTCAATCCACAAACAGGCTGAGGCACACAGGATGGTTGAACAAGAAAATAGCCACTTTCTAAAAGTGGTATTTTCAAACACACAATTTAAAAACCATCTTTACTAAAAGATGTGTTATTAAATCCTGAGTTTAGGGATACCAAACTCCATTTTTCTATCTTATCCCTTTGGGAAGATATGCTTGTAAATTTTTACAAAGCATTCCCCATTCTGTCCTATGGGCAAGATAGCCTTTCAATAGTGAAAAACGAAATTGGCAGTATTTCACTATCAGGACATGTTACACACACAAGTACATGTCCTACCTTTCACATACACTGCACCCTGCCCAGGGGGGTACCGTGGGCCTACCATAGGGGTGTCCTATGTGTAAGAAAAGGGAAGGGTAAGGCCTGACGAGTGGGTGCACTTGCCAAGTCGACATGGCAGTTAACAAACTGCACACAGGCTACTCATGTGGGTGGCACAATCAGTGCTGCAAGCCCACTAGTAGCATTTGATTTACCCGCCCTGGCACACTTAGTGCACTTTACTAGGGACCTACTGGTAAAACAAATATGCTAATCGGGGAGAACCAATCACAATATCAATTTACACAGGGAGCACTTGCACTTTGACACTGATCAGCAGTGGCAAAGTGCCCAAAGCATCTAAGCCAGCAAAAACGAAATCCAGCACAGCATCAAAAACACAGGAGGTAGAGGCAAAAAGTCAGGGAAAACCACGCCAAGGATTCCAGGTCTAACAACTCCCATAGCTTCTTCTTTGATATTTCTCTTAAAAAAGAAGCTCCAAAATAGCAGTCCTCTTTGATCTTATGGAATAGGCATTATGGAAGCCGGTACAGTTCGAACACTATAGCACATTCATGATTTGAAATTATTTATAAAGAAGGCCCCCTTTGGGCCCTATGTAACAAAAAGCCTGCAAAAAGTATAAATGGCTTGATATTCCATGCTTGGTCTCAGAGTAGATGACAGACCAAACTAAGAGGGTATGACATTGGACAACTATGAGAGAAAGTAGCTATTACATCATCGTTAAACTTTCCAGATGCAGTAGAAACATGGAGCTCAAAACGAAGTTATTCATCCAATGTTTGCTAATAAATATACCAGAGGAGACAAAAGCCACGTTGCAGTATGGACATTTAGGTGCCCGTTGAGCCATTAAGACAAATGTTAAAATGGCAGAATCCCACTTTCATTAAATTGTGAATGAAGCAATTCTTCTGGGCCACCACCTACAGAACTGAGGTTTGTATTTTTGATATTCCTTGCCCGATCTCTTATTATATATATTATATTCAAGCTATTGAAACGGAAATTGAAACATTTGAAAACCTTGGCAGCATAAACCCAGCAAATGACACAGCAAACCTTTCAGGCCTTCCATTTCTCTCATTATTCATTGTAGCTTTCTGCAAATATTGAACAATTCTTTACATCTTATCAGCAATAGATTCAGTTCTTATGTTCCTCCCAAGTTACAGCCAATTGGTCAACAACAGTACTGATGATCCCTTGAGAGAGAAAGGGAAAAATCTGGTCAAACAATGGCAAAAATTCTAAGCAGGCCTGTTGCCTTCCTCAAACATTTCACATCCTGGCGTTTACAAAAATTGACGGGTGTTAAGTTTCTCATGGACACAGTATACTTTTGACTTCATTGCGAAACCTCTAATATTATTTCCCGAAGAGAAGCATTTGAAGATCTGAAAATGAGGTTCAATAGTGGCTAGACAAAAGAGTACTTAAATGACCTGCCACAGCATACTGGTAGAAACTCTCCCTATTGGGCTGGTTGGAATTCTAGTAGCGTTTACACGGTTCAACACTCACTTTTGCTTGAGCAGCTTTGGAAGGTGTAGGGAACCACCAAACCCACCCTGAAGTGCTTTGCTTCTTCCTTAGAAGGCCGCTCCAGTGTGAATGGGTGGTATCTTTTCTTTCATGTCCTCAAAGAATTAATTAACTTGAATTGAATGAAGGGAAAATAGATGCGATGCTCAACGACCTGAAAGACCTACACTACTTTGCTGCGCACTGCTTCAGTTCGCACATGTTCGTAGAGTTCCAGTTTAAATTTTCAGACACAATGAAAAATATGGGAATATTGTGGGACAATGACATGTCCCGCGGGCCCTATATCGATCAACAAAATGTTTAAGGACTATTGGTTTCAACTAGGATATCTCCAATGAGACTTTACTTTTTTCCCAGTATATTTCCACTCACTGGTTGTCAGGGCCATAATCGGTTCCAAACTGGACTACAGGGAAGTACTTCTAGTAGTCTTTTCCAAATATTAACTAACACAACTTCAGTGAGTCCATAATGCTGCAGTTCGTTTATTTTCGGAATATGATAATATAACACGTTTTTCTCTTTTTGAGGCAGGCCTTACAGTGGCTGTAAAGTCAAAAGTGGAATATAAGATCTTGATGATGGGCCAGGGCATTGCCCTAATTCCATTCTCTTTTCTGGTGACCTTCAGTGCCAATTGTCTCTAGAATTTATTGTAGGTCTTATTGATTCTGGAGTTTATAAATGTTGGGATCAAAACACTTTAATACCCTATGGATACAACTAAGAAATTCCATTGCTTTACATTTCTAGAAAAATGCTAAAATGTTAGCTTGTCTTATAATTTATGATTCCAAGGTGGGCCTGTGGTGAATCTTAAATCACTGCTAGATATTTTTCAGTGTGTTGTGTGCTCAAATTAAAGTGGCGTCTGCTATGATGAAACAGGGATTGTATACGGGCACTTTCTGGTCAAAAAGAAATCGGGATCTTAGAATTATATATTGGACTTTTCGAGCTTGAGCAATTTTTTTGCTTTAGTATTGCGCCCTTAACTCATGGCACGAGCTCCTCAACAACCCTCCTGCCCGTGGTCGACCTTCGTCAAATTTCCTCAGCGCATAGATGTCCTTTAGTTATACCTTTGTATGGAAAGGGCAGCTCCATTTATTTGTTTTTACTTTATTCACTCTTCCTCGGCTTAGTAACTATTACTGAACACCAGTGGCAGTTACACAGTTTGTTTCTGTATGGGCTGATATGTGGCAGCTGCATTCTTCTGACAAGCTTTTTATTACAGATAGCGGACTACACACCAGAAAAGTTGAATTTCCTTCTCCTCCTCTCATTGCTCTACCTCACAGGGGACGTCCCATTCATTTCACCAGAATAAAGGTAGCATTAGTGGCGTTCTCCACTCATCTGATGTGCTACTGATAGCTACGTATTGCTTGTCAGGGACTTGAGATAACAATGTGTGTCACAAGCATGATGGAACAGAACGAGCCCCACCCCACCCCGCCATGCTATTACCCAGTGCAGCATAAACTTATCACAGGTAATGTCCATGTTTGGTATGACGTGAATAGGCTGTCGATCTCTTATCAGCAATGCAGATAAAACAGTAATCTTGCTAAAAATGATATTTGGTGTGCAGCAGGAATTTTAGATTTGTTTTCTGTTTTCTTCTAGAGTTCAAGTAATATTTTTCCCAGATCTTTTGATGTTTGTAAGTCTGGCCTAGAGACTGCTTTACTTATTTCGCGAGCCTCATGTTTCCCCCCCCCCCACCAAAAAAGAATCCACAAAAAATACATATTTATTTGCATAGAGTGGCTTTTGGTCAGTTCACTTCATCCATTGTTCTGTTTAAGAGTCATTCCCTTTTTTTGCTTCTGCCACCACAAACTACAGCATGGGGCACTGGGTCAGCCCATTTCAGCCATTAGCTGTCTTTACTGTGAGAGAATGCATTTTGTTCTCGCACATATGATTTCCACTTAGACAAGAGTCTACTTCAGTACCAGGGTTGGTAGGTTATTCTCTACTTTCATTTCTGCTATCATTTCATGTTGTTTATTTTTGCGATATGTTATTTCTTACTTTTTCGTTTTTTCAAATATATGCACGCCACGTACAGCAGCAGTTTTGCATATTTTTGCACAAAAGAAAAATAATACAGGCTTGTCAAGCAAGGCCAAGCCAATCGGCTTTTCCAATGCTTGTATTAATTGTCACATGAATCGAACTGCCTTGTGATGGCATTGAACACAACTTTCTCAAGGTCTATAGCGTCAAATGTAATATTTTCTTAGGAAAAGTTACCAATTTTTTTTGCCTTGCCTTGTCCTTAACAAGTAGGCAACAATGCAAAGTGCAGAGCGTTTTTGACTCCAATAGTCCATGTGCTCCCCTGAAAGTTGTTTGGTTTGTTAGGTTCAGTTAATTGGCAAGTGGAGTACGAGGCGTTCTTTTGTATTCATGAGGTCTCCGTTCGAAATAACATTTCAAAGTGGTAGAAATGTGTTGGAACACACAGATGCGAAGAAAGGGGAAAACATATTTTTCAGGGTCTGAATGGAAACGTCAAAAATTGCATTTTGTATGCTTATGATTTCTTTGTGTGAACAGTTTTTGGCATCTGTCTTTCTAGTTTTTGAGAGAAGATCTTTGCTACAAGTGCCATTTTAAGTTCCATTCTCCATTTCAGGCTCACTTTACCTGTATTATGAAAGCAGATGGTCTGCATGTCTTCTGAATATTTATAACTATCAAAAACAATCTCTTGTATTCACCCTTAGGCTTATGAGATGTCAGCACTGTTCTGGTTGGAGAAAAAAATCATCGTGGATGTTTACAGAGAGGGGATTACATTAAGCCGGAATGACTATACATTTTGCAGTTTAATATTTGTCCATCAGCTGCCTAATCGTATTTAGATAATTGTGTAAATAAGTTGTTGCTGCCCTTGCCCTCCCCATTGATCAAGCTTAAGAGCTTTAAACATTGATAATCAGTTTTTTAAACACATACTGTTTTTGCCGGTTAACAATCCAGAGAAGGCCAAATAAGTTTCGCGCACTACAGATCAAGATAGTGTTCGAATATGTGTTTGCATGCATGTGCTAAGCAGGTGTTACTGTCATACCAGACCCATTTATGGCGGTTCATACGTTTGTCAATTACCTACATTTTTTACATATCCATGTATTTGTTCCCCGCCTGCTTTCTGACTATTTTGCTGTGGACTCTCTAAACTCCTCTATCCTACTCTAACAGATGCCCCTCCCGTCAGACTTTGGCCGTGTTTTCATCCATGGAAATTCAGGCATCTACTATTTGTCAGTATCCATTTTTCAGATTTGAGGAGATTGTACATGGAAGGGGACGTTGAATGTTTTTTTAGCCAAAGGCTGAGCAATCATTGATAACAGTTTTTTTCCGGGTGGCTGATCGGGAAGAAGAGCCCATACAGTTTTGATTGAGCTGGAATTAACGTGATTAGCTTTCATCTTTGTGTGTATGTTTGGCAAATGTTCTCTTAAAATGTGCTCACCAGCTCTTATGTAGGCTGGTGGAGAATTGTAAACGATCGGTAAGGGGGACATCCCTTCGTCTTTCTGCATACCATCACCCTCTTCATCACCATGGGAAATCTGTGTGCTGCCATCTCTTCACGTCAGTTTCCATCTATCCCTAAGCGAAGATGTCCATCCGAATGGTATTCACCAATTCTGCATGGAAATCTCTGCCTAGTAGTAGGATTTACCGGTCTCTACTCCCTCATGTGAGGGAGATCCAGCCCAAACAAATTATGATCATAAAGTTACTACCAGTAAATTTACTGTCAGATTCATACTATACACCTGCTAGTGAAGAGCCCCGCTGCCAGG
The DNA here is from genome assembly GCA_963921515.1 of Calotriton arnoldi. Classification (NCBI taxonomy): domain Eukaryota; kingdom Metazoa; phylum Chordata; class Amphibia; order Caudata; family Salamandridae; genus Calotriton; species Calotriton arnoldi. Next base: position 355,571 of record CAWUFW010007773.1, on the reverse strand, counting down.
GGATGGGCAAAACACCACGCACATGACACAAATCTGAAACACCTGATACACAACCGTCTAATTACATTAATACACACCACACCCTAGACTCTGCCCTTGTCCCCTTGCACAGCCTCACTAACGGGTCACCACACAGCACCTACAGATTCCAAGATGCAGATAGCCGCACTCAAGCGGAATAGGAACTTCACTGAGTAGGAGACAGGTCTTGTAGTTATTTCTTGTGGTTGTTCATTACAAGAACTGCATGTCTACCTCCATACACCCTCCGTGGAATGGAGAAGGTGCGTGTGTGGTTGGAGGTAACAAATTATGTCAATACATTGACAGTAGAGGAGCACACGAGAAAAAGTGGGAGAATAAGAGGTGGCTGGTGAAGGAGAACTTCTCCAAGAATCAGATGGTAAAGACTGTTCCTGTAAGTGGACCTAGATCCTGTCTGTCACACATCTTCTGCATGAGTGTGTCCTCACTACCATGCATTCTGATCAGCTTTACAGCTTGCCTGTTCCAGGGAACCCCAATGTAAGGCCAGGTAAGACTCTACACCCCTCTGTCACAGCTGGTGCTTGTATTACCACTCATACTACTCTGTCCCCTCATACCATTCACTGATAGGCAGACAACACATATGTCCCTCATACACAACCTCTAACATCCACCCTTTCAGAGAGTAAACTTAAAATTATTCTCAACTTACTCTACCTTTCTTAAATAAAGTTCCTTATCTGCTGCTTTGTTAGCTGAAGGGGAATCCATCTGTGGTAGGATGATAAACCGGTACGCTCAGACGATGATGTATCACAGTACCTCTAACAAGCATCGTGAATAGTGTGCCTGTGAGATGGTCATGGTGTCTCCACTGACCCTCTGGAAAGATCCAGTGGCTAGGTAGTGGAGTGCAGCCATTATTTTGTCATGGGTCATTTGAGGGACACTTATGTCCTGGGATCAGGATGTATGTGAACCTAGTTCCTTATTCCAGTCTGCAACCATTTCATGGATCAGGCGAGAAGTAGTGTCTCACAATTGATAATTCTCTAGAAATGCCAGGATATTGATTCTCTACCTGTAATCCTCTCTCTTCCTAAAATAATGAACCCTCAAAACGAGGGGCAAGGAAACAAAAATATTTTCTGACACTGTGAAAGCAATGTTTTTTGTCTGTGTTTTGCTTATTTGTGCAGACTGTGGGAGATTGTTTGATGTTGTAATGAGTTTCACCAGCCTTGGCCTTTGCAGGTACGAGCGGTGTGGCCGAGTGGGTGGGGGGGGGGGGGGAGTATTTCGACGGACGATGACGAGGGGAAATTAAATAAATAATTATTTTTCCCTCATCATCGTCCATCAAAATCCCCCCTCACCCGGCCCCACTGCTCTTACCTGCAAGGGCCGCAGATGCGTTTCACCAGTTGATGGGTGTGGTGGAGTCTTGACTATTCACTTATTCATCTATTCACCTCCAGCCTCTTAAAGTAGCCGGTGTGTTGCATGTGTTTGAAGGCTTGTCGTGTTTTATATATCCTAAAGCTAAAATTAATATTGTTTTTAACTTTGATTTTTCATTTCATAAATACAAAAATGATTTCCTTTGTTATCCTATATTTTCCTATGTGGTCTTGGTGTTTTTGCTTGCCTCCATTAATTTCAATAAGTGTTTTGCAGTAGCTGTAATTAGCCATGTGTGGTGCGTGACTTACTTGAAATTTGAGCCTGTTTTGTCAGTAGTACTACTACAGTAGATGCCACTGTAACTCATGTGAATATCAATTGTCTTACTATTATCTGTGTTTTTGGTGTGTTTTAGTACCTGCATGTCCCTCTCTAAACCCCTCCTTAAATTTCCCTTAACTCCTCACTTTAATAGTCCATAAATATTCCCCATTTTCCAACCTCTCCCCTTTGTGCTTCCCAAATTAACTACAAAAGAGTAAACCGCCAAGTGCGAAGATCTCCGCGCTCCCAAGGGAGATCGACGCATATCAGAGATAGGGCAGGTATAGGTGAAGATATCCGGCCAGATGTTTGGGAATAGCAGTGTTTAGTATGTAAAGTAGTGTCTCTGGAGCACTACTTCCTGTACTCAAAAATGCATTTCAAAATAGGTCCTCATGTCTCTAATATTTTGGTTCCTCAGATTTGTTAGTCATTTCGAAGTGCACAGAGTGCAAACCTGACTTGTCAGTCCAAAAATACACTAACTATGCTTGGGAGCACACTTTTATATCAGCCATGCTCCTGTGACTCGTTCTGTAAGGTCTGGAACAGATTTGATTTAAGAACGCTCTCATGAACGTGTTTTTGTTAAGCATCTCCTACGCTGTATAATGAACCCTGCTTGTCCCGTTATCTTCCAGGCTTAGGAGCAATGGGAACACTTATAGTTTTAGAAAAAATTGCCGACAACTCTTGAGCAGTAAGGCTGTGCATTGCCTCACCAAGTTTACTGAGTTACTTCTTTTTCTCACATAATTTTACATCGATGAATGGGATGCTTCAATTTAGCTCAGCCTCTGGTAATTACACTAGACCATGGGTACTCATAAATATTTTCCCAGGGGCCACAAACTACAGTCTGGGATGTACTTGCGGGCCGCATGGATGCTGGGCCATCCCCAGGAGACAGGAAGGGATGGGAGATTATTATCGGGGCAGTTAAAAAAAAAAAAAAAAAAAACACCTTTTCAAAACTGAAAAATGGGAGATTAAGAAAAAAAACAGGGGAATGTATTTTCCTCATTGGCTTATGTTGAAACCGATGCAATTTTAGGTGGAAGATACCTAATTTAAAGCCATTTTTAGCTTTAAAAATCTGAAGCCTTCCACCTGAATCGGATCTATAGAACAAAATCCTAGAGCCAGAAAACAAAGTTGCTAAAAATGACAGCAAAAAACGGAACTCGGGCAGCTTCTATTTTTCTGCTGCTCTTTCCCAGCATGTCAGCGGGCCACAAGGAGAGGTCTGCCGGGCCGCCAGCAGCCCGTGGGCCGTACTTTGAGTACCACTGCACTAGACCGTATTCAAGTCCATCAGTCGATCATTTAATTATTTTTTTTTAAAGTTGCTCGCTGTTTGCCTACATTCTGGGACTTACAAATGCAAATCAGTCATCGTCCTGCTTCAGCAGGAACAATCCAGCCCAAACCTCTGGGCCATGTGCTTTTTTGAATGGCTGCACAGCAACCCTAGACCAGGCCAGTAAAGTGCAGCTGGAGTCCTCTTTAGCTACTCTTTGTGCAGGCATTTTAAAACCCTTGAGTCTGGACTGTCTGTCTATTTCGACTGGCAGAGCAATTCAAGCGTGTGGTCATAATCCATACATAGAAAAAACCTGGAGCTGATCCACTGATAACTAACTACTGGCCTATTTCTCTTTGGTAGCTCCAGCTATATCGCCAAACAAAAATGTGTTTTTTACAGAATGTGGATAGTCTTAATCAGTGTTAAGCAGGGTTCTGACCAGAATATGACACTGAATCAGTGTTTGTTACAGCCTTAGGTGACCTTAGGACAGCTCAGTTGCGAAGGTTGTAAGGTGTAATGCCGTACTTAATCGTTCCAGGTCACGGTGCCCTACTCCCTGGGTTAACCGCTCAAAAACCCCAAATACCACAATGTTAATAAACAGAAATGTGGGAGAAGCACTCCGTAAAAAGTAAATCACTCCAAAGCGTCCAGAGATCAAAGAGATTGATCCACCTGTACTTCAAAGAAGTTGTGTAATCAGAAAAAAGGGCAGTTTGTAGTCAATATAATATTCTTTCTTTCTTTCTTTCTTGTAATGTAATTAAGAACACAGTTGGATAGGAGCTGCCTCAGACAGTGTCAGTGTGCTGAATGTATTGGAGCTCTCAGCTGCATTTGAAAGTGTCCCTCTCACCACCCTGTTGGATTGCCTATCAGCTGCAGGGTCACTAACTTGGCACATGACTAGTTTCGTTCCTTTTATGATTTTCCCAATCTCGGGGGGGCGTGGCTTGCGCGCAACCGAGATGGCCGCGCTGTCCTGAGCTCCGGTGGATCGCGGAGGCGGTCTATCGGCTCCGGATGCATTAAGCTCATTTTTCCGCTATCTGGATTGCAGGTATCTGCAGCTGAACATCGCGGGACCTGTTTGGATGAACTTTCTGTCACACTGGACCGCTCCTGGACATGTGAGCGCTTTCGAGGTTTTCTCCTCACAGAGGCTGTACAAAATGGCGGCGCATGTAGAATTTTGCTGAGAGGCTGCCGTTCTGGAGAAGTCGGCGCCGTAATGACCTACTACTCTTCACTTTCTCACTGCTTATGAGGTATGGTGCCTGTATATGGAATTTCCCTCGCCTCATTGAGAGATCCTGTGTGGAGGCGCTAGATTGTATTATGCCTGCATTGAGGAGATTTCTGTCACCGGACCCTGTTATATATACACAATTGAGTTCCAGTGGGCGCTGCTTCTTAATGAATGCCTGCTCAAGCAATGGTGTATATTTATATCATTAATGCTGGTCGGGACACCACAAAGTGGATACTTTATGATCTCAGATGCCTCTACAGTGGCCTTGCTGACTCCTTCATGTCTTTTTGTGGCAAATGAGACTATTTGACAAGTGTAGAAGGCTGTGGATGGCGACATGTGTTGGGCTCTATGTATTCTCTTTTAAGAGCAGAATTTCAGAAGTGAATAGAATATGGGGCTTCTGTCTCTGGTGCTTACACATTAAATGTTATGCCAGTTGGAGAGCTTTAACTTCAACTAATTAAGGTGCGACACATTGTGCACTATTTTATTTCGTGAACACTGAGGGGTAATCTCGAGGTACTCCTTTGGAGTCACAGATTTCGTATAATCCTTAATTCACTGGCCTATTTGCCTCGCTTCAATGGCAGAAAGTATGGGGGGCTCCTCAAAGGATAAGGACTCAAGGGTATTTAAAGAGATCTAAACAAGCCTCTCCCACGCCGGATTTAGCAACTAAAGACAAACCAGAATCTGGGGCTATTTTGGATACCATTCTCTCTCGCCTCAACTCAGTTCATGAGATTGCGCAAGGCACTAAAACGAACACTGATTTACTTCAGATGGAAGTGGCGGCCATCAGGAATGAGCTTAAAAGCTTATCGCTATGTGTTTCTAATGCAGAGTCCCGGATTGGGGCAGTTGAAGATTCCACGCACAAACAGACCAAACAGATGCAGAGTATGGAGCGCACCTTAAACTCACTGAGAAGAGATCTCACGGAGCAGGAAGATAGGAATCGGAGAAGCAACCTCCGTATTTTTGGGCTGCCAGAGGATTGCGAGAAGGAGGCTCCATCCATTTTGGAATTTTTACTCAAGTGGATTCCCACGACCTAAACATCTCCTTTCAAAAAGAGTTTGAAATAGAGCGTGCCCATAGGGTTACTACGTTTAAACCTAAATCTCTGTCACATCCAAGACCAGTGATATTTAAACCTTTAAGGCAGCAACATTCTGAACAAATTTTAGCTCACATGAGGAGAATTAGATCGCTGCAATGGGAAGGCCACAAAATCGCTATCTTTCAAGACTTTGCCAGAGATACAGTCATCCGTCGGAAAGGTTTTTTAAATCTACGAAGAAGACTTCAAGAGATGAGCATTCCGTTTTCATTTGCTGGCCCTTCGCGCTTCAGAATAACTTTTAGAGGTCGCACCCAGATATTTTATGAGCCAGCGGATCTGTCCACTTTTTTGGACAATCAGTTTGAGTCTCGAATGGATTCGGATTCTCCTGCAGGCACATCTAATTCTTAATCACTTCTTTTTCAGGTGGTTGGGTTAATGCTCATCTGTGCTTTTCCAGGTCTTTGTAGTGGGTTTAATGCTCATTTGTGCTTTTCCAGGTCCTTGTAAGTTTTAGTGTAAGTTTTAGTGTTTTTGTCGAAAATTTGGATGTAGGGTCCAGTAGTGATTTAGGATATTTGGCTGTTGTTTTCTTCTCATAAAGTTACTAATTTTCCTTTACAGAAGCCTTCATTCAATCCCAGGATAATGGTCTCTTAGTATCTATTGTTTTTATATGTACATTTATTATTTATGTCTTCTTGTCTGTTTGTTCTTGTATATATTCATTCTATATATATATATTTTTTACTCTCCATTTTCTATGATTCATGTCTCCTCTTTCCTCGTTTAGTTCGTTTTCATGTTAATCCAGACATTCTATTTGGATTTGTTCATCCTGTATTATATGTTTTCTCTTTCTTTTTATGTGTTATATGTTGGTCTTATCATTGCTTTTTGTCTCTGAAGTAGGGTATTTTTATGGTCTGTCTTCATTTGTGATACTCACCCTATTATTCTCTTTTGGCATTTCTTTTGTATGTTTTAACATATGAATTTATCTGAAAGAGACACGTTAGTGATAGATTCCTTACCTTAGAATATCCCCAGGCGTCAGGCTGGATCCGGAAAGTTTTGCGTAGCAGTACCCTTGCGCGTCGGTAGGCGGCGTCGTGCGGCTCCGCGTCCGTCGTCGGCGTCGTGATCGCCGGGATGACGTCGCGGGCAGTACTTAGGCGCCGCCCCTGCGCGCTGACGTCAGTTCTTCTTTTTCCGCGCCAGCAAGCGCAGATCCGGGAAGAGCAGTGCCCTGGTCATTTTTTGACCATACTTTTGGTGATTTTTTTCACTGTTTTTCCATCTTTCGAGGTGTCGTAGGGATGCCCGGCTTCAAGCGATGCGGCGCCTGTGCGCGGATGATGTCCGTCACCGACCCGCATCGGGAGTGTCTCTTCTGCCTCGGCCGAGGCCACGACACGGCGTCCTGTACCGACTGCCAGGCCCTCCACCCGAAAGCTTTGCGAGAGCGGTCTCGAAAGCTCCTCGAGGCCCGGCATCCGGCTCCGCGGAAGGCCCGGTCGCGTGAGAGGTCCAGGGGTCGATCGCGGAGTCCACACCGGTCGTCGGCGTCGAAGTCTTCTTCGTCCGGTAAGTCGAAGCACAAAAGTCCAAAAAGCATCATCGCTCTAGGACTTCGCCTCGCCGGTCTCGCGACTCGGCTGAGGCCCCTCCCGGCACCGTCCCCGCCCCCGCGGCCCCGGACATGCCTGTGGAGTCGCCCCGTTATACCCGCCCTTCCCGGGTTCGGGGGCGGATCCGGCCAAAATACAGGAATTCCTGTCGGCCATGGCCCGCCTCTTCGGGCCTTCAGGCCCCTCCGGTGCGCCTTCGGGCCCCGCGGGCCCTGATGGGGTTGCTCCGGCGCCGCCGGCGGCTCCGGCCCCGGCGCCGCCCGTGCCTCCAGCCTCGATCCCGGCTCCGGCCCCGGCCTCGATCCCGGCTCCACAACCCCCATCGACGCCGGTCGACCTAACCACGCCTCCGCCGGCGCCGATGTCTCCGGTGCCGCTCTCGACGCCGCCCTGGGCTCCGGGCGGCGTCGTCCCCCAGTTCCTTCCGGCTCCGGACATGGACCCGGAGCGACGCCGCCGACGCCGGCTCCGGCGCCGATGGGACCTTGGGTCCCCAATGTCCCTCCTCCTCCTTATTTTGCACCAGAGGAGGACCAGGAGGACTGGGAGGGGTCTGATGACCCTCTGACGCGCAACTGTCAGTTTGATGAGGACTGGACAGAGAGTCTAGGGAGGCCAGTGGTCTGGATACTTCCCCGGACACTGGCATGCTGTCTCCTCCCGTGGCTACGGAGGAGGGGGCCAATTTTGGTACGGTGTTGCGTAGGGCTGCTGGGGCCTTACGTCTCCAGCTCCCTACTTTGACGGTCAAGCCTAACATCTTGACAGAGGTGCTTCAGCCGGCAGCCTCCTCTGCGGAGACTGTGCTGCCGTTTAACGACGCCCTCACTGACGTTCTTTTGGGCGCCTGGTCCAAGCCCAACACAGGGGCTCCTGTGGATCGGAACGTGTCACGACGCCATCGCCCTGCTCCGGGCGACCCCCTGTTTCTTTCTGTCCACCCCACTCCTGAGAGCTTGGTTGTCCAAGCCTCCGCTTCCCAAACCGCCTTCCCTACCGCTCCTCCGGATAGGGAATCCAAACGCCTGGATCAGTTTGGGAAGAAAGGCTTTTCTTCCTCCAGTGCTGGCTTGCGGTCCGTTAACACCGCTTGTCTTTTGGGCCGATATACCCACTCCCTGTGGGATTCGGTGGCGGATGTTTTGCCCCAGTGCCCTGAGGAGGTCCAGGCACTGCTTTCCCGCGCCATTGCGGAAGGAAGGGATGCGGCCAAATACACTATCCGTTGTGGCCTTGACACCGCCGACTCGCTGGGCAGATCGATTGCAACGACGGTGGCGCTCCGACGCCACGCCTGGCTGAGAACCACTGGTTTTTCAGGGGATGTCCAGAATACTCTCATGGACATGCCCTTTGATGGTGTCGGTCTTTTGGGTCCAAAGCAGACCATGCGTTGGAGCGCTTTAAGGACTCACGGGCTACTGCCAAGTCCCTGGGCCTTACTGCTACACGCCCTCCGCTGCCTTCTGCTTTTCGCCCCTATCGTGGCCACGGTAGGGGCGCCCTTCACGTCAGCAGCCCAGCCACCGGCCCGCGCAGCAGGCGTCTTCGCGTGGCCGAGGACGTGATTCCGCCGTGGCGGATCGGGCAACCAGCGTGCGGGTCAGGCCACCACCTCCAACCCGTCCGCGGCCTCCAAGCCCTCCTAGTCCCTCCTTTCAGGTGCACAGCACGCCAGTAGGGGGCAGGGTCCGCCATCACCTTCCCCACTGGCGCACCATCACCTCGGACAGGTGGGTCTTGGACATTGTCCGACGGGGCTACTCCCTCCCCTTCGAGACCACCCCCCCAGCCATGCCACCTCAATTCCACTGCATGTCAGGGGATCACTTGGTGCTTCTACAGAAGGAAGTCACGGCCCTCTTGGCCAAGAGGGCCATCGAGCATGTTCCGACCCCAGAAGTAGGGCGTGGTTGCTACTCCCACTACTTTCTGGTGCCCAAAAAGGACAAGGAGGACATGCGTCCTATCTTGGACCTCCGGAACGTCAATCGCTTCCTCCGGAAGGAGAAGTTCAAGATGCTCACCCTAGCTCAGGTCTTGACTGCCCTCGACCCAGGAGACTGGTTGGTAGCGTTGGACTTGCAGGACGCGTATTTCCACATCCCCGTCCTGCCGGCCCACCGGCGTTACCTTCGGTTCACGGTTGGCCCGAGCATTTTCAGTTCACCGTGCTCCCCTTTGGCCTTACCAGTGCCCCTCGGGTGTTCACGAAAGTGATGGCGGTGGTCGCAGCTCATCTGCGCCGGGCAGGGGTTTCAGTCTTCCCCTACCTCGACGACTGGCTGCTGAAGGCGGGCTCGTCCCAGGCAGTCGTCTCCCACCTCCAGACTGCGGCCGAACTCCTGCACTCGCTGGGGTTCTCCATCAATGTGCCGAAGTCGCATCTGATTCCTTCTCCACAGCTCCTTTTCATCGGAGCAGTTCTGGACACGACGCAGTTTCGGGCCTATCCTCCCGAACGGCGAGTCCGGGATATTCAGGCTATGATTCCGATCTTTCGGCCTTTATCCTGGGTTTCGGTAAGGATGACCCTGAGGCTGCTGGGCCTCATGGCCTCCTGCATCCTGCTGGTCAATCATGCCAGATGGCATATGCGGGCTCTGCAGTGGGACCTGAAGTTCCAGTGGGCGCAGCACCAGGGCGACCTGTCCGATCACGTCCAGATCTCGGAGGGGACTGCAAAACAGTTGCAGTGGTGGCTCTCGAACCGGCAATGGGTCATGGGCAGATCCTCTCCCTTCCCCAGCCAGAGCATACAGTTGTGACGGACGCGTCCCTTCTGGGATGGGGCGGTCACATGGGAGAGGCGGAGATCAGAGGCCTCTGGTCTCCGGGCGGAGTCCCGGCTCCATATCAACATTCTGGAGCTCCGGGCGATCCGGCTTGCACTCAAGGCATTCCTTCCCTCTGTCAAAGGGAAGGTAGTGCAGGTGTTCACAGACAACACCACCGCCATGTGGTACTGCAACAAACAGGGCGGGGTGGGGTCTTGGACCCTTTGTCAGGAGGCTCTGCGCCTCTGGACATGGCTGGAACATCAGGGCATGTTCCTGATGGTTCAACACCTGGCAGGTTCTCTGAACGCCAGGGCGGACGAACCTCAGCCGCAGGTGCATGATGGATCACGAATGGCGTCTTCACTCGGAAGTGGCGCAAGGACTCTTTCTACAGTGGGGAGAGCCTTGGTTAGATCTATTCGCCACCGGAGAGAACGCGCAATGTCATCAGTTCTGCGCGTTGGAATTTCCAAGGCGGCACTCGCCGGCGACGCTTTTCGTCGCGAGTGGAGTTGCGGTCTGTTGTACGCCTTTCCGCCTATACCACTTCTACCCAGAGTGTTGAAGAGGATTCGGCACGACCGGGCCCAAGTCATTCTTGTGGCTCCGGACTGGGCTCGAAGAGTTTGGTATCCCGAGCTACTCAATATGAGCATAGATCCCCCGATCCGTCTGCCTCTTCGGGAGGATCTTCTGTCGCAGCAGCAGGGGACGGTCCTCCACCCGAACCTGTCCAGTCTACACCTGCTTGCGTGGAGATTGAGCGGCGGCAGTTGATTCCTTTCGACTTGCCTCCCGAAGTTTGTGATGTGATTCTGGCGGCCAGGCGTCCCTCCACTAAGGTGGTATACGCCTGCAGGTGGAACAAATTTGTGGCATGGTGCACAGCAAAGGCTGTGAATCCCCTTTCTGCCCCTCTTTCTAAGGTCCTTCTGTTCCTTCTCTCTCTGGCCCAACAGGGTTCTGCCCTGGGTACCATCAAGGGTTATCTTTGTGCTATCTCGGCCTTCCTCAGGCTCCCTGATCAGCCCTCCCTTTTCAAGTCCCCTGTTGTTAACAGGTTCTTAAAAGGCATTACTCACCTCTTCCCTCCTGTTCCGTTTGTAATGCCTCAGTGGGACTTGAACTTGGTTCTTATCTTTTAATGTGCGCTCCCTTTGAGCCTTCTGCATAACTGTCCTCTTCGTCTTCTGACTCTGAAGACAGCCTTTCTGGTGGCCATCACCTCCGCTCGGCGGGTGAGTGAGCTCCAGGCTCTATCTTGCAAACCTCCCTTTCTGTCTGTTCATCCAGACAAGGTTGTTCTTCGGACGCGTCCGTCCTTCTTGCCAAAGGTGGTTACTGCTTTCCACATTGGGCAGACCATCACTTTGCCCACCTTCTTTCCGCCTCCGCATCCTTCCAGAGAGGAAGAGAGGCTCCACCGTCTGGACCCAAAACGTGCGCTCTCCTTCTATATCGACCGCACAAAACACTTCCGGGTGGATGACCAGCTCTTTGTTGGCTACGTGGGCGCCAAAAAGGTCGGGCGGTGCACAAGAGGACCATCTCCCGCTGGGTTACCTTGTGCATCAAGACCTGCTATTCTTTGGCAAAGAAGGAGCCTCCTGTTGGGCTACGTGCCCATTCCACCAGGGCAACGGCTGCTACCACGGCCTTGGGCCGCGGTGTTCCGCTGCCGGTTATCTGTCAGGCAGCTACGTGGGCCTCGCTGCACACGTTTACTAAGCATTACTGCCTTGACAGTCAGGTCCGGAGGGACGGCTTCTTTGGCCGTTCTGTCCTCCAGGACTTCCTTGTCTGATCTTTGTTCGCAGACCCACCACCGGGGTTGGTATTGCTGGGGTATCTATTCTAAGGTAAGGAATCTATCACTAACGTGTCTCTTTCAGATGCACAAGTTACTAACTTGTGTAACGATATATCTGTAAGAGACAGTAGTTAGTGATAGATTCCTTACCGCCCCACCCATCCTCCCCGTTCTGCGAACTGATTTCTAGGGTTAAGGACATCCCTTTCAGGGCCCTAGTATTTTTCAGACACCTGTGTCAGCTTCTTGCATGGCTCTGCGTTCCTGGCGCGGAAAGTCGTGTACAGAACTGACGTCAGCGCGCAGGGGCGGCGCCTAAGTACTGCCCGCGACGTCATCCCGGCGATCACGACGCCGACGACGGACGCGGAGCCGCACGACGCCGCCACCGACGCGCAAGGGTACTGCTACGCAAAACTTTCCGGATCCAGCCTGACGCCTGGGGATATTCTAAGGTAAGGAATCTATCACTAACTACTGTCTCTTACAGATATATCGTTACACAAGTTAGTAACTTGTGCATTATGTGTAGACTTATAGATTATCGTGCATATTCATAGACATAAACAATGAACTATTTGGGGTAATAGTACGTTATGTATATCAGTCCTTATATATTGTTTATTTCTTAGTATGTATATTCCCTTTTCTACGGATAGGAATGGATTACTGTTTTATACTTACCCTTAGGTTGCCTTTACTATTTAAAAGATGTTTCTAATCAATTTTTTCCCGTTATATAATTTGATCATTTCTCTACATATTCTCTAATTTTCAGAGTAGCTTATCATCTTAGTCTGTATATCCAGATTCATCTAATATTTAAATTTAAGGATTAGTTCTTTATTATAATACCTACATGTTTTTTGTTTTTGTTTTGCCATATGCGTTCCGAGAATTATTAGATGCTGTTAGTTATTACTTTTTAATTCAATATTTATTATCCATTCTTGTGTCTTTGATTAATTAACAGAATGATTTTATACAGGTCTCTCTTTAAATTCAAATGTTTAGTTTTTTTTGACATTCTAGTGGTTCTGCTGCTTAATGCATTATATTTGTTGTTGAGTAAGCTGAGTCGTATGTGCTGGCCTCTGTGGTTGCTCCTTCATGTTTTCCTCCCATGCATTTTGTCTACTACAGACATCCCCTGGTGGGGTTTTTTCTCTTTTGTGTTAAGTTTTCTCTTGTTCTTTCTTTCGCTATCTTTCTCTTTTTTCTAGCTTTTGTTCGCTCTTTCTTTATTTCTTATTTCCTGGGGACTCCTGCTTTGGTCAATTCTTTATGTTTTTTTTATCTTCCATTTACTGTTATATCCGAGTTGAAATCAATGTGCCTTTCCCTTTTCTCATACATCAAATTTGCTTATTGATGTTGTTTTCTGTCCATTATGTCCGGTCTGAATGTGCTCTCACTTAATGTGCGTGGTTTAAATCATCCTGTTAAGAGGGCCAAGATCCTAGACTACTGTAAAAGCTTGTCTGGTGATATTGTTCTACTTCAAGAAACTAAGGTTGCTTATAAAGAAGCCTTATTCTTACGGAAAGAATGGGTCCTGGATGTAGCTTGCTCTGAAGCTTCTGGTAAAAGAAATGGGGTTATAACGTTGATTTCCAAGAATTCTGGTCTAACTATTGTGGCTGCAGAGCACGATTCAGATGGTAGATGGCTGCTTTCTCGCTTGTCTAATGGATCGACTGAGTTTTACGTTACGAATATTTATGCCCCCAATAATGACGATCAATCTTTCTGGCGTGCTATTAGTAAAAACTTTCTGACATCCCTCAAAATGCTAAAGTGATTGTTGGCGGGGATTTTAATCTTCCTATGGATCCTATTCTAGACAGACAATCGGCTTGTAAATTTCGTCCGCCTAGAGCGCATAAACAACTGCTGGATATGTGCTCTTCTCATCATCTTCTGGATGTATGGAGAATGCATAACCCTAATGGTAGTGATTTCACCTTTTTCTGCTCTCCACATTCTACCTTTTCTCGTATTGATTATCTCTTAGTTGACGCAGCACTTTTGAAACATACTACTAATGTGACGATCCATCCAATTCTTGTCTCTGATCACGCGGCGGTTTCGTTTACTCTTCTTAACTTTACAGATAATCATAGATCGCGGCCTTGGTGCCTGAACACAGAAATTTTAGATGATAATGAGGAGGTTAAACAATTGAATGTGGATATTCATAATTTTTTCAAAGACAACGTGTCTTCAGTAAACTCCCCAGTAGTCTTGTGGGATGCCTTTAAATGTACTATTAGAGGTCAAATTATAAAAAAAATGGCGAAAAGGAACGCTGATATTAGCAGATCACTCATTGCCTTGGGTGATGAAATTAAAAGTAAAGGGATCTTATATAGAGGCTCTAAGGACAAATCGCTTCTACAAGAGATCAAGAACCTAAAATATTCTTACAACTCCATAGTTACCAAAAGGGCTCACATTGGGGTTCAGGCGCAAAAATCTAAACATTTAATGTTAAGTAACCGCGCAGGTAAGATGCTAGCTGCTACACTAAAATATCAGGATACAAATGTTAAAACGGCTCAGATCTCTTATATTGATGATATTTCTGGTTCCAGGAAGTTTCATACTCAGGACATTCTTGAGGTTTTCCGTGATTTTTATAAAAAATGATATACGCCCAAAGTTCAGTGTAACCTAGCTACATGTCAACAATTCTTGGCCTCTATTCCTACAAAAACTATTTCCGATTCAGACATGGCTGACTTGGGGAAACCAATTGATGCTGAAGAAATAATTCAGGCCATTAGGGCTACTAGGTCAGGAAAGCTCCAGGACCTGACGGGTTCCCTATTGCCTTCTATAAGACTTTTCTATCTTCTTTTTTAAATTATCTCAAAGATGTTTTTGACAATTTTGTCTCATCTGGTAAGGTCTCTGGCTCAGCTGCAGAGGCCACTATTGTTGTAATTCCTAAGGAGGGAAAGGATCATTCGGACCCTAAAAATTTCCGCCCAATTTCCCTTCTAAATATGGAAGCTAAGATTTTTGCCAAAATTCTGGCTAAACGCTTGGAGGGCCATATCCCTAGTCTTATCCATTCCTCCCAGACTGGATTTGTTAAAGGAAGGTTGGCTAGAGATAATATTCGAACTTTTTGTCATATTCTGGAAAAAGCTAAACTTTCTAACCTTCAGCAGCGATTGCCCTCGATGCCGAGAAGGCTTTTGATAAAGTCTCTTGGCCTTTCCTACAAGCAGTTCTTCAATCTCATAATCTTGGAGATTCATTTATTAATATGGTAATGTCCCTATATGCTCAACCTAAAGCTAATATTAGGATCAATGGGGCTACATCTTCCTTTTTGATCTTTGCCAGGGCACTAGGCAAGGCTGTCCATTGTCTCCTCTTCTTTTTCTTCTGTCTATAGACCCACTTCTTCGGTTACTTAACCTCAATCAGGACATTAGAGGTTTTCAATTTGGTTCGCAGACCATTAAAACGGCCGCTTATGCAGATGACGTGCTTATCTTTTCTGAGGATATCGTGAAGGCGATCCCTGCCGTTTCCAACACTATTGAAAAATGTTCTCTTGTTTCAGGGTATACTCTGAATAAGGATAAGACGGAAATGTTCCCCCTGAACGCGTTATGCTTCCCTTCTCACATGGGGAATGTAGGGTTTAAATGGCAATCGACGCGTATTAAGTATCTAGGGATTTGGTTCTGTAAAAATATGTCAGATACTATTTCATATAATGAATCTCTTATCATAGCCAAGGTTAAAGACCTACTGAACGCGTGGTCGCCTAAATACATCTCCTGGTGGGGACGCTTTCAAACCTTGAAGATGATGATTACTCCCATTGTTAATTTTGTTTCGTCTATGCTGCCTATGAAGCTATCCTCATCCTTCTTCCATGATATTGAGGTTCTTACTTCAAAATTTTTATGGAGTGATAAACGCACTAGAATAGCATATAAACATCTTAGGAAACCCTATGCCCTGGGGGGATGCAATCTTCCGGACTGGAACTTGTATCAAACTGCCTTTTTAGCATCCCAAGGGGTTCTCTGGTTTGCACCGGATTCCAACCACACCCCTCCTTGGATCTATATTGAACGAGAGTTGTGCTCTCCTCTTCCCACTTCTACTTTTATGACCGCATCTACGTTGACCCTTCCGTTCTCAAGTAGCATTATCTCAGATACAATTAATGCATTAAAATGCATAGACAAAAAGGTTTCTAAACCAATTCATAAATTTAGGTGGTCCTCTCTATGGCATAATCCTAAAATTGTGACTGATATTGACTCTGGTACGATGTTTTCCTGGGCGAGGAAGGGTATTACGTTGGTCAAAGACCTTTATGATTCTAAGCAAGACCCGATTCCTTTTTCCTCTTTAGCTAAAGACTATAATCTCAGTAAAATGGATTTTTATTCCTTTCTGAAACTGAAGGTAGCTTTATCTAAAATACCTTTTTATCCTGAATCAACTACCATTTCGCTTCTCTCTGTGTGGTACAGATCAGGTCATATTGCTTCCAAGATTTATAAGTTTTTATCTCCTACGTCGCCCTTACAGTCTACTGTTACACAGGAGAAATGGCTACACCATTTTGAACATGATACTTTTAAACATATCTCACAGGAAACCTGGCAGCTCATCGGGAAGTTTTCGCTAAGGAATAACATTGCTCCTTCTCTTATTCAATCAAAATTTTTTACTCTGAATCTCCTACACTGGACCCCGGTTCGTCTACATAAACTCAAACTTAAAGATAACGATCTTTGTTGGAGTTGCAAACTAGTTGCTGGAACCCATCAACATATGTTTTTTGAATGCTCGATATTGCAACCTTTTTGGGAATTGGTCCACAAACACTTACTGCTAATTTTTGGTATTAATTTTGAGCTCTCAATAGCTTTAATCTTATTAGGCCCATGGGCTGCACCTACCCCGTTACCGCTTGATGATACGGATATGCAATTGCTAGACTTGCTTATATCAATTGCTGTTAAAATTATATTAAGAGTGGAAATCTTTTAATTCAGTATCGTACCATACTTGGTGGGCATGGGTATCATCTCTTCGAGGGGCTCATACCTTGGTTGAAGACAGGCACTATACGCCGTCTATTTCTAGTGTGATTTGGAGGTCTTTGGATAGATACATGGACTTGGCTTCGCAAGGGCTGGTGGCTCAATTTCCTTTTGTGTCTTCCTCTTAAGCTATTTCTCTCTATTTCATCTCGTGCTTATTCTCTTGATTATTCTCCTCTCTTCCTTTTCTTCTTCTTTACTTTCCTTTTCTTTCTTTCCTCTTTCTCTCTCTTCTTTATTCGCATTATTTATTTATCTAAGCAATACAACCACTTTCATGAAATAGTTTTTTCTTCTTAATTAATTATTTGGGTATTACATTTAACTTATTTATTACATGAAATATACTTCTATTTATGAATTGCTCATATTGGTATGGTTTATAAGACTTGTATTGTATTATATATAATCTTAATTATCTGTATTCCTTTATTAAAACAATAAAGAATATTGGAACTAAAAAAAGAAATAAAAAAAAAGATTTTCCCAATCTCGGCACATGATTGGTATAGTTTCTTTTAGGTCGTTCTCAATCTATCCAGCTGGTTTCATTCTTGGCTCCTTCAGTCATTGACTGTGGGGGGCACTCAAGGATCTGCCTTTTTACCTCTTTCATGTATATGGAGTCTTTGGTCCACCTCATCTGCTTCTTGGATATGAACTTTTACACGTCTTCTGACGGTCCCACGTTTTATATGAAGCTTAAGGACGACATGTTGTTGGCTCCACTGTTTCAATGTGGCTGGAGTTCTGTCTGGGAGTGCGTAGTGTAAGCTTAATGTCTATAAAATAAAGGTGATGGTGGTTCAAGCGAGGTCTGATTTGTCAAGGGAATCTTACTGGCTGAATGATATGCCAATTTGCGTACTGCACTTGAATACCACAAGCAATGTAAGGATCAGAATTAACTCCGTTGCCCAGATCTCGGCAGTTTTGTCACCTAGTTCTTTGTTCTTGTTCCTAATCTCAATGATAAGGATGAGGAATCTAGTTTAACTTTAACTGCAGTAATTAGCTCGAGTTTAGACTATGCCAAAACCATCTATCTCGGTCAACCTGAATATTTACGAAAACACAGTCCGACTTTTCTGAAACCTGGTCAGACTCTTCTGGCTCAGATTCTCTGCCCTAGCGCCAAAAAAGCCATATCCGCGAGTGCTAAAGCCAGTAACTATTAAGACAATATTCTCATGTACCTCTCCATATCCCCTTACCCTCTTCCCTATATTCCACCTGATAATACTGTTGTCTCGCCCACCATCCGTCACCTTTCACACATGGCTTAGTATGTAAACCTGCAAACTGGTTCTGTTCCAATGTACCGTGTAAAGCATTTCTGTTAGAACTACTACTGCTGCTACTACTACGAACTTTATACCAGACGGCCGAAAACTGGGTCAGGCTCCCTTCAAAGCTTGCAGAAGCTTGTCTTTATTGACCCATGATGAATTTCGAATGCTGTTCGTATGTGCTTTATTCAGGAAAATAAAATTGTTAATTCCGCCTGCTGATTTTAGGGTTGGGATGCTTGATGCTTCTGGTTTTATACAGATTGGATTATGGAAACATGCTTCAGGCTTGCCTCCCAGTGGCTTCGTTCTCAAATTCATAGTCAAATCGAAATGCAGCCGGTGTGTGGCACTATGTATTCACCATGTGAGATTATTCCTGATAGCTTTATGCTAGCTTCCAGAGGAAGCCCAGGTCTTGTTTAAGGAAATTCAGAGGGCGGTTTACTGGTACCATGCAAAGGTGAAA
The DNA here is from genome assembly GCA_963921515.1 of Calotriton arnoldi. NCBI lineage: Eukaryota > Metazoa > Chordata > Amphibia > Caudata > Salamandridae > Calotriton > Calotriton arnoldi. Next base: position 337,165 of record CAWUFW010007773.1, on the reverse strand, counting down.
TGCTTCGCATTTTAATGGACGATGTAGTTAAAGGGATAAATAGATTCTAAGCTATGAGAAGACGGCTTCTAAAGGTTTGGCTGTGCTGTTACCTTGGGCTGAGGAAGTTCCAAAGGTGGGGGTTCTGCATCCCAGTGGTTTTAGCTTTGTGATTCTGTCACCTACATTTGGACATGCAGAGTACCTGCTTTTTTCAAACTTAGATTGCAGGTGTGGTAAAAATGCTTCAGGCACCTGTTCCTCTGTGAACTAAAGAGAATCTTGATGTTGGTTCTTTAGTTGTAAATGTAATACTTTAGAGCCATGATTGGTTTTTCTCAGCTGCCCTGGTAAGTTGTTGTAGAAACTTGTTTTTAGATAGGGATTCATACCTCACATCTGCCGTTTCTAAGCGCTGTAAATAACAAATGTTACTATAAACCAATTAGTACTCAATTTGCCTATCTTGAGGAGGATGGACAGCTGAGTCAGTCTTTCTGGGATTCCAACCCATGACCTGCCAATCACTGGTTTGTTCCAGCATTCAGCTTCGAATATCAGATGTTACAACACAAGGCACTTCCTCTCAGGCATTACAACACATTGACTTTTACAACGCATTGTAATACCATGCAGGGCTATACAACATATGCCTTTACCCTGCAAATGCTGATGCAAAGTCTGATAAATTTGTATGTATATATATATATATGTGTGTGTGTGTATATACGTATATATATATACACATATATGTATATCTATCTATCTATTGATAGATATATATATATATATATATACATATATATATATATGTATATGTATATATATATATATATATTCCCACAACATAAGCCAGAAAAGCATGCTCTCAGAGGAAGTTGGAAAAAAATCGTATTTATTTTCACATTCTGAGAAAATAAATACGATTTTCTTCCAACTTCCTCTGAGAGCGCGCTTTACTGGCTTATGTTGTGGAATATTATTGCCTGTTTGAGCTCTACCGGCACAGCGCGCCACCAAACTATGGGCGGACTTCCCGGGAGGAGCTACGAGTATTGAGAATATATATATTACCTACTGGCGGTCGTTAGTAGGTAGTTATAATTAGGACCTAGTTTCCATAGGAAAAGAGTTTTTTGACTTGCCTATAACTTTGGCGCCGGTTGACGAATCTTCACGAAATTGTCCAGAAAAAGTGCTCCTGTGATTCTTATTGTGCAGGGAAAGTTTTGGATGATCCGTCAAGCAGGGGCAAAGAAAAAGGGGGGTCAACAAATGTGTGTTTCCCATGTTAATTCCCATAGGACCTTTAGACACAGCTACAGCCCGAACTGCTGAACGGAGTTAAACCAAATTTGGCAGGAAGGTAGATGTTGGTCGAGGGAAGTGCCTTTTTGTGATTTGGTGTACATCTGTTCAATAAATGTGGAATTAGTAACTGAAATCCAAATTTGTATATATAGGGATTGCGGATCCTTTGAGGATCCAACAGCCCCTGTGCTCAAATCTGATTGGCTGCCAGCACTTCAAACCAGGAAGTGCTGGCAGTCATCTTGGGACTCGGCTTGAGCCAAGTTACACAAAAAACTTAAAAAAATAAAGAAAGGGGGGCAGAGTAGAACTACAGAGACCACGCTGGGCCCCAAAAAGCGTTTAAAAAAAAAAACAAATTGTCCCGGAGTTGCGCTGGATCCACGGATCCCACCGAAAATTTAAAAAAAACAGAAGCTTGGTCTCCCGAGCTTCTGTAATCTTGTGCCCCTGAGTGGGCCAGGTCCTGGGGGGCATGCACACTATATATAGGAGGGGCGGCACACGGGGCCCTACTCCTAGGGCTCATAAAACACCGGGGACCGCCACCTCCTGGTGCATTGTTTATAATTTATGCGGGGGTTGCCAGCTCGGCAACCCCCGTGCCCTGGGGACCGCCACCTCCCAATGGAAAATGTGCAATTAATGCGGGGGGCCCGCGCGGCCCTCCACAGCCCCCGGGACCGCCACCTCTCCAGGGCTAAATATAACATTAATGTGGAGGGGTCACGCGGCCTCCCTGCAGCCCAAGGGACTGCCACCTACCCGGGGCTAAAATGAATTAATGCAGGGGGAGTGTTGAGAGGTCTTTGGAGGCCATGCCTTCTTTCTCCACCACTCTGCAAACGCGCCTTCTAGTGCACTACTGGTTGGGGAATGAAGTCCCCTTGGATGCTGAGGGTCTTTGGGGTCAAGAACCCCTTCTGTTACCTCCAGTAAGGTCCACACAGTACGATTGCTGGGAGCTGGTCGGAGGCCCCGCCCCCTTTCTCCATCAATCTGCAAATGCGCCTCCTGACCCACTACTGGTTGGGGGATAAAGTCCCCATGGATGCTGAGGGTATTTGGAAGCCAAGAACCCCTCCTGTTACCTCCAGTAAGTCCCACACAGCGGGATTCCTGAGAGCTGGTTGGAGGCCCGCCCACTTTCTCCACCACTCTGCATACGCGACTACCAGTTAGAAAACCATAGGAATTCACCTAAAAAATGAAAGGTTACAGGGACGCTATAGTTAGGATATAGAATTTGAAAAACCTTAGAAACTCACTGAAAAAAACAAAGGTTATAGGGACGTTCTAGTTGGGCTCAGATTTCACTCGAACAAAACCATAGAAATTCGGCCATTATAGTTACCTGAGCTAACTATAACTTACGCCCCTGCCAGGCACAGCTTATGACCTCACATATTACATCACTCATGACATGGTCAATGACATCACTGGTGACATCACTGATGACATCATCCACATAACCATTCACACACCCACCCATACCCCCATGCAACCTCTTGTTTGCCCACTCACATACCCATACACAGACCCATACCTGTACTCGCACACCCACTCACTCCTCCCTTGAATCACTCACACACCCACTCACTTGTACAGCCACTCACACAGTTTTTCACTCACTCGTACAGCCACTCATACAGCCAGTCACATAGCCACACACTCACCTATTCAGCTACTCACACACCCACTTATTTACCTACAATGTCACTGACACACCCACTCACCCATACAGCCTCTCAACACAGCCACTCACTCACCCATACAGGCACTCACACACCCACACAACCACTTACATACCTATTCACACATCCATACAAGCAGTCACACATCTGCTCTCTCACCCATACAGCCATGCACACAGACACTCACTCTCCAATACAGCCACTCACACACCAACTCACTTAACCAAATACCCACTCGATCAGCGACTCACTCACCCATACAGCCACTTACACACCCAGTCACTCACTCATACAGCCATTCAGACACCCACTCACCCATACAGTCACTACACAACCACTTAACCACCGATTGAGCCACTCACTCCACCACTCATTCACTCACACAGCCACTGACACACCGACTCACTCACCAATACAGCCACTCACACAGCAACTCACTCGCCCACATAGCTACTCACACACCCACTTATACACCCATACAGCCACTCACACACCCATACGCACAAGGATACATAGTCACACAGCCACTCACATAATGTATGTTAGAATTAGTCTCACTCAGTAGTAGTGTACCTTGTATATTAATTTCAGTTTTGCAGTAGGTTAGTATATATGTTTAACAATCATAAACTCTTAGAAAAAACTTACACTCACTAGATGATGTGATCAGTGATGTAATTTGAGATGTCATCAGTGATGTCACTGACCATGTCTTGAGTGATGTAATATGTGAGGTCATAAGCAGTGCATTGCGGGGGCATAAGTTATAGTTAGCTCAGGTAACCATAACTGCTGAGTGGTTGTGTATGAGTGAAATCTGAGCCTAAGTATAACATCCCTGTAACCTTTAGTTTTTTCAGTGAATATATATATTTGTTTGGGGGTGGCCCCCAATCCTTTATTTTTTTATTTTTGGGGGAACCCTCCAACCCACCTTCTTTAATACACTACTCCCCCTTTACCTCTACTTGCCCCAAACCCTAAAAAACTCATACCCCCTTACCTCTACCGACCCCTGAACCCTAAAAATCCCCTATCACCTTTACCTCTACCCACCCCTAAACCTAAAAAAAAACCTTACCCCCTTTACCCACCCTTGAACCCTAAATAACACTTACCTCCCTTTAACTCAACCTTTACTAGAACCCTAAAAAACCCTTCCCTCTCTTTACGTATAAACACCCTTGAATGCTAAAAAAGCCTTACCCTACTTTACCTCTACTTGCCCCATAACCCTAATAACATGTACCACCTTTACCGATCACTGAACCCTAAACAAAAGTTAGTTCCCTTTCCCCCTAAACCCTAATACCATACCTTCCTTTACTTTTGCCCTCCATTTACCACAGGGTAAACTACTTCTAGACTAGAGTAATGTCCTGCGGGGTAAAGACTACATACCTTCAAAGTACCACAGGGTAAATTACCTCTGGAGTAATATCCTGCAGGCTAAAGACTGCTTACCATCAAAGTACCTTGGGGTAAAGTACCTCTGGAGTAATATCCTGCGGGTAAAGAATGCAGGGTAAAGACTACATACCTTCAAAGTAGCACGGAGTAAAGGACCTCTAGAGTTGTCCTGCGGGGTAAAGGCTGCATACCTTCAGCGTCTGGCCTCTGGCTGGATCTGACTGGTAATTCCTATCAAGGAGGGCCTGTGTGGATTAAAAAAAACTCAACTCTATTGCTATGTTTAATGTATGCAACTTGTGGAACACATGAGCAACATGATGATCAGCAAGCTTCTTCTTTGAAAACATGAGCAACTGCCAGGGGCGGCTCCTCCGTTGGAGCAGAGGAGCGTCGCCCCACTTAAATTCCCCCCAAAGCCCCTGAGATGAAAAATAAAATGGTAATGTATTACCATTTTTTTTCATCTCCCGAACAGGGCGTCTGGACGGGGGCGGGGCCGCTGCTGAATGACAGCAGCAGGAGGAGGTTGGGCTGTGTGTGCACGTTTCAAAGTGCGCATGTCTCTTTGGCCGGCCGTCTTGCGACCAGCCAGACATGCGCACTTTGAAACCTCTAACCCAGCTGTGTTGAGACAGCTGGGTTAGAGTAAGTGCAGGCCTCCAGGGCGCTGTGGAGCGCCGAGTGAGGCTGCTCCCACCAATCCTGGTGCTGCTCTCAAAGCATGAAAGCAGCGCTAGGATTGGGTAAGGGAGTTCCAGCATCCAATTCCTGTGGGTGTCAGAGAAAGAAAAGCTCCTGAGGCGAGGACATCTCAAGGTAAGTCTTTTTAATTTAATGTTGCAAGCGCCTCCTCCTCCCGGGTTGATGCCAGCCGCCACTGGCAATTGCTCTTTATTCCAAGGTATCTGAGGTTATAATACCATATACTGGATCCTGATGAGTTTTTGGGGATTTCCACCATGCACTGGATCTGATTTATTATATTTAAAATTAGGAATACCTCCAATTCATGGTAGAGTGCCAATAAGCCTGCTTGTGAACTAACATCATAGCATACGCAAACCAGCTATGATTGAGGGTTGGATGACCAATTCATTCAACAACTAATTTCTCTCTGCACAGAATGAAAGATCAGCTTGTCAAACCTGTGATGAAATCTTGATATAAAAACCGCAGAAGGAGGCCACAAACGATATATACGTTTGATTAAAGAGCACTATAAGTTGAGCTAGGCTTATGAGCACGTGCTGAAAAAATCTTACCACCATGTAACTGTAAAAGCGTACAGCTTATGACTTAAACAAGGACTACTAGAAGGGAAGAGTGATTGCTCTGCAGCCTGATGAATCTGTAGCTCATTTTCTGACTTCCCTTTTGTTAAAAGTATTTGCTCATGTCTTGCCTTTTAGAACACTCTGGGCCCAATTCACAAAGGTGGGATCTCCGCACTGCAGTTTCTCATTGCGGAGATGCCACCACGACTGCGGAGGCTCTTTGTGAATCAGTCTGTCAGTGTATTGATGTGCTATCTTAAAATGCTCTTTATATCTTGCTTTGTCGTGTTTGTAATTGCCCTGTGTAGTAGTTGTCCATTATTTGGCTGTGAGCATTTCTTGTCATTGATTTGTGGTTCTCTTCCAAAACATGCGTATGTCTGTTTCATTTATTTATTTTTTTAAATATTTCTTTATTGGGTTTTTGTTAAAATACCACAAAAAAACTGAAAGACAACACCGTACAGTTAGCACTTACAACAATTTTTAAGCATTCAAGCAGTTTGGCATATACATTTATAATCCTGGCATCCACCAATCAGAAATAAACATTATACAAGACCAGAGTGCTACAAACCCTAAATGTTTAATTCTTTGTTATGTTTGCTTTTAAGTGATTTGAACAAGTTATGGGAACGTGATGTATTGTCTAGTGTATTTGTTTTGTATTCATACCACTGAGTGAGGGTGAGTTAAGGTTGACACTTGGTTTCTTTGTTTAAGCTAATTCATAGTTACAGACTAAGGGGCCAATTCCGATTCCGGCCGGAAATCTCTCCGACCGAGCCGGACCCGGAGAGAATTCCGACCGAATCAGACCCTAGCAGTCCGACCGGACGAGTACGATGCATTCGCATGCTATCCGACTCGATTCGGTCGGACTCCCATTGACGTCAATGGGAGCCGGTCGTACAACGCGTACGCGGGCTCCCATTGACTCAATGGGTGGGAGGCGAACAAGGGCGCCCCCTACAGCGGGTACGGGTCCATGCGCATCGCGGCGTACATGCACAGGTAGGGGGGACCCATGGTTCCCCCTGTGTGCGACTCGCGCGCCTACGCGCAGAGGGGTCCGACGCGGACCCCCAAAGTCCGGCTCCGACAGCTCTTTCGAGCCGGACGGTGCGAGTCGGTCGGACTGCTCGCGGCGCGCATCGTACTTACCCGGCCGGGAAACGTCTCCATAGCGCGGTGCGAGTCGAGTCCGAGCGAGTCGGTCGGTGCGGTTCGGACCCGTGAACGAGTCGGTCGGCGATTTCACGTGCGCTCGCATCGTACTCGCTCGGCCGGACCCGCGTACGATTCGGTCGGGAAACAGGGCTCCGAATCGGATCCGGTAAATCCGAATCCGATTCGGAGCACTATTGGCCGAGATCGGAATCGGCCCCTAAGTGTGTTGAACTGATTGTGATTGCTTAATGTATATATAAATGTTGTGCAGTTATTTATTAGCTGAAGCAGTGCACACACCATTATATTTTATTCGTTTGGTGTGTTAGATTTGTGTCTTGTGGCGTATAGGATGCTAAGTTCTGCATTGCACTCATTGGCTTTACGGCGTAATGTTGTACCTATTATATGTTGGAGTGTACGTAGTTATGTATCTATTCAGTATGTATGACAATTGATTTTTAGATTTTGTGTGTGTGCATCAACACACACAATTTAAAAATCATGCTGGTACATGCCGACGTTCATTTATTTGGCATACATCGGACTGATGATGTGTATTAATTCCACTTTGATTGCTGGATTCAGTAATATTTTTAGTTGATCCTGCAAAATACTTGGAATTTGCCAAGATGTGCGTTGCATTCCATGACACACTGTGTGCATGTCCTGTGCTCCAAATATTGACAACATTTATAAAATTTGTGACTGAAGACAGTACTGCACCTGTGGTGTTCCTGCACCTCTCCTGTCGCAAATATTAGTTGGATGGATCTGTGCACGCCCAAATTCTAAACCCAACTGGACTATGTTTAACGTTCTTTAGTTTGAAAATCGATGAATCATTAGGTCTCGGCCTGCACCAGCGCTTGCGCTGGTCTGGCCGAGAGTTTTAGTAAGCGGGTTTTGGAAGTGCAAACACTGGCTTTCGGCTGGCGACCAGCTTGAGTTCACGATGGCGTGCACGCGCAGCTGGCATCTGGGTTTCCTATCTCTTCCTCATTTCCTCGTCATGGCTCATTAACTCTCTGGACTCTGATGTTTCAATCGCAGCAGCAGCTCACATTACCAACTGAGGGCCCTGGACTACAGTCACATGAAAAACAACAGCGATTAGCATTGAAATGCAAGCTTTTTTTGTCTAGTTAGAAATATTGCTTCGGTGGGTTGATTTCACCTTATATCGCTATTTGTTTTATATTGTGAGTCACAGCCTAATTACCAGTATTTTTGTCTCTCACTTTTTTTTTTATATTTATTCGCGCAAAGCACAAAGCTATATTTAAGGTTACCTTTTCCGCGTCACTTCTTCACTCTATTTAAACTCCACACCCCCACTCTTATTGTCTCTCTCCTTCTCTCTCTCTCCCTCTCTAATTCTCTCTCTACTTAATTAACTCTCCCCTCTATCTTTTTTAGCCTTTCATTCTCTCTCACCCCTTTATCTGTTTCTCTTTCAAACTCCTTCATTCACTCTCTCTCCCCTTCTTTCTCTCTCTCTCTATCCCGCTCCACTCTTTATTCTATGTACACCCTTTCTCTCTCTTTCTCTCTCACCACCCTCTCTAATTGGGCATTATATCTTCACTCTATCTCTCACTCGGCAACACCACAGCATCACTCAGCGTAACCACAGCATCAATCAGAGCCAGCACAGCATCAATCAGAGCCAGCACAGCATCACTCAGCACCAACACATCATCTCTCAACGCCATCACAGCATCACTCAACGCCATCACAGCATCACTCAGTGCAACCACAGCATCACTCAGTGCAACCATAGCATCACTCAGCACAACCACAGCATTACTCAGCACAACCACAGCATCACTTAGCGCCACAACAGCATCACTCAGCGCCACCACAACATCACTCCGCGCCACCACAGCATCACTCAGCACCACCATAGGTTTTCTCAGCGACACCACATCATCACTCAGGGCCAACACTGCATCACTCAGCACCACCACAGGATGACTTAGCACCACTCAGCACCACCACAGGATGACTCAGCACCACCACAGCATCGCTCAGCACCACCACAGCATCGCTCAGCACCACCACAGCATCGCTCAGTGCCACCACAGCATCGCTCAGCGCCACAACAGCATCGCTCAGCGCCACCACAGCATCGCTCAGCGCCACCACAGCATCGCTCAGAGCCACCACAGCATCGCTCACCGCCACCACAGCATTACTCAGCGCCACCACAGCATTACTCAGCGCCACCACAGCATCGCTCAGCGCCGCCACAGCATCACTCAGCGCCGCCACAGCATCACTCAGCGCCAAGACAATATCACTCAGCACCACCACAGCATCATTCAGCGCCAAGACAATATCACTCAGCACCACCACAGCATCACTCAGCACCACAGCAGTATCACTCAGCAACACCTGAGTATCATTCAGCATCACCTCAGCATCGTCTCCGCAACAGTCACCACCACCACCACTACCACCTCAGCATCACTCAGCACCACCTCAGCCTGCTCTCGGAATCTGGCATCTGTTGATTCTCCCTAGCGTCTGGCCGCTGCTAGTGTTATAATACAGGTACTAGTTCCCAACCTTCACCCTCCGATTGTTTATGCCCCTCAAAAAAAAAAGCTTTAACAAACAACCATTGCAATAGGCAGAAACAAGTTGCCAGCATTGCAAGAACAAAAGAAAACTGAGGACATTTTTTATTGTAAATACTTTTTTTAATATGGTCGTTCAGTTTTACATAATGCCTTCTTGGTCATATATAAAGTAACAAAAATGCTTCTGACACTTTTTTATTATAACTTTTCAGCATGCCGCACAGCAGCCACACTTCTCTACAGCACAGCTTGAAGACATTGGCAAAGTCAATAGCTCTGGCTAAACACTTATAAGGCCCCAAAGGCGAGACCTATTGGCTATGCCAATGCTTGTTTTTTAAGTGCTCACTAGTGAGTTCCACGTTTATGTGCAGCGTGGTGTAAATTAATGCATGCAATTTTCAACTTTGACATGTTTTGTGTGTTTTATATAGGAGCCTATGCTCAAACTATGCTCTAAAATTGATTTAGGGTATTTTTTTTCAAATAAAATGATGCATTTTAAGTCATGCTCACCAAACTTCACAAAACCATCTACGTGATTTCTTAGAGGATCCTGAAAATGTGTTAAACTATTGTATATATTGCACATGTTATGTTGGAAAAATGAATTTGTACGTTCAATGTAGCTTTAATAATACCACTGCGTAGCGCCAATATATGAGTTTGACTACAAACAAAATATATCAGAGTTCAGACAAGAATTATGCATGAATTTCCATGGATTGGTTGCATCTCGATTGACTGTGCATTATGTCTGTTTAGAATTGATAAATGAGTTTCAGAAATGTACACAAGTTGGGCCCAAAGACAATATAAAGCAGGGTTTGCGCAAATGTAGAAATAAAGTAAAGTGTCTGGGATGCCGGATAAGCCGTGTAATACAGGTCTCTATTTTCCTTCACTCAGAGCATGATTTCATCCATTGTGAACAGCACTTACTATGCAAATGTCTCAGCTGCGAAATGTCAGGAATTTGGAAGGTGGTATAAACATTTCAAAAAGACAAAAGATACAATGGGTAAGTAAGATATCAACCACAAGTTGCATTGGTTCTACTTACTATTATGTGTCAAAGCCCGTTTCAGTTGCATATTATATCAGATATTGTTCTTTTCCATTTAGAAATTAGTTTGGCTTGTGTTTTTTGTATAGGAGTGATTTCTAAATTCAGTAAATAATTGTGTTTGCATAAGCAGAGCCGACTTGCATGTCAGGCATGCAGAAAATATTTGGTAGAGGAGAGGAATCTGTCAGTTTGTTAACATTGAAGCCCTTAGAAGGGATAGAATTACAGGTTGGAATATTGCTGATTGTAGTGGCAGTTTCTTAGAAAAGATAATTGTCTCCTGGAAAACATGTTATCAAAAGAAAAAGTGTGCCATTGTTCCTTCCCACTTTTGCTAGAATAAAAGAGCAAATATGTACATTTTTCAATTATGCAAGTGGAAGATCATGTAAATGAAGTTTGTATTGGTTTATTTGGAAAGGAACATGCTGCGTGATTGCTTTATAATTCATTGCTCAAACGAAGCTATATATATACATTTCAGCCTATGGTATTATTGTCTTCTTATAAAATAATAATCGTCCACAGGTTTTAAAGCGGAAGAGAATTAGACTAATTTTATCTCAAAGTTTTAGTGTGTTTTAGCTTTTAGTATTTGAAGGAAAAGCATCCATCTACTCCGACCGATTTCTAGCCTTTTATAGCTTTCCGCTGTAATGAAGACAGTGCATCACTTCTACGATAATTGCTTGAATTATTCCTGCGGAATGGCTCGCCGGGGTTAATCTCTGTGTTCATGTGTGGCAAAGTACTGATTCCCTCCCTTGTACCTCTTAGTACTGTCTGTACAGCAGTCTTCGCTTTCTGCTGGCAAAGTACTGATTCCCTCCCTTGTACCTCTTAGGACTGTCTGTACAGCAGTCTTCGCTTTCTGCTGGCAAAGTACTGATTCCCTCCCTTGTACCTCTTAGGACTGTCTGTACAGCAGTCTTCGCTTTCTGCTGGCAAAGTACTGATTCCCTCCCTTGTACCTCTTAGTACTGTCTGTACAGCAGTCTTCGCTTTCTGCTGGCAAAGTACTGATTCCCTCCCTTGTACCTCTTAGGACTGTCTGTACAGCAGTCTTCGCTTTCTGCTGGCAAAGTACTGATTCCCTCCCTTGTACCTCTTAGTACTGTCTGTACAGCAGTCTTCGCTTTCTGCTGGCAAAGTACTGATTCCCTCCCTTGTACCTCTTAGTACTGTCTGTACAGCAGTCTTCGCTTTCTGCTGGCAAAGTACTGATTCCCTCCCTTGTACCTCTTAGTACTGTCTGTACAGCAGTCTTCGCTTTCTGCTGGCAAAGTACTGATTCCCTCCCTTGTACCTCTTAGTACTGTCTGTACAGCAGTCTTCGCTTTCTGCTGGCAAAGTACTGATTCCCTCCCTTGTACCTCTTAGTACTGTCTGTACAGCAGTCTTCGCTTTCTGCTGGCAAAGTACTGATTCCCTCCCTTGTACCTCTTAGTACTGTCTGTACAGCAGTCTTCGCTTTCTGCTGGCAAAGTACTGATTCCCTCCCTTGTACCTCTTAGGACTGTCTGTACAGCAGTCTTCGCTTTCTGCTGGCAAAGTACTGATTCCCTCCCTTGTACCTCTTAGGACTGTCTGTACAGCAGTCTTCGCTTTCTGCTGGCAAAGTACTGATTCCCTCCCTTGTACCTCTTAGGACTGTCTGTACAGCAGTCTTCGCTTTCTGCTGGCAAAGTACTGATTCCCTCCCTTGTACCTCTTAATACTGCCTGTACAGCAGTCTTCGCTTTCTGCTGGCAAAGTACTGATTCCCTCCCTTGTACCTCTTAGTACTGTCTGTACAGCAGTCTTCGCTTTCTGCTGGCAAAGTACTGATTCCCTCCCTTGTACCTCTTAGGACTGTCTGTACAGCAGTCTTCGCTTTCTGCTGGCAAAGTACTGATTCCCTCCCTTGTACCTCTTAGGACTGTCTGTACAGCAGTCTTCGCTTTCTGCTTGATTGCAAAAAACTGATAAGGAAATAAATACGGTACCTATCACAATAACAAAACCGTCAGCGCTGGGATGCTTCCGGGTAGCCATGCGCTTTACAAGTGCCCATTCATTCATTCATTCATTTCTTCAGGTTTGGTTCCGTTTCAGGTGCTTTGTGCTCTCCTTAGCGAATAAGAGTTTTCAGTTGTTTTAGCCCCTCATACAGCTCGTCCAATTCATAATTTACAGGAATAACGCCACGCTGTGATAAAAACAGGAACGGATCTAAAGGCCTCTTTAAAAGGGGGGCTTTGTGATCCCCCCCATCTACGTCCCCTGTGACCCTTGTAACAGCTGAGCACCCGGAATGGCAGCGGCTCGCTGCTGTACCAGGATGAAGGGTTCCTCTACCGTCTTCTGCTGTTCACGAAATCCTTTCGGTGCTTAAGTTTGGGCGAGGCCTCATATCTGGAATTAATAACCGGTTTCTGGCAAATGTCTTTTCTGAGATACGAGTGTTTCATTATTGACATACAGGAAGTCACCAGACCGAAGGCCAGCTCCTTTCTGAAGGACCTATATCCACAGTAGTGTTTCCAGTCTGTGCCATTGTTTATTAGGCAAAATCCACTTCCCTTGTAGGCTCCAGAAAAACTCTCTGTTGAGTTTGGGGGTCATCAGCCTCAGTCAGGTCCTAGCCATCTGTTTACAGTGAGGTAAAGAAGGGATGTCACGTTAGGCAGAAGTTTCTCTGAAGCAGGTAGTACCATTAATACTACTATTGTGTCAAGCCTTCCCTCGTTTGTGTCTAGCAGAGATTTGACTGCTCCTGTAGTTGCCCTACATCTCCAGTCCTAAGGTAAAGAGTGACATCTGTCCGCACCAAGCATTATTTCAATGACTCTGACTGACAAACAACACTTTCGGGAGCACACCTCTCGAAATGAGCAAACTACTCTCTTTTAAGGTCTATGAATGTCAAGGAAGAGATGGAGAAGGAAATGTATTTACTTGTTATCTTACTTTTCCATCATGAGTATTTTCTTTGAATTTATAAATTTCCTTCCCTCTTCCTTGTTAAACCTGGATCACTGCTTCAAATGGTTGATTCGATCCTTACTCGTGTCTTCATATTAAAATGCACTGCTTACCTGACATTACTAGGCACTGTAGAACATTTGCACTCCTGGCTTTCTTAAAAGAGCAATGCCAAAATTCTCACATTATTAGACGATAGCTGTATGCAGCATGCCACATAACACTTAATTGAACAATGAAGACCGTCTACGGTTCTTGATGTAAGGACAGAATTGACCTGATATTGTGGCAAAGAGCTTCTTTGCCCAATCTAGGAATGTTGTAGTCTCTTTTCCTTAAAACTGCTTCCAGATTATTAGTTTGTAGCATGAAGAGGAAAAGTATCCAGACACAGTATTCCTGCATATGATCTACAATCTTCTGAGCAATCACCACCTGGGCCATGTCTCATGAGGGCTGATAAACTATAATGCTTACAGCTGAGTACATAAAACACTGCTGTATACATACCTATGCCTTCTAGAATATACCAGAGCTCTGTTCTTTGGACACAATTGACTGCTGTGGTTAGATCCATAAGCGCTAAACATAAATAATCTTTCTAGGCCATTGTATATTTAGTGATCAGGAGCTGAACGTTATTACATTGGTCTCCACTACCTAAGCTGTGTTTAAAACCACATAGGGCATGTGATAAAGTACGGTTGCCTAAATCCTGAGGCTGCAGGTGAGTTAGAACGATCCTATGTCCCACTTTCACTGAGAAATCAAGAAAAGATACTGTTCAGTATCACCTGTGATCCCCACTGCCACCTTTTTTTGGAACCATGATCTATTCATGTGAGAAGTTGTAGGTAGTTTTCTGGTGACTACATTTAAAGCTACTGTAAGTACAGGTGGCCCGAGTTCAGTATTATATTTCAATAAGTTTATGGGTATACTGTCAGGAGCTGGCTCTTCGCTTTTTAGACTCAACATGTATGCTTAAGTGACCTGTAAGAGTTAAAAATAATTAAAAAGATTTAGTAAGTGCTTGAGAGATAATAACAGTGGCAGGTTGACTGTATAGACCTGTGAAATGGGAGACCCACTTACAGGCAGACATATTGCCCTTCAGGAATCTATTGACAGTTGTCTGTAGGAAAGTTCTGTTAAGCAACTTTCTAGAGTAAAGCCGAAGCTTTAGTTCCGGAAGAGTCCATAAGTTTCTCCCAGGCTTCTTCCATACAGTTTTCTTTTTTCGCTGGTGCAATTTTTAAATGAATCGATGCAGTATGAGACTGCCTTTAAGCAGCGCAACGAGAGGAAGTGCTCCAGGACTTTATGAAAATACTTTTTTGCTTTGCTGCATTGCCTATCGAACAACTAGGTTTTGGGGTTAGGTCAATGCCTATCATTCGACACAGTACTGATGCTTCGATGATAGGTCAGTATGAGCAGGCAATACATTGTTATCTGATACACCTTCTTCGAGACAAATGTTTATTTACCTCAGAGGCCTTGACAACCTGTTCACTTACTTGAAGCAGGCCTTTTCTCTAACTTTGCTTTCTGCCATTAAATTCAAATATTTCTTTGATATCTAAAATCAGTTCAGGTTTACAGCAGAGAAATAGAGATTATGATCATCTAAATTGTGGGAAATTACTTTAATGTCAGTGATCCTGTCATAAGGTTCTACAGACACTAATATGTAATTAACTGTTAAAGAGATTCTTGCTGAATACGTTACTTTCTGTAAAGTATCTCCCTAAAAGCATTTGTGTTTTACAAATTACATTTTGCTGTTGAATCCAGCAAAGCTCTTACTTGGTGGTCAACTCTGTTGGACTTGCATATGATGGAGGTATCTCACCTTGCATGTGTGTCAGGAATTCTTCTGTCAGCATCCCAGTTCACCCATTGTTAGCATTGAAATCACAAGCCAGCACAATCATAGACCCAAAATGGTTTCATATATAACACTAATATATATGACCCACTTGAAGGTAATTTGACATTTGTGTAATGATGTTCCTCAGCAATTATTATAGAATTTTACTCTAATGAATCTTATGTCCTTGGCTAAATGTTAATTCTAGGATCTGTGTGTTTTGGCTGCCAGTGAAATATGACCAAACTATTTAGGGAACCAGAGTTGTACCTTTTTAGATGAAGGTTTGGTGTATTTATTTATGCACTTTTGTATTGCACGGAGATGACTCGAGGGGCAAAAATGGATGAAACTTTGATACATATACAGAAGATGACAAATTGCAGCATAGTTAAAACAAAAAATAAAATACATGTAAGTTTGGGGGTACTCTATAATACAATGATTATGAAGATTAACTAGGTGGCAGGTACTGTTGAACATGATGAAGGGACCTAACACATATATATCAATGCAGTACAGAGGAAGCACAATATCATAGTAGGCAAATAAGTAAATGTTAGAGAGGTGAAGACATGGCAATAGAATACAGTGGATGAAAATTGTTATATTAGGGATAATAAGTAAAAATTAGAGAGGGGAAGAAATGCTAAACATGCAATATATACAGAACCAAGGGTAGGTGCTAGGTGTTTCTGTGCATATGGAATCCCATTAAGATAAGTCCTGGAAGAAAATATCTACGGAAAAGTAGGAGCTTGAGATGTTTCTTGAAATGAGCCAGGGACTTGGTGGTGCATAAAGGTGCAGGAGGGGAGTTCCAGATTCTACTGTCAGTGCTTGAGAAAGATTGACCTATTGTGTTCTCTTTCCTGAATGCGGAAGTTCTAGGATATGTGTTTCTGTGCTGCGTAGAGAGCGTTGGACACCTGACCGGATCCGTTTGTTAGTCAAGTATCGAAGAGTAGCTGCATGGACAATCCTATATGTGATGCATGCTCTCTTACGCGGGGATCTAGCTTCAATGGTGAGCCTTTGAAGCATATGTCCGATCTATGCTTTATGGTCAAATTTATCGCTTCCAGTGACAAAAGGAGCTGATGCGTACATCATTGCTTTGAGAGGTGCAATGTGAGCATTGAGAAGCCCATTACAGAAAAGTTACTGTAGTCTGTTCTAAACAGTACCAGTGATTGAACTAGTTAGATCTTCGACTAAGATGAACTGAAGGTTTCTTGTCTTTAGGTCTTCAGCTGGGACAAACCGAATGCTCTACCAAAAAGTCACAATTGAAGCTGTGCACTCAGCATAATGTTGAGAGAAGTTTGCAAAGTACTCCAAGAGGTTCTAACTATAGGGTGAATAGAGTGAGAGCCAGCATTGAACCTTCCAGAACACCATGCTACCCTGTTATAAGGGGATTGAGCTTCAGATATAGTTGCCAAGTTTGACTGTTGGGATTGTTGGTGAAACAGGAAATTAATCTATTAAGGAAAATGCCATTGATTCCCTTATGTTCTCTGAGAATTTTAAAAAGCGTGGAATTCATAACAGTATGCAAGGTGGCAGAGAAATCAAGTAGTACAAGAAGACAAGAATGACCGGAATCAACACTACGGAAAGCGTCTGAGACCACATCAAATTGAAGCCAGTTGACTCTATTTTGCTAATATAGTTCAACTGTTTCTTTGAGGCATGGATTTGATGAAGGGATAGTTCGATTGACGACTAGGCACATTGCGTAGATTGTTAATACCAGGAGTGACACGTCCCCCTCACCTACCATTGTTGCTCAGTAATGCATTACTGGAGATGTACTCCCCGGTACGCCAACTCACCCCTGAATTGTGCTCCTAATATACCACTGCGGACCTGCATACTCCTGTGGGTACGCTCACATCGACCAGGTTGGGGCCCCCAGAGAGCAGTGGGATCACGCCATTTGGGGACCACTTCACAGAGGGTGCCCCAATGATCCATCAAGATTTTATACATCTGCATGGTTTGCCAGACTCCCTTTTCTTAACACACACCAACCTTCTTCGCTGTGTTCCCACCCACTGGACAAGAATAGGAATGGAAACTGAGGCACGCACACTGATACAAACAGTATATGAGATGAGTAATGGCAGATATTTAATTAAATGGCTGTACAGGGGTTTACGTGCCCATTTACATACCTCTTTGGAATCTCTAGGGGCTAAATGGGAAGAGGATCTAAATCAAGCCTTACATGATAAGGAATGGCACTTTATCCTCCAATACCCAAACAGGGTCTCTCTCAATTCACGTTTTAAATGTATTCAATCCTCACTCATACATAGGGCATATTTAACACCATTAAAATTAATAAAATAATAAAATCTTCCCCACAGCCTTGCCCAATTGCCCTAGATGTCGAGCGGACTCTGCGGATCTGCTGCATTTGTTATGGGCTTGCCCTCTACTGACATCTTATTGGGCTGATATAAAAAGGGCACTTTTGGCGCTCACGGAGGCTCCCCACTGGGACAATGTTGAGCACTGTCTCTTGGGGCTATACCGAGACCTAAAAAGTTTAAAACCATGGCGTGGTTTGTTGACCTGCCGCTTCTCCTAGCCAAGCGACAGATTACCAGGCGATGGAAATCCCCTAGAGCACCACATGTATCTTGCTGGCAGGATGAGGTCATTCTTAGGAGTACAGCCGAAAGTTATACATTACGCAGGGAGGAACATCGAGGTTTACGTAAACGACCTTTTGCACTTGTCTGGGATGACCTGCTGGAGACATTTAAATCCTAAGAGTATGGTGAACAATGGACACTGTCTACACGGAGCTCATAGAACCTCCATGCCACTGGCACCTGATTTTCACCAAGGTTTCACTTACACATAGTACCACGACTTTCTATAGACCTCCAGGAACATGTGTGGTGTCACTTTATTATATGCTTTCGAGAGACATGGATTCACGATGGCAGTTTGGGGATAGGGTGGTGGGCGGAGTGTCTCTTCTAATGTTTTATGTTTGGTTTTATTTTGTTATTGCTTTTTTTTCCATATAAATCTATAATCATTCCTGGAATTTCTCCATCACGTTGCAGTATATATACGATTGCTTGTAGCAGATACGTGTTACGTTTTTTTGTGTTCTGTCAACACGCATTGAATGGCTTTATTCGTATTGCATGCGTTTCTTTTGTCTAAAGAAAGGCGCAATAAAATTTGTTATAAAAAAGAGATAGTTTGGTTGATTCCACTTTCTCATCAAAAATTCATCAAATGCTTCCACTATAGTGACAGGGTCTTCAGAGATGTGAGAATGAGAACACCAAGGTGGTTTGACTATTTCAAAGAGTTGTTTTGGCTGATATTTAGAGCAGTCAATAAGATACTTGACATAATGCCCCTTCCCATAACATATATGGCTCTTGTATGGCTTCCTGGCAGCTCTGAGTTTAAATAGGTTGAGGGCAGAGGGAGAATGTTTCCAGTTTTTCTAAAGTGAACAGAGCGCTTCCCTTTCAACAATAAAGCCCTTTCTTGGTTCTCGTCTTTCTTGGCCGACCGGACATTCCAAGTAATTGCCCCTCCTTTCTCCTCCCACACACACCCAGCATGCTGCGGTGTTCCCCAGGGGTCAGCTTTGAGCCCCACCTTATTTAATGTCTACGTGAGACCATTGGCGCTGTTGGCCAAAGCCCGGGGCATCTCCCTGGTGTCATACGCTGATGACACCCAGCTGGTGATCACCTTTTCCATCAATCCCAGCCAGGACGTGGCAAATTCAAAGAAGATTTAATGGCCATCTCGGAGTGGATGACTGCTAATTATTTGCAGTTAAACTCAGCCAAATCCGAGATCCTTCTGGTAGGCAGGGACTCCCATCTCTGGGGCAATGAATGGTGGCCTCCTGCTCTTGGAGTGCCCCCCGTACCCAAACCTGTGGTGAAGAACTTGGGTATTATGATAGATAAAGAACTCACTTTTGAGGTGCATGCCAAATCTGTGGCTGGGAAATGTTTCGGTCTGCTGCGAGGTCTAAAGCCTATACTTGGTTTTTTTGATTCTCAAACGCGTCAGCTGATCATCCAAGCCTCCATCCTGGCCCGGTTGGACTATTGTAACGTGTTACTACTCGGTTCCAACAAATCAGTGATTAAAAGACTGCAGCGTGTTCAGAACGCTGCGGCTCGCGCGATCTTTGCCCTCCCTAAACACTGTCATGTTTCCAACCTCCTCCACCGCCTACACTGGCTACCCCTTGAACAAAGAGTTCGTTTCAAAACGCTATGTATCACTCATAAGATTCTCTCAGGCGTCGGCCCAGGAGTCCTGAGTGATTTATGCTCCTACTATGTACCCACACGAGCACTGCGCTCGGCAGACCTGCTCCTTGCCAGAATCCCACTAATATGGAGGGTCAGATCGGGTGGTCGATCTTTTAAGCGGTTGGCCCCTGCCTTATGGAACTCCCTCCCTCTACATATTCGTAGCAACCCTGTTCACCTGACCTTTAGAAGGCTGGTGAAGACTTGGCTCTTCTCTCACTGTTAATTCTCGCTCTGCCTCCCCACTCAGTGTTCTACTTCAGCGCTGGGACGCCTCGATGCTGGGGCAGCCATGCGCTATACAAATATTTTTAACATAACATAGTTCTCTGGAGAACAGGGAAAGGGGGTTTTAATCTTTTTCTTTTAATTTTGAGCGGAGCTACTTCTGATGAATTCAACAATGCATTTAAAATAGTTTGACATATAGAGATTGGCATCTTGTTTGACCGTGATGGAAGAAAGGAGAATAGGGGTTCTAAGTGCTAGGAAAATGATACTGTGGTCGTCGGAGTTTCAGTACGCAGTTACCTCCTTTTTGTATTGACCAAATATTATTCTTTGTTATAATACAGAAAAAGATAGAGAAATATGAGCCTGGCGAAGATCTGAGCAGTTTACCAGCATTAGGTCGTCGACAAGGAGCAGGTCTCACTTGACCATGATTACGCCCACAATAGCGCCTTCATTGGTAGTGTGGTATGAGATCATTGCTGGAAATGAGGCACAAGCATTAGCATCAGTGTCCCTAGAGGTGCCCCGGGAAGGTTATATTGTCAGTTCTGTAAATGAAATCTGGTATATGGAGGTTGTAATTCTTCTTTCACATTTTAGAGCTTTAACAATGTTCTATGGCTTCAGTTCTGCCCATGAGCTGTACAATTATACATGGTGCTCATCTGATGTAAAGATGGCCTTTCCGTGAAATCGTTTGCTCACCAAAGCTTCAATATGTATTTGCAAAATTACGAGCGTAATACAGATTTACTTTGAAATAGTTCTGTACACTAAGATATACAGACTCCGAGTGCACCCAGTTTAGCCGGAATTTTTACTAATTAAAGTTAACCGAATACTGAAACTGAATTTCTAATTTAATAATGATTTGTTCATTGAGGTATGGTTCCTTTACTGACTCCATACCTTCCACAACATAGTTTCATTTAGTCTGCTTCTTGGGGGCTTTAAAAGAGGAGGACGGGAATGTGATGATGATGAAACATATAAGCGTTTTAATTTTGCAATAGTACTACCGAGAAATTGTCCATTTGCTACTTGTACAAAAGAGATGTGGCCTACGTTTTCAGGATTGGAGCCCTGCTGGAAGAGGTTTGTCAGAACCTAGAATGGGGAGCAAAATGCTAGGCCAAGTACACTTCTTATAGCCTGGCATAAGGTCGTAGGCTTTGTAAGATGAAATAATGCCTGATATCTGGTTACAGTGAAGTCACACAACCATGTTTTGTGGAAACGTGTGCATGCGACATCCAAAGAGGATAAGGGTGCAACATAGATGCGTCCAAAATGCACTTGCAAATGAAAAAAAAGCTATTTACTCGGAGTCTATGGATTGCAAACTGCACTCCTTGGACCAGATGTGTTTTTATGACATCATGATGCACCTAAGGTGGCATAAAATTCTTCATGCTCTGCAGGCCATGTTAGATGTTCGTTGACCCTTAGCAAAGTCCAGAATGTATGTGGTCGAGACTGCACAGACTTTGGGCGGGAAAGCGGGCACAGGGAATAGACACAGGCTATGTCATGCTAATATTTTGGGTTGTTCGTGGTCATGATACAGTGCACATCAATACTGGGCTCAGGGCACAGGACATGTCCTGGCATCCAAAGGGCATAGTAACATGGATTTGGGAGTTTGTTTAGGTTTTGCATTGTAAGTATAATGCCCTTTCAACAGAAGTTTTTTAATTAATGTAAGACGTTTTCTTCATCGTAGATTGCCACGTGATTCTAATAACACATCAGCATATTGTCTCCTGAGAGGCGTTTTTTCAATATTTTTGTATCAGTAAATCGATTTCTCTCTTAGTTTTCTTTTTTATTTTACTGTAGTTGAAATGGAAAACATCTCTGAAATATTCCAGCAAGGCAACAACCATGTTGGTTATGGTCAACAGCCCCTGCAAGGGAACACACCTGAACAGCCCCCATCGCCTGTGCAGCTTTCTCATAGCAGCCAACCACCAGTGCGAACGCCGATTTCAAACATGCACCCTGGACTTGTATCCTCTCCTATTAGCCCTCAACTGGTAAACCAGCAGCTGGTGATGGCTCAGTTATTAAACCAGCAGTATGCAGTAAACAGACTTTTAGCTCACCAGTCCTTAAATCAACAGTACTTGAACCATCCTCCTCCTGTCAGTAGAACTATTAACAAGCCATTGGAGCAACAAATTTCCACCAACACAGAGGTGTCTTCCGAGATCTACCAGTGGGTGCGTGATGAGCTGAAGAGGGCAGGGATCTCACAGGCGGTGTTTGCACGCGTGGCTTTTAACAGAACTCAGGTAAGATTTCTCTTGCCTGTCGTGTGGCTGTCTGCATGTGACTCCTTTATAGTGATCGCTGTTAGTCGCATGTCATCTCAGGACTGTGCACCAGTGTACAACCTGCGGAATGTGAAACTAATCGATTATCTGTGTGCCATTATTACAGAATGTAAAAGATGGCCCTTCAAATTCTTGGGGTGCACATTTACCATTGATTTCCGAAATCTGCCATATGTTAAGTATTTGAGAATTGATATTTCAAGAATGGGCTTTAAAATGTATGTGGATATGCTTCTCTGGCAGCATTACGCTGCCGGATGCTTTCTTAAGCCTGAGGGCAATTGACATTCCATGCCCACTTGTAGCATTCCATTTTCAACACCTAACTTAGTCCAGCTTCTACTTGTTTTTTGCCAGGACTAATGAAGCATGTAGTTTTTGTCTTCAACTGATATCCTCCGATCCTAACTGGCGTGCCTGTGAAGTGTGGCCAGGAATACTCTTGGGGCATTTACGTTCTGCATGTGTTTGTTCTTATTCAGTTGTAGTTGTTTTCTTTAGAGGGATTTGTAATGCTGAAGGCAAATCTATTGCACCACCTCTCTTCTTTTTCTGTGTTTCCTGTGTACTTAAGTATGGGAATACAGTAGAAAAAAGAGACGAGTGCTATGAAGCAACTCACATTGAATAAAAATGCGCTCTACATATGTGTCTTATGGAATGATTTACAGCACCATTGTATAGTCATGAGCGAAACAGCTTCCCTCCTCAGCCTCCACTGGGTCCAGTAACTAATTAGTTGGAGAAGTGAGCAAAACTACACTCACTGAAACTGGTTGTGTGTGTATTTAATATAAACACTTAAGTGCTGGTGAATCTTTTATCTTGCGCACGTTGTAGGGCTTTATTGCCTGCATGTGGTCTGTGGATCGGAAATAAACGTTGTCATGTTCAATAACTGTCCAAATAATGCTGTTCTGGTATGTCCAGACTAAAGACCCATGATCAGTTCGACTTGGTGGTATTTGACCAAGTCAAGTGGCATAATAACAGGACTATAGGTTGCAAAGTCTGATGCTTACTGAGTGGTAGATATTTTTATATCATGTTTCCTTCCACCCAAAAGTGTGGGTTCTTAATTGTCTGCAAAGGGTATATTTTTCATACTGAAATGTTATGGTAGGAAGAGTAATGAAAAAGAAAACCTAGGTAATTCCAAAGATTGTGTTACAGTGCAGTACTAAAGTTTGTGCATTCAGCAGTCATAAATGCAGAAGAAAGTTCTAGATAAGTTGAGTGTGCACAAGAGACAAGAAAACCTTAATTTTTCTCAACATTATCTCCAGGTATTTGTAGGTATTTTTTCTTGTGTGTCGACGTTGTTATTACTTGCAAGGCTTAATTAAACACTAGTATAATTGGACGATTCTTCAGTAAAAAATATTGTTCTGGATGCAAGCTTTCTCATAAAGATGCATGTATATTTTACAATCACTTCTGGAAAGCATAAATAAAGCTTCACTGGAAATTTAGTACACAAGGAAAGAAACACTTAACAAGCATAACAAAAGTGCAAGTGTCCTACTCAATGAGGATATGAACTTCAGATGGCTATTAATCCTACCTACCATACCATACCAACCATAACTCTTGCCCCACCAGAATAATAGGCACAGTCACATTTACATCTATGTCTCGCTTTAATTTACTCCATTCTAGGAATAGGTTCGGGTACAGGAGAGAGCAACCTGCTATTTATCTGCAGAATGCCACAACGCTTCACACAGGAAATACACTCACAACCCACACCCTTCTAATCTAAGCTAAATCCTTTTCTGCTGCACTCCTTATCACTCCACTATACATTTAAGCATTGAAATAGATGACAGGATAAGAACACCGCTGGGCCATCAAACATGACACCAAAGTTCTTCCCACATAGGCCACACAACTAACACCCTTCCAACTAAACACAACCTATGGTGTAGTGGTGTTCCTCATACGAATCATGCACTTCAGCAGCTCATCAGGGAGATGAGGCACTTAATTGCAACTACAATATAATACAATTAGTCACAAAGTGGTTATGGGCTGTCTAGTTCAAAATTGTGGTTGACCCTCTCTTAAGTGATTTCAGCCCCATGGCACTTTCAAGCGCACAGGTTCCCAGTGCTCATTTATATTCAAAAACCATCCACATACCATTTATTTACCGCTTCTCCTTCTCTTTCACATACCTTTGCTCAACTTCCGTCGTCCCGTATTACATCAAGCTGATCAGTTTCAGAAATGCATTTTCAATACCAAGCTATAAGGATTTTATATTTGCATCTTAAATATTTTTTAATCAAAAGGGCTGTTCTCATTGTAATGCTTTGTTGATCACCTCAAGATACAGACATTCTGAGAGGCATTTAACAAGAAGAATTACCTTCGATTATAGTGTCTATTTGAACGGAGAAAATGCCTTCATCTCATTGTATACAAAAGTGGTGGCAGGGGGAAGAGCCTGCTTACAAGCGCTGTTTATGGTACTATTTAAAGGTCCTGGTGACGCTCTGTTGTGGATCCTGTACAGATTGTTCTATCACTTATCATGGTTTCTTCGAGTTAAAGGGCAATTGTGGCAGAAAGAGGAAGCAGAGTCTATTCCATCCTTTTTCTTGTGCAGAAGGCCAATGGAGAGAACAGGCTGGTACTCAACCAAAGGGGAACAAATCTCTGGGTGAAGACCATTCACTTCAAAATACTCTCCTTGTAGCAGGTTATTTCTTTGGTGTCTGAAAACGACTTTTTCTCCACAATAGACTTTCAGGACACCTATATCCATATCCCTAAATAGAGCCGGCATCAAAAAGTCCTGCAGTTGGTTCCGATCATTTTCGGTCTGAGTTCTGTCCTTCAGCCTAAAGTTGGCACCCAGGGTGTTTACCCAAGTTCTATCACCTTTAGTAGGCGACCTGCGTCGGCCGGGCATTGCTATTCTTCCTTATCTGGACGACTGTTTGGTGACCTCGTCCTCTTATCACAATCATTTGACAAGATCAAAGTTTGGGACAATCTAAGAGCAGCAGCGTGGCTTCAGGTGCAGGGCAATCTACCAGCAGCCATATTTTTATTGCCATGGGCCAGGTTTCACCTGAACAAGTTTGTAAGGCACATTTTGGCTCATTGGCAACAGTCATCTCAGCACTTATCTCTAAATATTCCTGTGACAGCAGAAATGAGAAAGGAACCGTCATGGTGGATGCAATCATCGAACATCCAGAAAGGAGTCCGGTTGTCACCTCAGCAGCTGCTTATACTGACAGATGCCAGTGCAAGAGGGTATGGCACCTGGATGGGATTTCAGCAGGTCCAACAGTTGATGTCCTCCAACTGCAGAGAATTGGAAGCAATTCCGCTGGCAATTCTGGCATTTGCTCCGCTGGCAATTCTGGCATTTGCTTCTCTTCCGGTGGACAAAATAGATTTTGTTGAAACCAACAACAACACAGCCAAATCAACCCTCCACAAACAGGAAGGCACGAGGTCCCCAGCATTGTCTAGGACCTCAGATCAGATCTTCATCTGTACACAGGACAAGATCTTAGATTTGAAGACTATTTACAATCAAGGGACATCACATGTCAGAGCAGACAGGCTGTGAATAGAGAGTCCTTCTTTACTGAAGTTGTGTGTGAGCAGGCAGGCATTTGCCAGGATTTGTCAAAGCTGGTTACCTCCAAGGGTGGATATGTTTGTGTCTGCACAGAACACCCTGAATTTTCTACTCTATTCAAGGATAAGAAAGGAGAAGGCGTGGGCAGTGGATGCCCTTTCTTGCCCTTGGCTGGAGGGAGTGCTTTATGCCTTTCTCCTCTTCCTTCTTTTTAGGTTTCTAATCAGGTTGAGGTGGGAGAGGTCTGTAGTAAACTTGATAATGCCAGCATGGCCCTTCTCTGCTTGTTTCCATCTGATCATGACAATGAGGATCAGCGAGGGGTTTCTTCTTCCTGTGCTCCTGTCTCCCCTAGTGTTTCCCTGTCTTCAGACAAGACTTTGAGAACCCATAGGCTAACTGCCTGGAGACTGAGAAAGCAGAGCTGATAAAGAAGGGGGTCTTGGAAAGGGTGGCTTCCTTTATTCAGGCTTCTAGAATGGCTTCCACTTTTTCTTCAATACAAGGCATTGGGCATTGTTTCAATGATGGTGTGAGTCCAAACACTTAATTCTGCTGTCGAGCTGGTTAGGATGTTGGAGTTTCTTCAGGATGGGTTTGCTCTGGGATTGAGGGTTTCTATCCGTAAGACTCAATAGACAGCCATTAGGGCCTTTAGATCCTCTTGGGGTAATTATTCAGGATGATGGTGGTCTCTTCCAGAGGTTAATTAAGGAGTTCCTTAATCTGAGGCCTTTGTCTAGACTGGTTTACCCATCTTGGGATCTCTTTTCGTTCCTTGTTGTCTTAAAGCAATCTCCTCATGAACCTCTTGAGAAGGTTGAGCTAAGGATGCTTAACTTGAAAGCATTCTTCCTAGTAGTGATTACTTCAGTGAAAAGGTTGGAATAGTTGGTCTTGTCTCGCCTAGGGACAGCTTTTAGTTGTCTGTTGTCAAAGACCTATTGTAGACAATACCACTACGTATAGTGGGCTTTGGGTCAGCCCATTGCTTACAATTGGTTGGCCATCTTCTCAGTCTCATTTGTCTGCATCTTATTTTATGACTTTCCTTCTTCTGCTTGTGTTTGTCTGTTCCTTAGAGCATAGCTTCTTAACTGTTCTAATCTCTTATTTCCCAAAAAGCACTGGCAGTGCCAAGCGTTCAGAATTGGAAACAATCTAAAAACAGGCACTTAGTGGCTTTGCCAATGTTTGCTTTGTCATTGGAATTTCCCCAATGCAAAATTGTGCATATAGCTCAATTCAGTGCTTTATGCACAAGGTGCAGTCTTACCGTAGGCCCCACAACGCACTGACGGAAGGAGGTTCTCACCTTGCACAACCATCCTCTTGTTTTGCATCCCCTGTTCACCCTGGAAATGGTTTTACCCTGGCTCTCGCACTAAGTACATTTCTAATCATTTCCTGGATGGCAAGGGGATGGATATGTGTTATTGAATGTGCAAAAGCTTACATGATTGTAGACTTTCAGGGTCCACTCTTTACATGAGGTACTATTCTGTGTAAGTACAAAAGATTTACTCCTGTGATGTTAGCTTTTGTTGATTCGTTGTAGTCCTAAATCCAGCCGTTTGTGTGCATGAATCAGATTTACAACAGAAGACAGAGAGACTGTATCTTTAACTTGTAACGGTAAGCTTGTCATTAGGAAAGTTGATTTTGGCAGTGTGAACACTTTTGCACAAGATCTGAAAAAACTAACCTACGCTTTGCCTAACATGGGGATCACTTAGTGGACTCACACAGGTCCCTGATTGTTGCTATGACCTTTTATCTCTGCTAGATACTATAACTATTACAGCTATTACCATAGGAACTGGGAGAGTGCTTTATAGGTGGTGCAACACTTGGCTAGAGCCCATAGGTAAGATTGTAGAATCCTTTTGCTGACTCGCCATTGTGTGTGGTGTTTCGGTTTGCTTTGTCATTAATTCACTTCTCTATTTATTAAGAGAAGCACTAGGCTGTACCTAAATTACTGTGTCAGTTGATTGACTCGAGTGTTCTGAATTTGTGCGGCCCACACAACCTATCTCAGAAGTGTGTTGTCCCAGTTTGCAGAGCCATAGTAGAATGGACATCTGAAGAAAATGACTCCAACTATCATGGCTGTGGCACAGTTGTCTATTTTCCTGGAAAGGTCACTTCATTCACCATATAATTAATGTTGACAGGCTAGAAAACTCCCCAATTTGATAGTCTAATCAAATATGCAGAATAGTTGTACCACCAACTGCAAATGTCACAAGTTTGAAGTCTTTCAAGACCTGGTGCTTGTTTCAGAGGGAATAGTCAAAGTAGCAGAGGGTCAGAAATACATATACCAGAATCCTTTTGTCTGGGCGAGTGTGGTTTGGCGGTTTGAAATTGTGATGTAGGACAGAAATGCACCCCAAGGCACATTCAGCATGTAGTCATCGCAGCCAAATGGCCAGTGATGGACCGACATAGCCATACAATCTGTCTATCCAAGATGAGACAGGGCTGGGCTTGCCCAGCCACCAAACACTAAACTCCAGTTAGATTGTCAGTCAAACCAAAGCATATGTAAAAAACCTGCTCTAAAATTAATCATATGTAAACTTTCCTTGTTTGGATGGGAATGTCCCCTCCATGGTATACAGTCGAGCCCTCTGACCTGTGTGCCCAACTCTACCCCTTGACCTACAATGGGTTCTGGAATTGCCCTGGACCTGTAGGGGTGCAAGTGAGCCCTTTGTCACTGCAAGACTACTGTCCCTGTTACTGGTTTCACATATGTGGTGTGGTGGTGGCAGCATAATGTGCTATGTAGTAGTTATAGTCTGCCCAGGCCTTTTTACCTCTGTGATGCAAATGGTAACCTACTCACCCTTTCACCCCAATTCCTCTGCTAACGGTGAACCCAGAATCCTAGCGCCAAGAAACTATGCTCTTCGACATATGCATGTATGCTATGGGAGTTAGGTATGCAGTGCGGGTGCTTGAGTGAACCATAGTGACACAGGTGTGTGGGTTCCGGTTTGGAAACCTCTGGCCTGCTCTTGTACACAAGATGGAGGTGTGGTAGTTTACCAAGACAGTGGAAGTGTATTGCTGACGTCCCTGAGATTGGAGTGGTGAAGGAGGAGCTGGGTCCACATTAGAAATTCAATTAGGTCCTTTCTGATACAGAGTGCTCTAATTAGTCTTCCTGGGACTGCCATTTGGTGGATCACAGGGGTGAAGAATGGGACTGCTGTGTCTGTCGGGCTGTAAAGGGTCTTTTAGAAGGGAGCAGTCCTTTCCCTCTGTTCATGATCACTGTCAAGTGCAGCTGTTGATAGTCAAGGTGCAGACTCCTCACGCCTCTTTATGCCCCTGTTGAGGGTGTCCAACCTGGAGTCAGTCCTGCTGTGAAGGGCATCACTCAAGAAAAAGGCTGAGTCTTGTAAACAGCCTGAGAAGTACACCACAGGGGAGCTGACCCAAACTGGTTCTGCAAAGAATCCATTTCTCCTGTCTGCTTACTCCGTATAATTGTGGGAGTTGCTGACCCATTTGTTGTCCCAGTTCCGAGTTCTTTTCAACCAAGGAGGGAGGTTTCTTCTGAGTACCCAGTGGACTACTGTGCAACCGGGACACTGTCCTTCATAGTGCACCGCAGATGTGAGCGTATGCATTAATGTTGCACCAATTGATGCTCTGAGTTTGAACTAAAGTAACAAATGTAGTAGAGAAATAGAACGGAGTCATTTTTATGAATGTCATTTGTATTTGTTTTTTTCCAGGAATAAGGTGCTAAACGTCATTTGAAAGAGTCATGACGCATATTCCTGCCCTCTATGACACAAACAAGTTAATACAGGGTTCACTTTCAAGTTATGATTGATCTGTTTTTCACTTTCTTCATTTTTCCCCATCTCAGTCTTTAGTTAGTGATTTTTTTTCTATTTGTTTTAGCTTCTAAATGCAGACGAACTATATTTCATTTAAGTAATACAAGAGAAAAAAGAGGAGAACTTGCATGTTCTCATTTTCTACTGGGCGCTAAGAGGATTCTGAAATCGTTAAAATATATAAATGGAATATTATAAATTGAATCGACAATGTATTTATTTTCTTTTGCATAGTACAAGCATGATGCCTTGTGGCCATTTTAGAGCCCTTTGGTCACAGAGCTACTAAATATTTTTCCTGGTGCCTCAAATTGTGAATATGTTTAATGTAATAATTGAAAACTCAATTGTACAGTGTGCTGTCTAGCATCGCCCAAAGCCCTCTCCTCTCACCCTTGCAGCCTGATTTCTTTAATCTGCCTTTGCTGGATCCTTCATACATCACGATCTTCTGTGTACAGCATTTGATGCTGAAGATGCTTCTGCTACAGTATAAATGTGCTCTGCCAAGCGTCCTATTACTCATTAGAACTATGGCTTAGCTGTGGGTCGATGATAAGAGTCTCGTCTGGATGTGAGATTGATCCTCTGTCTTCTTTCCACAACTTCTTGTGTTGTCAGACTGTCTGCCATGGAAAAAGTGCACTTAGAGTCGGGCCAGGGTGCCAGGTTGGTCCTCTTGTCTGCTTTTTTTCATTCTGTCCATCAGTCAGTCTAAGACTGTATGGCATTGGTCGTACGTTACTGAAGTTAGAATTGTTATATGTGTATTGTGAGGGGTAGTAGGTTTGTAGGTTGCAGGCAGTTTCCCTCAATTCAGGGTCTGAAGGGCGTGCAGTGGGTTAAGCCCTATGTTCCCTCGCCACACCTTGTGGCAATATTCTTTCCCTGTGTGAGGCTTTCTTGAAACAGCCAGATTTCAGAATCTTCTGTAAAGCAGGTTGGATGAGTTTGCTTTGAGGATTGAGATGAGAGCCTTCCAGTGTTATATCTACCTGATCTCTATTTTACAGATTGTGCGCATATTAACTAGGGGTGGGCGGAATTTGCGTAGTCGCGCTACGCAAAGCTCCGCGAAACGGTAAAAAATCTCCGTGAGCACGCAAAAGTTCCGCGAACACGCGGAATTGCTTGTTCCGCCCGTTTGCGATGCTTTTTTCCTGTTCGCGAACACTGTTTGCGTGCTCGGGGAGAAATATCTCGCGAACACGCATTTTGAAAGCGCGAACAAGCAAAAAATTCCGCGAAGCGGCGGATCGCGGAATTTTTGGTAATTCCGCTTTCTCCGCGGAACGCGAAATTCCGCAAATTCCGCGAGCGGAACGGAATTTACTGCCCAGGCCTAATATTAACCTGTTGAAAGTTCCCGTTTAGCACACATGGGGAAGAAGGAAAGTTTGTTGCAATGACTCGAATACTAGTCTCAATAGGACGTGTATACAGAGAACTTTACAATTTATGCCAGACCCCAATGGTATTCTGTATAGGGCAGGCCTATCTTTTTATGTGTGAAGTTCTTCTCCCGCACTGTAGAGCCTGCACACTCCTAAACTTTCTATTAAAATGCAGTTTTGTGAATACTGAAAAAGCTGAAACTTAAACGTGTAAGTTTACTTTTGTGAATTAGGTCCTATATTTATAAATGATATTTAGGACGCAATATTTTACTTAGACAATCTCTTTGCTTGCATCATTCGACACACAGGCCTGTTATGGAAACTCCGCTTTGGTGCACCTTTATGAAACGTTTTTGAGCACAGCCAGCCAACTTTCTGTTCAACGTTAAGCTTTTTCACTCCATAGAGGTACAGGACTGGCTCTCGTTATTCAAAAACATTTGTCACTCCTATGCACTCAGATACCTGTGGTGTCATATCTGTCTCACTCTACCCCCTTTAGTAAGCCAAAAAATGGACCCAAAGTACAGGTCTCTTTTTAATGTGACTGAAGGTGTCTCCTTGAAGCTGCCATCACTGTATCAAGTTGTTAAATTCCATAGGCAAGAGAAGTGCAACGAAAGTGTTTCATATCTTCTCCAGAATTCATATACTAGTTTAATTGGTCTCGAAAGACAAACTATGGAAATGTCACTCTTAATTTGACAGTCTCCCTCCAGAAAGGCAATAGGCGTTCCTACATGTGGACACTTCAGTAATTGGCACGTCCAGATGGTTGGGTTTATGCTTGATGACTCATCTGTGCCCATCCTACTTTATCTTGGTGACTCAAGAAAAGCGTTTGAATTTTCACCCTTATGCAAAAGAGCTTTTTACTCCACCAATGATTAACTTTGTATGACTAGTTAGTGAGGGCTGGTTACTACTAAATGCCTTGTAATCACTATTTTGATTTGATTTTATTATTCATCACCAAGTGAAAATGAAGGGATATACCCTTCCCTTCAAAATACTAAGATAATTCGTAGCAGAGTAATTTAGTGAAGGAGTATTGAGCAATATCAGTTGGCGTGATGAATTCTTGTTTTTAAAATATCAACGGCCTCACCCACCGAGGGGTAGCATGCTTCATGAAGCCCCTCCTCACATTGGTAGAGTTATTCTATCAATGTGGGCTACAACCTTGGGACACTTGAGGTGGAAGTGACATCCACAATGTGGTTTTACAGTGCCGAGGTTTTCTGGTGTGAAAGGGGGGAGGGACTTGTGAAATCTACGTACTATTAGACTAACACTTTGTTCAAATGAAGGGAATTCCACTCTGCATCTCCATTATGTTTTTGCCCACACCAGTAGATTCAGGTCCCCCACAACCACATTGTGACTGATAACTTCCACCTCAGGTGCTTTCCTGTTGTCCAGGGTTTAGTCCACAGTGACATAATGACAGAGTGACAGAATGACCAATGTGAGGAGGGACCCGATGATGAAGCATGCCACGTCTTGATGGGTGAGGGTTTTCTTTTTTTTAAATCAAGAATTAATCACACCACCTGATACTGCTCATCACTCCTTCTCTAATAACCTGGGCACTTATTGTTTATGTTTGGTATCTGATAGATACATCTAGCTGCCGATTCCTCACCTTAGAATTTCTCAGGCGTAAGGCTGAATCCAGAAGACTTTTGCTCGAGCAATACCCTTGCGTGTCGGTAGGTGGCATCGTCTGCGCCGGAAGTGACGTCCGCGTCACCTATATAGACGTCACCTCGGAGCGCTGACAACAGTTCTTTTCTTTTTGTGCCAACTAGCGGAGATCCGTGAAGAGAGCTACCCTCTGTCACTTTTTGACAGGCTTTTTTCGACGTTTTGTCGACTATTTTTAGTGTGTAGATTTTTTCTTAATGTCAATGAAGGCTTCTGGATCCAAACCGTGCAGCACCTGCCATCGCGCCATGTTGGTGACGGATCTGCACTTAATTTGTCTCTGTTGCCTGGAGTGCGACCACGACTCAAAGTCGTGCTCCGACGGCCAGGCCATGGCTCCGAAGGCTTTGAGGGAGCATTCCCTAAAGCTGCTTGTGTGCCGGCGTTCAACTCTACGCTGTTCACCCTGGAGGTTTCATTCTCAGTCGACAGGAAGGTCCGGCACCGCTCCGAAGTCCTAAGCCCTCATCCTCCCACTCAAAGTCTTCGGGTTAGTCAAGTAAGAGGCATAAGAAACACAAGAAGTCAAAGCGCGCTTCAACTTCTCCCTGTCTGTCGGCCGACGTGACAGATATGTCTCGACGCTCCAGGCCTCGTTCTGCTGAACCTGTGCCTGGGTTGGCTCCACGCTTCCCTGCCTTTCCAGGAGCAGAAGCGACCCCCGCCCAGCTTAAAGAATTCTTTGACACCAAGTGCATCATATTTGGGTGACCTGACTCTCCTGGCGTGCCTTCGGGCCCCGGAGGTTCACAGGGGGCTCCATTGGGTTCCACGCCGGCGGCTCTGGACCCACCCCGGCGCCGATGTCCCCCAATGAATCTGGTGGTGGTCATGCCCCTGCGACCTTCCCCGGCTTCCCTTATTGACATTCCCTTTGATGAGACCTGTTTCTTCGAGGACCAGGTAGACATGGCCCTGGTGCGCTTTAGGGACTCGCGGGCTACGGCCAAGTCTTTGGGCCTTTCGGTGAACCATCTGTCCCAGTCTGCTTTTCACCCTTATCATGGCCACAGAAGGGGCTTTCAGCCACACCAACCATATCCCGGTCACAAGACTGCGCAAGTTCAGCAACCTCTGTATTGCAGTGGACGCGGCTCCTTTCGACCCAATGGGTCAGGCGGCCAGAGGTCCACTCAGTCCACTCCTCCCCCTGCAGCCTCTAAACCTTCCTAGTCCGGTCCTTCAAGATCACAGGTGGCCGGTTGGTGGCAGGATCAGTCATCACCTCCACCACTGACAAAACATCATGGTTCGAAGGGGCTGCCACCTCCTCTTTAAGACTACCCTTTCTTCCATGGCTCCGACTTACGACTGGCTGACGGAGGACCACCTGAACTTGCTTCAGGAGGAAGTCAGGACTCTCTTGGCAAAGGGAGCCATAGAGAAGGTTCCGGCGCCAGAAGTAGGCTGTGGTTGCTAGTCCTTCTACTTTCTGGTCCCAAAAAAGGACAAGGGCCTTCGTCCTATTTTAGATCAGGGAGCGCTCAACTACTTCCTCAAAAAGGAAAAGTTCAAAATGCTCACTCTGGCTCAGATCTTGTCTGCCCGTGACCCCGAAGACTAGATGGTAGCGTTGGACTTGCAGGACGCCTTTTTTCACATTCTCGTCCTGCCTGCCCATCGGTGCTACCTGCGATTCACGGTAGCAACAAGCACTTTCAGTTCACAGTGCTCCCCTCTGGCATTACCAGCGCCCGTCGGGTGTTCACCAACGTGATTACGGTGCTTGCAGCTCATCTGTGCAGATCAGGGGTGTTGCAAAACTTGAAGGGGTAATGGATCCAGTTATTGTGCCCTCCTGGGTAGTAATGAAGATTATTGTGAGGCCACTTGTCCTTGGTAATGGGAAACCCCTTCCCCATTCGTTCAATAGCAGAAAAATGTACTGGGACAAGTGAGAATATTCATAATAATTGGGAAGAATCCTTATAATGAATCCAGTATTTATTTCGCACAATCAAAGATGTGAGACAAGACTCTTTAACTCTCAGACATTCAGAAAAAAGATTTTTTGAGGTACAGCCAACACGTGTTTCGCCCCCTATCGGCCCGTAAGACTGGGGCTTCCGAAAGGGCGTCGTGTCATTTTTTAAGTGGATGCTATTATGTTTCCAGGTTCTGTAATTATCCAATCGGAATTTGTAGGTCCATCATTATCCAGAATCAAATGGAGGTTCTTAAATCTAGGATCGGGCGATCTCGATCAGTCGGCGCGGGTCCAAGGTGGCACTCGCTCTGTTTCGCTTTTCGTCTCGAGTTGAGCTCAGGCCTCCTGTACGCTTTTCCGCCAATACCACTCCTGTCCAGAGTGCTCAAGAAGATCAAGAGCGACCGGGCTCAAGTCATTCTTGTGGCACCGACTGGGCACGGAGAGTCTAGTATCCCGAGCTTCTCCAGCTGAGCATCGATCCTCCGATCAGGCTTCCCCTTCAGGAGGATCTTCTATCGCAGCAGCAGGGGAGGGTCCTCCACCTGAACCTGTGAACTCTACGCCTTCTTGCGTGGAGATTGAGCGGCGGCAGTTGACAGCATTCGACCTTCCTCCTGAAGTCTGTGATATGATTTTGGCAGCCAGGCGTCCCTCTACTAAGACCGTTTACACCTGCCAGTGGCAGAAATCTGTAAAATATTGTGTAGAAAGGTCTATTGATACTCTTTCTGCATCCCCCTCTCAAGTCCTTCTCTTTATTTTGACCCTTGCCCAGTAGGGCTCTGCTCTGGGCACTCTTAAAGGGTACCTTTTGGCCTTGTCTGCCTTCTTGAGGCTTCCAGACCCACCCTCTTTATTGAAATCCCCTATTGTAAACAGAATTCTTAAGGGGCTTGTACATATGTTCCCATCTGCCCCGTTCATCATGCCTCAGTAGGACCTTAATTTGATTCTCACCTTCCTGATATGTGCTCCGTTTGAACCTCCCCCCCGGCTGCTTTCCATCAAAACAGCCTTTTTAGTGGCGATAACTTCTGCCAGGAGGGTGAGCGATTTGCAGGCCCTGTCATCCAGGCCTCCTTACCTGACCATCTTCCCTGAAGTTGGTGCTTCGCACTAGGGCATCTTTCTTACAGAAAGTGGTAACACCATTCCATGTGGGGCAATCCGTCACCTTGCCCACTTTCTATGCTCCTCCGCACCCCTCTAAAGAGTAGGAGCAACTCCGTCTGGATCCAAAAAGAGCGTTGTCGTTCTACCTTGACCGCACTAAAGAGTTCCGGGTGGATGATCAACTCTTCGTGGGGTACTTTGGATCAAGGAAAGGTTGTGCAGTGCAGAAGAGGACTGTCTCGTGATAGGTCATCCTCTGCATCAAAATTTGTAATACTCTCTGGCCAAGAAACATCCTCCTGAAGCCTTAAGAGCTCATTCCACCAGAGCGAAGGCTGCGACCACAGTGACATTTGTTAGGCAGTAACGTGGGCATCACTGCACTCGTTCAATAAGCACTACTGCCTGGACAGTCAAGTCCGCAGGGACAGCCTTTTTGGCTGCTCTGTACTGCAGAACTTCCTGGTCAAAACTTGTCCGCAGTCCCTCCTGCGGGGATGGTATTGCTTGTGTATCTATACTAAAGTAAGGAATCTGCGGCTAGATGTCTCTATCAGATGGCGAAGTTACTTACCTTCGGTAACGCCTTATCTGGTAGAGACATAATCTAGCCGCAGATTCCTTAACGACCCACCCATCGTTCCCGCACTACAGACAGGTTTTTAGGGTCAGGGCTGATCCCTTTCAGGGCCCTAGTTGTTCTAAACACGCCACTGTAAGTGCACTTCATGGCTCCACGCTCCTGGCATGGAAAGTCATGAAAAGTAATTGACGTCAGCGCACCGAGGTAGCGCCTATAAAGGTGACGCGGATGTCCCTTCCGGCGCGGACGACATCACGTGGAGCTGACCGATGCCACCTACTGGCGTGCAAGGGTATTGCTCGAGCAAAAGTCTACTGGATCCAGCCTGACACCTAGGAAATTCGAAGGTAAGGAATCTCGGCTAGATTATGTCTTTACCAGCTAAGGCGTTACTGAAGGTAAGTGACTTGTCTTTTAATATTCTACAGTGCAGCCCACACCAGCTGGTAGCTTCATGTTGCTAGAGACTAAACAAAGTCCTGCTCATTACCTGATCTGGATAAAAACTAAAGGACCACATAGCAACAATTTGTTAATGCCTTTCTGAAAGCCAAGTACTATTGGGTCTGTCTTAATTTCCACCAGTTGCTTGTTCCAAATATTGACATCGAGTTACCTGAGGGAGAGTCTACCAAATTTTTACTTCACGATAAGTAGGACTAAAGAAGGCATAAACTGTCAAGTGCAGTGATTGAGATGCATTGTAATGCTGCAAATGTCTAGCTCTCCCTGAAATGGTCTTCCCATAGTACAATTGTGACTGAGAAACAGACATTTACATTGTACCTTCTGTTCTGTTATCAGCCAGGTCAAGCAACTGTGAGAATGAGACACATGGTCAATTTTTACGCAGGCCCAACACAATTAATAGAGCAGCATTTTTCACCTTTTGCAATATGTTGAGTGCATAACTTGGGAGGCTGCAATAAATACCAACAGTCAAGAAGAGATACTATAAACAAGTCAACTAGCATAGCGTGGCTGTACTTTTTCAGAAATTGTAACATTTTCCTGCTAGAATGAAAGCGATGGAAGTAGGAGCAACTCACTGTATTGAACTGTGCCATAGGGGAAAGGTCCGGTTCTAGAATTACTTTCAGCAACTTCACCTTTGTTGCTGGTGAGTAGGGCTGTAGGAAATCCGCCTTTTTTGCTTGGTCATCCCTGATTTTTTTGCCTGTTGCTGGACCCTATGTTTTTGCTGGCTTTAGATCTGCTAACCAGTGATAAAGTGCCACTACTCCCCCCTTTAGACATGGTTACATTGGCTTATTCCTAATTGGCATTTTTAACTTGCCATTAGTTTCCTAGTATATGGTGTAGAAAGTGCACCCAGGGTCTGGAAGTTAAAATGCCAGTTGTGGACTGCATCACCTGTAGTGCCAGTGCAAGCATGACTTCAGGCCTACCCTGTGTAGCCTGACTGCTGCAGTGTAGAACCTGCAATGCAACCTGTTAAATTAACCCTTTTTGATAGGTATAAACCTCCCTATTAGAGATGTCATCAGTAATGTCACTGACCATGTCATCAGTGATGTAATATGTGAGCTCATAAGCAGTGCATTGCAGGGGTGTAAGTTATAGTTAGCTCAGGTAACTTTAACTGCTGAATTACTATGGTTTTGTTTGAGTGAAATCTGAGCCTAGCTATGACATCCCCATAACCTTTGTTTTTTACGAAGAATTTCTACGTTTTTTAAAATTCTATTTCCTAACTATAGCGTCCCTGTAACCTTTGTTTTTTTTCAGTGAATACATATATATATATTTTTTTTGTTGTTGTTGCTAGCAGGGGATTTTTTTGTTGCTAGCGTTTGAATAAACACGCTGAACATACTGGAGCAGCGGTACTGTGGTTTTGTTTTGGCTGGAGGGTATTACGAACTAGCCACACCTACAGATTTGGATGGATGTTTGGGGTTCGCTACCTCGCCGCGAAGCTCACCGTGAAAGTGGCTTGAGCATAAGCGACACATGACTGGATGTATGTATATATATATTATCTACTGGCGGTCGCCAGTAGATAGTTATAGTTAGGACCTATTTTCCATAGGAAATCCGCAACATTCTATTTCCAATACCTTTGGCGCCGGTTGACGAATCTTCGCGAAATTTTCAAAACTTATGGCCCGCTCCGGTCCGCTCCTATCCTGAAAGTCTCGGGGTGATTCGTCAAGTGGGGGCCGAGAAAAAAGGGGGGTCCCAAAACGTGTTTTCCCCATGCAATTTTCCATAGGAACCTTTAGTCGCAGCTACAGCCCGAACTGCTGAACGGAATTACACCAAATTTGGCAAAAAGGTAGCCCTTGGTTCAGAGTCGTGCCTTTTGGTTAAATGGTGTAAATCCGTTCAGTAGTTCCTGAGAAAATCAAAAGTAAAACCACATATATATCTATGGCCGCGGAGGGTCCGCGCACCCTGAGCGCACCTTCCCGATCACGAGCTGTATGCTAATTGGCTGTCAACACTCAAAACCAGGAAGTGTTGGCAGCCATCTTGTTCCTCGGTAGAACCGAGGCACAAGAAAGAAGTGCGCAA
Organism: Calotriton arnoldi; assembly: GCA_963921515.1. Lineage (NCBI taxonomy): Eukaryota > Metazoa > Chordata > Amphibia > Caudata > Salamandridae > Calotriton > Calotriton arnoldi. The sequence continues at coordinate 298,221 of CAWUFW010007773.1, read as the reverse complement.
AACGCAAAAAGGGGCAGGGTAGAAACACCCTGACCCCCTAGGCCTGCTTAGGGGGTCCCACAAGGACCCCCAGGGCCAAAAAAAGCATTTTTTTTTTTTTAAATCGGCGGGATGCGCGTAGGATGCGCGAATCCCGCCGTGAAAAAAAAAAAACCGAAGCGCGGGCTCCTGCGCTTTGAGGGTATTTTGCCCCCGGGTGGGCCAAGTCCCGGGGGCATGCGGGGGTGGGTTTAAATGTTAGTTGGGGGGGCCTCTAATGCCCCCAAGCCCCGAGGACCGCCACCCCCGGGGCTTTCAAATTATAATGATGGCGGAGGCCCCCACACGCCCGGGGACCGCCACCTCCCCGGGGCACTAATTAAACAAATGTGGGGGTCCGTTTCGGACCCCCGAAACCCCGGGGACCACCACCTCCCCGGGGCTTTGTAGATGCTGGGAGGGGGGCCGCGCGGCCCCCCTCCTGGAGCCTGTGGTGGCCCTGGGGACCGCCACCTCCCAGGGCCGGCTCCTGCAGTGTCCCGGGGTGCCTACCCCCGGGACACTGCTGTTTGCAATGACAGGACGGGAGCCGCGCCGCTCCCATCCTGTCATTGCAACCTGTCATTGGAAACCTGCTCTCGCTTCAATGAAGCAAAGCAGTTTGCTTTTCCATAAGGGGAGCTGCATGTCAGCAGCTCCCCTTATGGAAAAGCAATGCCGGCTCCCGCAGGACGCGGGGTGCCGGCGGGACCGTGGGGGGATTGGGGACCCCCCCACGGTCTCAGAGTGGCCAGGCCCCGGGGGATGGGGTCCCCGGGGCCATTAGTGGCCCGGGAGCGGGGCCACGCAGCCCCCCTCCCCAACAATTAAAAGAAAGCAAAAATAAAAAAAAATGCGCAAAGGCCGGCCCCGGGGGATGGGGTCCCCGGGGCCAATAGAGGCTCTTAGGAGGGGGCCACACAGCCCCCTCCTCAAAAATTTAAAATAAAAGTGGCCATGCCCCGGGGATGGGGTCCCCGGGGCCGGAATCGGCCACGGGAGGGGGCCACGCGGCCCCCTTCCCGTACTGTTTTTTTTTTTAAATAGGATCAGGCCCTGGGGGATGGGGTCCCCAGGGCACCAAAAGTGAAAAGGAAGGGGGCCACACAGCCCCCTTCAAATAGAAAAAAAAAAGCGAACGAGCGTCAGGCCCCGCCCCCTCCCTTAACCACTCTGCAAACGCGCCCTGTGGTGCGTTTTAAATTGGGGAAAGAATTCCCCTTCAATACTGGGGGTCCCTGGGGGCATACTAGCCCACCAGGTACCTCCGGTATGCGCCAGGGAGCTGCGTTGCAGAGAGGTGTTCAGAGGCCACGCCCCTTTTTACACCTCTCTGCAACGCAGCTCTGTGGCGCTTACTGGAAGTACCTGGTGGGCTAGTTGGACCCCAGGGACCCTCAGGATTCAAGGGGACTTAATCTCCCAACTTAAAACACGCCACGGGGCGCGTTTGCACAGTGGTGAAGGGAGGCGGCGGGGCTAAAGGTGACATGTGTGCAAACAGGCCCCGTGGCGCGTTTTAAGTTGGGGAATTAATTCTCCTTCAAACCTGAGGGCCTCTGGGGGCCAACTAGCCCACCAGGTACCTCCAGTATGCGCCAGGGAGCTGCGTTGCAGAGAGGTGTTCAGAGGCCACGCCCCTTTTTACACCTCTCTGCAACGCAGCTCTGTGGCGCTTACTGGAACTACCGGGTGGGCTAGTTGGACCCCAGGGACCCTCAGGATTCAAGGGGGCTTAATCTCCCAACTTAAAACGCGCCACGGGGCATGTTTGCACAGAGGTGAAGAGAGGGGGAAGGGCCTGATGTGACAAGTTAGTTTCTTAGTTTTAATCCCCCTGCCCTATTATGTACTAGGGACTTACAGAGGAAATCATGCTAATCACAGGGGTACCCCAACGCATAGTGTTCCCTAGTGTATGTAGGTGTTTTCACTGTATTCTAAGTGTCTTTTAGCATAGCACTGGCTCTAGGCCTGGTTAGTCAGAGCCAGGTACCACCAGTACCCGTCTGAAAAAGTTGGGGGCACAGGATGATTTTGCAACAAGGCCTCTTTCTGCTCCTCTGTTGGTTCTTTCTGCACATGTCTTGCTTCTTCCTGCACTTTTCTTCGTGTTTGTGGACTTCTGTTGCTTGTTTGTGCATTTCTTTTGCTTCTTTCTGTGCGTTTTTTCTTCTTTCTTCACATGTCCTACCTCTGTAAGCATAGTTAGAAACTAGCATTTAAAAAACCTTTGAAATTCCCTTTAAAAACCATAGGTTTGCAGGCACGTTATAGTTAGAAATTAGCATTTAAAAAACCTTTGAAATTCACTTAAAAAACCATAGGTTTCAGGCACGTTATAGTTAGAAATTAGCATTTAAAAAACCTTTGAAATTCACTGAAAAACCATAGGTTTCAGGCACGTTATAGTTAGAAATTAGCATTTAAAAACCTTAGAAATTCACTGAAAAAACCATAGGTTTTAGGGAAAGTTATAGTTAGTTGGACATTTCACTCGTACAAAACCATAGAAATTCCCCGTTATAGTTAGTTCAGCTAACTATAACTCGCGCCCCGCAATGCACTGCTGATGACGTCACATATTACATCACTCATGACATGGTCAGTGACATCACTGATGACATCACTGATGACATCTCAAATGACATCACTGATGACATCATCCATGTGATAATTTGATGCATCTTCTCACACCCTAATATAACCTTTGATACACCCACTCTAAATTACAGAGTGCCATTCTCAAAACCATAGACAATCCAACACCAAAAACTACAATCCCACTCACTGATTCTTAGGTCTACACACACATCCACTCACTCACCCGTACAGGCACTCATACTTACGATCACTCAGTACAGGACTATCATATGCACTCATACACCCTATATAGACACTCACACACCGCCACTCATCCATAGAGGTACTCACACACCTAGTCAGTCATGCAAATAATTAATCACACTCCCATTTACTCACCTATACAGTTATACACACACCAGCTCACTTACTCATACAGATACTAGCACATTCTTACGCTCTTATACAATCGCAGACACTCATCCATACAGCCACTCTCACAATCACACAATCTCACTTATAGCCATTTATATACTCCAACACACATATATACTGCCTTTCACATATGTAGATACTCACACATATACCACTGAGATATACATTCACTCACTAACACACCCATACACACACTCACCCACCCATACAGTCCATCACAGATGCACTCTTGAAACCATGCACCCAGTGAGTCAGCCACTCACACATCTATGCACAGAGTCACACATACACCACCCACACAAACACTCAGGCACCCATACAGATACTCAGACAACCAATCAATAACCCATATAGACACTCATGTAGCTATTCACAAACCCATGCAGCCGCATACACAACAACAGACAGATTGATACAGACATTCACACAGTTAAGTCACTAACCCATGCATTCAGTAAGACACGTTTAATCACTCACTTATAGAGTCAGTCACGCACCTACTAAATCATCCATTCAGACACTTATACACCCACTCATTCTTCAATATGCCTTTCCCTATATATATTAAACATATTTAAACTTTACAGAAACACAGTCACAGGATGATGTCATCAGTGATGTCATCAGTGATATCATTTGACATCAGTGATGTCATCAGTGATGTCACTGACCATGTCATGAGTGATGTAATATGTGACATCATCAGCAGTGCATTGCGGGGGCGCGAGTTATAGTTAGCTGAACTAACTATAACGGGGGAATTTCTATGGTTTTGTACGAGTGAAATGTCCAACTAACTATAACTTTCCCTAAAACCTATGGTTTTTTCAGTGAATATATATATATAGGTTTTTGGGTGGCAAGGGAATTTTTAGGGTTTAGGGTGGGTGTGGGTTTTTGGCTGGCAAGGTAATTTTTAGGGTTTAATGTGGGTACAGATTTTTGGCTAGCAAGGGTATTTTTAGGGTTTAGTGTGGGTACAGATTTTTGGTTAGCAAGGGTATTTTTAGGGTAAAGGGTGGATGTGGGGTTTTGCTTGGGAAGGGAATTTTTAGGGTGGTATGGGTTTTTTGCTGGCAAGGGTATTTTTAGGGTTTAGGGTGGGAATGGATTTTTGGGTGGCAAGAGATTTTTTAGGGTTTAGGGTGGGCATGGGTTTTTGGGTGGCAAGGGAATTGTTAGTGTTTAGGGTGGGTGTGGGTTTTTGGATGACAAGGGAATTTTTAAGGTTGAAGGTGAGAGCATGTTTTTGAGCGGCAAGGGTAAGTTTAGGGTGTGTGGGTTTAGGGGTTGTGGGTTAAAAAGGTAAGACATATTTATGTATATGTGTATTATATATTTATATATGTATATATACACACATACACATATACATGTATGCATGTGTGTGTGTGTATATGTGTGTGTATATATATATATATATATATATATATATATATATATATAATTTTATAAAGAAGGTGCTCCTTCTTTATAAAATGTATTTTTTTGCAAGGTTGGTTTTGATGCGGTGGACCATGAGGAGTGAGCACTAACATTCCTTAAAAGTAAATTTATATTTTTTGAATCAACTAGTGCGCTGTGGTACTAAGCCCTCACCGCTGTAGCTGCACAAGGAGTAATATATATATATATATATATATATAAAATTACCTACTGGCAGTTGCCAGTAGGTAGTTTATTTATTTAATGAGTTTTATACAGCGCTGGCTAGACCCGGAGGTATCAGAGCGCTTTACATGAGTATCAGCGAGTTACAAGTTACAACGAAAAAAACAAAATATTGCACAGTGATACAAAGTAAAAACAAGAGTGAAGAACATGAGTTATTCGAGGAGGCAGAATGACACATGATGAAGCAAAGTTACACAGTTAGCGCATGATAAGTAGAGACAAAAACATCTTAAGGGGCAAAGAAGGAAGGGTGACAAACAGTACGGAAGGAGTAAGGCAAGCAGATCAAGACAGGAAAGTGAGAGAGAAACTAAAACGGAGAAAGGACCAGGGGTCCAATAAAAAAAGAGCATCGCAAAAACAACTAGAACAAATTCATGGGGAAAAGAAGGAGGAGGGAATCAAGGGAGTACAAACGATCAGGTCGGAAGGACAAGCAGCAGAAGATAGCAGATCAGGGGGAAACACAGTAAAAAAGAATAGAGATGAAGAGTCAACTAACAGGATTGGGGACAAGGAAACACAAACATCAGAGTCAGGATCCCATAAAGTCAGATCGCAAAGGTAGGGGTAGTCTCCGAGGGTGGGTGAAGAAGCGAGCCTCGCAGAGATTAAACACAATGAGGAGGGGAAAGGGGGAGTCAGGGAGGGGTAGACATGAAGGCAGCGGTCCGACAGGCCATATAAGGAGAAAAAGAACCAACGGCATGCTCTAGTATGGTAGTTATAGTTATTACCAGCACCTCCATTTGATTCTGGATAACGATGGACGTACAAGTTACGATTGGATAATTACATAACCCATCCACTCATTCATCCAGTCACCCACTCACTCACCCGTTCATTCTCCCACTCACTCACCCACCTATTCGTTTACTTACTTACCTAGCTTCTCATTTGTTCAATCTCTCGCCCATCTATTTGATCTCTAACCTATCACACACCCATCCATTGATTCACCCTTGCATTCACTTAACTACACACGCCTTGTGGCCTTTTGGCAGCCTATAGGGTGCCAGCCGAGTCCTCTGTGCCTTGACTTAGGTCAAAATAGGCTTTCAGTCTGTGTCTTCCCTGTCTATCAGATGCCACGGGTTAAGATGCCAAATCGAGCGACAGCCCTCCCTCGGTGCCCAAATCTGATTGAGACTGGGGAATGATCTGAGATACCTGTGGTAGCGTATGTGCTGCTTTTGTACACAGGACATCAGTCGCAGGGAACAACTACAGATCACTATGAGACATCGTTTTATGGGCGGCCAATGTGTGTATATTTTCTAGCATTAGGATGCCACACTTGCTAAGCATCACATAGCCCCTGGGTCACCACCCAGTTTGCCAGCCTTTTTATCCCTCCCTCGGCCAGTCGCCCTGGACGCAGTATAGTTCATGGATGGCACAAGCGTGGCATTAAAATCCCCTCCTATTATAGTGATACCCTGAGGAAGCTCCTGTATTATTGACTAAAGAGCCTCAAGAGTAGCTTTAGAGAGTTGCGCAAGGATGTAGACACTTAGCAAATTGTGGTTTTTTTCTTTCCATTCACCCTTCTATCTCAACATACCTCTAATGCGTATCAGTGCTGGCTTGTGAAACAGCCATAGGTAATTTTTTATGTAGAAGAATCGCTACATCCCTAAAACATCTAGTATACCCTGCATACTATACACTGTCACAGCCAAACTGCACTAGAAACGACCATCTAGTGGCCAAAAGACGAGGCTCCTGCAACAACAAAACTGGTGGTGCGTGTTGTTCCGTTAAACTGAGGACTGTCCCATTTTATTGCAATCATTCAGCCCATTCACATTACATGTCATAACTGAGCTTGTTCATGTGAGTGTAGAGTTTGGGTTAGTAAATATGTGGTGGTTACCAGTGCAGGAACCTGAACGCACTTGGATTGTGAGAATATGCTGATGAGGCACCACAAGGCCCAAATCATGGCAAGGTTCACAGACCTGCACTTGCTTTTCCAGTCTACAGTAGACCCAGCAGGTAAGTGTTGAGGCCCTACTTGGGGACACTCACCTCCAGAGCCACAACAGGGCCAGCTGTGTAGTTGCCTAATCCCCTAATGACACGCAGTGCCAGGGGCCTCAGTCCGTCCACTTGTGGAGTCTCAGCTCCGCCTCCCAATCTCTGCAGGCCACCTGATCACCTCTCCATCTCAGGCTATTTCAGGCTGGTACTGCAGAGCCTGCAAGCCCTCCTCTTAATTTCCTTGTGGCCGCACACAACACCGTTGCTTCTGGGGAGGCCACTAGGGGCAGGAACCACCCAGGAACGCCCCTCAAAGGGTGACAGCTCTACCTCGACAGCGACCCCTGGGGTGAGCCCACATCTGCCACAGGCCACAGGGGAAGATCGACATGGAAGGGCTACTGGTTTCTCCGAAGACGTCAAGGCGTCCTTGATGGACAAACATAATTCAAAGTTCTCTGAGAGAAAATACATCAAAGAAGTCCATCAATCTTGCTGTTTTAGATAAAAATTATTTTATTCAATTGTCCAATTTTCGATACAGTTCCACTTTCTGTTAGTATTCTTTCAGTTGTTTGCACAAATATTCTATGACTCAAAAAAATAGATATCTAGCCAGCACGTGTTTGTCAATTTAATCACTTCTACAGGGCTGTCAATCAACATAAAATATAGGTGCATTGAAAACCAAATTCATTGTAAACAAGCATTTGCAATGTAATAGTTCTCGCATTACTGATAGTTTGAGGTATTGGCATTGCAAATATTAATGCAACACCAATAGCAAATACTTTTTGTAATGCGAGACCTAGTGCATTGCAAATGGTTGCGTAGTGAGCCAGGAACCAGCATTGTATGTCTCAGTGTAGTACCGCAAGCTGCTGCTAGAGCTCCCTAGTGAGCAAGGCACCAGCACTGCATGTCTAGGTGCAGTTTTTATTTATTCATTTATTTGCAAAGTTTTATATAGCGCTGTCTAGACCCCGAGGTATTAGAGCGCTTTACATGAGGATCAGTTACAGGAGACAAGTATAGACGTAGGAGAAAAAAACATGAGAGTACACAATAATATGAGTTATTAGCGCGTAGCATGACAAGACGTACGTCTTGTGGGGAATGAAAGGAAGAGGGGGAATGGTAAACAGGGTTAAGGAGTGCAGATAGAATCAGGCAGACCGGCAAAGGGGAAAAGTACTTCAGGGGGAACAAAGCGGTCAAAGTGAGAGACAGACAAAACCGACCTGAGTATCGGTGAAAGTATACGAAGGGAGGGGTGAGGGAGACCAACGGCGGGGGGGTAGATTGGAGGAGAAGGTCAATCAGGCGAACAAGGAGCAGTCCAGCGGAAAAGAGAATAGGTTGGAACCGCCAAGAGGGAGGACCTACAGAAGCCGATAGCATTATCCCCGAGTGGCGGGATATACAAAATCAAACAAAAAACAATAAAGGTAGCAGACTCCATGGATTCACGAAGGGCTGGAAAAGGGGAGGCAGTCAAAGAGTCACGGAGGGAGGAGGCGAGAGAGGGAAAAGAAACACAACGGGGAGACGCGGAAAACAATGTCCGATGTCAGGCTGGGTAGGTGAAGGCTGAGGGGGTGAACCAGAGCCAAACTCCTCTATAGCTGAATAGGACAGCTCCACCGGGCATCGGCCAAGGTTGCTCGGGCTCCGCGGTAAGTACAGACAGTTATGGTTTCCGCCCAGGGGGCATCGTTATAGTTCCATCAAAAGCACCGGTCCCGGTGTTACTGGGGAGCGCCGTCAGCCTCGTCCTCCAGCTCGGCCGCAAGCTGCTCCTAGAGCTCTCTAGTGAGCAAGGCACCAGCACTGCATGTCTAGGTGCAGTACCGCAAGCTGCGCCTAAAGGTCCCTAGTGAGCAAGGCACCAGCACTGCTTGTCTATGTGCAGTACCGCAAGCTACTCATAGAGGTCCCTAGTAAGCATCATAAACTTTGAAGATATGGTAAATCCACCCTACCCATAATGCATTGCATGCAAGACAGTACCACAAGTGCATTCAAATAGCTATGTCCATATATACAATTAGTAGCTTTGAAATGTGACAAAACAATTATTATATTAATATATTATATTAATTCCGGATTAGGTTGTACTTTATGTGGAGCTGATGAAGGGAAATTTATAAAAGGTCTAATATAAATGTGAGATGTGGTAGGTGCAAGCTGCTCCTAGAGGTCCCTAGTGACCATTATAAACTTTTGGTCACATATGCAAAATCCACCCTCCCCATAATGCATTGCATGCACGACAGTACCCCAAGTATATACAGATAGCTATGTCCATATATACAATTAGTAGCTTTGAAATGTGACAAAACAATTATTATATAAATTCCCGATTTGGAGCTGATGAAGGGAAATTTATAAAAGGTCTAATATAAATGTGAGATGTGGTAGGTGCAAGCTGCTCCTAGAGGTCCCTAGTGACCATTATAAACTTTTGGTCACATATGCAAAATCCACCCTCCCCATAATGCATTGCATGCACGACAGTACCCCAAGTATATACAGATAGCTATGTCCATATATACAATTAGTAGCTTTGAAATGTGACAAAACAATTATTATATAAATTCCCGATTTGGAGCTGATGAAGGGAAATTTATAGAAGGCCTAATATAAATGTGAGATGTGCTAGCAAGTAAAGTAACCACTGCCAACATAGTTTAGGACCAAGTGAGTGTCCTGTCTGAAGGCCTTTAAGAAAATAGTGCCTTGAGGCTGTAATTAAAACCTAGGGCGTAACAACACATGGTGGTGTCCTGATGGGAGGTTACAAGAAGAGACAAGGTGGTACTAAGGAGGGACTACAAAGCCTAATGGCCAATGAAAAGCCACCATTCACAAAGGACAGGGACAGGAGCCAATTAAAGAGTGAGGCAGGAAGTAGGCGGAGCTTTATACACATATCCTGAATACAGCATGTCTCGAAGAGACAGCGCAATCGCTGCCTAGGCGATACCTAAAAATCACAAAGAATTGTGTACTTTACTTAAATTTCCATTCCCAGCATCTTAATTTCCATTAATCGCAGCATTACACAATAATGTATAGAGAAAAGAATTCTGTGACATTAATAGTTGTTCAGATTTTTTACATTTCTGATTGTTCATTTGATCATAATTATTTTAGAATACCTTGTGCCTGAAATCCTGTAAAGAAGTAACTGACAACTATATATTATGTTGTGTAGTTCCTTAAATTTCGCAAAATCTCATATTGTTAAATCCCATTGTGCTAAAAATAAAAATAAACTTAATGATGACATTTCAAATGCAGTTTATGATGATACTTATTATAAATGAGGATCATAATTAGTCCCAATCTGATTTACAAATTGTTTAGACCTCATAATTCTGTTCCTAGTTTAAACTCACTATCAATAACTTAAACTAATCCTCAATCATAATATTTAAGAAATCTATTCAATATGCTGATTATATATCAATTTGATCTAATAATGTGTTACACATATTATAATACAAAGTATTTGTTAAGAGTAAATTAAAACCAATTCATTCATGCGTAAGAATCTTATAAACTGTTATTTAGTTGTCAATATGCTTATCCATATATAACTGGCACTGCTCCCAATCCATATCCAAATAGATTTTGCTTAGATCACAATTATTTAACACCCATAATTGATATATACCATTTCAAACATAGTATTTGATAGGATGTTCACATAAAGCAATTATTTGCTAGTATTTACTCGTCACTGTCATCTTCTGGAATTCCCACCCCAAAAGCAACAGAATTCTCTTTACGAGTGTTATATTTCAGATGTACATTAATTTATCAAAGATCATGCATCAAAAGTCAACATCCCATCAAGGGTCTCAATTCCTAGTTAAGAGACCTTCAAAGTCCCATTCCTCCACAGTGTTCCACCTTATAATTATGCAACCGTAGCTAAGTGGAAGACAGCAATCATTCCCCTACAAGGTGGTATACAACTGGTATGTGATATGGTTTTGATTGTAAATTAACTATATACAGATGTCCTTGGCATAACTTTTTACAAGGACATGCATTGGCCTAATTCATGTCCTTGTAAATATCACAGACATCACAATTGTTACTCAGCCATCACCAAATTGTAACATCTTTAAATCACGTACCTAATGTCACAGATTTGCCGCTGGTACTCAACCTCTCAGATCTCCTTCACAATTCAACTTGAAAACAGTAGACCAGATCGCATAATATTATTATTTGAAATGTATATAAATCAGAACACGACAAACACACTAATTACAGCACAGGTTTCCTTTTTGAAACAACCATACCTAATTAACCCCAACAGAACACACAATCTAAAGTTTCCAAAGTAGTCACCAATGCCCCATAATAAGGGTATCTAAAGTCAAACAATATGGTGCAAAAGATCAGTAAAATGTAACTACAGAAACTATATCCAAAAGTCTCTTTGGATTCTCCCAGCAACATACTTCCTCTTTACTGCAATACCACATACCCATTCCGACCCAATTCTGATAGCAAGAGGCCGCTCCGATTCCCTTCCTTTAAATACTTGAAATTCAACTGCCAAAATTCAAATTCAAACCGTTCTTACCTCCAATGGCCAATTAGAATCTTCAACAGTTCCTTGCTGAATCCAAACATGCTGATCCAATTCAGATTATTTTAAATTCATCTTTACTTTAAATACCAATAATCCATGTCTAGCAAACCTTTATTGAGTAATTGAACAAAATAATTAAAAGTATGTGATAATCCTAATTTTTTTTAACGTCTACATAAAATTATAAGACAAAATGACTATCCTAGACTAGGTTCGGACCCTAGTTAGCCACAATTCTAACTGTCTAAATAACACAGTGTGTCACAGCATATACGCTCGAGTTACTGCAAAATAATTTACCTAAGAGACAAATTGAAATACATACACAAGTCCATACATGTCTAAATTTATAAGAATATCCATTATCTATAATGATCTTCAACAGGGACTTGACCTCCCTCATACAACTCCCAAGATTCCGCACCACTAAAATGAGACATCTCATACAAATCTAATATCTTACCTAGTTGCATGCCACAATTATTCTGCTTAAAAGAAGGCCCAAGAACAAAAGAAAACGTATAATTGTATTCTATAGATATAAACATAAATTAATCCAAGGTCAAACATGTTTTATTAACATCCTCATGGGGGTCTCAAACCTCACTCTGAAAACCTCCAAAATTTCACACCTCCAGTTTGTCACCTTGTAGTTACAGTATCATGCCTGGTTAAATGAATATAACCATTCTACTTCAAAGTAAAGGTCAACAAATCTCTTATATAAGTTTGTTTTGAATTCTGCTTAAAAAGTTAATAAATTCCAGGCCCAAGAAACACAAAAAACTCATAATTGTATTCAATTCATGTATGCATAAATGTAACCAAGTTCACAAATACATCATAGATTAGCACCCTCATCGAGGTCTCAAACCTCAGTCAGAGAATTTCCAAAGTCTCACACCTCCACAGAGTGTCACCTTGTAATCGCAACACCGTGACTGATGAAATAACTATAATCATTTTACTTCAAAGGAAGTCTATAAATGTGTTTTATGTGTTTGTACAAGATTGCGTACTAATTATCATATACACTAAATTTAACTAAGTATCCTAAGAAGCCTCACTATTATTAACAGTTCAAAAATGCACTATTATTTGTTACAGTAGAGTATTCAATATCAATACCGCTTTCAACTGTTCTTAATTTGTTAATTCAGGAGGCTTCTCGTACTCTGACCCTGGCTTCAATATCACCTTCTCTCCTATTATGTATGATATGTTTAATCAAGGTAAACAAAATAGGAGAGTGAGAAGATGAGATGAGCTTGTTTCTCTTCCCCTTATCAATATAGCAAACAAATGAAAACGAGCTTGCTACCATTCAAATGTAATGTCACAAATGCCTTTCACTCATGTATCCAGAAAAACGATTAGGTTTTTTAAAAGAACCCTCAACCACCTACCTAGTTGGTGGCATGCTTCATCATTGTGTTTCCACCCAAGACGTCTAATGCATCTCGGGTGTGTTACGAAACCTGATTACAGCAGAGCTGTTTTTTTTGTGAATTTGTAGGTGAATTAAAACTGCTTCAAAGTGATCTGTCTCTTAGGAAGTTTTATTCGTGGATCCCTTGTGTAGAATTGCAAACGGTGATGGTGGATGTGAAGTGACATAATAATGGTCTCTCACATCTTAGTGTGAGGTCGACATGTTTCAGCTAAATATGCATGCTTTTTGAGTCACAGTGGCTTTTTTCTGGACCAGGTTGCTAGGGAGGCTCTAGTCAATGGTTGCATGTGTGCTAAGGCAATGCCTTAGCGCCTCCCTTGCAACCTGGTTTTGAAGAAAGCCACTGTGACTCAAACAGCATGTCTATTTGGCTGAAACATGTTGACCTAACACTAGGATGTGAGAGACCATTATTATCTCAAAAGAGTTCTCAAAATCGGTGCTCTTTTATAGGTTGTAAAACACAATTGTTTTGGAAGGGATTGTACAATATTTGGATCTAACTTAAGAACATCCCAATATATTTTAAGACTTTTGAAAATGATGACATTACCCATTACCATTGCTAAATGTAGTGATAAATCTCATTGCATCCAGATCCTTAGCTACATGTTTTGGTTTATCTTTCAATAATTCTTCTCTACTGATTTTCTTAACTCTTGGTTTTGTAGCATCCAAAATCTTGGAGTCCTAACCCCTCTGTGGAAAGGTATTAGTAATATTGACTTCTTCCTGCTGATAATCAATGGCCATGCTGCAGTTCCTCTTGTCACGTAGAAACTTACCAAAATGAATATTATTTTTTTGCCTGTGTGGTTGTCCCAATCTAGCGCGGAAATCCAAATTAAATGCTGTTGGTTTCATGACAATCTTAAAGGCCAAAATATTTCCTGTTACATAAAGTACCAAATCTTAAAAACAAATAGACTCTTGATTATATTTAAGCCTTAGAGTAACAATGTTTAGGTTTTTATGATATTCCTTAAGTTCTTGAATCATACCTTTCCAGATCACCAAATTATCTTCCCCAGTAAACTCATTTCTCAGGGTAATATATCGGCTCTACTCGGGCATGCTTCCTCTCATACAGACCCATAAGTAGGTTTGCATAAGAGGGAGCAAACCTAGAACCCATTGCAGTTCCGATTTCTGCTGGTACAACGTATTTTGGTATAAGAAAAATTGTTAGTCAGCACAAATTCTGTGAAATCATTTACAATTTTGGAGTGCTGCAAAAAACTAGCTGATTTGGTAAAAAGGAAAGTATTGATTGCATTCAATCCTTTGTTTAATGATTTAGTCAATCAATCAAAGTAATTTGTAAAGTGCGTCACTGCCTCAACTGAGGCGTCCCGGCACTCAAAAGCAGAGACTGAAGAACGAGACCGGCCAAAGTACTTGGATTTTCTAAGTCTGATTCATTGCTGCTCAGACACCCGCTACACATACGGTCAAGCTGACTTTATCTACTTCACTAGCTAAATCACTAGACATTCGGGTTTTAGCTTTCTTAACTGTGCCATCACATATATAGCGTAAGTGAAAACCCTCCCATGTTTATTGTCTCTTTCACCCCACAAGAATGTTGATTTCTTTCTATAGAAAAAGAACAATTCTGCTGAGCGTTTTCAGGACAGTTTAAGAGATCAATCTCTTTCTTAATCTTCTCAATTTGTTTTCCTAATATCAATCTTTTCGATTCTGCAAAGTCAGTTAACATTTCCTTAGGTTCTCTGGAAGTCTGATTTAATTTTGCTTGCCACCAAGCAGCAGAAGATTTTAAACTATGTCTAGCTGACTTGGCTAATTGGATGAAAAACAGCTGTCTGAGATTAAACTCTAATAAAACTGACATCTTAGTGGTGGGGAAGCAACCATCTATCTGGTCTTCGATCTGGTGGCTCAGTGAGTTGGGCCCTCAGCCTTCCCCAACCACAAAGTAAAAATTTCGGAGTATGGTTTGATTCTACTCTATCTTTCATCGACCAAATCTCCACTCTTACAGGTACCTGTTTTGGGGTCCTGAAAACCGCCACAGTTCCACACGAGTGGAATCAGGCTAAACTACTCCCGCTGTTGAAAAAGCCCTTTTTAAATCCTGCTATGTTGGCCAGCTACCGACCCATCTCTCTCCTCCCGGCAGTGGCGAAAGTGTGCGAGAAGGCAGTCTACAAACAACTTTCCAACTTTGTTGAGACTTCCAGTGCCCTCCACCCAGCCCAGTCAGGATTTAGGGCTACATACAGCACTGAGACGGCACTTGTGGAGATGTCGGAGGCTATTAGAGAATGCTTGGATGCAGGCGACAGAGCGGCCCTGATTTTATTGGATCTCTCTGCCGCATTCGACACGGTGCCTCATGGTCAACTTCTGGCTTGTCTCTCTAACATCGAAATCTCGGGCTCTGCTTGGGACTGGATTAAATCCTTTTTAGAGGATAGAACACAGCAGGTATGGCTGCCCCCGTTCTCCTCGTCTACAAGAAAGGTGACTACGGGAGTTCCGCAAGGCTCCACTTTAAGCCCCTTCTCTTCAACGTTTACATCACGTCTCTAATCTATCTGGCGGAGGAGCTGGGAGCTAAGATCATAGCTTACGCTGATGATACTCAGCTCCTCTTTACGTGGAAGGAAAAAGACGTGTCCCGGACTTAGCCAAAAACTGTCTCTCAGCCGTTTTTAGCTGGCTTGCAAGGGCTCAGCTCAAATGCAATGAGGAAAAGTCAGAGGTCCTTCTTTATGGGTCTTTTCCTCCCCGTTTTAGAGAAGACCTATGGCCTGCAGACTACCTCAGGCCGAACTCAACTGGCAGTCCAGTGAAGAATCTGGGGGTCTGGTTTAGTGAGGACCTCAAATTCTCACCGCAGATAAAAAAACTGGCCGGAGTGTGCTTCGGCACACTGAATTCACGGAGAAAATTTCTGCCATTGCTGCCTAGATCGGCTACGGAAATGGTGACCCGTGCCCTCATTTTGTCACGTATTGATTACGCCAATGCGTTGTATATTGGCCTTCCCGGATACCAGCTAAAAAAGCTGCAAACTATTCAAAACGCAGCAGCAAGAGTGTTGTTGGGTATCCCGGGCAGATCAAGTACAAGGCAACACCTCCGGGATTTGCATTGGCTCCCTGTGGTGCAACACGTTTTGTTCAAGGCCCTTACTCTTGTTCACGGGGCCTTATACAAATCGGGGCCGCCATATTTGAGGAGACGCTTTGTCTTCTATGAGCCCCAAAGACATCTGAGATCAGCAGCACAATGCCTTGCAGTTATCCCCCGTTTCCGCCTTACTCAAACGGGGGGGCTGCTCTCTTTCCTTCAAGGCGGCCAAGGCTTGGAATGTCCTCCCATATGAACTGCGACACACTCAGGATCTCAGGCTGTTTAAAAAGCAGCTAAAGACCTTGCTTTTCAACTAAAAGCTCAGCTCCTCCTACTGCAGTTTCTCCCGTCTCCTGTAGTTGGCTCTCGCGCCGGGACACTCCTGAGTATCCGTGCGCGCTACAAGTGCTGAATAACATAACATAACATAACAAAATGATTGGGAAGAGCTTAGGGCTCATTCCGGATTGCGCAAAAAGAACAGCAGTCCAGGCCCTTGTGGTATCAAGACTGGACTATTGTAACATCCTTTATCTGGGGGCCTCTAAGAGGAGCATCCAAATGCTTCAGAGAGTGCAAAAGGCGGCAGCACGTATGCTGTTGAGCATTCCCAAACGTGCCCTCACAGGGAGGGCTGTGGACATACTTCACTGGCTCCCCATAAAGGAGAGTATATCTTTTAAAGCCATGTGTTATGTTCACAAGATACTGCAGGGTAAAGGTCCGAGTAATCTTCTTCCTCTGATCCTACCATACCACCCACAGCGCTGCTTAAGATAAGCTGTAACAGGACTGGCCAGCGTTCCCAAATTCAAGAGAAAGCGCCTTGGTGGTAGCTCTTTTAGGTTCCTGGCAGCCAAACAGTGGAACCTACTTCCTTTGCATCTCAGACTTTTAGCTTTCAGAAGTGTCCTTTCGAAAACACCTAAAAAATTGGTTCTTTAGGAGAAGCTTAAACCAACAATAGTGGTAGTCTTGGTCACCCTCTTGGTATTTTGGAATTCAGCGCGGGGACACTCCGAATTGGAGTAACCATGCACTCTATAAAATGGTAACATAGCATAACCGCTCGGCCTTTTCATTATCGAAATCTTCCACAATTGGATATATGTCAGTACAAAGTCCCTTAAGTATTCTATAGACTTCTAAATATTTCTTCAACGTCATGGCATCCCACCAATAAGCTTGATTGACATACCTGTCAACGGCTCCCATCTCTTTGGTGTGAAGTTAGATTTGTTCTAGAGCATTTTAGGGATAACGGAGCCACAGCACGATCTTTGGGTCTTTCAGTTATAGTCCGACAATACTGCCCAAAAATGTCACCCTTTTCAGGGATATGCTAGAGGCATGGCGTACCAACAGCATCAGGCTCTACCACTCACAAAGCAGGCCTTTAGAAGTCTGGTTGTTCGGCCAACGGACAACAACCTGGACACCAGGGACAGCATTCATATCAATCTTCCTCTTCCTCTGCCACAACCTCCAAGCCCCTATAGTGTGCCCTTACCGGTGCACAGCCTTCCAGTAGGAGGCAGGATCAGCCACTTTCTGCAGTGGTGGCAACACAATACATCCGTCAAATGTGTTCTGTAAATTGTCCAACAAATTATTTTTGGACCACTACACCTGCCACGTACATCAGATTACTTCTCAGAGGAGCATGTGAAGTGGATACTGGCCTCGGAAGTAGGCACTGGATTCTATTCATGCTACTCCTTGTAACGAAAAAGGACATAGTCCTCCGCCTTAACCTAGATCCTCAACCTCTCAAGGCCTTTCTGCGCAAGGACAAATTCAAAATGCTCATACTGGGCAGGTTCTCTCTGCCATGGATCTCGGGCATTAGATGGTGGCATTGAACCTGCAGGGTGCTCATTTTCACTTTCCCATCCTGCAGGCCCACAGATGCTACCTGCAGTTCAAGGTTGACGACAAGCACCTTCAGTTTTCCGTGCTCCTTTTCAGCCTCACCACTGGCCCTTGAATGTTCACCAATGTGATGGTGGTGGTCGCTCCTCATTACTGAGGTCGGGGTACCACTTTTTCCCTGACTAGATGACTGGCTGTTAAAGGTGGGCTTGCCACAATTAGTCACAGACCTCCTTCAGATGACGGCAGAACTCTTGACATCATTGGGTTCTCAGTCAACCTCCCAAAGTCACATCTGACTCCTTTGCAGAGCCTCACCTTCATTGTAGCCAAACTGGATACAGTGTGCTTTCAAGTCTTTACTCCGGACCAACGAGTCCAGGTATTTTGGACGTTACGTCTGCCAGGCCAAGACTACCCTGCCCGCCAAATTTATAAAGGCAGTTATTTATAAAGGCATTGGCAGGAACTGCCGTCATGGCGGTTCTTGGCAATGCATTTTACTGTTTGTTACGAACAGTAATCTTTTTTTTCTTTTAAAAATAAATAAATCCTGAAATGAGATTTTCTTTTTGTAAAGAAAAAAAGTAATGTCTTCTCCCATGGCAGGGAGTGCATTAAAATGTTTTTATTGTTCCTTACCGCCAAGTTTTACCTAGTGATTAGAAACAGTAAGAAATTACGACATGTCCGCCCATCCAAATTGGGTGGGCTGCCATGTAGTCATTTCTAAAACGGCCCTTGCTCCCCACCGCCGTCGGAGGGGTTAATTACGGCAGAGACAGAGTAGTCTCCACCGTGATAAATCCGGAGTTACGCCCGCATTTAAATGTGATGGGCGGACTGCCTTCTTGGCGGTGAGAATACTCCAGCGCCGTTGCGATGGAGTATTCTTACCCCCAAGAATTAAATCTGTCCCCAAGTCCTTCTAGTTGCACCTGATTGAGTCAGGATAGTTTGTTACTGGGAACTTCTGGGCTTGAGCAGAAGTCGTCCAATCAGGCTGCTACTTTGGGAGGACTGCCTGTCGCAGCACCCGACAGTACCAACTGTAGATTACTTTATCAATACCCAGGTGCTGAGCGACACAGGGTTACCCCATTACCACATATTGTCGCTGCAGGAGGGCAGGGTCCTGCACCAGAGTCTGCACAACCTGCACCTCCATGCGTGGAGAGTGGGCGGTGACAGTGATCCCCCTTGATCTTCCTGCCAAGGCCATTGATTTCTTTTTCACGGCCAGTCATTCTTCAACGAAATCTGTGTATGCAGGGCACTAAGACGTATTAATGGCTTGGTGTGGTACCCTCCAGTTAGACCCGTTGCAGTCAAAATTGTCAGATGTTGTTTCCTTATTTTTGACCCAGCTTGGTCTTACTTTGGATTTAGTTGAAGGTTACCTGTCAGCCATTTCTGCCTTTTTATGTTTGATAGATCAACCATCTTTGTTTAAATCACCAGTTATGATGTGTTCCCTAAAAGGTTTACAGGATGTTTCCACCTAAACGTTTTGTGATGTCACAGTGGGACTTAAATCTGGTTCTCATGTTTCTAATGTGTAACCTTTTTGAACCAGTGCACAGTTGTCCATTGCACCTACTCACTGCAAAACGGTCCTTCTGGTTGCGATTTGTGGGGTTCTCTCAGGTGAAGAAGGGCAAGGCAGCAAAAAACTAACAATTTTTTTATGACTAGTTGTAGGAAGGTAAGATTTTTCTAGCATGTTTACCCCCACTCTTTGCTTAGTGTCAGTATGTTTTTGACCTAGTCTGACTGGGATCCTGCTAATCAGGACCCCAGTCACTGTGCTTTCTCCCTAATTGTCCATGGTAAGTGCTTTTGTACATCCACAATTGGCTACTAGTGTACCCTTGTAAGTTCCTAGTATATGGACCTAAGGTACCAAGGGCATAGGACACCAGGGGGCTCCCATGAGCTGCAGCATGTGCTGTGCCACCCATGGGAATCCACTTAAACTGTGACTACAGGCCCGCCATTGCAGCCTGTGTGAGTTGGTGCTTGCACCTCTCACGACAGATATATTTTCCTTATATCTGAGGTCACTGCACTTAAAGTCTATAAGTCACCCCTGTGGCAGGCTCTTCAGTCCTGAGGGCTGGGTGCTTGGTTATAAGTGTGAGGGTGCCCCTGCAAGATCAGAACACCCTACAAACCCTGGAGTCGATTTCTCCAGGCTTTGTAAGTGCGGTCAGACATTTTAATACATATAGTGGACATCAATCATTACGAGATGTCTAACTATATAGTGGCTGCACCGAATCTGGTCATGTCTCCATCTCCTGTCGTCCTTCGGACTTCCCGAGGCTCAGCAACACAGGTGGTGGTTCTGCAACTCCCTCGAGGCCTGACCTATCCTCCCTGCAATTTTGAGGCCAGTATCCCTCGTCAGAACCACTGGGATCGAACCCCTGTGCACTGTGTCAACTTGCCATTGCCAAGGCTTGTTGGCTCTGCACTCCAAAGATCTTCGGGCTACAAAAGGCTCCAGCCTCCAGCATCTCTTCCCTCCAAGCTCAGCATCCTCACCACATCCTCTGCACTGTGGGTCTTCGTTCTTGGTGAATTGCTCGAGATCCTCTTGCAACTCCTGTGCCTTCGGTCTGTGGTTCCTCCTGAGGGTCTTCTCCTGCTTCAGTGGGCTCCCCTGCTTGCTCGGGGCCTGCTCTGACTCTCCTGCTGTTGGTGAGTCCCTTGAACCTTGCTGGTCCCAACGTTGCTCCTTCTTCGTTCTCCATGCCATTTGCAGCTGCCAAGGCTTCTTGGTGCTCCTGCCAGACACGGTCCACCTAGTCATCGGCATCCAACATGGGACAGCTCGTGTAAGACTCCTGGTCTTCCTCAGTGTCGCCTGGTCCTCACAGCTGCAGCAACAAAGTCACTGTTGACTCTTCTGAACCTCCTGACATCGGTGGGCATTGTGTGTTCGTGCCCCCTGGTCACTCCCGAGTTGCATAGACTCTGTCCCCTCTGTTTGCGGGTTCGTCACTTTCAGAATCCACCCTTGGATTCCACCGGACTTCTTCACCTTCTTTTCCAGAGGCATTTTCTTCTAAGTCTTCCATTGCCATCTACGGAGATTTCCGATGTCTCTTCACCCCTATGCACCTGGCTTCTCTGGTATAGGTAACCTGCTCCCGGGACATCCACGAGTGGAGTGGCTCTCCAACTTTCTGTCCTCCAATGGAATTCTTCGCGGTCCTCTGGGAAGGGTCCTTCTTCTGCAAAACTGCAACCGTGACTTCTCTATTGACTTCCATTGGTCACGCGGTTGTGTTCCCACTCTGCACACAGCCTCTGTGGGGTTCCTGGGTCCTTACCTTAGGTGGTTCCTTGTGTCCCCTGCTCCTCTGGGTCTCCTGGTCCAAGTCCCGTCCTCCTTTGCAGTTCGCATTCCACTTTCTTAGTATATGGTTTGGTCTCTCCCTGGAGACCACTGTATTTTGTGCTACTTACCTTATTGCATTTGAAGTATTTTGCTCTATGGTGTTGTTATCTCTTGGTAGGAGATATACCAATGTGTTAGTGAGTACTGTGTAATAAATAGAAGTATTTTTATATAAACACTGCGTGGTTCTTTTTCATTTAACGTACACTGTATGATAAAACTGGTAAAACAAGCTGCTTAACACTCCTTCAAGATAAGCCTGCAGGCTGCTCTCCACAGCTACCACTTTGAGAGCTTTCTATGGTTATTAAAGACTACTAAAATCACCATAAGGGTTGCCTGGATTAGTGCAAGGTGCATCACTTAAATTAAGTGTGCACCATATACTAAGCCAGCCTCCTACACTAGTCCCCTGCATTTAAATGTACTACACATTGGCTGAGAAGCATCACTGCTATCACTGTGTTGGCACACAAAATGCCTTCCTGGATATCCGTCAGGCAGCTACTTCGGCATCAGTGCACACATTCTCGAAGCATAACTCCCTCGATAGTGAGGTCTATCAAAATGTGCATTTTGCCCTCCCGCCCTGCAGGACTTTTTATTCTGAGCTATTCCACAGACCTACCACTTTGAGAGGTAGTGCTTTGATAGCTATTCGAAAGGTAAGGAATCTGCGGGTTAGAAGTAACCATCACAAGAGCATGTTACTAACCTATATTTTCGTCACATCCCTCCCACTCACCATTCTGTTGAATGGTTTCCTTTCTATCTAAGAAGGTGCCAGTTTAGGAATCTGCCCACTGGTTCTCTCAATTCACAGGTGAGCTCCGTGTCTGAAGTTGTAAACTATTCGTGAATGGTGCTTATATGCAGCGCCGCCTATCACTTCTAGAGCCAAACGGTGTCAATGCAGTCACATGGCACCACCTACCTGTGCGCAGGAGCACAGCTTTTGAGTTTTCTGGATCCAGTATGGCACTTTGGGAAATTCACAAGGTAAAGAAACTGCAGTTAGAGTATCCACCAGAAAGAGCATTACCGAAGGTCGTAACTTGTTCTTCTGTAATTTAATCCAGGATCAACATTTGCAACATTCTCTTTTGCTGAATTTGAATAGTTATGACTACCAGGTGAGGTGAGTCGCAGTTTGCACAGTTGTGTATTTTTACTACTACATTATGCAATGTTATTTTCTTGACCGGAGATTCAACAGGATGACGGGGCTAATAATGGGTTGGAAATCTGAGGGTTAGCATTAACAGAATGAGGCGGGCTAGACCGAGCTGAATATGAACAATAAACAAGCGATTACCTTTCTGTCACTCAATGCCCAGGGTCTAAACTTCTGCGTAAAAAGAAATACATTGTTAAAACGGTTCCACATGCAAGGAGTGGATCTCTTGGCAGTAGACATATGAAGAATGAGGTTTCGGTTCTATCCCTTCAAGTTCCACTCAACAGCATGTGAGCAGGCGCGGTCGGTGGTAGGAGTGCCGGTCGGGCGGTGACGTGGGGCGGGGGAGGGGCAGGGTGGGGGGTAGCAAAGTACGGATTACGGACCAATACAAATAAGTAAACATTTAAATCAATATAACGAATTTCGTTGTGAGCGCTGCATCGCCAAATGCGATGCAGTGCGCGCAACGAAATTCGTTTTATTTATTTAAATGTTTACTTACCTGTATTGGGCCTTAATCCGTAGTTTACTACCCCCCACCCTGCGCCTCCCCCGCCCCACATCACCGCCCGACCGGCACTCCTACCACCGACCGCGCCTGCCACTCACTTATAAAATCGGGCTGTTTGAGAAATAGGAGCTACGAAGCAATTACGAATTTGGTAGTAACAATGCAAACAACTGACTGAGAAATAGCAGACACCTTTAAACAATTATATCAGAATCTCTATAAGAAGGAATTCTGTGGTACAGGATTGCAGGATGTTTATTTAAGAGGGATCCACTTTCTTGAAATTCCTTCTGAGATCCAGGCGGAACTAGAAGAATTGATTTCTGAGAATAAAGTGAGACAGGCTGTTAAAGCGCTCCCTAACAATAAGGCTCCAGGACCGTACACATTTCTGAACATTTTCTAAAAGGCCTTTGACTATTGTGTTTAACTCATTTCTGTAAAGAGGCAAAGTCTTGTTGAGCCCTTATGGACTCAACGCGCACCCTAATAATGAAACCATATAAATCCTGAGTTATGCATATCATACAGGCCACTAGCTCTTTTGAATGTCAATATGAAGATTTATGCAAAAATTCTTATAATCATTTAAAAGGTATGGCCAATATTAATCTCTCCTTATCAAAGCTGCTAGCTTAAAGATAGGCTGACAGAAGATAATACCAGGCTAGCTGCTGATGCCATTGAGAAGGCCACCAGGGACCATGCCCAAATTCCCCTTCTCTCGCTTGACACAGAGAAGTCTTTCGACAGGGTTGACTGGGACAGTCTCAATACAAAGCCAGCCTAGACCCAAGGATGAGAACTTTCATTTTAGCTTATTTTTGTCAGCCCTCTACTAAAATAAAAGTGAAAGATCAATTCTCAGACACAATAACACTGATGAGGGGAACAAGGCAGGGGTGCCGGCTCTCAACTTCTATTTTTGTGCTAAGTTTGGACGACTCCTACAAAAATTAATGTCCAATTATAAAATCAAAGTCTTGCATAAAAAAATAGGCAGGAACAGTTGGCACTTTTTGCAGACGATGCCCTCTGCTTTTTGACTGAGCCACCCCCTTCCCTCATAGCATTGAAAGAAGTTCATAAATGTCAAACTGTATTGGGCTTTAAGATAAATTACCTAAGGCATGGGAGATGGGTGTGTGGCTGCTGAAACTAGGACCATTGCACTAAGGAACAGCTTTGACTGGGGCCTGCGGCGGCTTTGACTACCTGGGCAAATTCTTCCTCCAGCTATACAACTTCTCTCTGATCACAACATTCCACCCTTGCTGGAAGTTCTTTATAAGGATTTATACAGTTGGGGTACGCTAGAGATATCGTGGATAGGAAGAATTAACTGGGTGAATGTGAATTTCTTGCCCAAACTAGTTTATGTGGCTAGAGTGCTCCCTATCATATATTGTGAAAAAATATACAGATAAGGCCGTGGTTCTTTGGAATAATAAAGCACAGCAAGTATTTAAACGGATCCTCTAAAAATCTACACACGAGCGTGGATTGGGGCGCCAGAGGTTGGAATATACATCCCGCAGCTTTAATCATGCCTGTCCTCTCCTGTTTCTTCCCTTATCAGGGAGTCCATGAATGACATTGGAGCAAGACGTATGTAAAATCCCATTAGCACCTCATGTGGCTCCAACCAAAGACGCATATAAAATGAGGTCCCCTCCTACATTCTGTGAAAACAACATTGTTCTATTGGAACAAGACAGTTAGAGCACAGCGTATTACGACTTATCCCTCACCCTTCACCCCTATCATAGGAAACACAGATTTTGAGTCTGGCTTGACTGACGTGGCTTTTTACTGTGGCATAAGGGACCACTCCTAACACTTAGAGTCCACTTTGAGGAAGATGCTGTCAAAAGCAGGGACCAATGCGTCAATGACTTCCAGCTGAGAAGAAATAGCATTTTTAGAATAACGCAGTTATTGCATTGGGCAAAACAACCTTTAATTATTGCAGGAGGAACTAGAGACACAACAAAAATAGAAGACATATTCAGTGAAGGTGACATGACAAGGGTTATTGTTTGAATATATAAAGATTTAGAAGGTGTCCTACCCCTGCATTTGTTGCATTACATAACCAAATGGGCAGCTAATTTGAATACTGACATATTAGAAAGCCAATTAATAACATTCTGGCCCAGAACACGAAAGCTGTCCATCGGTACACGGTTTAACTAGAGCTCCGACACAGTTATGTTACGATGGTATTTTATACTAACACGATTGAAATTAATGCATGAGGGGTCCTAACAGTTGTTGGAGGTGTTGTGACATTCAGGGAACACACTTGCATATCTCGCGGGAATGTTTGAGTATGAGAGATTTTTGGGAGAAAGTACTGTCTCAGATACAGTATATGTTGGACATTTGAAAATGGACCGCTTGACCGTGCTGTTGGGTGATGTTGACGAGGAGGCATTGTATCCTCTTAATTCTTCTGCAGCTAGACTCATCTCACACTTGCTACTAGAAGCCAGATAAACGATTGCTCAGAAGTGAAAGGCGTCGGATTTAGCCACTATGATTATGTGATGGACTAAGCTGTGGAATCTCTGCACCGTGGAAAGACTGACAGCTACTGTATGCAACAGATTGCTTTGGTTCGAAAGAACATCAGCACATACCGTCACAAGCCTGCATAACAAGAATCGTCCCACCTCAAGGTCTGCTACACATAGGGCATCTGGCTTTATCTCCAGACTGAGGTCTGTTGCCTAATGTCTCAGGAGTGGACCTCCAGGCTATTGAAGTATATTGTACACTATAGATATAAAAAATGAAACTAGAGGATGGCACTGGAAGAATTAAAAGAGTGAGTGCCATAATACTGGGAAATGAATATAAGTGGAAGGTTTATCAGAAGTTGTATATCATTCAAGAATAGAAGTTTTTACCTATCAAGAAAATGCATGCCTCTCATTGTTTTCCTGGGTGCTGTAAAATCCTGTAATTCACTGGTCATAAAACTTTACATAAAGTTGGTTTAAAATGGAGAAAGGGATGGGAATGTATTCCTGCTACTTTATAGTGAAGAAAAAGGACCAATGAACGAATTCAGACCCATTCTAGATCTCAAGACAACAAACAGATGGATTTGCAAAGAAAAATTCAGGATGTTGCCCCTACATCAGATTTACCCCCCACCTCATCACCAGGATTGGGTATGTCCCATAGACTTCAAGGTGCTTGTTTTCATACATCAATAGATAAAAAAACATTGAGCATTGCTGTGAATTACAGTGGAACGCGAACATTATCAGTTCAAGATCCTTACTTTTTAGGTCTCGACTAGACAGCGCATGTGCTGTCTCGAAGAGACGTGCTGTGTTCTACCTGTGGGTTTACAGGCCGTCCATCTCCTACCATTGGTAAACTTCAGCCTCGCTCTCATTTTATTTTATGCCATTCGTCATGGCATCCGGGCATCATGCCCTCTTCTTGTGTTTGGCCCTCCCATAGCGCATGTACAAAGTACATGTCTCCTTGCACTGCTCCCTGTTTGCAGAGCTATTTTTTTCTTTGTTTTTAAGCACTCCATAGGAGTACTTGTGTTTTCAGGCCTTCTCCCGTGTACGCATACACACATACCACTAAAATGCATGATCTGATGGTATTGGAGCCCTTGTTCCATCCTCCATCTTGCCATAGTGCTAACACCAGCTGATGGTTTGGAGCACTTTAAAGTGCTCACCAGTTACATTACACAATGACACATTCATTGTTGTAGGCAGGGGAAGTGTAAGTGATCTGCCCAGAATCACAAATTGTTAGCTGACCCCGAGATACTAACCTGGTACCCCAGTTCACCTGATTGGTGCTCTGGCCGTTCTGCCACACTCTTTCTTCACTTCAAAGTTCAACTGTTTCTCACTATCACTTCCACATTTGTTCAGCAAGACCCCGTCAACACTGAACAAGCGTTGGCAAAGCCAATAAATCTCGGCCATGCCCGAGCTATTGGCCTTGTCAATGTGAATGTCTTTTAGCCATGTTGTCGAGCAGCACAGGCAGGATCAGGGAAGTAACCTGCCCACTTAATGCCCTCCAGCTCCTTCATTTGCAGGACAGGCAAACAGCTGCTTTGACGGGCTGGGCAGGCTAGTTCATCCTTGCAAGGCTGGCACTGGGCACATTCAGAGAGATGCTGCTGCCTGCCTGCGGTAATATGTGCTTGGCCTGGCTGGGAGTGATGGCACGACTGGCACATGTGCAGTTGGATGGCACTACACAGGTGTGACCCAGATGGAGTGTCGCTTGTGTGACGTCACCGCTGAGTGTCACTCACTCTGTGCATAAAATGCCTGGCTACTGGATGGGGGTGGTGGCAGGCTTCAGTAGTATGAATCCTTCCTTTTTTCTTGCATGGTGGTGGGTGGTGACCCAGTGGGAGTGGTGCATCACTGCCTGTTCCCAGAAATGAATGACTGTGGCCGCTCAAGTTAACCACTTCCTGCACCGCACAATAAAAGGTAGAAGTAGCAAAACAAAAACACTCTGCAGATAAATCAGAACAGTACCCTTTCTTGTGCGTAGATTAGAATTAACCATTTGATGTCCAACAAGGTGGGCAGGCATAGTCCTCTCTAGGACCTTAGGCCTTGCCTCCTAGTTAGCAGTGGGATGAGGAAGTGGTGACTTGGTGTAATAGTTGTGCGGCATAAGTATTTCCGGTCCTTTCATGTTTCCAAGGGAGGTACGCTGAGACCCAAACGTAAATACCTATGCTTTTTTTAGCTGAGCTGATAAATTCAATTGAGATTCATACATAATAGGGTATTTTTTTACTAAGTTTACCTGCAAAAAGTGACAAGGTGCTCATTAGTCTTTGTTGATACTAGAAACGGATACTTGGGTGTTCCATGGAATTTGCATTGTATGAATCTGTGTTTAGCAAGTCACCCTGCTTAAGAATAACTGCTTAATTGCTATTCTGCTTGTGTAATGTTTTGTGGTGTAATTTAAGATTAAACTTGGTATCTATATCATTATTTAGTAAAAGGTAAAAGGTGCTATTACACTGTCATGACAACTGTTCTTTTTGCTACCAGGCGATGTAGAAAAATGTCTGCTCTAAATTACTTGGCACCAATCCAATCTGGTGTGTGGAGCCCAGAGGATCATCGCCCACCTAGGCATGTCATCTCAGTGTGCAGCAGTGGAGGACGGCTGCTTGTTTTAAGGAATGTCTGCTTTCGTTGCATTATTTGGAGAAAACTGTTCGGCAAAGTGTGCTTGTAACTGGCAGCGTGGCAGCCCAACAGGTTATCCATTCTAAGCCATCATAATTGATTTTTAGGTTTGGTGTTAGCCAAGACAGTTTGATTTTACTAAAATTATTTATATATATATATTGCACTTACATGGGCTTTCAGCCAGCCCTCTTCATCGATTGGTCGCTTATTCTGTCATTCACATTATTCTTCCACCCACTACAGCATTGGGCACTTGGTAAGCCCACTTCAGTCATTGGCTGTTTTCACTGTTGTTACCTCACCTGTTGCTTCCAAAGACTGACCAACAGGGGTGGTCATGTAGAAATCAGTTACTGGTGTATGATTATGGGAAACTACTGGTTATTTGCCCGACTTTTTATAAGTTTATTAGTGGAGTGTACAGTTTACATGTTCTGAAACCACCTCCGTTTTGAAGCAAGCTTTGCTGCATGTAGCTATTGGCGAATGTAAAATAAAAAATAAAAATTAAATCTGTTAATTTTCTCTACTTTTCTCAAGTTTCTACATTGTATTGTTTGAGTTTAAGCAACTGATCCCAAATATATTTCTAATTCCACTCTACGAGGTATTCAAGAAGAACACTAGAGGCAAAAAGCACTACATTGAGTGGTTTATACATAAAACGTGCAGAAGATAGCTGTCTGCAGCAAATGTGGGCAGCAAAGTTAGTACATCACTGGTAAATGACCCTACTAGTGAATATTTCACTTCCAGTACACGTGTGAGCTTCTCGTCAAAAGGTTTCTTTGCTGTCACAGTCAATTCCGCTTTTCATCTTTAGATGGGCGAGGCAAATGTGTTAGTTAGTAGTAAGGGCGTGGGACTCGCTATAAGTGTCATTTGTGATCGAAAGGCACCATACAAGCAATTTGTTCATATTCATTGACCATCACACGTTTATGGGTAGCAGCAGGCAAAGAAATCTTCATTTATGTATTGTAAGTTTTGTTACAAAGCAAACCTTTTGTTAGACCACCCTGAAGAAAGCACTTTTTTTCTTTAACAAAAGAAGAGACCTTAATTTTACCCTCACGAATGGCGAGATTTTCAGGAACCTGTGCTACTGTTTAATAAATAGTCTAATGTAAGCTGTGGTTGTTTTAACGCCATAGTTTGTTCAATCCTGAGCAGCCTTACCTCTTCAGATCCAATGTGTTCTCATTCTGCTGAACACCTGGGAAAAAGCAGACGTAGGTTTGGACTCGATTGACTACTCATGATGCCTGATGCGAGTGTGGAAAAGAAAGTTGCACATAACGTGGCACTCAAATATGGCTCCTGGCTGAAGGCAGAAAGCCCATTCATGTCTGTCCTGTTAATTTGACCACAAAACTCACATGGAGGACACTTGTTTTGCCTACGATCTTGCAGTGCATCAGTTATGAGCAATAGGGTGATGGCACCTCAGACCCTCAGGGGTGATTTGCCGCGCTCTATATATGTTTGATTGATTGATATGAGTCCGAATGGATGCTTGACTGTCTGAATCTTTGCTTACCGTCTGAGAAGCTGCCTATGGAAGATTATCATTTGCTAGTGTTAGTAATCTGCAGAGCACTTAAAGGCAAGCATCGGTGGTATTCTAAAAGCTCATGGGCCAATTCGGCTGACATGATCATGTTGCCGACGTCTGCTAAGATGGTGAGATTGCACTGATTGACACTTACGGTGTTCTGTACAGAGACTCGTCTCATGTGTCCTGAAAGTTTCACCTATCATCCCTCTGTTACCACCAGCCCTAATTCCTAAAAGACAGTAGACTGCATATAGATGGCATTCTACTAATGCACGTTATAAAGTGGACGATTCATTTAAAGAAGGGGAAGTCTACATACTTACCGCATGCGAAAACGACAGCAATACAAATTAATGCACTGTTGTGGCTGGTATTTCAATTGCAGTCACGCATACTTTGTTAGTAAAGTGAAGTTAAACATTTCATATTGTTCAGTATAATGCTGACACTAATTTTCCCATCAGCCATTTTAGAGTTTGTTGTTGATTGCAAAACTTACATGGATATCAGGTTTGAAAGACAGCAACACTTAAATACAGTTTTATAATTTGCTTTCTTTGAGCTTTCTGCATGCTGGTGCCTGTATTGTCTCTAGATATAGTGAATACCGTCCCTGGAGTCAAGTCTTACCCCTGCATTTGCAGCACGACATGCTGACTGAGGGTAGAGCAGTGACCCGGAAGAAACTTGCATGTGAAGAAGTTTCCACTTTTAGGAGGCATGAGAAGTTATGAGGGGATCCAGGTCAACAACCCATACTTAGAGGTAGATCTTTGGCCTCTGAGAGGATTGTCTGGCATCTTACAGGAACAAGTTTTGGTTTTAAAGCAGTGGGTGTGTAATACGGTTAAACTTGCCAGTCCTGAAATTATCCTGCTAGGATCATGTGGAACTGCATTAAGAGTAATAAGTCCACCCCGTAGAGGACCATAGCTGGCATCACTGTCCTGTAGCCCACAGTAGGGAGAAGGTTCACGGGCTTTGGCAGGGCCTTTATATGACAATCTGATCAAGGATGAAACTTGGCGAATTTACTTGCACATCTCAACTTCTCCAGACATGTTTGAACAAGCAGATTGCAAACTTTGTCATGTATAGTAGGAGCTCAGTTTTTAATCAATTCATTTTGAAGCAATGCTTGTCCGTTCTACTCGCATTGCTGCAGGTGCCTAATGACTTTAAGAAGATGCTATGCGTAAATACAGTTGCATGTCATCAGCATACAGAACAGCACAGATGATCAGCCCGTCTGCTGATGCTTACAGTGATTCCATGTACAAATTGAGCAACTTTGAGGCCAAGATGGATCCCTGTGTTGTTCCAGATGGGACAGGTGCAGGATTGGACTTGCATTCCTCTGTCCTCATACTCTCAAAGTGGATTGAGTGAAAAGAGATTAAACAAATAATTGAGGGCCTGATTTAGGTCTCGGCAGACTTGTTACTCCATCACAACAGTGAAGGACATCCCGTCTGCGAAAATATAAATCCCATAGGATATAATTGGATATATATGTCGGCGAACAGGATGTATGTCACCGTTGTGACGGAGTAACCTGTCCACCAAGATCTAAATCAGACCCTCAGCCACTAAAGATGTTTATGAGGATCCCATAGTCAGTAGAATCAAAAGCCATGGTGCAATCCAGGTGGACTGACAGGCAGGTCAATTTGTCATGAATATGCGATAAGTGTATAATGCACCACCTCGAGTATTGCAGTTTCTGTGCCACAGCCTGCATGGAAGCATGGCTAGGTGTGGCTCAGCAAGTTGTTGTCTTTGACTACACTAATATGTTGGGCCACCAAGCAAACCTTCATAATTCTATTCGGATGTGGCAGATGGTTAATGGGAAATTACCCAACAACGCTATGTCTAGTGTGGGCTTTATCAGAAAGGCAGCAGCATTCCCAAAGTTAGAACAGTCATGGAACAACGCTTGACTGAGAGAATGAGCCTGAACTATTTCTGGGGAAAGAACCTAGCCTGTAGTAGGGCTTTGTAGAAGACTGCTGCTATTTAGCCTTGCGTCACCCCCCCCCCCCAGGGTATGATCTTGACATGTACAAAGGCGCAATATTATTTTTTTATTGACAATTTTTATAGTGCAGACCATATTTGTAAGACATTGAAACTTTTTACATTTGAAACAGAGTGTGAAAACCCTTGTGTCATCCAGCATTTTCTTATAGATATTTATATTTACATAGATGAAACTGGAAGGTTTACATGAATTGTAGACATATTCAAGAATTCAAAAGGATTATATAAGTGGGAAACTTTATGTAGATCAAAATTTGATTTTCTTGATCAGATAGCTGGAATCAATATCTGTTTGTCTTTTTTAGAGGTCCCCTGCCTAACTTTGTAGACACCAGCGGCATGAATCTGGCCTGCACTTAGGAACTGTGGAAGACAGCTTCAGCAGAAGATTGCAGCCCACAGATCTCCAAACCTCACTTCAACTAGCAATAGGAGACAGCTCATGCAGGGCCTCAGAGGCCTTATGGTCCAAACATGGCTTACACTGCGGTGCCATAGATCACAGCTGCTGCAGAGCCTTGAGACCCCATAAGTCTTAACCTGGCCATAGAAGACAGCTGCTGCAGATCCTTGTAGTCCATAGGTGTCTGAGCCTGACCTCGGATAGCGTACCATAGAACATTGCTCATTCAAGGCTTTAAAGCACTCATAGTGCAAACCTGTCTTACAGCAGGGTGCCATACAAGGCAGCTGCTGCGTTCTCTTGTCGCACAAGGAGTCCAAACCTGTCTTGCACTGGGGTGCCACAGAAGGCAGCTGCAGCGTAGTCTTATAGCACGTAACATGTAAACCTGTCTTACACTAGGATGCCAAAGAAGACAGCTGCTGCGTAGTCTTGTAGCACGTAAAGTGTAAACCTGTCTTGCACTAGGGTGCCATTCAAGGCAGCTGCTGCGTTCTCTTGTCGCACAAGGAGTCCAAACCTGTCTTGCACTGGGGTGCCACAGAAGGCAGCTGCAGCATAGTCTTATAGCACGTATCGTGTAAACCTGTCTTACACTAGGATGCCATAGAAGGCAGCTGCTGCGTAGACTTGTAGCACGTAAAGTGTAAACCTGTCTTGCACTAGGGTGCCATACAAGGCAGCTGCTGCGTTCTCTTGTCGCACAAGGAGTCCAAACCTGTCTTGCACTGGGGTGCCACAGAAAGCAGCTGCAGCGTAGTCTTATAGCACGTAACATGTAAACCTGTCTTACACTAGGATGCCATAAAAGGCAGCTGCTGCGTAGTCTTGTAGCACATAAAGTGTAAACCTGTCTTGCACTAGGTTGCCATACAAGGCAGCTGCTGCATTGTCTTGTCGCACAAGGAGTCCAAACCTGTCTTTCACTGGGGTGCCACAGAAGGCAGCTGCAGAATAGTCTTATAGCATGTAACGTGTAAACCTGTCTTACACTAGGATGCCATAGAAGGCAGCTGCTGCGTAGTCTTGTAGCACGTCAAGTGTAAACCTGTCTTGCACTAGGGTGCCATACAAGGCAGCTGCTGCATTGTCTTGTCGCACAAGGAGTCCAAACCTGTCTTACACTAGAGTGCCTTAGAAGGCAACTGCTGCGTAGTCTTGTAGCACGTAAAGTGTAAACCTGCCTTACACTGGGGTGCCATAGAAGGCAGCTGCTGCATAGCCTTGTAGCACGTAAAGTGTAAACCTACCTTACACTGGGGTGCCACAGAAGGCAGCTGCTGCGTTATCTTGTCGCACAAGGAGCCCAAACCTGTCTTACACTGGGGTGCCTCAGAAGGCAGCTGCTGCGTAGTCTTGTAGCATGAGAAGTGCAAACCTGTCTTACACTGGGGTGCCTCAGAAGGCAGCTGCTGCATAGTCTTGTAGCACGTAAAGTGTAAACCTGTCTTACACTGGGGTGCCTCAGAAGGCAGCTGCTGCATAGTCTTGTAGCACGTAAAGTGTAAACCTGCCTTACACTGGGGTGCCTTTGAAGGCAGCTGCTGCGTTATCTTGTCGCACAAGGAGTCCAAAACTGTTTTTCATTGGGATGCCACAGATGGCAGCGGCTGTGTAGTCTTTTAGCACGTAAAGTGTAAACCTGTCTTACACTATGATGTCATACAAGGCAGCTGCTGCATTTTTTTGTCGCACAAGGAGTCCAAACCTGTCTTACAGTAGTGTGCCATAGAAGGCAGCTGCTGCTTTGTCTTGTCGCACAAGGAGTCCAAACCTGCCTTACACTAGAGTGCCATAGAAAGCAGTTGCTGCGTAGTCTTGTAGCACGTAAAGTGTAAACCTGTCTTACACTAGGGTGCCATAGAAGGCAGATGCATATTCTTGTAGCAAGTAAAATGTAAACCTGTCTTACACTAGGGTGCCATAGAAGGCAGCTGCATATTCTTGTAGCACGTAAAATTTAAACCTGTCTTACACTAGGGTGCGATAGAAGGCAGCTGCTGTGTAGTCTTGTGCACGTAAAATGTAAACCTATCTTACACTAGGGTGCGATAGAAGGCAGCTGCTGCGTAGTCTTGTGCACGTAAAATGTAAACTTGTCTTACACTGGGTTGCCATAGAAGGCAGCTGCTGCGTAGTCTTGTAGCACGTAAAATGTAAACCTGTCTTACACTAGGGTGCCATTGAAGGCAGCTGCTGCGTAGTCTTGTAGCGTAAGGAGTCCGAACCTGTCTTGCACTTGGGTGCCATAGAAGGCAGCTGCTGCGAAGTCTTGTAGTACGTAAGGTGTAAACCTGTCTTACACTAGGGTGCCATAGAAGGCAGCTGCTGCGTAGTCTTATAGCACGTAAAGTGTAATACTTGTCTTACACTAGGGTGCCATAGAAGGCAGCTGCTGCGTTGTCTTGTCGCACAAGGAGTCCAAACCTGTTTTTCATTGGGACGCCACAGAAGGCAGCTGCTGCGTAGTCTTGTAGCACGTAAAGTGTAAAGTTGTCTTACAGTAGGGTGCCATAGAAGGCAGCTGCTGCGTTGTCTTGTCGCACAAGGAGTCCAAACCTGCCTTACACTAGAGTGCCATAGAAAGCAGTTGCTGCGTAGTCTTGTAGCACGTAAAGTGTAAACCTGTCTTACACTGGGGTGCCTTTGAAGGCAGCTGCTGCGTTATCTTGTCGCACAAGGAGTCCAAACCTGTCTTACACTGGGGTGCAACAGAAGGTAGCTGCTGCATAGTCTTGTAGCACGTGAAGTGTAAACTTGTCTTACACTAGGGTGCCATAGAAGGCAGCTGCATATTCTTGGAGCACGTAAAGTGTAAACCTGTCTTACACTAGGGTGCCATAGAAGGCAGCTGCTGCGTAGTCTTGTGCACGTAAAATGTAAACCTGTCTTACACTAGGGTGCCATAGAAGGCAGCTGCTGCGTAGTCTTGTAGCACGTAAAATGTAAACCTGTCTTACACTGGGTTGCCATAGAAGGCAGCTGCTGTGTAGTCTTGTAGCGCGAGGAGTCCGAACTTGTCTTGCACTTGGGTGCCATAGAAGGCAGCTGCTGCGAAGTCTTGTAGTACGTAAGGTGTAAACCTGTCTTACACGAGGGTGCCATAGAAGGCAGCTGCTGCGTAGTCTTATAGCACGTAAAGTGTAAAGTTGTCTTGCACTAGGGTACCACAGAATACAGCAGCTGCGTACTCTTGTAGCACGTAAAGTGTAAACCTGCCTTACACTGGGGTGCCACAGAAAGCAGCTGCTGCGTAGTCTTGTAGCACATAAAGTGTAAACCTGTCTTACACTGGGGTGCCATAGAAGGCAGCTGCTGCGAAGTCTTGTAGTACCTAAGGTGTAAACCTGTCTTACACGAGGGTGCCATAGAAGGCAGCTGCAGTGTAGTCTTGTAGCACAAGGAGTCCAAACCTGTCTTGCACTGGGGTACCACAGAATGCAGCAGCTGCGTAGTCTTGTAGCACGTAAAGTGTAAACCTGTCTTACACTAGGGTGCCACAGAAGGCAGCTGCTGCATAGTCTTGTAGCACATAAAGTGTAAACCTGTCTTACACTGTGGTGCCATAGAAGGCAGCTGCTGTGTAGTCTTGTAGCACGTAAAGTGTAAACCTGTCTTACACTAGGGTGCCATAGAAGGCAGCTGCTGTGTAGTCTTGTAGCACGTAAAGTGTAAACCTGTCTTACACTAGGGTGCCATTGAAGGCAGCTGCTGCGTAGTCTTGTAGCACGTAAAGTGCAAACCTGTCTTACACTAGGGTGCCTTTGAAGGCAGCTGCTGCGTAGTCTTGTAGCACGTAAAGTGTAAACCTGTCTTACACTAGAGTGCCATAGAAGGCAGATGCTGCGTAGTCTTGTAGCACGTAAAGTGTAAACCTGTCTTACACTAGGGTGCCATAGAAGGCAGCTGCATATTCTTGGAGCACGTAAAGTGTCAACCTGTCCTACACTAGGGTGCCATAGAAGGCAGCTGCTGCGTAGTCTTGTAGCACGTAAAATGTAAACCTGTCTTGCACTAGGGTGCCATACAAGGCAGCTGCTGCGTAGTCTTGTAGCACAAGGAGTCCGAACCTGTCTTGCACTTGGGTGCCATAGAAGGCAGCTGCTGTGAAGTCTTGTAGTGCGTAAGGTGTAAACCTGTCTTACACAAGGGTGCCAAAGAAGGCAGCTGCAGTGTAGTCTTGCAGCACAAGGAGTCCAAACCTGTCTTGCACTGGGGTTCCACAGAATGCAGCAGCTGCGTAGTCTTGTAGCACAAGGAGTCCAAAACTGTTTTTCATTGGGATGCCACAGATGGCAGCGGCTGTGTAGTTAGCACGTAAAGTGTAAACCTGTCTTACACTATGATGTCATACAAGGCAGCTGCTGCATTTTTTTGTCGCACAAGGAGTCCAAACCTGTCTTACACTAGGGTGCCATAGAAGGCAGCTGCTGCGTTGTCTTGTCGCACAAGGAGTCCAAACCTGCCTTACACTAGAGTGCCATAGAAAGCAGTTGCTGCGTAGTCTTGTAGCACGTAAAGTGTAAACCTGTCTTACACTAGGGTGCCATAGAAGGCAGCTGCATATTCTTGTAGCACGTAAAATGTAAACCTGTCTTACACTAGGGTGCGATAGAAGGCAGTTCTGCGTAGTCTTGTGCACGTAAAATGTAAACCTATCTTACACTAGGGTGCGATAGAAGGCAGCTGCTGCGTAGTCTTGTGCACGTAAAATGTAAACTTGTCTTACTCTGGGTTGCCATAGAAGGCAGCTGCTGCGTAGTCTTGTGCACGTAAAATGTAAACTTGTCTTACACTGGGTTGCCATAGAAGGCAGCTGCTGCGTAGTCTTGTAGCACGTAAAGTGTAAACCTGTCTTACACTAGGGTGCCATTGAAGGCAGCTGCTGCGTAGTCTTGTAGCGCAAGGAGTCCGAACCTGTCTTGCACTTGGGTGCCATAGAAGGCAGCTGCTGCGAAGTCTTGTAGTACGTAAGGTGTAAACCTGTCTTACACTAGGGTGCCATAGAAGGCAGCTGCTGCGTTGTCTTGTCGCACAAGGAGTCCAAACATGTTTTTCATTGGGACGCCACAGAAGGCAGCTGCTGCGTAGACTTGTAGCAAGTAAAGTTGTCTTACACTAGGGTGCCATAGAAGGCAGCTGCTGCGTTGTCTTGTCGCACAAGGAGTCCAAACCTGCCTTACACTAGAGTGCCATAGAAAGCAGTTGCTGCGTAGTCTTGTAGCACGTAAAGTGTAAACCTGTCTTACACTAGGGTGCCATAGAAGGCAGATGCATATTCTTGTAGCACGTAAAATGTAAACCTGTCTTACACTAGGGTGCCATAGAAGGCAGCTGCATATTCTTGCAGCACGTAAAATTTAAACCTGTCTTACATTAGGGTGCGATAGAAGGCAGCTACTGCGTAGTCTTGTGCACGTAAAATGTAAACCTATCTTACACTAGGGTGCGATAGAAGGCAGCTGCTGCGTAGTCTTGTGCACGTAAAATGTAAACTTGTCTTACTCTGGGTTGCCATAGAAGGCAGCTGCTGCATAGTCTTGTGCACGTAAAATGTAAACTTGTCTTACACTGGGTTGCCATAGAAGGCAGCTGCTGCGTAGTCTTGTAGCACGTAAAGTGTAAACCTGTCTTACACTAGGGTGCCATAGAAGGCAGCTGCTGCGTAGTCTTGTAGCGCAAGGAGTCCGAACCTGTCTTGCACTTGGGTGCCATAGAAGGCAGCTGCTGCGAAGTCTTGTAGTACGTAAGGTGTAAACCTGTCTTACACTGGGGTGCCACAGAAGGCAGCTACTGCGTAGTCTTGTAGCACGTAAAGTGTAAACCTGTCTTACACTAGAGTGCCATAGAAGGCAGATGCTGCGTAGTCTTGTAGCACGTAAAGTGTAAACCTGTCTTACACTAGGGTGCCATAGAAGGCAGCTGCATATTCTTGGAGCACGTAAAGTGTCAACCTGTCCTACACTAGGG
This sequence comes from Calotriton arnoldi, assembly GCA_963921515.1. Taxonomy (NCBI): domain Eukaryota; kingdom Metazoa; phylum Chordata; class Amphibia; order Caudata; family Salamandridae; genus Calotriton; species Calotriton arnoldi. Next base: position 260,208 of record CAWUFW010007773.1, on the reverse strand, counting down.
TGCCATAGAAGGCAGCTGCTGCGTAGTCTTGTAGCACGTAAAATGTAAACCTGTCTTGCACTAGGGTGCCATACAAGGCAGCTGCTGCGTAGTCTTGTAGCACAAGGAGTCCGAACCTGTCTTGCACTTGGGTGCCATAGAAGGCAGCTGCTGTGAAGTCTTGTAGTGCGTAAGGTGTAAACCTGTCTTACACAAGGGTGCCAAAGAAGGCAGCTGCAGTGTAGTCTTGCAGCACAAGGAGTCCAAACCTGTCTTGCACTGGGGTTCCACAGAATGCAGCAGCTGCGTAGTCTTGTAGCACAAGGAGTCCAAAACTGTTTTTCATTGGGATGCCACAGATGGCAGCGGCTGTGTAGTTAGCACGTAAAGTGTAAACCTGTCTTACACTATGATGTCATACAAGGCAGCTGCTGCATTTTTTTGTCGCACAAGGAGTCCAAACCTGTCTTACACTAGGGTGCCATAGAAGGCAGCTGCTGCGTTGTCTTGTCGCACAAGGAGTCCAAACCTGCCTTACACTAGAGTGCCATAGAAAGCAGTTGCTGCGTAGTCTTGTAGCACGTAAAGTGTAAACCTGTCTTACACTAGGGTGCCATAGAAGGCAGCTGCATATTCTTGTAGCACGTAAAATGTAAACCTGTCTTACACTAGGGTGCGATAGAAGGCAGTTCTGCGTAGTCTTGTGCACGTAAAATGTAAACCTATCTTACACTAGGGTGCGATAGAAGGCAGCTGCTGCGTAGTCTTGTGCACGTAAAATGTAAACTTGTCTTACTCTGGGTTGCCATAGAAGGCAGCTGCTGCGTAGTCTTGTGCACGTAAAATGTAAACTTGTCTTACACTGGGTTGCCATAGAAGGCAGCTGCTGCGTAGTCTTGTAGCACGTAAAGTGTAAACCTGTCTTACACTAGGGTGCCATTGAAGGCAGCTGCTGCGTAGTCTTGTAGCGCAAGGAGTCCGAACCTGTCTTGCACTTGGGTGCCATAGAAGGCAGCTGCTGCGAAGTCTTGTAGTACGTAAGGTGTAAACCTGTCTTACACTAGGGTGCCATAGAAGGCAGCTGCTGCGTTGTCTTGTCGCACAAGGAGTCCAAACATGTTTTTCATTGGGACGCCACAGAAGGCAGCTGCTGCGTAGACTTGTAGCAAGTAAAGTTGTCTTACACTAGGGTGCCATAGAAGGCAGCTGCTGCGTTGTCTTGTCGCACAAGGAGTCCAAACCTGCCTTACACTAGAGTGCCATAGAAAGCAGTTGCTGCGTAGTCTTGTAGCACGTAAAGTGTAAACCTGTCTTACACTAGGGTGCCATAGAAGGCAGATGCATATTCTTGTAGCACGTAAAATGTAAACCTGTCTTACACTAGGGTGCCATAGAAGGCAGCTGCATATTCTTGCAGCACGTAAAATTTAAACCTGTCTTACATTAGGGTGCGATAGAAGGCAGCTACTGCGTAGTCTTGTGCACGTAAAATGTAAACCTATCTTACACTAGGGTGCGATAGAAGGCAGCTGCTGCGTAGTCTTGTGCACGTAAAATGTAAACTTGTCTTACTCTGGGTTGCCATAGAAGGCAGCTGCTGCATAGTCTTGTGCACGTAAAATGTAAACTTGTCTTACACTGGGTTGCCATAGAAGGCAGCTGCTGCGTAGTCTTGTAGCACGTAAAGTGTAAACCTGTCTTACACTAGGGTGCCATAGAAGGCAGCTGCTGCGTAGTCTTGTAGCGCAAGGAGTCCGAACCTGTCTTGCACTTGGGTGCCATAGAAGGCAGCTGCTGCGAAGTCTTGTAGTACGTAAGGTGTAAACCTGTCTTACACTGGGGTGCCACAGAAGGCAGCTACTGCGTAGTCTTGTAGCACGTAAAGTGTAAAGTTGTCTTACACTAGGGTGCCATAGAAGGCAGCTGCTGCGTTGTCTTGTCGCACAAGGAGTCCAAACCTGCCTTACACTAGAGTGCCATAGAAAGCAGTTGCTGCGTAGTCTTGTAGCACGTAAAGTGTAAACCTGTCTTACACTAGGGTGCCATAGAAGGCAGCTGCATATTCTTGTAGCACGTAAAATGTAAACCTGTCTTACACTAGGGTGCGATAGAAGGCAGTTCTGCGTAGTCTTGTAGTACGTAAGGTGTAAACCTGTCTTACACTAGGGTGCCATAGAAGGCAGCTGCTGCGTAGTCTTATAGCACGTAAAGTGTAATACTTGTCTTACACTAGGGTGCCATAGAAGGCAGCTGCTGCGTAGTCTTGTGCACGTAAAGTGTAAACTTGTCTTACACTGGGTTGCCATAGAAGGCAGCTGCTGCGTAGTCTTGTAGCACGTAAAGTGTAAACCTGTCTTACACTAGGGTGCCATAGAAGGCAGCTGCTGCGAAGTCTTGTAGTACGTAAGGTGTAAACCTGTCTTACACTAGGGTGCTATAGAAGGCAGCTGCTGCGTAGTCTTATAGCACGTAAAGTGTAATACTTGTCTTACACTAGGGTGCCATAGAAGGCAGCTGCTGCGTAGTCTTGTGCACGTAAAGTGTAAACCTGTCTTACACTAGGGTGCCATAGAAGGCAGCTGCTGCGTTGTCTTCTCGCACAAGGAGTCCTAACCTGTTTTTCATTGGGACGCCACAGAAGGCAGCTGCTGCGTAGTCTTGTAGCACGTAAAGTGTAAACCTGTCTTACACTAGGGTGCCATAGAAAGCAGGTACTGCAGAGCCTGGTAACACACAGAGCTCATATCTGGCTTAAACTGGGGTACCATAGAAGAGAGGCCCTTCAGAACCATGTAACCCCAAGGGTGTTAACCTGGCTTGTGCGAGGGCACCATACAAGGCATATGATTTTGAGCCCTGTAGCCCCGGAGGTATGGATCAGTCGTGTGATGGGGCGCAATATAAGGCGGGTGTTCCAGAGCTATGCTACCCTATGCGATACAAATCTGCCTTTTGTTGCAGAGCCCTGGAATCCCGAGCTATACGATAGTCCCTGTTTAGACTGCATTAATGCAAAATCATGACCTTCGTCGTATGTCCCCATGATGACTTCCCAGATTCCAGAGATGTGCACAGAAAGGAATGCAGGTGGAACAGGCAAACCTAACCGTGTTCTGTATGTAAACTCCTGCTTGCTTTCTGTTGTTTCCCGCGGGCAGGCGTACATTGTGGACCATAAACCGAGTTTATTACAAGGGCCCTGTGAGACAATAGGGAGACTGTAAGGATCTGAAAGGTAGTATTAAGGAAGCCTTCTAGAGACTGGATGAAAACGTGGGGCTGGGTGAACAAGCTGGCAATAGTTAATACCGAAATGGAGTCACGTGAAAGAAAGGCGAATGAATAACTGCACATCCAATCAGGACAATTTACAGGAAGTATTAGTTCTGCATCGGCCCAGAGTCTGACTGAGCGATTCCGATGTCTGTGTCCCGCACCCAGCCTCGCTCCCATGTAATGCAGCGAGAGGGACCCAGCGACGTCTAACCCTCTGCTCTTAGCCTGAGAGCCTGGAGTGTGGACGCTGCCCTGGTCTCTCTTCACGCCCTGAAGTCGGACAGCTTCATAGGGGACCCTTCAGAGCCCCCAAGACGAAGCAGTGGTTTCACATCTAGTATCTTCATCTGTCAGCCCACGAAGGTGCGCGATTTGGAAGTATCACAACTAGAATGCGTTTATTGCATGCGTTGGGACTATGAGAAACCTTAAAGTCTCTGAAAGCTCCTTCACAACTTGTATCTTTGCATTCTCTCTTGGGTGGTGGTATTTTAGCAATCAGACTACTGGTGCCCAGCTGCAGAAGAAAGGTGCCGCCGCCGCCTCGTTGTCAGAGCAGGCTGTGACAAGTGTCTTCTGCTGCTCGAGTGCAGAGCTGATTGTTTCCGAGTGCTACTGATATATTAGCATGTCTAAACCATGTTTTTCTTTTCATTCTTTGTGTGTTGGAGAAAGGGGGGGGGGGGAGAGAAAGGCTGGCGGTTTTCTGCTTTAACACGCTCGATGTTACATTTATCTTAACACCAGAACTCTTTGTTGTCTGTTTAGACTGAGACAGTGGCCCTGAGCTCATTTCTTTTTAATATAAAAGAGGTCTAGAAAGATGCCCTAATAGTGAAGAGCATTCTGAGGCTTCTTTTAATCACCGTTTAACACCTCGGTGTAAACAACAGATGCAGAGGAGGGTTTTGAACTGGTAGTGAAAACCACAAAAATAATGCACGTAGGAGCAAGTGTGCCTCACTGAAACACTAATGTACTCCCTTCTAGATTTTAGGATGCCACATAAACTGTGTGCTTCTGTGGATTCCATATCACAAAAAAGTGCTTGGGTCTGTGTCCTGGTGCTAATACAGCATAGAATGATAGCCCTAACTCTATCCTACATCAAACAAGATATTTGAGGGATTGCCTCACCCGCAACTGCTCGTGGCATGCTTCATCATAGGCGGCCCCCCCACACTAAATAAGCCAATGCCACTTCAGTGGACTCGACCATATCTTGGGAGTTCTTGGATATATTTTGAAACAGGACAAGACGGGTCCAGATAGCATTAAAAATACCTAAGGGTATACCCCAAAAGTATCCTTTCATACGGGTACCCTTGATACCATAAACATAAAACAGTTTTGTTTTTTTAAATACTGGTAGTGCCTAACTGTAATGGGTCAGACTACCATTCACTATTTTCCAGCGTGTTTCAACTAAAAGTGATGGCCAATCCTGGTCTGTGGTCTTCTTCAGGGCTATGGACTCCCTGCCTAAGTGGATCCATTTATTCATGCAATAAAGGTGAGGTCTAAGGCACTCCTACCTGATACAGGTTCAGTGTAAGCATCCCAGTTTTTCAGAAGCTCTTGGCATCATGGTCAAGGTGAAGGATGGCTTCCCCTGTAGTCATTCATTCATCAAGGGTGAAGCTTAGCCAGAATACCTATGACATCCCTCCACCGCCGTATAGTGCATGCCGCTTCTGTGGATTTGCCTGAAATAGTGACAAGAGTATCACATTTATGAAGCAACTAAATTGAGGATCGAGGTGGAATTACCTCAAACATCCAAAAGTATCGTGCAGACTGCAATAAGTCATCTCAAGGACTGGGGGACATCCTAGAACATTTGTATTCGCACCTGTTCATCAGATGAAATTTCTGAAAACATAACGTGGCTGACGTTTGAGAGATAGCTGCCTCACTTAACTAGATGATGAAGGGGGTATGAGTGGCAGGACTCTGACCTGATCACACAGTGAATGTCAGGCGTCTGTATGCCTCTAGAAAAAAGGGAACCTCCCTTTCTTTATCTGACAATGAATGTGAACGTTGAGTTTATTTCTTACCTTTTGTGATGGGGAATGCCAAGGTTGATTGGTACAGTTGCTGCCTCAACCAGATAATGGAGGTGCCTAGAGAACGGGAGGGTTGTGGCAGCTCTCGGACAGTCTCAGATGGTGTACAAGGAGCAGGGGATACATTCGATAATGGAATGAGAGATGGAGGCAGTTGGCGTACTTCATTGGATGATGTTTGGGAAGGAGGGGAGGCAGCTCTATGAGTTCATCAGTTAATGTTTAGAAAGAATGATCCATTTAGAAGATGGTTTATTGGAAATAATGAGAGAAATACCCCCTATTTTATCAGATCATGCTTTGGAGAGAATTAAAGACAGCTCTCCTACTTCAGACGATGTTTAGGAAGAATGGAACATTTGTCCTACTTTAATCAGATGATTTCTGAGAAAGAATGAGGGATAGCGTGCCTACTTCATCAGGTAGTGTTTAGAAACAACAAAACCTCTCATATTTTAACTGTTGGTTTGGGGGAAGAATTTGAGAGAGAAATATCTCCTTTTTCATCAGATGATGTTTAAAAATAACAAAGCAGATTTTTTTTTATCAATTATTTAGGGGAAAGAATGAGAGGCAGTCTCCTACGTCATTAGATGATGTTTGGGAAGAACGAGAGGCCTTGTTCATCCTGAAATGTTGAGGGAAAAGTGAGACTTCACTCCTCCTTCATCAGATGTTGTTTGAGAACAATGAGACAGCCCCTTTACATTATTAAAAATGAATGTGAAAGATAGGACAGCTGTACGTTTTCAAATTGTGTGCGGGAATAGTTTGTGATGTTTCGTCGCTGCATGAGCCACAAGATTATTATTTATTGGGATATTTGTCCCGAAAATATTGTATTATTAAATATGTTCTCAGCGGCAAACAGCCGAGTTGTGCTTTCACTCTTTAAATCAGGGGTCCCCACAATCCAGCTCAGCCCACAAGCAGTTCTGTGAGTTGCCTGATATTTATGGAGTCATTCCACTGTTAACAATTGCCCGTCGCAGTTGGTGGTCAATTATTCATCATAGAATTAAGGTAAAATACTGAGTTAGGTTACATGACAGTATTTATCACCTAAACTGTTTCCCGGGGGTGGGGGGGCAGGGGGGAGGGGCATTTGTGAAGCATTCATGGAGCACAGTTTACTTAATGTTACTTGTTTTCTGTAATGAATTGAAGCTTTGTTTCTTTCGCTGCTGAGTCTCCATCAGTGAGGGTTTTGTAGCACATAAACTCACACATTTGTCAGCTTTTTACGCTATATTGGCAGGGTAGACAGCTACATGGAAAGAGCACATCCGGTTCGTGCAGCGTTAAAGCGAAGGGCTGCTGACAGCAAGAGAGAGTTGGGTGCTTGGCCTCAGCTGATATATTCCTGCGCAGAATTACTGTTCATGTTCTAAAGGTAGTTTAAAGCGGGTACAAAGAGATGATCAGCGATGGCTCTGCAGGGCGCATTTGACAAAGGTGGTCCAGCCCAATTCTTCTGTGGTCCCTTTCACACAGGGCTTGCTCTCGGAAATCCTCCGAAAGGAAGAGGACCCCAAGGTAGCGTCACAGTCTCTACTGGTGAACCTCCGGGCAATGCAGAATTTCTTGCAGCTGCCTGAAGCCAAGCGAGACAACATTTACCAGGATGAAAGGGAGCGGAGCCTGAACGCAGCGTCGGCCATGAGCCCAGCGCCTCTGATAAGCACACCGCCCAGCCGCCCTCCGCAGGTAAGGCAGCTTCATTGCTTTCACAGGGCTGCTTCTGTTCACCCACTGCTCACTTTCATGACTTCACCTCTGCACTTACCAAAGATGGGAGTGCCCCCTACCAATCCCCAGTACCTTAGCAGCATTCACTCTACCCACATGTCCTAGATGATGGACGGCTAATGGTAAAGGACGTTCGACCTTTAAATACAACATTTCTCACTTTCCTTCGTGATTCATCCTAAGTGTGGGTGTCCGTAAAAAGTTCCCAACTCAGTCAAGGGGGTCAAACGGTCAGGAAGTCAATTAATGTCCTAAGTGCTTAGACATGGAATGTTAGGAAATCGGGTTCCAAACCCAGCCTCTCCTGCTGCATGCCACCCCATGATGCCTCTTCTCCCCCATGCACACATAATGTTATTAATTGTCGGCATTTAAGAAACTCCTATATCACATAGTTTATTTTTTGACAAATTCATAGCTGTAATGCAAACTTAACTAGTTTGAAAGGGGATTTCCAGAAGAGCTCACAATAAATCCGTAGATAAATTCCACAATATACATTTGTTAAATGCATAAGTGAAAAGAATACAATTGTTACTAATTATGTATTTTCTAAATTAACAAGCATTGGCAAACACAATAGGTTTGATTCTCGTACTCCATCACTAACAAAAACAATACAAAATGTCTTCTACAGCGAAAAACAAAAGCATTGGTTTGTGCATACAATGCATTAATGAGATAACAAATTAAATGTGTGATAACAGAGTGTACTTCTAGATGTAAAATAGTCCCTCATGCATCCTAACGAATGCAGAAGAATACACCCAAACAGTCAATAGAAAGATGACACTAAAATACTCCCGTGGGCTGCTGCATGATGTGTCTGACAGTCTGAAAAGCCAATAGCTGAAGGAGGCTGAACCAAAGCTCCGTACGTTATATATAGGATACAGTATGTATGCCATGACAGGTGTAATGGACATTACACGTCAGCTCTAAAAAGGACCAAATTGAGTTTTTGGCACATCAGCTTTAAAAAGAATCAGATTGATTTTTCTCTTCTGTTTATATGGAAAACATTGGTTTATACAAGGGGGAAATGTGTTTGCTTTAAACCTTCTTTAATAAGCAGCAGAAACTAAACAAATTCAATCAGTTCACTTTACCCGATGAAAAATGGAAAATCCCAATAAAGTTTTCATGTACCAGAATTGTCATTTATGTCAGGAGCTAAGATGGTGGTGTAGAAGGCCACAGAGCTCTTTTGTTCTGTGGCCCCAGGCAACAGAATTTACCCCGTTGCTGGGGCCAGAAACCCAACCCTCTTGGATCGGAGATCGGGAAGTCACCTTAGCCCCTCAGACTGTGAAGCAGGTGATAAGACTCAGTCCCTGTCCCGAAGCAAGAAGGAGCGGTCCAAGACGGTGGATGGGGCCTGAAATAAAGAGTGGCAGCGGAGCCTACCAGGAGCAGCATAAACTGCAGGGGGAGGAAGAGAGTCTGCGTAGCCTCCGTACCTCTCCCCTGGGGAAATTAATTACAGTGCCCAAGGAGGACTGCTGGAATCCGCTGACCCTGACATTGGTGCCCTGAGCCTAGGGCTTTGGACTGACCCAGCAACATGAGAAGAACGACTCTTTGAGAGAAGGCCTCTGACCCGTGGGCGCAGGCCCAACTTAAACTACAGAGATGGCGGGGGAGGAGAGCTTCCACTCCACCCCTTGGATTCAACTAGGGACTGGAGGGGGCTATCCATTACACTTGGTGGGCAGGGGGAGAGTAAGAGATTGTGGGGGGTGCCATTACTGCCCCAAATGAACAAAATAAGCAGAAACCTGTGGCACCCCTTTGCCTCCCCACCCATAGAACAAAGCAACTTCAGAGCCTGACAGGAGGTGACCTCTGGCAGATGAAGAGCCATAATGATCCAGGAACCGTGGGTTTACCTCCTATCCTTCCTCCAAAAGTAACCTTAAGTGAATTCTAGTGATGGGTACTAGCAACCTACTCGAACTTCACCTACTCACTGACTGGGGACAAGCTTCAGGGGAAGCCTTTGAGTTCCCTCCCCTTCCTAGAACAGAGTTATCTGAGTGGTCCCCTTGGCAGAGTATTTTCCATCCTGCCGAGGTGATCTGCACTGTGGGAGCCCCCTGCCGAAATAGCACTGATGACCTCTATCACTGGGAAGAAGGAGGATAGCCTCAAGGACATATGGACGAAGAACTCCCAGGCAGACGATGAGAGGACCTAGAAAGCCAAACAGGTTCCCTCCTAAACCAACATGAACACAATGGAAGATACGGCACTGGAAGATGCACCTGTCACCCATCGGTACTTGGAGTCCTTGTTCACGGGCGTCGGAGAACACTGGGTAGGCCTACGTGCAGACATTAACAGAGAACTATCAGACCTCAAAAAAATAACTCAATGAATTAGGGGAACATGTCTTCTTGCTAGAAGAGAACAATGGTTGTGCAGGAAGAGGAGCATGAATACATCAAGCAGAAAATACTATCACTGGGATAAACAGAGAGCTCCAGGGTCAACTAGAAGACTTTGAAAATAGGACCCGCTGTAACAACATTGGAATTTGTGGGTTGCCTTCATCCAGGATTGATGATTGCCTGGAAAATGTCATCCTCTCGCTCTTTTGGGACCTATTGGGTTCTGAGGCCCCAAACATATCAAACTTGGCAGAACACACGAGTTGGGCCCACCACAAAGCCGCAACAAGCCCCTACCTCTTGTTATCACTAGAGTTTACTGCTATCTTCTAAAATAAAAGATTGTTCCTGTGGCACAGAGGAGAGGGGATCTCAATGTAAATGACACCAAAATCGAATTTTTCCGTGATTTGTCCACAGTAACTCTTTAGAAGGGACTAGAATTTAAACCAATAACAGCCCACCTGAAGAAAGAAATAATCAAGTACTGCTTGAGGCATCTTTTCCACCTCATGTTTATGTGGAAGGCAAAATGAGATCAATTTGCTCTTGGGCGGAAGCTAAGGAACTACTGCGACTGAATCATCGCACTAAAGAGTAGACACAACTGGAGAGATGCCTGATCAGCCCAACAAATAATCATCCAAGAGGACACTGCAGTTGTGTTAGCTGCAAGCTGAGAGAGCTGAGACCCTCCCCAGAAGACCCTGAGAAGAAAAGGAGAGACCTAATCAGCAGCCTTATATCAGCCAGCAAATGACCCACTGAGGTGGAGGACCCATCAGAATGTGAGGGCCCAGTTCCGAATTAGACCTAATTACTTCTGGACCATGGCAGGCCCTACTCGACGGGGGAAAATCCATGGATTGAGGGCTGCAGTAGGAGTGGTAAAAGGAGCAACAAAGCCTGGGAGAACTTCACTTTGGTATCTCAGCCGCATTGGGTGAAATGGTTCCACTGTTGGTTATATGTTTTTTTTTTTTTTTTTTGCAGTTTTACATAGCACAAACTCGACCTGACGGTATTGGAGCGCTTTACATGAGCACCAGTTACATTACACAGGGACACATTAATTTTATGGTAGGCATGGGGAGATTAAGTGATTTGCCCAGAATCACAGGATGCTTATCCGATGCCAAAATTCGAACCTGGTTCCGCCTCTTCAAGGTCGGCAGCTCTGGCCGTTAGGCCAAATCCTCTTCCTGTTTATTGTTTGGCGCTTTTTAAGGTTTGATTGGGACTCCCAAGTTACACCTAAGGGTGGATTAAATATTCTGCTGGCAGAATTTTGGCGACTCCGTGTTACTCTTGTAACACTTCGTTCCGGCCAAATTCTGCTAATCACCACGTGGCGTAATTTATTCTCGCGTATGGCTCCAGAATAGTAAGCTGGCGAGCATGAACGAGATTTGCCATCCCCTGGTGTGATTTCCAATCGCTAGGACATCCAGCGAGATTTTTCTAGTACGGGCGGTTGCGACCATTCACAGCTAGAAAGCTGCCGCTTGAGTACAAAATCTATTCGAGCTGCAACAAAATCAGCTCGAATAGCTGCGTCCTGTGGGGCGCCATGAGGTGCCGTTTGCGCTGATCTTTCAACCCAGACATGGTCCCGTCACTAAATCACAGCACCAGCAGCGACGCAACTATTTCCACCCATTGGGGGAACTCTGCAGAATCTCGCTGAATTTTTGTGTAACTCTGCGGAATTCTGCAGAGTTAAATTCCACGCATTCCGCCTACCACTTTAAGATGCACTACCTCATATTTACCAGTACTTTCAAGTTGCTCGCATTTAACATTCAGGGGGTTAAACGCTCTCATCCCATCAAAAAACAACTCCGGCAATATGTTCAGACGCATGACCCTCACCTTATTTTCCTTCAGGAAACTCATTTGCTGCACAGAGACCTCTTTTGAATGAAGAATTAGAAATAACTCATTAAATACTGACCATCAGCACATGCTAAGATGGCAGGGGTGGCAATCCTAGGAAAGAACAAAGTGAAGGGGTGGAAGGTCACATGCTTAGAAATCCGGGGGAAGGGGTTCCTGAATGCACAGATTTGGGGACACGGTTAATCTTCTACATATATAAACATGTGTGTTCCAAATGCTGGACAGGACCAATATCTGAAGGTCACTTTCGGAAAGCTCATGGAGGGTCTTGGGGAGGAGGCGATAGTGGGAGGGGGAAGAGGAGTGGAGGAATTTTAAACCAGCTCGGAAACCTGGCCTGGATAGCGGTAGTTCTGGAGGACCTACAACAGGAATCTTATATGGTCTTGAGACGCCTCTTGGGACAGTGGAGACTTGGGGATTTGTGGCTTACTTTACACCCAGATAACAGAGACTTCTCGTTCTTTTCCCTTGTGCATACTTCCTAGTAGAGGATTCCTTATGTCTCACCCTCTAATATGTAGAACACTAGATGCAGCTATCTTAGACAGCTCAATATTAGACCATGCCCATGTCGAAGTTACCTGGAGCAAAGGGCCTCTTGTGGCTCTTGGAACCCACTGGTGAATCTCCCCAGACATATTTAGGGACCAGGTGATAAAACAGGAACTGGCCTAGTTGATCAAAAACATTTTAAATAAAGGAGATACCCCATTAACTACTTGATGGGACGACAGTAAGAGGGGAGTCAGCGACAATGATGCCTACAAAAAGAGCGGAGGAAAAACTGATGAAAGACCAATTGATCTAAGAGTTAGCTTCCCTAGGAAAAGTTGATAAGCAAAACTCTTCCATTAAAACCCAGAGGCAACTGGCAAAGTTGAGGGAACAATTGAATGTCTTACGGACAAATAGGGCCGAGAGGTCACTACTGAAGTTGGGCCAGATCTTTTATGAAAAAAACAATAAGGTAGGCATTCTATTAGTGTGCCAACTCCATGTTCAGACTGCTAGAAGATACACAAGAAAGATTGAGAGGACAAATAGGACCTTTGTGACCAAGGAGGCAGATAAAGGGTTAGAGTTTAAAAGATTCTTTCAGGCCCTGCACTCCCAAACTTGGAGAATGCTGCCGAGATTAAAGATTACTTACAGCATTGCAACATGGTGTTGCTAGATGCCCTTTGGAGGGAGGAACTGGAGCAGCCTATTGATGTTTTACAAGTTAATACGTCTTTGGGAGAGATGTGTCTCATTAAATCATCAGAGCTAGGCAGCTTCACAGTACTATTTTACAACACTTGTATCTTGTATTTGGCAGAACCCTTAACTGCTCTGCACAATTCCTTCTATGGTTATTCTGTAGATACCCAGTCTAGCAGTGCACTGGCATTTCCCTGGTCCACAAAGTAGGTAAGGACCAGAAACTTGTCACCTACAGACCGATTGCACTGTTTAATGTAAATTTAAAGATTTTCACTAACAACCTGACAAATAGACTGACTCCACACCAGCCATTGATTGATGCGAACCAGTTAGGACCTATGAAGGATATACAGCATATTAATAACGTCAGAAAAGTTGCCCACCTGGTTGAAAATATTCTGGTCATCCTTCTCAGCCTTGATGCGAAAAGGCATTTCGTAGGCGTAGCTGGCTATATCTAGCAGCCCTGCTGACCAGATTGAATTCTGGTCCTAAATTAACAGGTTGGACTTAGGTATTTATCAACATTCCCAAGCAAAGTTCCAGTTAATGACATTCCCTTACAAGCCTGCAATCTTGACAAGGACTCGAAAAAGGGTTACCCCCGTCCCCTCTCCTATTTGACTTAGGGCCTTCACAAACACTCTAGGACGAAATGAGAAAGTCTGAGGCATTACATTTTTGGGACAGCAAAATAAGGTCTGCGTGTTTGTGGATGATGTCCTGGTGATACCTACAGACCCAGAGGTTTCACTTCCAGCTGTGGTGTCCATCTTGACTTTCTTTGAAGCAGTCTTGAGCTCTAAGGTTAACCAGAGGAAATCAGAAATCTTGAACTTGACATCGCAGGGTGATGGGTGGCCTGGACCAGGTAATTGCAGTGAGTGATTTTCGATGGGTGTGCAGTTCACTCAGATACCTAGGCCTAAACATCACTAAGACGGTGGAGTCTTGGTATGGGGTAATCAGCCTCACCTGAAAGAGCAAATTATGTCTGACGTCCACAGAATGATCTCTATGCACATATCCTGTATAGGTAGAATTAAAGTACTCAAAATGAATATCCTCCCATGTTTGCTATATCTGTTCCAGTCCCTCCTGGTCCCTCTCCCCAAGAGAGAGCTTGAGTCTCTTCAGTGAGACTTAACTAGCTTCATATGAGCAGGTAAGAGGACCAGAGTCAGTGGAAAATATCTACATTCTCCCCATAGTACAGGCCTTCTGGCATGCCCACACGTTATTGGGAGAGGTGTGGCGCAGCGGCCAGAGCAGCTGACTCCGGAGCACGGGGTTCACGATTTGATCCCCGGCAGCAGCTCAGCATCATGTGACTCTGGGCAATAGTTTACTTAATCTCCCCGACGACCCTCAGCGCCTTGAAACCTTTAAGGGAATGATATGTTTGTGCCTTAGAAATAGGAATTATTATTATTATAGGGTTGTCCATTTGAGAGATATTCTCGAATGGCCAGCAGTAGAAGCTGAAAAGAAGTTGCTGTTTATAGATAGGGCCTCTGAAATCTTCCATGGCTGGAAAATCACCACAGACCCCACCAAGCATATCTATCCACGGCCATCATAGCAGTACTGGAGGGTATGGGAAAGGGTCTTTAGAGTTGCGAAAATAACTATGTTCCCTTTCCTGAATACACCAGTACATGCAAATCCAGATATCATCCACGCTATGCAAGGGAATGGTTACAAACTCTGAGAGAAGGGAGCGTGCAGAATACTTTCAGACATGTTCCAATGGCGGAGAGATCCTATTATTTACCCAATGTAGGAAAGACTACAGCATCCCTGAAAAGAGTAGGCTACAATACTTCCAAATGCACCCTATGAACAAACAAGTAGCCACTAGAGATTTGACTCCTGTGGAAAGATTTGTAAGAACTCCTTAAGGCACCCGGGGAATGATCTTGGGACTAAACAAAATTCTGCAAAAAGCCTCTTGTCAAAATGTCTAGAAATTCCAAGATTGATGGGCCTGAGATCTCAAAAAGGATATTTCCAAAGAGAACTGGAAGGGGCTGTGTACAACTATTTACAGGGCTTATAGAAGTCTCCCCATAAGGAGGCAACGTATAAGCTGCTTTATGAATGGTACTTAACTACTGCACATGTGCATCAATTTTATCCTAATGTACTGGATGTTTGCTGGTGATGCAGTCTAGAAAAGGGGGATAGCTGGTGGAAGTGTTCTGGAATAACACTCTCCTGGAAAATATTCTGAGCCATATTAAGGCAACTATGGGGAGGGATGTGCCCACGGGGTTGTTGTTTGGGCTTCAAGGCGGAACTTTTAGAACTTGGTACATTTAGTGACTTAACACTGCTGTGGAATTTATTTGGAGCTTGAACTCTAATAGCTACCTATTGGAAGTACAAAGCAGCTCTCTGCTGCGTCTGCGGAGTCCTCCTAACTCATAGGTGTACTTTTAGGAGTAAATGTGGCACAATGGTTTGCGACTTTAAGTTCTTCAAAAACTGTCAAACAATCTGAACTATAAGGAAAAGAAATTTATCACCACATGGTCATGGCCTTACTGGGAACAGAAACCATCCCTGGCAACCAGCTCGAATGGCCTTGGGGAGGGATGGGGGGGGGAGGGAGGGGTGCGAATGGGAAACACCACTCCCGCTGTTGTTACGGGGAGCCGATATTGCAGCACTGCTGCAAAACTGGCCCCCTGTAACAAAACCATCCCCCACGGGTCCAAAACCGGCCCCTGCCCTTCTGGCCCACCGGGAAACGCCCAGTACCCGCTACGGCCAGTCTGGCCCTGCACATTGTCCCTCCTGATACAGTTCTACGCAAGACTTGATTACCGACATTTTACACGTGCTCCACCTAAGCTCAAGGGCTTGCAATTCGTCATGTAATATGATGATACGTATACCACAGTTGACCCAATCTGTATACTCTTTGGGAAGTGGAGGTGTTGAAAGAGAGCTACTAATGAGCTGACTACACACACACATATATATATATATATATATATATATATATATATTGTTTTCTTGTGATCCTTAATTTTCATGTATATATGTATATATATATGTATATGTGTGTATATATATATATATGTGAAACCAGGATCCCAAAGAACGACCGCGGTGGGCCAAACAAGGGCACAGACTCCAGTTGAAGATGCAATAAAGAGAATTTATTGTCTTAGCATGTCAGGATGACGTGTTTCGACCACAAGCCTGTGATATATGTGTATATATATGTATATGTGTATATATATGTATATGTGTATATATATGTATGTATATGTGTATGTATATATGTGCATGTGTACCTGAGAGGGTGGCAAAGTGGACATTTGGCTGGTTCCATGGGAAGGGGGTAGACAATGTTTTTGTTGACGCCATCGTTTAGTGTCTGTTACTACATCTTACTATATCTTGTTGAAATACCAATAAAAAGATTTACATTAAATAATATAATTTGTTATTTTAAGTGAATTGCTTTAACTCTTGAGGTTTCTAGCTAACATCCCATTATACAATACTACAAGGGAGATGATGTGGCGCAGCGGTCAGAGCTGCCGAGTCTGGAGCAGGGGATCCAGGTTCGCGCCTTGGCGTCGGCTCAACATCCTGTGATACTGGACAAATCATTTAATCTCCCCATGCCCATTGACAGTCCCTGGATACCCTTATAAGCTGTGCTATATAAATCTACTAATTTTTGTAATTCATCCACTCAGAGACATGAGTTTATTGCGTACATTACCAATATGCACTGGCTTCAGCCACACACTTTGTGCTTGCTGCTAAGAATAGATTTAAATCCTATGGATGAACTAAGACAAGTTGTACATGGACACAGAGGGAACATACTCTTCTAATAGTCTGCACTGACATTAATGGAAGTACAATAACTTTGAAGACCTTTTAGAGATGGGAAAAGAGATAAGTGCCTATTTGCAAAGCGTTATGCTCGTAGAGTTATGGTGGTGGAATAACGGTAAGGTGTCTAGATTGGAGTTCTTGGAGATGGAGCGGCAGTGCAGCCTAAACTAAATATCATTTCTAGGGTCCCAAGATCTTTGTTTCCCTAAGAGGAGATTATGTGAGAATCACGTGTGAACATGCAGTGTTGGAATGTCATGTGTCCCAGTTAGGCCTGGAGGGGAACACTGTCATTTTACACATACATAGTTTTTTTCCTAAAGTTGCCTTCTCTTATACACGATGAATTCTGACACACATTTGCATCTGTGACAGTCTGGATTAGTTTCTTGGAAACTATACTTGCTTACAGAATCAACTTCCCAAAAACACTATCATGCTACCTTGACACCATGTACAAGGTTTATACCTATGTTGTGCAAACGTGCTTGCTGTTTTTGTACATGTGGCGACATAGCTATCCATAACACACAAACAATGGCAGCCTGATTAAGATCTCGGCCCAAGGCAAGAATGGCTTTTGTTATAAATAAACATCCGTTTCCGGGTGTTGGAGCGCTTTGCTGTCATTTGTGAGGTCTCTACATGCTGATGCTTCGGCCCAGCAGCCTGCTGATATCTCTACAAGGGTAGTCCAGCTCGTGACCATGACGGGGACCTACATTCTTTCCCTTCAGGTAACGGGGGTTGGATCCTCCAGTACGGGGATTCTTGGCAGAACACAAACTCTAGACACTTAGGTGAGGGGACACATAGTAGGAGTACGAAAGATTTCTATATTGTTTTATATACTTGCATATATACATTGTTTCACCATGATGGTGGAAGTTTGATTCTGGTCACTGTCCTAATACTTCTAATAACTTTCATTTGCTTCTGTCTATTGATCATTGCAGCACATATATTTTATACAAGAATCACGTTCAATAAATATTGACAAAGTCCCACTGTTTATTCCTTGTACATTTCTCTGTGACAAAGAGAGCACGAGTGACTTAGCAAAAGGGTTCTAGATCTGTTGCCACAATTCCTGGGGGATCAGGGTTGTCATGTTGAACCATTTTCTACCCACCTATGGTTAGGGGGGCCTATGGTGGCACTGGGAGCTAGCTGGCCTATAGGACCACATATCCCAAGGGGGTGCATGGAAACAGTCTGGCACCATCCCCAAGGTTATGCTGTCCACAAACGCGCAGTTCCTACCGTAGGGTGGAAACTACACAACAGGAAGATATATCTGATGACTTTTAACTTTTAAGTCTAATGAAAATTAAGAGTACTTTATCCAGGCTTTTTGTTTTTCTTATTTGTTCTTAGAACAAGAGACAGGATTCCCATTGCAGAGAAGCCTTGTTTAGTATGTTCTTTTGTGATATTTTGTTGTAGCTGTTTTGTGTGCATTATCATTACTTTGAAACGACAGACTCTACTTTCAGTGCCTAAATATGGGAAATGTTTGTGTTCCAAAAAAATCAGACGTAATTTATAAAACTCGCATCTGCTGTGTTAGAAACACACGAGCTGGAAACATGACCGTACATCTTTTCATCTGTTTCTTTCAGTAATTTATTGAGTTTTACTTCTTGTCGCAAATGTAGTCTTCTTGTGCTGCTCCTGGTAAACAGGAATCCTCCATTTATCTACAAAGCTGCCCAACAGAGTCAGTAACAGGTCTTGACAGTGCCCAGCGACTCTGTCGTGGAAGGACTGTTTCAGACCACAGGGCACACTAAAAAGACTGCCCGTTGTCCTCATGGGGACTCCTACTGATGGCCGAGAAGCGTGCCCACCTCTCGTATATACTTCTAGGTTTGTCCAGACCTTTCTCTCACCCTTCTCCACATGAGCGAGTCCAGCAAACCCTGGGAAGTTAATGTGGTCCTCATAGACATGACTGTGTTTTTTTCTTTCCCTTAATACCAAGCGCCTTTCAAGGAGAAGTCACGCGACGTTTGATAAGTCTTTCTTTGTCTTCGACTTACGGTTGCATTGTTTGTTTTAATGTCAGTTTGAGGCAGGGCCGGCGCTAGGCATGGGATTGTATTGCTCACCTGGTGTGATATGTGCCACAGGGACATCTATGTGTGAGCAGATGCCCGGGGCCCCGCACCAGTACTCCACATCCAGGCCATGGCAAACCAGTCCTTTTCTGCCCCAGCTCATCTAATTGAGAGCATGGTGTCTCGTTGCAGTTGTGCAACGGGAGGGGGCGCCCTCCCCTGGGCCTCGCTGCTGTGACTGCAGGTTTATCCTGCAGTCAGGGCTCCTGCCATGCTGCCCGTACAGAGCCACAAGGGGGCGCTCATCGCCCCGCACTTTGAGCACTTTCTGGTGATCAGAAGCTCTCGCACCTGCAGCCCTTCACGGGCTGTAACCGAGGTGCTTGGAGGTGGCTGTAGCAGCTCCCAAGCAGGGCCAGTCGGCGACTCTTATGGGTAACTGTGCATGGCCGGTGAGCCCTAAATCAGCCCCCCTTTTCAGTTCTTCAGAAAATGACCTACATGCACCCCGAGCCCTGTTTTTTTATCTACATTAGTCAGATTGGAAGTTGCCAGAATGTGAACTCCGCTTGATCCTCGGTCTGCTGCTTTCCAAGTCCCACAAGACAATACCTGCCCAGTGTCAATACCGGGGCTGTCTCATCCTGTCTGTGACTCCGCTGCAGTTTACAGGAGGCTCTTAACTGTTCTCTCATTATGTGTGAATTGCTACAATACCAGATTAAAAAGAATTATTTGAATAGTAATATGGAAACATGTAAAAGGTTTAGAGAATGGGATGGGTGCACGTACACGGCCTCCTGCGTTGCTTAAAAGACCCTTTTTTCTATACACGAGGATAGTGCTTTGAAATGGCCACTACCCGACTCGTCTTAAAACGAAGCAAAGCGCCTGGAAAGGGAAGGCGCCTCTCTGAAAGTGGCACACCTTGGAAGCTGAGGGCGGTGAAGTGCTACCCTGCCACACATAGCATGGCAGGCCTGCCCTGGTGTGTGTCTTGGGCTGGGCGGCCCGTGGTCTGAATTGATGCGCGAGAATTACAAAACGCTTTCAGTGCTGGGGCCCGCGCCAAGGCCTGGCCGGCGTCCACGGAACGGGCCTTGTGGCTTTGTAATTCTTCCGTGTCACCCGACAGTGGTTATCGTGTTCAATGCCCTTTAGCGGTAAAGACAAAAAACAGTCCTGATATCTTTTTAAAAAAAAAAAAAATTCAAAAAAGAGAATATAAATGAAATCTGAACTACAAAATACAGCATTTGTGTCTTTCTCTCTCTGGTGTGTGGGTAAGAGAATATGTTTCTCTCATGTGTATCTAAGTATATGAAAACTTGTCTCAGTGACTCCACCAGTTGATTTGGGAAGTCACAGGCTCTTACGGTTTCCCCTTCTTTGGCTCCTCCAAAATAAGAGACGTCAGGACCGTTTTTTGTCTTTACCACATTGTACCCTGGTCCTTTGACGTAATTTGGGTTACCCCATTAGTGTGTAATCATTGCCCTTTAGCGGCATGTTTAGCACTCCCTGGCAGCACTGCCATGGCATGCAGCATGGAGGATGCACACAGCTGGGCCCGCTCTGGGAGTCACGGCACTCAAGTAAAGTCAGACCCTCGTCTCTGTGCGCATTTTTCCATCACTGAACACTTATGTCATGTTTTCCAGGTGAAGCCGGCGACGATTGCGACAGAACGGAACGGGAAACCGGAGAACTGCCCCATGAACATTAATGCTTCCATATATGACGAGATCCAGCAGGAAATGAAGCGGGCGAAGGTGTCCCAGGCGCTCTTTGCCAAGGTGGCAGCTACCAAAAGCCAGGTAAGGCCGCGGCCATGGGCTGCCCCTTCTCCTGTGCTCAGTGTGATGTTGTCTTCTGCTGCACATCTGGCCAAAGTACCTAAGGTTAGAAGGGCAACATCTGGAGGGCGGTCCCTTTCATACAATGCGGCTAAATTGTGAAACAGCCTTCCCCTCTCTTTGCAAGCTACACAAAAATAACTTCCTTCCCGAAACTATTTAAGACCTGGCTCTTTCACAATAAATAGCTCCCTTTAATAAACATTCTCTTCAGCGATCTGTGCCGCACAATTGGCACTGGGGTGCCTACGGGTAGCTATGCGCTCTACAAGTGCTTCATAGAGTAGAATTGTGTTCTAATCCTCGTGTTTCGGGAGATCGCTTTATGCACACATTAAAACAAAGACAGTGTTCATTAATAGCAGATGAGGTAGCACTGTGTGTGGATTCATTTACAGAGCATTGGACGGTGACGTTGTAAACACAGACTACTTCCCTGGTGCGCACCTCCGGCAGTCTCCAGTCAGCTTGTTTCCAGGTATTAAGTGAGCGCAAAATTTGTTTCACGTTTCTACCCTAATTTGCAACGCTTCAGTCCTCAAACAAGCTAATGAATATTTCTAAAAAAATCACGTTTCTTTATTGCAAATATCTTAACGTAGCATAAAAAGTTTTTCATATAACTGAATGCATACATATAAAATCCATCATTTCCTCATATCCACTGTATGTTTTGTGTGCGTGGCGCACTGGAAAGTGGTAACCCCGGCACACTGCATGCTCGCAATCGGGAGTTATTTCCACCTGTACGGCCTTAATTACTTGCATGAATTTGATTCTGAAAATGTCACTGAATATCCTGCGACTGCAAAGATGTTATAAGCCCTGATAGTTTTTTTTGTTTTGACAACAGTTAAATGTTCATCTGCGTAGTTTATTCTCTTGTATTCAAAACGTTCACAATGAATCCCATTCTCGTTCTCCACTAAAACTAATAAAACAAACCCCCATTAATGAAGCAGGTAAACTTCAATGTGACTTAGATACATTTTGTAGCAAATGTGTCTCTGCTTCCTATCTAGAATAGCACTGGGCCTGAGAAACATTCGGCCCGATTCACAGAGGTAAAATGAGACGAAAGTCTAACTTTACGACCAGGGCACGAGTCGGGGTACCACGCGGGTGGACGGCGTTCCCCCACTTATTTTCCAGGGTGGACGCCGTCCCCCCTGCCAAGAAGCTGGGCCCCACAGAAATATGCTGAACGTGTCCCGGTGTAATTTTCAGACACCGGGAAACGTTCAGCACGTGATGTCATGAGGTCATTTGCATATCGTCAGTCCCCCCACTTCTTTTTATAGGACTTGTGCCCTGTTTACGACTTTCCGTATTCACAGAGGGCATTTACTACTCGTTAATGCTCTTTGTGAATACCAAAAGTTGAACTTTACGACTTTTGGTATTCACAGACGAGTAGTAAATTACCTTTGTGAATACCGAAAGTCGTAAAGTTAGACTTTCGTCTCATTTTACCTTTGTGAATCGGGCCCACTGCTCCTGTGTTTACTCAAAGAACATTTGTACCAAGTCAAGGTTGTTTATAGCCATCGTGGCCCTTCACCAAAAACTGAACAGCTTATAACGGGCGATACTTTCTGTGTTTGTACTGCTGAGAGCAATTAAACAGTTAGCTCCATAAAGAATAAAAAAAACACCCTGGTGTTTATCTTAATCCAATCTGTTTCTAGTGAGTTTTCATAGAAAATGTGCTGGGGCACTCTTGATAGTGCTTTTTATTTGTAACTTGTACTAGACATCCGTCGATTTTTCAAGCAGCTTTACATTTGCATTTTCCACTTAACATATTTTTTTTGTTTATGGCAAATTTATCTCAAGAAAATTCGTATTCTATTTTTGGATCTAGCATTCGCCAAGACCTTTTGATTTTACACAAATTATATGTGGAATGCACTTAATTTATAGGGTCTTTATGACAACCGTTCTGGTCATTTTGTCTGTTATTGCTTCATTCAGTTTTCTTCCGCCCACTACAATATACAGTATGGGAAAATGGTTCAGCCCATTTCAGTCCTTGGCTGTCTTCGCCAGTGACAGGAGTCTGCCCTCACCAGTGACAGCAGTCTGCCCTCACCAGTGACAGCAGTCTGCCCTCACCAGTGACGGCAGTCTGCCCTCGCCAGTGACGGCAGTCTGCCCTCGCCAGTGACGGCAGTCTGCCCTCGCCAGTGACGGCAGTCTGCCCTCGCCAGTGACGGCAGTCTGCCCTCGCCAGAGACGGCAGTCTGCCCTCGCCAGTGACGGCAGTCTGCCCTCGCCAGTGACGGCAGTCTGCCCTCGCCAGTGACGGCAGTCTGCCCTCGCCAGTGACGGCAGTCTGCCCTCGCCAGTGACGGCAGTCTGCCCTCGCCAGTGACGGCAGTCTGCCCTCGCCAGTGACAGCAGTCTGCCCTCGCCAGTGACAGCAGTCTGCCCTCGCCAGTGACAGCAGTCTGCCCTCGCCAGTGACAGCAGTCTGCCCTCGCCAGTGACAGCAGTCTGCCCTTTCACAAGCAGCACATTCATTAAGCAGTTCCCTTGAGTGCCAGGTTCAACTGACAGAGGTCGATTTTGAGACCAAGAAATATTTTTGCTTTTATTTTTTATTTATTTATTTTCGTTGATGGGAGCCCAGCAACTTCCCCAAAAGGTTTGCAAAAGCCATGATACAACAAAACAACCACTGGCAAAACCAAAAGCCAACCTGTTGGATTAGATTTTAAATCTACATGTAGCCCAGCTGAAAGGCACTGGAGCATCTCTTTGAGATGCAGTCCGCAGCACCTTTAAATATTCAGTGCCACTCCCAGTCACTTTTGTGGATTAGCACATGGCATTTTGCAAGAAGTGGTACAGTGGAAACTAGTTTCAGAGCAAAAGTTCCAATTACAGGACATAAGTATGAAATGTCTTCTTGATTTCCAGCGGTTGGTGTTGCATGCTGCGTACACATAATCTGTACATAT
Organism: Calotriton arnoldi; assembly: GCA_963921515.1. Classification (NCBI taxonomy): domain Eukaryota; kingdom Metazoa; phylum Chordata; class Amphibia; order Caudata; family Salamandridae; genus Calotriton; species Calotriton arnoldi. The sequence continues at coordinate 236,900 of CAWUFW010007773.1, read as the reverse complement.
ACTTACAGCTAAATGTTCTGTGTCAACATTACGTCACTTTTCATGAGCACCAATGTTGTCAAGGGGGGCTGAGAAAAGAAAAATCATTCTGCGGTAAGCAATAGCATTTTTTTGGTATAAATCTGCAAATCCCACTGATATTCTTCCACTTGCCTCAGAAGGAATCAAAAATATAGAAGGCAAGCTAGTAGTCTCACCACTGTCAGATTGCCAATGTGCCCATCTCTGTCAGACACAAAATAGTCTGTGACTGGATGGTGAACAGCTACAGATTCGAGCAGTTGCGGTCAGCCATTAGCCAATAAGACCGTTCTCACCATTTTTTAATTTACTCAGTTCTAATTGGTTGCCATCAACCAGTCACTAAGGTCTCTGTGGTTAGCCCCTTCTGATTGGCAGATGGCAGCAAATTCAGAAACTGATTTGTCAGTCCATGATCCCCTGACGGGTTTGCAGCTTGGGGAGGTTCGGGGCTTGCAAACACAAGTGTTTTTCTTGTTTTGCTGGAAGAACCCCCTATTTCTTCTACTTCGCCTGAAAGCAGATTTAGGTGCTTTTTTGCCACTGATCCAGCAAACCAAAAAAATTATATTTGTATTCTGCCTTTTTTGCATTCCTGCAAACAATTTTGCCTACTCATAGTCTAAGGACATCAACTATTGACTCTACCTGCCTTTCTTCCTTGATGGCTGGTTCTTTTTATGTTTTATTGTGATATAGCCCTCCCCTAAGTGGGCAAAGGGTCACAAAGGCAACTCCTTACACACGTTAAATTATATTAGAAGCTTAATGTATGTATTTTATGTAAAACGTGAGGCATATCAGCCATTTCAGTACAGTGTATGTAATTACATGAGGTAAGTAGCATATGCGTGGATCTAGATACACATGCTCTGCATGCTCCTGCCATCTAGTGTTGGGCTCAGATGTTTGCAACTTGTTTTTCTTCTAAAGAAGTCTTTCGATTCATGACATATAGTGACCTCTCCCTTAGTTGACAGTGCGTCTGGGCATCGGCTCCATTGTTAGATTGTTTTTCTCAACCATCGGGTTTGGATATGTACAGATTGGGCTCTCTGTTCGGCACCTTACAGCGTTTACCGCTGGGCCCACTCGAACGCTTGACTCCTGCGCTCACAGAAGAACTCACTGCAACAGATTATTTATCCCGTTTCTTTTCTTGTCTCTACTTGATGAACACTGAAAATCAGGCGCCTCACCAATTGGGACTCAGCCCCCTTCCATGGCCCTCCACCCAGTGTCTCCAGAACCCATCAATGAGAATACCAGGTCAGTGATGAAAAGAACACTCTTCCAGTACTGTCCCCAGTACCATTCCAAGTTCCCCTGGACAGACCATCATCTCTGCCTCTCCCCTGAGAACAACACCACCATATGCCAGTCCTAACTCACCTTCCAATCGAAGAAGACTCTTCGGCACCAACTTGAGTGGAGGTGGGCCCATCGGAGAATGCAGAGGCAGGAGTACAGCGACACCCCCAACATCTTCAGGGAACACAAATTCAAGGCAGAGGAAGAAGCGAGTCCCTCAAAGGCACATATGGTACAGTTCAGTTTGGAAGTGAGCTCATCCTCCAAGTCTGAGGGAGAGCAACAGCAACACCCTGAGGCTTCACAATCATTGAAGACTTTATCCATGAGTTTGGTCGACACCCACAAACAAACCTGGCCACGCAGCAACCATGTGTGTAGGCAGAGCACCACCCAATGGGGGGTCAGGTGTTGAGCCCAGATTCTCAAGAACAGCCTGCCGGGCCACCACTGCCATGGCCGGCACCGACCAAAGTCTTCAGAGCAGACAACGCTCCCTTCTCCGGCCAAAAAATCTTGCATAAGCCATGGCAGGGTCTTTGGCTCTGCAGAGAGAGCAGCCCACTCTGTCTGGCTAATCCCTACAATGCACACTATGACCATGACCCCAGAATTGACCCGTGGGACGACTGTGACATTGGTCCCCTGACTGATACAGACCCAGATCTGTGCGCAGCCAAGCATTTCCCCTGATGACACTACTACATACAACAAGCTCATACACAGGGCAGCTAGATATCATAAAGCTGATATGTGTGATGTCCAGGAAGACGATGACTTCATGTTCGAAACATTATCCAAAACCCAACTCACCCTTGAGTTCCTCCTTCTGCTTAAGGGGGTGGTCTAGACCACACCTGACACTTTTAAAGATCCAGTCAAGGCAAGGTTTATTACGCCTCTTGTTGATTAAAAATAAAATATATACCCTCACTCAACGAACCTATCTACATCTGTGAACACGTACCTCTGAACTCACTAGTAGTTCATACAGCGCTTAAACGTGCAAACGCCTAGGCTACAGAAGATGCTCCCCCTCCTGGCAAGGGGGAGTACAAAGCTGGACCTAGCGGGCAAGAGGGTAGTAGCGCAATCAGCCACACATTGGAGGATTGCCAACTCCGTAGGCCTGCTCTCCCTTATAGAACAGGTCACATTGAGATGAGATAGAGGAACTCCGTAAACTGCTCCCTGAGGAGTATAGGCAGCGTGGGCAAGAGCTGATAGCAGAGGAGAAGACCATATCTAATGCCACACTCTGCTGCACCTTAGATTCGGCCGACACTGGGGTCAGCCGAGTCAACACCAGTACCATGGTCAGACGTCACACCTGGCTCCTTGTCTCTTTCCTTAAACAAGCTTACAGCTTCATCTGTTCATCGTGCCATTCGATGGTAAACATCTCTGCACCCACAGGTGGACCAAATCCTCGAAAAGCTTAAAAATGACACTGACACAGCCAAGGCCAAGGGTGGTCTTTAGACATCTACTCCCAGGGTGTCCTTTCGGAGGTACATGGAAAGCAGTAAGACCACCCCACAAGACCCTCTTTCCTCCTTTCAGAGGCACCAACAACCATACCATCAGCAGTCAACACAGGGGTATTCTAAAGAGACAACAACACCAGGGGTAGGGGCAAAGGGGGCTCAGCTAAAGAAGCCGCCTCCTCTAAGCAGTCACTCCCTTCGCCTCATCCCAATCACACAACACTTATGAGGTGGGGACTTCAGGGCTTTGTTCCTCGTTGGGAAGAGATCATCTCCGATCAATGGGATCTCTCCATCATAGAACCCGACTACTGCCTAAAGCTCACCTCAACCGCACCAACCATTCCACCCATCAAACCCACACTCAGTTCACAGCACCAGCACTGTTTTCAAGAAGAGGTTCCGGCACTCATCCTCAAGGGGGCAGTAGTACTAGTGCCACCTCAGCATCACGACAAGGGGGTGTACTCTTTAGTTTTTAATCCCCAAAAAGGACGAGTCTCCAAGGCCCATACTGGACCTCAGGTACATCCTCTGAGAACATTTCCACATGGTCACTCTGCAGGGTGTCATCCCGCTCTTTCAGCAAGTCGACTTCATGACTGCACTCTTTCTGAAGGACGCCTTCTTCCACATACCCATCCATCACACTGTTAGGGGCCAGCACCCATCGCTGACTGCAGTAGTGGAACAGCAACAATCTGTTGCAGGACTTGCCCTTCACTGACCCTGTTCCACAGGGGACCATTAACATGGACGCCTCTCTTTCAGGATGGAGAGCACATGTTCAACAACTAACTATCCTGGGCATGTGGTCACCACAACAAAGGGGTCTCCACATCAATTAGCCCGAGCTCCTGGCCATCCAGTTAGTTCTTGAGACTTTTTTTCCAGGAGGTTCAGCACAGAGTGGTCTTCATGAAGACAGACAACATAGCCGCCATGTATTATCTCCAAAAGCAAAGCGGACACACTTGCCGCAGTTATCAACCCTAGAGCAAAGCATATGACTTTTGGCACTTCACCATCGAATAAACCTACTGGTGTATTACATTCAGGGAGTGGACAACAACTTTGCAAACCTGCTCAACAGGATAGGGCAACAGGTCCACGAGTAAGAACTCCACCCACAGGTCCTACTACTGTACTTCAGCTGTTGGAGGGTCCCTGAGGTCAGCCTCTTTGCCACAGCATAAAGTGCAAAATGCCCAAACTTCGCCTCTAGGTTCCCACACCCACAGTTCATGGGCAATGCTCTATAGATGAATTGGCCAGGTATCTTTTCCTATTCTTTTTCTTCTTCTCTTTCCTTCCGTATGTGGTCCGGGGACTTCAGCAAACATCTCTCACCCTCAACCTAGTGGCTCCGACATGGGCCAGACAAACCTGGCTCTCGACCCTCTTCGAGATGTTCATTGTCCCAACGTGAAGCTCCTCAACAGTCTGGACTTTCTCACTCAGAACCAAGGCACCATCAGGCACCCCAACCCCAGGCAGCTCAATGTAGCAATTATTCTCCTGAGGTCCTAGAGTTCAGTTGTCACAATCTCCCTAAAGAGTGCATGGACATCCTAAAAGAAGCATGCAGACCCACTATGCAATTCTGGTTTGTGGCCAAGTGGAAAATGTTTGTCCATTACTGATTTCCTAGCACCTGGACCCTTTTAAACCTGCCGTCCAAAATATTATCTGTTACCTCATACGCCTGCAAAATTCTGGCCTAGCTTACACTTCTGTAACGTCTTCACTTAGCCTCTCTTGCAGCCTACATTCAGAACAGGGAACACTCTTCTTTATTCATGATCCCTATCATCAAGGCTTTCATGGAAGGACTCAAGCGAGGTATCCTCTCCAGGGTACTCCCCGCCCCGTCTGGAACCTTAACGTTGTCCTTACCAGACTCATGGGACCTCCCTATAAACCTCTACGCTCATGCCCCTTCCAATTCCTCTCCTGGAAGGTCGCCTTCTTTGCTGCTATTACATCCTTAACACATGTTAACAAGCTTCAAGCCCTCACTTTAGAGGAGCCTTTCTTCCAGGTAGGTTCATATTGACAGGGTTGTCCTCTGGAATAATCCTAAGTTCCTTCCCAAGGTGGCGTTTCCCTTGGACCTTAACCGGACCATAGAACGCCCTGTATTTTTCCCTCTGCCAGACTAGGCAGCGTAGATAGCCATTCACACCTTTGATGTCAAGCTTGCCCTCATGTACTACATTGACAGGACTAAACCATTTCGCAAAACATAGCAACTTTTTGTTGCTTTTGCAACCTGACAAAGGGCATGCTCTGTCAAAGACGGACATAGTAAGATGAATTGTCAAAGGTATCCAAACCTGCAACATTAAGGCTAAGATAACTTTGCCTGGCCCGACCAGGCCACATTCCACATGGAAAAAAGGGGCCGCCATGACTATGCTTGGAAACATACCCACAGCTGACATTCGTACTGCAGCTTCATGGTCCATTCCACACACTTTTGCCAAGCACTACTGTGTGGATGTCCTAGGATGCCAACAAGCTCTCTAGAGTTGGTCAGCCTGTTCTAAGAACTTTGTTTCAATCTTCTGCAACATCCAGCTGCTAACCACCACTGAGGGGAGTACTGCTTTGCAATCTATGCAGAGCATGTGTATCTACAGCGACACATGCTATGAACAAAATATGTTACTTACCCTGCAAGCATCTGTTCATAGTGTGTAGTGCAGTAGATTCACATGCGCCCACCCACCTCCCCAGAAGCCTTTAGTTGTTGCAGATGTGCACTTCTTCACTTATATAGTTACATTCTTTACATATAACTTGTTGTATGGTCACCCAACTGTCCTATCTACTGCTCCATCTCTACGCTCACCCGCTGTGCTGAAAACAGTCATGAACAATGGAGCCAGTGCCTATGCGCATTGCCAACTAAGGGAGGAGTCACTATACCTTGTGACTCAAAAGGCTACTCTGAAGAAAAAGAAGTTCCAAATGTCCGAGCCCAACACTAGATGGCAGGAGTATGCAGAGCATGTGAATCTACAGCACTACATGTTACGAACAGCTGCTTATAAGGTAAGTAACATTCATTTTATTGTGTCTAGTAGAGTTTCTATTTCTGGGGCATCGTTACGTAAATACTTCCACTGTCCGGTCGACTGCTAGTGAACAGACTCAACAACGAGTGAACAAAAAACGGTTACCTCTAACCATTCCTCTGTTATCATAGTGATGGGGCAGGAACACTTCAGTAATCAATACTGTTCTAACTATTCCCCAGTGAACATGGAGGAGACAGTGTCTCCCTTTGAACTGCCAACCTTTTTTCAGTGTCCCAAAAAAAACTCAATAGCTTGGTGTATATATCAGGTCCTGTGTTGCGCCTACCCAAAGAGCACATGGATAACCTTCCTTATAGGGAATGTGTTCCTTTTGTTACCCTGGAGGAACAGTACATTACAGTTCATCAGGTCTGAAGAGCTAATCATTATTTCATAGGTCTGATGGGTGTTTTTTAGCACTCATCCTTATGAAAGACCTTTTGTATTTCCGTATGAAGCAAGAAATCAACAACATTGATGCAATTGGAGCCCTCGTTTGAGTAATTATATCCAGTGTTTTTAATCAACCAGACATGACCTGCACCCACAGAATAGTCGTATTCTCGCCACTGTACTATAGACAAGATCAGCGACATACTTTTAAAAGTCAAACAAATCTCTATACCTTTTAGCCCTGGGGCCATCTTTGTCCTACTGTGTTTTCAGCGCTGGAAATCCTTCCTTCATGTTAAGGCCCACTTTGGCCCAAACTAAGTGAGTCATCATGCAGGCCTTAACTTTTACCTTAAGTCTGCACATTTCACCCCGTGGTATCCTCCTGCATCAATAGAAGGCTCTCTTACACCCATACCTTGACAACTCTCTCTATCAAGTGGTGATCAAGGAGGGTACAGAGCCTGTATTCACCTTAGTACGACAGACCGTTTACTAGCTTGTTATCTCAGTGAACCACCCAAAATCTTTTCCCATCCCCTTTGCAAGGATTAATTTAGGACTTATTTTTATCTCCAGCTATCGAAGATGTTGTCATCTCCAGATAGTTTAATGACCATCAAACCAGGCAGTAGGTCATATATTGACCACCAGGACTATTGTAATAGCCTAGTGGTTGCAGTGACGCCTGGGACTCTAGTTGTTCTGCATAGTAGTGATATTTCTGGCTTCAGCTTCACTTGCTTTCCCAGCAGCTCAATCTGGCAAAATTAGTTGCGAGAATACCAGTCCAAGCACATCATGGTCCTTCGATCCTTGGAATGGTGGTGACATATTTAAAGTCTATAAGTCAATGTATAGTTTAAATAAAAAAGTAACAAACTATTTACATAATTAGCAATAAACAATATAATTAATTAGCAATTAAAAACAAATTAGCAATAAATGTAATTTTTATAGCTTACAAAACAAACAACCCCAACAACCCGCTACTAAAATATAATATAACTTACTATAAGTAATAATAAAGCTAAATTAAAAATTATATTTTAAATGCTAAATTTAAAATATAACAGTAAAATAATTAAATAATTAATAGTCAATTAAAAAATAAATTACCAATTAAAAATAAATCAACAGTAAATCAAACACATTTATAATTTAAATAACTTCCCACCATATCCGCCTACAAACCCATCAACCCAGTGACTACACTATAAATCACTAATAACATTAAAATAAAAAAATCACTAAAAATTACAAAATACATTAAAAACAATTAATAACAATTATACCAACAATACTAACACGTAAAAGTAATCTAACTAAAACTCATTGAAAAAAATTAAAAAACGATATTGTGTACAACTATATTACTGAAAATGATATTAAACAATGATATTCTTAAAAACTATATTACTTACCAAAAAATCGATATCCTCGACAACAATATTGTATTTCATGATATTTTTGCTTCACAATATTTTTTTCCGATATTTTAGTGTTCTGATATTTCACATTTGATGTTTTGTCCAATCACTTCTGGCCTAGCCTCACCTGGTTTGGTACTCAGACCTACTCCATCTTCCAAGGAGAGGCTATGTCTGCCTCACAGAAAAGCAAAATCTACAGCCCATTGTTTTTTGGCTCATCTGGGCCTGATGGCTCAGCGTTCTAACGCATACACTACAGGGATCTGTATTTGACTGCCTGGTCAAAGTTTAATATCCTGTGAAGGCCACTCTGCCTTTCAGTCGATAAAAGGAATACTATTAAGTTGAGTAACGATAAACATCTGCTAATCGGCACACACATGCTGCGGGGTGAGTATTCACTTTACTAGTTTACTTGCTATGGAGGGAGAGAGAGCGAACACTTCTTGCTACCCTCTCTCACATGAGCTCTGGGTTCTAGAGGAGATGACTTACATGACTTGCAACATCTAGACTTTTCATAGAGAACCTTGAGTGGTGGTGGTTATGTCATTTGGTGCTAACAAAAAACATTATTCTGCTTACATGCACAGTTGACGATGTTAATTATTTTTCAAGCCTTGTGGCCGAAACAAGAATGCAGGTTCATATCTGCAAGATCTACTTTGCGGTTAGCAGACCCTACTTTAATGGGCACATAAAGTAATTCTTCTTAGCTCAGGAAGCAATTTAGAGACATATGATGGGCCTAATCCTCTTTTAGAGCAGCACCCTGTTTCTTGGAACCTTCCTTTTGGTTCTCAACTTCTCACCAAACTAATGCATGAGCCATTTACGCCGGTGGTATCCTGTGACAATTTGATTTGGTAGGGGATGGCTACCCCTTGTACACATTCAGCTGACAATACACTGTAGAGGCCTATTCACATAGTGAGGCACAATTTGGCATGGAAATGCTGCAAATTATCTTTGCCTAGGCCAAAGCTTTCTGTTGCTGTCTTCTGACTCCTTCTCCTCCCTCCTTCCTCCTCAATAGCTGTGGAATTTTCCCAGAATATCACAATGGGGGTGAGGCAGCACTAGAGATTAGAATAAAACTACTGTAAAGGTGATTTTGTTGCTCTTAGTCCTTTAGCTCTTTCCTGTGATTAGTTTCTATACAAATTGATGGAAACTGGTGAGGGAGGACATACCTGCGTTGACAGGTGCCTGCCATGTATGGCTTATGCATGCACATGATGTATTGGCTTGAAGAGCTATGTATGTAAACAGCTATAGAAGCAATGTATGGTTCCACTAGGAGGTGGATAGTGGAAAGTAATGCTATCCTTTCAAAACACCACTCTCAACATTCCACTCCAAGCATTAGGACCTTTATTTTATCCAGAATAAAATGGCGAAAAGGTTCTGAGACATTTAAAAAGCATGTTAATATATTTTTTGCGTGTTTGGTCAAAAGTAGGCCTGGGCGAAATTTAAATGATGCCAGCGTAATTCATGTAATTTTGGGAATTTTATGTTATGCAAAATTGCATCATTACACCACTTTGCATAATTATGCATCGTTTGTGGTCAAAATTTGCAGTGAATGGTGCAATTGGCAATAAGTCACTGTAACCGCGAACACACAGGAACAACAGAATGCGAGCGGCTGCTCTTGTTTACGTGCATCCTCACTGCAAAAATGGGCGCGAGTGCTTTTTGCTCTAAAATGAATCTCAGAATGATGGATTTGCATTTTGAATAATTTTGCATAATTTCGCTCAGTTAGCAAATTTCTCACACCCCTAGTCAAATGAAAGTTTCACATCAGGAATTTAAACCTATATTAAATGTCAAGGTGGCAAATTTATCACAAGAGGCAAAAAGGTTCCTTTCTTTGCATCAACATGTTCCCCCAATTACAACAGCTCGATTAGCTGTACTCTTTCTTAACATCTTTATTTATGGTCTTTCATACAGCATTTAATAACACAATATTTTCTTTTTCCATTAAAGCAATGAGAGACTCCATGTTCTCAGTCCACACCTAATTGTTCTTCCATATTTATACAAAACATCTGCACAATTTCCTTTCTTTATTTGCTTTCCCCATTTTCACCCCTGCCTGCTTTTCTGTGCTTCTACTTCCCTACACAAGCTGGGCCTACCCCTTCTATCTCCCCACCTCAGCTGGGTGCCAGTGCTCCTGTTGGGTACTAGCCCCTCTGTCTTGTGAATCCTCTGTCAGAGTATCTATCAATCATATTACACTCCATTTCCGCCCATTCCAACAAATCCTATGCCCCCTTCTCATCAGTTATTACAATTTCCCTCATTTGCTTTTCCTTTGTGTGGGTCCTTTCCCTCATGTCTGTCTCTCAAGTCTTCCTAGTGGATTTCCTTTCCGAGCCCCAGTGTATCGCTATACAGCTATTTGCCAACAACAAACCCAATTCTGTGTTGTATCTTTCTGCCTGATCGTTGCCTCCAATTTTATACCAGTTGTGGAGTGAAGTTTTTGTACAATTATCGCACAGGTCCCGTTCACATACATCTTCAGCAACATGTCGAAATCCTGTATTCTCCTAATATTTGTTAAAAACCTAACCAAACTATATCTTCCTGCATGAGTTTGAGTTTTTTTTGTTTAAATGTGTTTATTGATTTTTAGAAAAAAGGTTATAAGATTACAACATAATACAGGTGTTACAATCACACTGTGTTCGCATTACATGTTAGTTATGGCGCGTGGGCCACGGTATCAAGTAAGACATCTCTGAAGTAAACGTCAATGCTTTACAGTGAAAAACAATATTTTCAGAATATAGTCATAAACCTGATAAGTATAGGATTAGGCTGCTTGTAACACAACATTAGTATAACAGAGAATGTATCACATTAGCTCCTACATTTGGACTTATGACATTAAATCACAGCAACACAATGGACTATCGATGTCCATTAGCTACAGAAGTTTGTTCACACAGCCGTGCGCGACGCCTGGATGTAGTCTAATCACTCTGTTCTCCAGCACCTAAGGTGTATGCCACATTATGTTAGTCTTGACACCTGCTGGCGTAGTCGGTGGTCAGGCGGCGACCCACACCCGGCCCACTAAGCACGCTTTAGGGGCAGACGATGACACTGGTCCTAGGACCAATCAGTGTTCCCACAAATCTAGTTCGCGTTTCCTGCATGAGTTTGATTATGCAAATATTTACACATGGGTTGCAACATCTAGTTTGGCGTGGCAGAATATATTTTTGATCTGCATTTACATACACATCTTGATTATTATTTTTATAGCCTAATTTCTCCCATTTCATTTATGCATTTTCTGGAGCATTTTCCTGCAAGTTTCTTAACTCGCTCAAAAAATTCTCCATCAAATCCAAATAAAAACAGTTTACACTATTTGAGGCTTGTTCACCTGTGGAATTTTCATTTTCTTGAATAACTGACTCTCCCTGCAAAGCGCAGTACTTCGCCATCTGATCAGCGTGTATGTTTCCTACGGTAACTAAATCCTTGCCAGCCTTATGGGCCTCACACTTTACAACTGCCACTTCCTTTTGGTTTTTGAAGTGCATTTAATAAATCCAATATGTATACGTTGTTTTTTATTGGAGCAGTGAAGATGTCATAAATCTTCTCTGTGGCCATAGTTACCCATATTCATGAAAAGCACAAAAACCATACTGGCTATCAGTTAAAATAGTTACATCCAAATTCTCTGACAAACAGCAGGCTTTTGTTAAAGCATTCAGTCCTGATACTTGTGCTAATGTCACATCTGGTCCAAGGAGGATGCCTCTAATGTTGCTGTAATAGAGCACACTGCATAGCAGCGCTCAACCCTCCATTTTGGTCTCTCCACAATGCTAAGTCTGACAATTCAAATGGAGCTTCTTTTATGTCTGGTCTTGTTTTTTTGCATAATTTGGTCACTTCAAAACAATTATGCTCCAGTTTGTCAGTAATTTGATTATCCCTGTCCTCACTTTTCTCTGAAATTGGTAACAGTGATGCTGGATTCAAAATATTGCATCTCCGTATGGAAATATTCTCTGCTCCAAGAATTACTTGCTCATATTGTGTAAACCTGCTGTTTGTTAAGTGTTGCGTATTTGCTCTTGTCAAAAGAATTTCAACTGAATGTGGGACATAAACAATTAAAGTATGGCCCATCACAGTCCCTTCACTTTGTTCAATTGCCATACAAACTGCTGCAACCGATTTCAGACATCCGGTAAGACTTACAGCAACTGGATCCAACATGCCTGAAAAATTTTCAACTGGGCGCACGTTTCTGTGGAAAGATTAAAAGTGCACATCCATCTTTTTCATGATAGAACAAGTAGAACATCATATTATACTCGGGCATCCTGAATGCAGGTGCATGACAAAAACTCTTTTTTTAATGCATCAAGGCACTCATCATCAAATGGCATCAGATCTTGTACATCATTACACATTAGCCTTGCTAAGGGCTTTGCATTCAGAAAAAAGGTTGGGATCCATTGTCTGCAATACCCAACACTTCCAAGAAACATCCGAACCTCTCTCTGGGTGTTCAGTGGATTCAATTTCAAAATAATTGAAACCTGTTCTTTTGAAACTTTTTGCACACCCTTTTCAGTATAGTGTCTGAGATAGAAAACCTGTTTTTCACAATACTGCATCTTTGTTGGGGAAACTTTATGTCCATTTTCAGCCAAATGATTCAACAGTGCAATGGTATCAAATTCAAAATCCCCTTTTGTTTTGGATGCAATTAAAAGATTGTGCATATACTGGGTTAGAATTGAGTTACATGGCAACTTTAAAATTTTCAGATCTTACTTCAATATTTGAAAGAAAATTGTGGACTCTCTGTATACCCATGTAGCATCCTACATCACACGAGAATGCTATTCAAAAATTGAAATGCAAAAAGGAACTGAGTATCCTCATGCAATGGAATGGAAAAGAACGCTTGGCACAAATCAGTAACTGTTTACCATTCCGCCTCTGTTGGAATCTAAAATATTTTTACTGCTGGATTCTGCACCACTGGACAAGAAGGAACCACAATTGTATTTACTTTTCGGAGGTCTTGTACGATCCTCCATTTGCCATTTGGCTTTTTAATTCCCATTACAGGAGAATTGCAAGGGCTACCTAACACTTCTCGAAGGTTTCCCTGCTCAGTCGTTTTCTGTATTAGAGTGTACTGTCTAGTTCTGAGAAAAAACATCGCATCTGGTTTCACCTTAATTTGCACTGGCTCTGCTGTTTTGATCAACCCAATTTCTTTCCCGGTAAAATCCCATACTTCTTCTCTAACTGAATGTTTAAAATCTGATGGCAGGTCTTCTTTTGCCAAAACTGGGTACATTTCTACTCTGCTGTCTCTAAGCTTAATTTGAAAACTGTATCTTTATCCTGCCTTTTCACTGCAGCACCATCCGGTGTGCATTGAATAACGCAGTTCATCTTGCAAAGAAGATACCTTCCAAGCAAGTTCACTGCCAAGAGCCATAAAAACAAGCATTGGCATAGCCAATAGGTCTCACTTTTGGGACCTTATAAGTATTTAGTTATGCAGCACAATATCCTTGGTGCAACATCAACTGTTGCATGGCGAAACACTTATAAGGTTCCAAAGGCGAGACCTATTGGCTATGCCAATGCTTGTTTTGCCAATGTGTTTTGTTTTGGAGTCGAGTGGATGTATGTGGTGTGGAGTGGAGCGCTAATTTCAGGTGAATTCGTGAAACAGGAACAAATTAAGTGCCCCAAGACTACGAAACTCAGAATCCTTTATGGCGCTAAATTGAGCCACACGAGTTTATCCCTGCGTCCTAGGTGCCAAGAAGTCATTTAGCAACCTTAGCAAAAGTGATGTTAAAAATAAAAGAATTAAGCGCCCAGTGGCGGCCATGTTAGGTGAGGACAAACAAAACGAATTTGTCTAAGCAAAGTTTTTGTCCTAAAACCAAATTCCCCATGCCCAAGGCGGGCAGACCGTGGACCCAAACGAATTACATAACAGAAGCCCTATTAACGTTACACTGGGCTAGCGATTACCCTAAAATACTAATAGGATCCTAAAAAAGACTGGTGCACAGTGACAACCTCTTGTTCTGGGATCTGGTCTTCGCCACTCGTCTGGGGTCAGCATTGTTAGTAGAGCTGCAGAACCGAGACTCTACTTTGTCCAGGAGCTCGTCCAGATCGTCTGCCATACTGAGCAGGGAGGGAGACATGGAATGGGCGGGGCGAAAAAGTGACGACCCGACTGTTGCCTAGAAACCGCATTGGAGGTTGTACAGAAGCTATTGACCCTAAAGCTTATACAGATATATGGAAGTAGCTGAATGGCTGTATCCAAGCACACTCCTACATTAGGGGATAACCTTAGTCAAAGTTCTCAGTACCAAGCACAGAGCATAGATCAGTGCTGTGGAACACTATCCACCATTAGGCCAGCGTTAAGAGCATATGGGGACTATTTGCATAGGTTTACCCTATCAGTCCCCCTTTTAACAAGGCAGATCTTGCTTACCTTGTCTCCCAGTTTGGCAAGAACTAAAAACATACATTCAAACTTGAGCATGTCTTTGGAGTGTGACTAAATAAAACAGTAATAAAAGTAAACAAAAGAAAGAGTGCAGTTTCTGAATCTTTATAACATTTATTAACAAACCCAAAAGCATAGAGGGCAGCTCTCCCAATTTAGGAGAAAAACGAATTTGTCTACATTATATTTAAACCCTCATAAAACATCCCACGTCGGTTTCTGTAATGCTGCTAAAAAAGAAAAGAAAAAAAAATCACATACACTTTTGGGCCTAATGACGAGCTGCACCAACCCCACCCCTGGCTTCAAAAGCACTCACCAGCACATTTTTTTTAATCACATCAATAATCAATATAAAAGTTCCCTTTTGAGAAGGGTTGAAGCGGCTTTCTCAGTGACGTTGTTAGTGTCTAGATGCGTATGCGGTTTAACGCTTTTAAATACCGAATCTCTAGATGTATATTAAAAAGCACAGTATGAAGGCTTCCGGCACACTAAACAAGCGAAAACATATGGAGTTTGTTAAGAGTAGCCAGATGTGGGCCGATTGCACAGTCATGCAGGATTACACAAGTGCAGTGAGGCAATAGCCAGGAGTTAATTGAACCGACGAACACTTTACGGAGGGAAAGGTATGTAGAGAGCTCGCGGACGGGTCGCGAGGCGGGCTCGTCGCTCTCTGTCCCACTCCACATTAAAGCAAAAACCTCCTGTTGGGCAGCCACGCCCAGAGAAGGAATGCGACAGGCAGGCTAAGGGCCAGGTGAGCTCCACTGTCTCAGAAGACCTACACGTGTACAAATAAATTGCCGCCGCAAGTGGCCATATGCCTCGTAACACCATCAAACAGTTTACTGCATTTCAACAAAGAGTACTGCACGTTAGGATCTACAATTTCTTTTTCATCCGTATCCGGTGTCTTACAAACCTAGGCTTGCAAAGTTATTTTAGTTGAAACGTGTTCGCTGACTGGGGGAAGGGGGTCACGTGACATGGGAAAACTGAAGCCACGAAAAAAGCTTAATTGCAATGATACGTTTTTTTACAGCACTTGAGCAAAGTAGGAGGCGGGACGCAGTAACTTAATAAGCACAAGGGTCGCACTCCAAGCGAGCATCCTAAGAAGTGAAGGGGGCGGGCCGCGCGGCCGTGAAAGTGACGCTGCCGCAAAAGTAAAAGTGAATGAGCCATGACGAGAGAGGAAAGCCAGATGGCGCCTCTGCTCGTGCCTGTGCGCGTAACCGCACGCTCTATGCCACCCAAAAAGCTGTGGTCGGCTTTTTAAAGCCCATTCACTAAATGTCTCACCAGAGCAGCGCATGCGCTGGCTCAGGCGAGACCTAAAAAGCGGGCACAAAGAAGGTAAAAAAGCAAGGAAATTAGCCCCCCTGAATCATTCACAGTTGGTATTCCCACTCTCAAAATGACCACACCTGAAGGCTAGATCAAACAATCCAAGGCTTGTGGGGTTCACTAATGACAGAGCAACGCGGTAACAAAAGTACTTCAGCACTTGGTAATAGTAAAAAAAAAAAAAGCACTGGAGACAGCGAAAGCAGAGATGTTAAAAGAGGTCATTAGGTTTGTAACAGAAAATGAGATCTCAAAAGCAGGAAGCCTCACCAGCCCCATCCTCAAGCACCATGCTTGTCTTGGTATATGTTCCCCAGCCCATGGTACTCTCATCTACTCATCCTGGCCCGCTCTGTATTCACTGCACACTGTGAGTTAAGGAGCAATTTGGAATAACGGCACTGCTGTCAAAGGTTTTTACTAACGCCGGGGACCTAAAAAAGGCAGCTGGAGAATGAGTCGAGCAGTTACAGAAACTGAGACGAGTCGCAAGAGAATGAGACAAGCAAAAATGAAAAATGAGACAGGCGGCAGGGAGAATGAGACAGGGAGAGATAGAAAGATTGCGAGAAGAACCAGAAGAGAATGAGACAAACAACAAAAAAGAGTGAGACAGATGAAGAGTGAGAGACAGTATGAGACATGCAGGGAATGACTGAGGCGTGTTGGGTGTGAATGAGAGCCCAGAAATCAACAATGAAGGCTGGAAGTGAATGGCAGACAGCGACACGGAATAAGACAGATTGCAACAGACACCGGGGCAGGGAGACAGGCAATGGCAAGGAGGGAGGGAGGTACCCAAATTATACAAAGCAAGAGAGTGCCACTGACTAAGATGAGAGGCAGGAGGAGACGAGACAGGCAGCAAGTGAGCATTTGAGGGCGCAGGGAAATGTGAGGCCACAAGACAGAACAAGAGGACGCAGGGAGGAGAGTGAGCCATGAGAGTGAGACAGACTGGGAACGACAGTGAGTGACAGTCTATTAGATTATGAGACATGTTGAAAGTACGAGACAATGTTATCAAATGCAACAGGCAGTAGCTGCAAATATGACATGTAGGCAGCCATAGAGAATGATACATATGCGTAAAAAGGCAGCTGGAGAATGAGTCGAGCAGTTACAGAAACTGAGACGAGTCGCAAGAGAATGAGACAAGCAAAAATGTAAAATGAGACAGGCGGCAGGGAGAATGAGACAGGGAGAGAGAGAAAGATTGCGAGAAGAACCAGAAGAGAATGAGACAAACAACAAAAAAGAGTGAGACAGATGAAGAGTGAGAGACAGTATGAGACATGCAGGGAATGACTGAGGCGTGTTGGGTGTGAATGAGAGCCCAGAAATCAACAATGAAGGCTGGAAGTGAATGGCAGACAGCGACACGGAATAAGACAGATTGCAACAGACACCGGGGCAGGGAGACAGGCAATGGCAAGGAGGGAGGGAGGTACCCAAATTATACAAAGCAAGAGAGTGCCACTGACTAAGATGAGAGGCAGGAGGAGACGAGACAGGCAGCAAGTGAGCATTTGAGGGCGCAGGGAAATGTGAGGCCACAAGACAGAACAAGAGGACGCAGGGAGGAGAGTGAGCCATGAGAGTGAGACAGACTGGGAACGACAGTGAGTGACAGTCTATTAGATTATGAGACATGTTGAAAGTACGAGACAATGTTATCAAATGCAACAGGCAGTAGCTGCAAATATGACATGTAGGCAGCCATAGAGAATGATACATATGCGTAAAAAAGGCAGCTGGAGAATGAGTCGAGCAGTTACAGAAACTGAGACGAGTCGCAAGAGAATGAGACAAGCAAAAATGTAAAATGAGACAGGCGGCAGGGAGAATGAGACAGGGAGAGAGAGAAAGATTGCGAGAAGAACCAGAAGAGAATGAGACAAACAACAAAAAAGAGTGAGACAGATGAAGAGTGAGAGACAGTATGAGACATGCAGGGAATGACTGAGGCGTGTTGGGTGTGAATGAGAGCCCAGAAATCAACAATGAAGGCTGGAAGTGAATGGCAGACAGCGACACGGAATAAGACAGATTGCAACAGACACCGGGGCAGGGAGTCAGGCAATGGCAAGGAGGGAGGGAGGTACCCAAATTATACAAAGCAAGAGAGTGCCACTGACTAAGATGAGAGGCAGGAGGAGACGAGACAGGCAGCAAGTGAGCATTTGAGGGCGCAGGGAAATGTGAGGCCACAAGACAGAACAAGAGGACGCAGGGAGGAGAGTGAGCCATGAGAGTGAGACAGACTGGGAACGACAGTGAGTGACAGTCTATTAGATTATGAGACATGTTGAAAGTACGAGACAATGTTATCAAATGCAACAGGCAGTAAGTGCATGGAGGTAGAGCGTGGAGCGAAGCCGGGGCAGATGGGCAGAGCGTGACCGAAGGAAAAGAACCTCCCATTTCCAAAGTAAAAAAAAACGAGCAGTTTTTTTTATCAAAGCCTCAATTTTCTGTTGGGATCTCTCGGGCTAATGCGAGGAAAGTGCATGGAGCGAAGCCTGGGCAGAGCGTAACCGAAGGAAAAGAACCTCCCATTTCCAAAGTAAAAAAAAAAAAACGAGCGGCGGTTGTCAATGAGTCAGCGCGAAAGTGAAAGCAGCTGCAGCGGTGAGTGGTGTGCGATGTGCGCGCACCATGACGAGAGAGGAAAGCCAGATGGCGCCTCTGCTCGTCACTGTGCGCGTAACCGCACGCTCTATGCCACCCAAAAAGCTGTGGTCGGCTTTTTAAAGCCCACTCACTAAATGTCTCGCCAGGGCAGCGCATGCGCTGGCTCAGGCGAGACCTAAAAACCACACACTATGGTGTAGCTTCTCCAGTACAGCAAACCTTGGAAGGCTCTTCAGTGATGGTAAAGACTTTTTGAGGGCTGGTGCAATTTAAAGATAGTGGGGAGGTTTTTTTAAGGTAGGGGGTGGGGGGGGTAAATAGTGCATTTTCCTGCACAATATCTTTATTAAATTGGCCAGAATCAATAGCCTTTGCAGTAATTTTCAAAGGAAGATGCACTCCCATTTCATAGAATTCTCGGTTTGCCAACTCCTGGGTAGAGCTGGAGCAGCCAGCTCTCCCAGGAGTGTGGGCACCGGGCTAGAGGGTTAGAGTTTGGGATGCCCCCCCCTGGATACTTTTGGTATAGTAAGAAGGATGGAGCCCGATGCCCACATCAGCCAGCCGCAACTGGCTCACACAATCTGAAAAATGGCTAATTGGCTTGGATGCTAAACAGTTGTGGACCTCCTTCATCTCAGGGGTATTGGTGCAGTCAGAATTGGTACAAAATTGGTGGAAGCCATCTTTGAGGCGTACCTTTGCTGCAGTAACTTGATTGAACGGCATTGCCTAGAATTCAGCTTGTATTCATTCACCTGAAGTTGTGCAGGTAGTTTAGACAACTGTATTTGCTAGCTGCCCTTTCTGTAATTCACAAATTAAAAGATAACATACGTCTACATAATGAGAGACTATCATAGACCCACTGTCTGACCCAGCACCACTTGGATGGCCCCCACATTGGGGAAACTACCCTCTGCTGTTTGTAAGCATCGTTATAACATGGTTTGCAGGCCCTGATGAATTCACTGGATTTTTTAAAAACCTAGTAAGCAATGACTCATATAGCAAGATAAGCTGGGAGGAAACGTAAATAATAATATTGCTGCATGAAGGTTCAGAGACCTGTGATAAGAAACCAGGCGTAAGCTCTTGGCGTAACCGTATGAGGCTCTCCAGTCATTTCAAGGCTTGTGTTTTCCTGTCTTGGGATCCAAAACCTATTCCTTACATTCTCAAAAACACATGGATATTGGTTTTAAATACTGAGCACTACATCTGGAGCCAGAGAGCTTTTGCCGCGGCTGTGACATAGCTCTTTTATGTGTAAGATGCTGTTAGTACTGGTAGTACATAGACAATGAGATCGGGCTCCAGCATCGGATATCTTCTGTGTTATATTGGCTGAGGTTTCTCTTCAGATATGGGGTGGCTCAGCAGATTTAACTCCCTTGTTTTCCATTACTAGAAATATATTTTGTGCAGCCCATTGTCCGCACATCTAAGCAATTAAAATATGCAGCTAGGAAACACGTTTACTTCCTTTGAAAGCGGAAAATGAGTTTCATCATCAACATCATAAGCAGCGGATATGTTTTAGTTGCAAATTACACCTGGTAGGCTTAATCCAGGTTGCCAGATTACTGAATATACGTCAGCTGTCATGTTTTTAACCGTGGGAGTTCATTTAACAAATGAGTTGGAATAATACAGCTGATAACGATTCATATACAGACAACCCAAGATTGGGTGTATGGTGCTCAGCATATAAAGAACAATTTGGCAGTCCCTGGTGTGTTATGTTTCAGCACTAGAGAGACACAGATATTACATTGCCGTGCAACTTGAATATGGTTATAGTAAAGAGGTCAAGAATGGGCATGCCGAGAGCTTCGTGCTGTTCTCTACCAATGATCATTCCAATGATCGCCACCGCGACAGACCCTGCAGAAGCAACCCACCCACACATCAGCTCCACGCCGGGTGGATGGCAGAGCCCCCTCTCCCAGAAACCAGCCGCTCACACCACACCAGACTCACCCATTGTCCCCACACATCAGCTCCACGCAGGGTGGATGGCAGAGCCCCCTCTCCCAGAAACCAGCCGCTCACACCACACCAGACTCACCCATTGTCCCCACACATCAGCTCCACGGAGGGTGGATGGCAGAGCCCCTCTCCCAGAAACCAGCCGCTCACACCACACCAGACTCACCCATTGTCCCCACACATCAGCTCCACACAGGGTGGATGGCAGAGCCCCCTCTCCCAGAAACCAGCCGCTCACACCACACCAGACTCACCCATTGTCCCCACACATCAGCTCCACGCAGGGTGGATGGCAGAGCCCCCTCTCCCAGAAACCAGCCGCTCACACCACACCAGACTCACCCATTGTCCCCACACATCAGCTCCACGCAGGGTGGATGGCAGAGCCCCCTCTCCCAGAAACCAGCCGCTCACACCACACCAGACTCACCCATTGTCCCCACACATCAGCTCCACGCAGGGTGGATGGCAGAGCCCCCTCTCCCAGAAACCAGCCGCTCACACCACACTCACCCATTGTCCCCACACATCAGCTCCACGCAGGGTGGATGGCAGAGCCCCCTCTCCCAGAAACCAGACGCTCACACCACACCAGACTCACCCATTGTCCCCACACATCAGCTCAACGCAGGGTGGATGGCAGAGCCCCCTCTCCCAGAAACCAGCCGCTCACACCAGACTCACCCATTGTCCCCACACATCAGCTCCATGCAGGGTGGATGGCAGAGCCCCCTCTCCCAGAAACCAGCCGCTCACACCACACCAGACTCACCCATTGTCCCCACACATCAGCTCCACGCAGGGTGGATGGCAGAGCCCCTCTCCCAGAAACCAGCCGCTCACACCACACCAGACTCACCCATTGTCCCCACACATCAGCTCCACGCAGGGTGGATGGCAGAGCCCCCTCTCCCAGAAACCAGCCGCTCATACCACACCAGACTCACCCATTGTCCCCACACATCAGCTCCACGCAGGGTGGATGGCAGAGCCCCTCTCCCAGAAACCAGCCGCTCACACCACACCAGACTCACCCATTGTCCCCACACATCAGCTCCACGCAGGGTGGATGGCAGAGCCCCTCTCCCAGAAACCAGCCGCTCACACCACACCAGACTCACCCATTGTCCCCACACATTGTCCCCACACATCAGCTCCACGCAGGGTGGATGGCGGAGTCCCCTCTCCCAGAAACCAGCCGCTCTCACCACACCAGACTCACCCATTGTCCCCACACATCAGCTCCACGCAGGGTGGATGGCAGAGCCCCCTCTCCCAGAAACCAGCCGCTCACACCACACTCACCCATTGTCCCCACACATCAGCTCCACGCAGGGTGGATGGCAGAGCCCCTCTCCCAGAAACCAGACGCTCACACCACACCAGACTCACCCATTGTCCCCACACATCAGCTCAACGCAGGGTGGATGGCAGAGCCCCCTCTCCCAGAAACCAGCCGCTCACACCACACCAGACTCACCCATTGTCCCCACACATCAGCTCCACGCAGGGTGGATGGCAGAGCCCCCTCTCCCAGAAACCAGCCGCTCACACCACACCAGACTCACCCATTGTCCCCACACATCAGCTCCACGCAGGGTGGATGGCAGAGCCCCCTCTCCCAGAAACCAGCCGCTCATACCACACCAGACTCACCCATTGTCCCCACACATCAGCTCCACGCAGGGTGGATGGCAGAGCCCCTCTCCCAGAAACCAGCCGCTCACACCACACCAGACTCACCCATTGTCCCCACACATCAGCTCCACGCAGGGTGGATGGCAGAGCCCCCTCTCCCAGAAACCAGCCGCTCACACCACACTCACCCATTGTCCCCACACATTGTCCCCACACATCAGCTCCACGCAGGGTGGATGGCGGAGTCCCCTCTCCCAGAAACCAGCCGCTCACACCACACCAGACTCACCCATTGTCCCCACACATCAGCTCCACGCAGGGTGAATGGCAGAGCCCCCTCTCCCAGAAACCAGCCGCTCACACCACACCAGACTCACCCATTGTCCCCACACATTGTCCCCACACATCAGCTCCACGCAGGGTGGATGGCGGAGTCCCCTCTCCCAGAAACCAGCCGCTCACACCACACCAGACTCACCCATTGTCCCCACACATCAGCTCCACGCAGGGTGAATGGCAGAGCCCCTCTCCCAGAAACCAGCCGCTCACACCACACCAGACTCACCCATTGTCCCCACACATTGTCCCCACACATCAGCTCCACGCAGGGTGGATGGCGGAGTCCCCTCTCCCAGAAACCAGCCGCTCACACCACACCAGACTCACCCATTGTCTCCACAGAACCCTGCCCGTGGATAAACACAGAACTGCAGACAACCTGCACCAAAGCGCCAAGAAACCAAGTAACTGTGCGTTGTATCAAATGCGTGTCATTATATGACGTTGGAATATAATAATTATATGCAAATTTATTCGCCCTGGTTATCCTGAACATCTGGCTTGGATACGACCCGGTGCAACGACTTTGGCCGCCCCTGTACTACAAGAGAATTTGTATTCGAAGCGAGGACGGCTTCTTAGTTAAGAGTTGCTTCTTTCTGGCAAGTACATGCATGCTTCACGCCGTGCCCACGTCTAATCTTTCACCTAGGTAACTACGACGAATCTACCATCAGGGTAGGTTCATGTTGTGAAATGTTTGCATGTAGCGCACACACTGAAAAACATTTCGAATTTACCAAATGAATGTTTTAGAGAATATTACATACACATGATTAAACTCGAGTCTTGGAGTGTGAAATGATAGCTTTACAGGACGTGTCTGCCTAACCCGCAATCAGCGTCAGAAGTATCATTTCGACAATAATACGCTCTTTCTTCTAAACACCAGGCGCTGTAAACGGCATTGTTTATATTGAGGCACTGCGTGACGTGTCATACATCAGCTCCCGTAATCCCTCCTGCAACCTACAATTCTGCCTTGAATCAAAGCTGCTGTACCAGAAATTACAGTCATTTTGATTGGAAATTATAGGGTTGTTGAAATGTTTCTAATTATGATACAATGTTGCAAATGCATGAAACCTGGGTGCTCCTTCAGATGTCTGTATTTACACGGAAGACTATTTATTAAAAAGATATTTTTGCTCCACCCACAACAACCTTTGAAAAATGTGTGTATATATTTACGCATATTTTAGGTAAATTACAGCGCTCCCATGTAAATGCATTTTATTATTGCTTACACTTCCATCATATATTGCTTTGAGCCAGGCAAATCATTTGAATTGTTTCCCTTTGCCAGATTATTTAAGATGCTTTTGCCTTGGAGTCTTAGGATAATATCATAGAAAATGTAACTTAAAAGCTGTGCGTAATAAGCAGTTGGACAACCGTGCTATACAGTGGCACATGTTTTGTGCCGTATGTCTGCCATTATATTTACTTTCACAATTACAGTAGATTCTATGGCACTTTATGAGGCAAAATGTGAAGCCGCGCCAGTGCTGCTCCAGTTTAGGAAAGAGTTGAAGATGCAGGTTCTTAAAAACGCTACGTCACAATGCATTAACAGCCCACAAACCAGCGACCTCCCCTATAACACTTTCTTCTTTATGCCTATCTTTGAACTTTTACAGTCCACTGCCTTTTGTCTAGGTTTGCGCTATAGAAATACCTCATATGCATAAATGCCTGCCTGTGAGCTCAACCATATTCTTTGCAATTCTTATGGAGGTTTGTTGCACGTAGACATCTTAGATTTGATATGTAAACTCTAGGTGACCTGTTGATTCTAGCACTTAATTCAAGATGCTTCTGTTATTTGATGTCTAATCAAATGTGTAAACTTTGCTTCTAAGATGGTAGCTGAGGGAGTTAGGACTCAACATGATAGCCATCATGGCTGTCATTACAACTTGACCTCTTGCTGTCAGATTTCCATTTTGCCCAATGGTGCACTGTAGATCCTTAATTTAAGTGGTGGTAATAGGCTGATGTGGCTAGCACTGAGCACAGTCACAGATCACAGCACTTTACTGAAGCCTACTGCCCAAGTGGCCGGTCTCAGTCACTCCCCTATGAGATGAACACACAGTTCTTTGTAAATGTTCTTCAAAAATGAAAGCTGCAAAGATGCCTGTCTTTTTCCCTGTGGTTAATGTGTACTAGTTTAAGGTACAATTCTACACCCACTTATCCTTAATACTAATGCTTAGCCATAAAAGAAAGTAATTAGCGCCAACAATCTGCTTCATCACTTTTGTGCTACCAACACATACATGTATCTGTGTGTCACTGGTGAAGTAATTCAGTAATTAACCCTTTAATAATGTTTAGCTCAAATGTAAGATCTGGGTGTCAAAGTTCAAAAGGCCCTAGTCCCCCCCAGCCCCCCCTTTTTACGGGGGCATCCTTTCGTGACCAAAACATGTTGGCAGTTAATGACTCTAAGGAATGTTTGAAACATTGACTCACATTAACATCGACTATTGTTCTTTAAATCCTACCCTATGTACCCAATTAATAATGGGAGTCTCCTGGATTTAGGCAGAGGTAGTTTTAGGATAAAATCTGAACCCCTCGACTAACCAGAAGCAATTTATCTTGTTCTCCCTTTTAGTAAGGTTGAGACCACTGTGTAGGCATTGTCCTAACACGGCGGGACGGACTGGCCAATGCTAAAGCATGCCACGAAAATGTGGGTGAGGCCCTTCTGTCCATAATCTTTAGATTTGGGGCTCCTTACACTGCGATTTTTTGTGGGGTGAGGAATTTAGCTGCCATACCTTTTGTATGTTAGTTGTGGAGGGTGTAGGGCAGTTAGTTTGAGAGAATCCTCTTTTTCTTCCTTTTGTGTGATATCCTGAAGGTGCTCTGGCAGCCCATCTGTGGATCCAGCCGAACCGAAGCATCTTATCTGGTGTGCGGTGCAACCCTGAGCAGAACTGACGCATCACCTCTGCTGCGAGGAGTCTCCCAGAGCAAGGTCTCCGCATCAACCTCCCAGCCCGCATCGGAACCAGTGCTACGTGAAGCTTCACTGACTGCAGGCCCTCGCATTGCAAATCTCTCGTCGACGGCAGCCTCAACGACAATGCAGGTTCTCGCATCGCAGCCTCGCAACTCCTCAGAACCGACGCTTTGTCTTGACTGCACAATGCATCCTCGATGCTGGACTTCGCATCATAAACCCTCGTCGACGGGATCCTTGACGATGACACAGGACCTCGCATCCCAACTTCGCAGCTCCTCAGAACAGACACAGTGCCTTGGCTGCTTGATGCATTGTCAATGCAGAACCTCGCAATACTCCGCAACCAGGACTTAAGGTGCTCCTGTTCAATGGACCTGGCTGGGTCCTTGGAGCTGGTCCGCACTCCATCGCGGTCAGTTTGAACTTGAGACTTCGTCCCGGTCTGGCACAACCAGATATCCACAATTTGCGCTTTGTGCTTTTTGTCGCAGTTTTCACATAAATTTTTAATTTGCATATCTCTGGTTCTACTGATTGTATTTTTGTCATTTTAGTCTTGTTTTAAATATTAAAATTTGTTCTATTTTTCTAAATTGGTGTGGGATTTTCCTTGTGTAATATTTCACTTTATTACTGTTTAAAGTGCTGCATAAATACTTGACACATTGCCTGTAAGTTAAGCCTGTCTGCTCTGTGCCAAGCTACCAGAGGGCTGGGCATAAGTTAATTTGTTTTTTTCTTGTGCCTCACCCTGACAAGGATTGTGGTTGCTGCTTGAGTTGGGTTTCAACCCCCTCAGTAACCTAATTTCTCACAAAGAGACTTTAGTCTCTGTGTGAATCACTAATGAAAATTAACTTTAGAATTGCTGTTCATGACTGCTTCAGGTAAATAAGTTTTGCTTTTGACAGACAATACATAATGAAAATAGAGGAACGATTAATTTTTTCCAACAGAAGATTGAAATCATGGTACTGAGTGTTATTGAATTCATAAGTGACTACCCTTCATCTTACAGGCTAGAAATATAGAACAATGTCATAAGCTGAGAAACACACAACCCTAAGTGGTATTTTATTCCTTTACTCCAGAGATTATGGAGGACCTTGTGTCAGCGTTGGGAAATTTCTTAGATTAACTTCTTTTCTCCGATGAAAATCTGAAATGCCAATTCATAACATCCAGGTGCCTAGATAGTGAGTCAGGTGCCTGGATAGTGAGTCCTTTGGATTTGCTACCTTACTACTCCTAGTGTGAATCCTTCTTTTGACTTATCTTGCTGTTTCCATCTGTTCTTAAGTTCATTAACCTCTTCAGCATGCAGGGCAAGAGAAGATTTGATCCTCTAACTCTAACCTGGGTTTGGCAGATCTGGTGCTTTGACCTTCACTTCTCATTTACTTCACAAATTAAAGCCTAACAAACCACATAAGCTGCTAGAATAGGAGACAGTTTTGCATGAAATCTACATATTGCTATTTCTGATGGATAATTCTAACCCCTGAGTCCTCACCTTTAGAATATCTCCAGGTTCCAGAGAATTTTAGCAGTGCTTCCCCATGCCCAGAAAAGACAGAGCAGGACCGCATATCAGCGCCACCCCTGCATGTTGACATTAGTTCCTTTCATACCACACCCTTTGATGTAGATCTGGAGCTCAGCCCCCAACTTTATCGATCTTCCAATGGCTTCAAAATTTACCTCAGAGAGTGCACAGTGTCTCACCCACTAATGAAAGGATTCAAGCTGTGTCGGACAGTAAGAGGGAGACACGCCAAGGTAGTCGGGCGGTCCTCCCGGTGTTGATAAAATTGTACCCCTATGAAATTAGTTGCCTTTGCCCTTTGCTGCTATCGCTGCTAAATTGCTTTGTACGAATGTAAAAACTGGTTTTTAAAAAGTGACATTGAATCTTGCTGTTTTATTGCCGTTTTTATGGGAACTTATTTTCCTTTTAAGATAGTAACGTAATTTTAAAAAACCGCTATTTTGCACATTTTGGGGAGAGTTCTTGCCTTGGGCTCACCTGTTCTCACGATTTTATTGCAAATCCGGGTTAGAGCACTTCCGCATCCCTCAACGCGGTGTAGTGCTGGGAGGAAGTTCAGCTGCTGCTCAGCAGAGCTGATTGGCTGGTGGGCGGAAGGGGGCAGCATAACAGGGACGCTGGAGCGGACGCGCAGCGGACAGTAAGAGGGAGACACGCCAAGGTAGTCGGGCGGTCCTCCCGGTGTTGATAAAATTGTACCCCTATGAAATTAGTTGCCTTTGCCCTTTGCTGCTATCGCTGCTAAATTGCTTTGTACATTGTAAAAACTGGTTTTTAAAAAGTGACATTGAATCTTGCTGTTTTATTGCCGTTTTTATGGGAACTTATTTTCCTTTTAAGATAGTAACGTAATTTTAAAAAAACGCTATTTTGCACATTTTGGGGAGAGTTCTTGCCTTGGGCTCACCTGTTCTCACGATTTTATTGCAAATCCGGGTTAGAGCACTTCCGCATCCCTCAACGCGGTCTAGTGCTGGGAGGAAGTTCAGCTGCTGCTCAGCAGAGCTGATTGGCTGGTGGGCGGAAGGGGGCAGCATAACAGGGACGCTGGAGCGGACGCGCAGCGGACAGTAAGAGGGAGACACGCCAAGGTAGTCGGGCGGTCCTCCCGGTGTTGATAAAATTGTACCCCTATGAAATTAGTTGCCTTTGCCCTTTGCTGCTATCGCTGCTAAATTGCTTTGTACGAATGTAAAAACTGGTTTTTAAAAAGTGACATTGAATCTTGCTGTTTTATTGCCGTTTTTATGGGAACTTATTTTCCTTTTAAGATAGTAACGTAATTTTAAAAAACGCTATTTTGCACATTTTGGGGAGAGTTCTTGCCTTGGGCTCACCTGTTCTCACGATTTTATTGCAAATCCGGGTTAGAGCACTTCCGCATCCCTCAACGCGGTCTAGTGCTGGGAGGAAGTTCAGCTGCTGCTCAGCAGAGCTGATTGGCTGGTGGGCGGAAGGGGGCAGCATAACAGGGACGCTGGAGCGGACGCGCGCAGCGGACGCGCCGCTGGCGCGCCGAAGGCGCGCCTAAGGCAAGCCCGTCTGCGCCCGTCCGCGTCCAGCCGGGTCAAGGGGCCAGGGCCCCTGGTCCGCCGAAACAATATTCTGCAAGGATATTGCAATCCTTAGCCACATGTAACTCTGGGCTAAAGCCACATGTGATTGCCAAACTGAGGTCAGAAAACCTCCTGAGACACCCCGGGACAGACATCCTTAAGACCCCGGGGCTAACCCCTCCCCCCATGATTATGCCAGGGAACCCCCCTGGATTAAAAGTGGCTGTCCTGAATACAAGATCTCTACAGAAACACCACCTAGAGATCTTTGCACTCCTCCAGGAGGGGGATATTGACATACTGGCACTTACAGAAACCTGGTTAGGGGACGCATCGACCCCCGACATCATTGCTGCACTACCAGGCAATTTTGATGCCTTCTGGCATAACAGGCAGGACAACAGGAGAGGAGGGGGAGTGGCGATCCTTTTTAACACCAGACTCATGGCCACCAAGATAATAGCAGAGAGTATGGATAACACAGATATTCTGGGAGTAAAATTACTTCCAAATCCTCCTGCCTCCTTCTCCTGGTAGTCTACCGCCCCCGGATACAACCTCTGGTTTCAATGATCACTTTGCTGAGATCATGGCTGATCTCAGTACACGATATCAAAGACTCATGGTAGTTGGAGATTTCAATTACCACTGGGAGAAGGAACCACGGGAACCCCAGCTTAGGCAGTTTGACATGGGAATGTCTAATCTGGGGCTCCATCAATTGGTGGATTGCCCCACTCACACTAAAGGGCATACCCTAGATTTAGTCTGGTCATCTAACCATCTTGTCAGACTAACAAGTATTCAACCATGTGCATGGTCTGATCACTCTTTAATTTCCTGTTGGGTCCCATTGGATAGTGCTCCTGCACTACTCCCGCCTGAGTGGAGGAGAGTGCGGAAATGGCACAAAATTCAGGCAGACAATCTAGCGGACACACTACAGAGGCTAGCCCCACCAAACTTGGAGGAGGGCAACATTGACACAGAAAGCCAAACCCTCAGTAATACTCTTCAAACAGCCATCGATCAAATAGCACCGGAACGAAGAGAAAGAACCAGACTTAAAGGGAAGGTGGCCCCCTGGTTTAATGAGGCACTGAGGAAAGTAAACAGAGTCTCCGCAAAGCTGAGAGACAGTGGCGGAAAGCCTACGAACCCACGGATTTAACAAACTATAAAGCTACTTTAGCTCTCTATAAAAATCTATCACAACTAGGAAAGCCGAGTACTATGAGGCTCGCATAATTGAAGCTCCAAATAAACAGAAGGAGACTTTTAAGATCCTCAATGAACTCAGTAAAAAGCCAGATGTAAATTCTGCAGTAGCACCCCTAGACTGCAATGCACTGCAGTCCTTTTTTCTCCAGAAGATAATAGATATCCTTCTGGAGATTGAAAAATCCCCATCACCTTGAGCTCCGTGGAGTTGCTTACACCCCCGCTTCCTACCGGCCAGCTCCTCACCAGCTTCCCTCCACTGGACCCAGAATCTTTGATGCTTCTGATTAACAGAACCAAATCAGGCTCCCCGGCCGACCCATGCCCGCCTAAGATCTTTCGGTTGGCTTTGCCGGCCTTGGAGAGTCAGATCCTCACTCTCCTGAATAACTCTTTGGCGAGTGGTCAAGTCCCCCTTAATTTCAAGGAGGCAAGAGTTATGCCCTTATTAAAGAAACTGGGAGCAGACAAGGCCGAGCTCAAAAACTATAGACCCATCTCCCAACTCCCGTTCCTGGCGAAGGTTGTGGAGCAACATGTCCTGAAGACAACCTCAGCGTTCCTGGAGGAACATGAGTTGCTCCAACCTCGCCAGGCTGGGTTCAGAGCCCACCATAGCACGGAGCTAGTCATGCTATCTGTACTTGATGATCTCAGGATGAAGGCCGATAACAAAGAGCCAAGTGCCCTGATTCTTTTAGATCTTTCTGCGGCGTTCGACACGGTCAGCCACACTACACTATTGACCCGGCTGTCGGCCCTGGGCTTTCGAGGGCACGCCCATAATTGGTTAGAATCTTTTCTATCAGGTCGCTCACAGAGGGTCCAACTTGGTGCCCAGGTATCGGAAAAGGGCAATATCTTCTGCGGAGTCCCTCAGGGCTCTGCACTGTCCCCGCTCCTCTTCAACATATACCTGCAGCCCCTGGTAGCTGCACTAATCAATATGGACTGCCGGGTTTTTAACTACGCGGATGATACCCAGCTCATCCTGAGGATCGATAACTCGGTCTGTGCCCAAGTATCAGTCCAGAACATCCTCAGGTTTACAGTCAACTGGATGACTGCAAACTCCCTAAAAATCAATCCAGATAAAACCGAAGTACTAGCCTTCCCATCAAAAAACAATCCCAGGAGCAGCCTGTTTTGGCCCAGAGAGTTAGGGGCCCCCCCTAGCCCATCGCCAGTTGTAAAAAGCCTGGGAATTAAGATCGACTCTGAGCTCTCTATGATCCATCAAGTCAACTCAGTGGTGGGCACATGTACTGGTCTCCTAAGACAGCTGAGGAAATTGGTTCCTCTGCTTTCAGTGTCATCTCTGAAAACTATAGTATCAGCAACTATTGTTTCACGACTCGACTATGGCAATGCGCTATATGTCGGGCTCCCTCAGAAACTCACGAAGAAACTTCAGGTGGTACAGAATGACGCAGCTAGGCTGATCTTCAGGTTGCCTAGAAGAACTCATGCCACTCCACTGCTGCGAAAACTGCATTGGCTGCCTGTTAAGCAGAGAGCGAAATTCAAGGGACTTTGTATTGTCCACAAAGCTCTATACGGACATGCCCCAGAGTACATAAAGGAACGCCTAATCAAATACGTGCCAGGGCGGGCCCTTCGGTCAGCAGAAGCCGTCCAGCTGGTCTGCCCTCGGGGTAACCTGGTTTCCAAAGGGGGTCGAGCGTTCTCGGTCCTCCTGCCACAACTTTGGAACCAGTTGCCCGATACTCTTCGGAAAGAACCTTGTCTGCTTCTCTTCCGGAAGCAGCTAAAAACTATTCTCTTTAGGGAAGCATTAGATACGACATAAGATCTCTCAACACCATGAGGACCTCCCCGCATTGACGCTGTCCCGCTTCTTCCAAAGCGCTAAGAGACCTGTCGGTGTATATGCGCTATACAAAAATAAAAAACATAACATAACATAACTGCAGGAAGCAGATGTCGGTCACTGACCTGCACAGCGTGTGTCTTGTGTGCTTGGACTCCAGTTACAACTGGAAAGTTAAGTGATAATGTGCCCTCATGCACGCAAAGGTGATCTGGGAGCGGGAGGAAACACTCTATATCACCGAACATAAGAAGAGGTTGCAGTCAAAACATATGTGCTGCTCCAAGTTGTGGGGCGGCTTACGATCTATTTTGAGAAGCCAGTCCTGCGTGAAGTCCCTTTCCTGCTCCAAGTCTTCCTGTAAATCAAAGTGGAAGACACGCCATATGCAAGAGAGGTAAGCGGGACTCAACCCCATATCACCACTGAAAATCAGATGAGAAAGCACAAGGACATCAATCGAAAGATTGTACCCCATAACTGTATTCTGACTTGGTCCAGTCCAGCAATTGTTCTGGTGCACTCTGAATTTCCAGGACCTTTGTCGACACCACAGCAAATAGCATCCTTTAAAGAGGCCGTGCTGCCTTTCTTTCAGATACATCCTGCTCCCTCTGGTGCACCTTTGGGCCCCACGAATTCTCAAGGGACTCAAGTTGAGCCCTGCCTGCAAAACTGACCCTGTGGTACCTGTGCCTGGGCCCCTTCCAACACAGTTCACACTTTCACATCAGCCCCTAGGTCCACACCACTCCCTCCTGTGCTGGCTCCACATGTACCAGCCCAGAACCAGCCAACACCAATCTCTGGCCCTGAGCTATCTTTGGCCCACTCCAAGCCAATGTCTTGCTATGAAATTATAAAAGTCCAATCAGTCATTAAGCAATCTTGATTCTAACCGTCTGCCTCAATGCCGGTACTATCAGAAACCAAAGGCCTTAT
The DNA here is from genome assembly GCA_963921515.1 of Calotriton arnoldi. NCBI lineage: Eukaryota > Metazoa > Chordata > Amphibia > Caudata > Salamandridae > Calotriton > Calotriton arnoldi. The sequence continues at coordinate 204,596 of CAWUFW010007773.1, read as the reverse complement.
TCGGGTCTGACTGATGCAGTTCAGGTTATGTAAAATGTTCCCTAGAACACTGATGATGAAGAGGAGGTGGACAACCTATGTCCCCCTCAATATACCGATGAGGGGCCATACCTAGATTTACAAAATGCCAATGCGTTAGATAGGTCTTCAGATATTAAACTGGACTCTCCAATGAGCCACCAAAGGACGAAAGTGCCTCTTTCACAGTAGGTGTGCGCAGGACAGTAGAAGTGCTAGATTTACTATGGCTTACTGTTGAAACTAAGCCAAACTTATTAACTGAGATCCTTCAACCATGTTCTGTTTCTTCTGAGCCACAATTGTAATGTAACAAAGCTCTTAATGACACTCTCCTGGCCATTTGTTCTAAGCCATGGTCAGGCTCCTGATCAGTTGATCTGTGGCAAGTGACATACACTGGCCCCTGGAAATCCCAATCAATTTTTTTTTAACAAAGCATCTTAGGCCTCAAAACCTGGAGGCACAGGTATCAATTTTCCGACCAACCCACTGGGAAGAGAGTCAAAAGCTATTGATGCTTTCAGAGAGAGGATGTTCTCTTCCGCACATGTAGATTTGAGATCCTTAAATGTAGTGTGCCTACTTTGCAAGTACATCCATATTTTATGACACGTGGCCAGCAAGATCGTATTGACTGTCCTGGAAGACCACAGAGAGTCCCTGGCTCAAACAATACATGGAGGTCAGGACACAGCGAAGTACGCCTATGCCACAGACTGTGCACTTACCACCAGTGTAGTGCTTAGAAGGCATGCCTGGATGAGAATTGCTGTTTTTTCAGGAGATGTCTGAGTGTCCTTGATGGGCATGCCATTTGATGGTTCCTGATTGTTTGGAGAGAAAACGCATTCAGCACTCAAACAATTGAAGGATGGTCGACCGACAGCGTGATTCTAGGGACCCTTGTCTCCTGCCAAGCAGACCCACCAACAGTACAGAAAGTTTAGGATTTATTCCAGGAAGCTAGCTTACAGAGAACATGAGACCTCCCAACATTTGCATCAGCATACCCAGTTCTTTCAAGGGAAGAGTTTGTGGAGGTGGGACAGGCTGATCATGCCATCAATGAGATCTCTCCTCTAGCTCTTCCTCCTCTGCTGTAGCACCAAAAGCTGCTTTAACTTGCCCTCACAAACCTAGACTCAGCAGATTGGAAGCAGGATACAACATTTCCTCCCCAGCAGGAGATCCATCATGTCAGATGGGCTGCACAAATCATTCAAAGGGTCTATGCCCTGCCTTTCCTTTCCTCCTGCCCCGTTTTCTCTTCTCAGCCGAGCAAAACTCAGCAGACCGTTCCGCAATTTTGCTGCAAGAAGTCAGCCTTCTGCTGACAATGGGTGCCATCTTCAGAGAGGGGTGCTATTCTCTCTACATCCTCCTGCTGAAGAAGGACAGAGGCCTCTGTCCTCTCAATGCCTTTCTGCAGCAAGACACATTCAAAATGTGGCCTTTGTCTCAAATTCTTTCTGCACTTCTGGAGACTGCATGGTGTTGCTGGACTTGCTGGATATGTATTTTCATAAAGCAGTCCCTCAGGCTTCTGTTGGTCACAGTGGGGTTACTTCAAAATTGCTGTGCTCAACTTCAGCCTCGTCTTTATCCCTTAGCTGTTCACAAAAGTGGTGGTGGGGTTGCTGCTCATTGTTGGAGGTTAGGGATACATGTGTTCCTGTACCTTGATGGCTGGCTGCTCATGAAACGTTCAACACAGTCATCTGTAGACCACGTCCAGATGACTGCCAAACTTCTGACGTTTTTGGGGTTTTCCATCAATGAGCTGAAGTCCCACGTGAGCCTCACAAAAAGTGTTCCCAAGTATGGGGCTCTCATAGACACTGTGGCATTCAAGTTCTTCACACCGCTACGAGTCCTGAACATTCAGGCTTTGATCCAGATGTTTCGGGTTCAATCCTTGGTCTCAATGAGGACAGCTCCGAGGCTTCTTGGGCTTCTAGCCTTGTGTATCCTCTTCAACCCGACTACCAGGTGCCATATTTGGGCCCTGTAGTGGAACCTCAGGTTTCATTGGGCCCAGCATCAATGCTGCCTCTGCAACTCCATCCAGATCTCACAGGAGATGGCTCAGGATCTTCTGTGGTTGAAGACAAACACCAACCTGACCTGCAGTAGGCCACTCTCCTTTCCCCACTCATACTTTATGGTTGTTACAGATCTGTCAGTGCTGGGTTGGGGAGAGCACTTGGAAGAGGTGAAGATCAGAGGCTTCTCATCTCCAGAGGAGAACAAACACCACCTCAACCTTTTGCTGCTTTGGGCAATCCATCTGGCCCTAAAAGCCTTTCTGTCATTCATCAAGGAGAAGCTTATACAGGTCCTCAAGTGCAACACAACCACCTTGTGGTACTGCAAATAGCAGGGCAGAGTGGGGTGCTGAACCCTCTTCCAAGAGGCTCTCTTGAGGTGACTGGACCAACAGAACATCTTTTAGGGAGCCTACTATCTAGCAGAATCTCTGAATGCCAGAGCAGATGACTAGTTAAGCAGACATTGTCTGCGGTTAATGAGTGGCATATCCATCCGGAGGAGGAAAAGGACATCTTCGATCAGTGGGGCATGCCCTGGTTGGATCTGTTTCCCATTCCAAGAATGCACAGTGTCAAAACTACTGCACACTGGAGCTTCCTCAACATAAATCATTGGGGGACGCATTTTAACTGTGATTGGACATGATCCTTCTGTAGGCATTCCCGCCATTGCCTCTGCAGAGTTCGGGAAACAGCCATTACATCGCATGCGTAACAACGCATGCGATTACAACGCGGTCGTTACAACGACCGCGTTGTTACATCGCAGTACCATTACAACGCAAGTCGTTACAACGACTTGCTGTAGAGGGCGCTCTAAGATAAGGAATAGTATAATTTACTATTCCAACACCTTCCCTACTGTTGCACACACTGGAGTTGGAGCAGTAAATTATACTATTCCAACATCCAGCGCCCTCTACAGCAAGTCGTTGTAACGACTTGGGTAGTAATGGTACTGCAATATAACAACGTGGTCGTTGTAACGACCGCGTTGTAATCGCATGCGTTTACAACGCATGCAATGTAGAATTATATATTCCAGAGTTCTGAGGAACGTCAAGACGAACTAGGTCCAAGTCATCTTAATAGCCCTGGACTGGGCCAGGAGAGTATAGTACCCAGAGCTCCTGAGCATGAGCATGAGCATTTGCCCTCCGCTATGACTACTATTTCGGGAGGGTCTCCTATCTCAGCCACAAGGGAGGTTCCTGCAACAAGTCTCTGCAATACACACCTTAATGCTTGGAGATGGAGCAGTGGCAGTTAAATAGGTTTGGTCTGCAGCTTGATGCCCTTTGATAAAGTCAATCTATACTGGGAGAAATTTGTTATATGGCTCATCATAAAACCACAGAAGCACGGAACGACCACAAGAACGCCCTGAAGGAATACCACTAGCACATAAGAGACACCAAACGGATCTTCATAAGAGACAAAGTCCAGACCAACGTGACCAACACCAAGGAACTGTTCAACGTCATACAGCAGTTCGCAAAACCCTCCTGCGAAGCCACGGACGTCACACCCTCCCAGGAACTCTGCGACAAGCTCAGCTCCTACTTCCACCTCAAGATCAAGGCCCTCTATGACAACTTCAGCGAACCAACGAAGAGCACCACCACCCTTCCCACCGCCGCCGACAAGCCGACCATCACGTCCTGGGACCCCGCCACCATCGAACTCATCACAGCGACCATGAAGAAAACCCACTCAGGAGCCCCAACGGACCCCTGCCCACCGCACATCTTCCACAGAGCTGCCACCGTCATCGCACCCGAACTAGGATGCACCATCAACGCCTCCCTCAGATCAGGCATCTGCCCAGACGACTGGAAACGGGCGGAGGTAAAACCCCTCCTCAAGAAACCGACGGCCGACCCAACAGACCTGAAAAACTACCGGCCCATCTCTCTCCTCCCCTTTGTGGCCAAAGTCACCGAGAGACTCGTAAACACCCAGCTGACCGCCTTCATAGAAGAGAACTCCATCCTAAATGCCTCCCAGTCTGGATTCCGCAGCAACCACAGCACCGAGACCGCCCTCCTCGCCACTGACGACATCCACATGCTACTTGACCAGGGACACACCGCTGCCCTCATCCTTCTAGACCTCTCCGCAGCCTTCGACACCGTCTCTCATCGCACTCTCGCAGCCAGACTGCACAACGCGGGAATCCAAGGAGCCGCCCTCGACTGGATCCAATCCTTCCTCTCCGGCAGAACCCAGAGGATCCGACTCCCTCCCTTCCTCTCCAAACCCACGGAAATCAACTGCGGAGTACCCCAGGGATCATCACTCAGCCCCACGCTCTTCAACATCTACATGGCCCCCCTCGCCGCCATCGTCAGACAGCATGGGCTCAGCATCGTATCCTACGCCGACGACACCCAGCTCATCCTCTCACTCACGAAGAATCCCGAAGACACCAGACTCACGCACTCATCACCAGCAGACTGGAGTACGGCAATGCCCTCTACGCCGGAATCAACAAGACTCTTCTGCACAGGCTCCAGACCATCCAGAACGCTGCAGCCAGACTCGTCCTCGGGACCCCGCGCCATGAGCACATGACCCAACACCTACGAGGCCTCCACTGGCTCCCCGTCGAGAAGAGGGTCACCTTCACACGCCTCACCCACGCCTACAAATCCCTCCACAACATCGGACCCAAATACCTCAACGAGAGAGTATCCTTCCACGTACTCAAGAGGAACCTCCGCTCCGCCGACCTCGCCCTGGCAGAGGTCCCCCGCATCCGCAGAAACAGAACCGGCGGGAGAGCCTTCTCCTACATCGCAGCCACAACCTGGAACGAGCTCCCTGTGAACATCAGACGCTCCCCGACCCTGCACACATTCAGGAAGGACCTCAAGACCTGGCTCTTTGATTGATCCGGATCCGCCGCCCCCCCTCTCCCACCCAGCGCCTTGAGACCCTCACGGGTGAGTAGCGCGCTTTACAAACCCCTGATTGATCATACCGACCCTCTGCAGGTCAAACCTTCAAATGTATTATTGTTTGTTCTGTCGTTGGCCCAAGAAGGCCTTGCAGTGGACACAGCTACAGGTTATCCTTCAGCCCTTTTGGCCTTTTTGTGTTTACTTGATAAACCCTCTCTATTTCAATCACCTATTGTTATGCGTTTTATCAAAATGTGTTGAGCACAAGTCTGGATGCTGCGGACGAGGCAGCAGTCATCCAGAAGGCTCCTCTGATCATGCAGTAAGTCTTCCTGAGACCAGAAGCAAGTCTCGGGCGCTTCTGGGTGCGGGTGATTAAACTGATGTGATTCTCTGCTTCCACGAGTCGCAACCCACTGCCTTCAGTGTTGCGCGCTGATCCAGGGTGACGGTCCTCTCTCTTCGCCACCTGGCATACAGGGGTTACAAACAGCTCACTCAGGGTGATGGCTCTCTGCGTCACAACATTGCACAGGGTGACAGCGATGCACCAGGGCGATGGACCTTATCTACACCGCTACCCCCACCTGGCATACAGGGGTTACGACCAGCAGCACTCTGGCGGCGGTCTGATGGGTGCAGTGGTCCTCAACGCTGACCGAGATCTCACACTCTGCTTCAGGGATCCACTCTACAGGATCCCCACTGAACCTCACTCCTTCCAGGCACTCTCCTTTACCTTTCAGGGAGCACTGGTCTCTCAGGCAGACAGATGCTGGTACTCCAGGTTCACGTGTGGGCGGTCTTGATTCTTCTGGATAATGTCCCTTCACCTATCATGGAGACTAGCAGACATCCGTGCCCAGTCCTGATCACAAAAAGGCAGAAGTCGTTCTGAGCTACTCCACGCTGATGAACATCTCCAGTCTGACAATTTTTGGAGGCTCTAGGTCCACTTTTTATAATCCGCATCCAGACTCAGATGTGATTCAGTGTCTTAGTCTTTGATGTTGATGGGGTGCCCACTTTGAAGTACCCACTCCTGTCCTGTTCGAGTCCACTCTTGATAGCCCCACAGTACAGGCCATGGATACTACCTGGATGTCAGTCTCACTGATGTGAATATCAAAAAGTTATAAAAGCCCGCAGCCCTATTGTTTTATGACTCCCTTATCAGCCCCACCTTCGCCCTGAGATGTGCCTAGGCCACACTGGCCAGTGACCTATTTCTGAATCAAAGAACCCTTTTGAAGTGCAGAAGAGAGCCTGGCTGTCCCTTCCTCCAGTGTGTGTATGTATCCCACAAATATGTCTGGGATGACTTCTCCACCTCCACATGCCTTCCACAACCCCCTGGGCTTCCAGTACAGAACCCACAAGCCTCCATGTATTATACCACTCATAGGCACACATACATCATAGCATGCACAGGCTCACATATGTGGTGCACAGCGGTACATGCCGATACTATGTAGGCCAAGCATGAGTTAAGCACACAGCAGCAGAACATTACATGAGTTGCCCGGTAGGCCTCACTTCAGTGACACAGGTAAAAAGGCGTGTTCACACTACTGATCTCTTTTACAAAAGCATGGAATGTTGCCACCACTGCGATCGTGCTACTTAACTCTTTGGGAAGGACAGTAGCCCCTTTACCACTTATGAGGGTAGTGCTTTGGGCGCCTCTCCCGGTCCCACAAGCCCACAAGACACACCTAGGTCATGGCGCACATGCATGATCCGTGTTCGCCCATGACTAAAAATCAGCACCAGGGATTCAGATATTGTTGCAGCTGGTGCACTTAGGGCAGCGGTTCACATCCGTCACCGTGGGAGGGACTTTTCCGCCCCAACAGAAGGTATTCAGATTGATGCTGTTGCGAGGAAAAGAGGAGATGAAACTGAAACTCCTGGTGCTATACCACACCTTCACAGATCTGGGCCATGATGGGCTCTATATAGTGTAGGAGGGAACTACAATAAATGACACCAACTCTTCAATAATGCCACGTGAAGGGGTCAAATGAAAATCTTCTGCATTATCTCAGTATTCTGCTGCTCACAGCAATAAAAGCCTTCCTCCTAGTACTCAATGGAAATGTCATCATTTTCACAGACGCAACGTGACAGCTTTGTCTTACTTCAGAAAATAGGGCACTAATTTGTCCTGCTCTTTCAGCCCACAGGGAAGGCGCAGGTGTTGGCATGTTCCAAAGATGCATCTCTGATTGCGTCCATGTAGCAGGGACCCATAAGATGCAGATGGGTCATGTTACCAACTACCTCAATAGTCACAAAGTGTACACGGGTTGGTTAGTTGTGTTCTGCATCTTGTAGACTTTCAGAGAACATCCATTCAATGTCTTTGCTGCCAGCTGCAGCTCAAAATGCATCTTGTTCCCTTTCATGGACGGACAGAAGCTCGTGGACTCTCTAGATGCTAGTGGACTCTAGATGCTCGTGGACTCTAGATGCTCTTGGACTCTAGATGCTCGTGGACTCTAGATGCTAGTGGACTCTAGATGCTCGTGGACTCTAGATGCTAGTGGACTCTAGATGCTCGTGGACTCTAGATGCTCGTGGACTCTAGATGCTAGTGGACTCTAGATGCTCGTGGACTCTAGATGCTAGTGGACTCTAGATGCTAGTGGACTCTAGATGCTCGTGGACTCTAGATGCTCGTGGACTCTAGATGCTCGTGGACTCTAGATGCTAGTGGACTCTAGATGCTCGTGGACTCTAGATGCTCGTGGACTCTAGATGCTAGTGGACTCTAGATGCTAGTGGACTCTAGATGCTCGTGGACTCTAGATGCTCGTGGACTCTAGATGCTCGTGGACTCTAGATGCTCGTGGACTCTAGATGCTAGTGGACTCTAGATGCTTGTGGACTCTAGATGCTTGTGGACTCTAGATGCTAGTGGACTCTAGATGCTAGTGGACTCTAGATGCTAGTGGACTCTAGATGCTAGTGGACTCTAGATGCTAGTGGACTCTAGATGCTAGTGGACTCTAGATGCTAGTGGACTCTAGATGCTAGTGGACTCTAGATGCTAGTGGACTCTAGATGCTCGTGGACTCTAGATGCTAGTGGACTCTAGATGCTAGTGGACTCTAGATGCTCGTGGACTCTAGATGCTCGTGGACTCTAGATGCTAGTGGACTCTAGATGCTAGTGGACTCTAGATGCTAGTGGACTCTAGATGCTAGTGGACTCTAGATGCTAGTGGACTCTAGATGCTCGTGGACTCTAGATGCCAGTGGACTCTAGATGCTAGACTGAGCTAGGCTCATTCTTTTAGTGCCTTCCCTGTCCTATACTCCAGTTCATTGTTATTCATTGGAAGCTGGGAAAGGAATATCGGGTTGTGGCATCGTTTTTCCTTGTGAATTCTGTCAGTTGATGTACTTCTGTACAGTATCCAGTGGTTCGATGTGCACTTCAGTAACATCGCTTATACAATGCCACCCATGTTATCGCTCTGTGAAGAAAAGGACCTAACTGTCCATTTCCTCTCTAGGAGCCTTTGCCACCCTCGCTCCTTCTCGAGGAGCTGGTTGAAGAAGAGATGTCCTCCAATTGACATTGCCCGTTGCACAGACAACCTGAGGATGTATGCCTCTAACGCATCATAAGCAACAAAAGACATATTAAAGCATGGAGATGCGAGACTTCCCAAGATAAGCAACAGAAATGCTCCCACGCACTCCGATTCTTCGTAGTATGTCACGTTTGAAAGTGCTGTAGCGCATCTAAGAGAAGGTGTTCCGTATGGGCAGCTAAATGTCACCTGTGGCTCGAGTCATAAGTAAACATTTTTATATTAGTATCTTTTTTCATATGTTTTCTGTTTGTTTGCCCTAAATCAAGATGGAGGATTGTTTTAGGATCCAGAGTTCTTCCATAAAGTGGTGATTAAGAAAAAAGCTGGTTGGTGCAGGTGAATATTCCAACCATGATATTGTCAGCATAGTGATGCTGCAGTGGCCGTGACTCGGGAGGTGTTTGCGATGCTCTCTACATCTGTGTATTCACCCTCTTCCAGTGGATGCCGGACCTTGCCAGCAGTGACTAGTACTGAATGATGAGTTCAGGGTGATGAGAGAGCACACTACCGGCGTAGCACCAGTGGGCGATCTGTTTTTGATGACTCCTAGTTAGCTTGTCTTCACTGAGAGCTGTGAGGATGAAATGCTGCACTTTAAGCTTTTTCTTCAAAGTTATTAAAGCAGGTCAGTCCTTTTCATGCCAGAGTTTATATTTCAAACAGTCGCTGAAACTCCATAGCCTATAGGTCTGTCATGCAATCTCAGGATGGGTTGGACCCGAAGTGTGCATGCAGTTGTGACTTTTGCTCTAGCACAAACCAAGCCCTGAGAAGGTGGTGTGGAGCTGTTTAAGGGCTGCATTCCCAGCCCCCTGCTCTTTATCCGAATTAGAGCTCGGTCTGGAGTGATTCCATAATTCACTTTTGGGCGAGCATCTGTGAAGAGAACCTGGGAGACTAATAAGATAAGGCAAATAATCTAAATAGCGTGATGTAATTAGTGAGCAGATCAATGAAAACGTGCAAAGTGGCGCAAGAAAGAAGTAAGCTATATTGCAAAAAATTAGTATGGATGCTCGGAATTATTTTCTCAGCTTTGGGCAGTTTGATCTTTACCATCAACCCCACCACTAGAGCGAAAAACGAGAAGGAAAGCAAATGAATCTTTGGTAAACAGAGTCAGAGCTTTCAAAGGATTTAAACTTGACTGATCCAAAAATAGCGCCTCGTTTGATTTGTTCTCCTTTTGTTTAGTTTACCCAATATAGAGTAAAAAAGAACAAACATTACAGAAGCTGATAGGGTCTGAAGGATGGACACCCATCTTTGCTCCACTTGCAGGCATAAACTGCCAGATGTTTCACCGCATGTCAGTGTGGAGGTAACTCGCAGGAGCTCAAATGCAGCTCTTTGGGAATTTTTTTGTAGGATTTTTTTCCAGATTACAGTGTCCTATTCTACATTGAAACTTTCATCACATCAGCAGTGGCTGAGAAAACATCCAAGAAATCTCTGTTCAAGAGAAATGAAAAATGTTGTTGAGGAAAACATACGGGGACGACAGACACGCCCACTGTATCTCATAAATTACGATGTAAGACGTGATATTTGCTTAGATTTTTAAAAGAAAGGCTCTAAGGGACACAGAAAGATGTTTGCCATCGGCCTCCCTGCAAGAGCAAGCAGGTCTGCGCCTTCCAATCCTGGGTATTTGAAACATGTAGAGAGACCTTTCTCCAAAGTACTCAGCAGTTACTAAAGCATTCTTCGAGAAGACTTCTTCTGCAGAGCATAGACCCTCTTGAGTTTTCCTTGAAGGTTCAGACTATTAGTTGCCCACAAAAGGAAAAGGAGACGCAAAAAAGATGGATAGAAGAGAAGGAGACTTTGAAAAGCTTTCTTTCTCACACAAGGCCAGACTTCTGAAACACTCCCTAAAGATTAGACATTTCTTACTGGAATCCTAAATTCTAATCAAGAAAGCTAAGGTGTTACTGTCTCCAGAGGTGACACCAGCTCCGTTAACTGTTTTGTCCACAAAGAAATCTAGCTATGATGACGACAGCTTCATTGGTTGCTTCATCGACGACAAGTGTGCCAAAGCCCACGAGCGCTATATCCAAGCATAAACATGTGCTATCTGATGGAGACCTCTAGCCACAGATTCCTTACTGTAGAATATTCCCCAGGCATCAGACTGGAGCTGGAACATCTTGAGCAGTACCTATGCTGGGCCACAACTCCCGAAGCCTGCCCTAACTTCTGAGCGATGAACCCTAAGGCGGTTCGAGAGTGCTCCCTGAAGCTCTTGGTTGCCCGATGCCAGTCGACTCTGCGATGCTCCAGGCCCTCGTCACTAGGAAGATACCAGCTGTGCCCAATGGTCATTGTCACGCTCAAAGTCATCGTTGGAGAAGTCACTCAAAGTCCAAGAAGTCGAAGTTCTCTTCGACTTCACCAAAAAAGTCTGACTCATTGGACAAGGTGCGGGAACGACGGCACAAATCTAGGCCCCGCACCCATGCGTCAGCCGTGGAGCCTGAGTCTGGTTCTGCTACGCATCTCTCAGAATTTCCTGGAGCCGGAATGCCCCGTGCCCACCTAAAGGAGATTTATGAGACCATGCACCTCATATTTGGGGGGCCAACCTCTCTGGAGCGCCTTGGGGCCCCATGGGTTCTGCAGATGCCCTGGCAGGTTCAACCTTGGTGCCAGTCCTGCCCTTCTTATCCGTTCCTGGATCGGCTCCAGTCACGAGACCATGACCATCCCCGGAACCCCTTTCAGTGGTGTCATTCCTGGTGCCACCGACCCCATTGTTCTACCCAGCTCCAATATGGAACAGGATCGATGACGCCTGATGTCAACTCCAGCACTGGATGAAACACAAACCTCTGAGTCAGAGACAGTTCCTCCTTTTACTGTTTGGCCCTGTAGGGAATACATAGGGGCAGATCTGAAGATCCTTTTGGTTATCCCGATTCTATGGAAGAACCTGAGGATAACTATTAGGAGGAACTGGGGGGATGCCACTGATCTGGACACCTCTCCAGGGACTGGCCTAGTCTGTCCTCTTAATGTGGCTACGGAAAAAGGAGGAGGGCGGCTGAGGTCCAGGACCTTGTGCTGCTCTCGGGCGCAGTCACGGGGTGACCGCTCAGCCCTCCACAGGGCTTGGTCGCCCCACTCACTGCTGCCGCTCCTGCCTGCCTTGCCGCCTCCTGCCTGGAGATTCCTTCGCTCGCTGCTCGCTGCTCCTGGGACTTTCCCGCTGCCCGCTGCTCCTGGGACTTTCCCGCTGCTCCTGGGACTTTCCCGCTGCTCCTGGGACTTTCCCACTGCTCCTGGGACTTTCCCGCTGCCCGCTGCTCCTGGGACTTCCCGCCACTGCCTCCCTGCGGCCCCGCCCCCCCGTGATTCCATTCGCCGCACCGCTCCCGCCACCCAGCTGCTCCTCCCTCCCGGCTCCTTACTTAAGGGGACCGTAGGGGACCACAGAGTGTGACCGCTCAGCCCTCCACAGGGCTTGGTCGCCCCACTCACTGCTGCCGCTCCTGCCTGCCTTGCCGCCTCCTGCCTGGAGATTCCTTCGCTCGCTGCCCGCTGCTCCTGGGACTTTCCCGCTGCCTGCTGCTCCTGGGACTTTCCCGCTGCTCCTGGGACTTTCCCGCTGCCCGCTGCTCCTGGGACTTCCCGCCACTGCCTCCCTGCGGCCCCGCCCCCCGTGATTCCATTCGCCGCCCCGCTCCCGCCACCCAGCTGCTCCTCCCTCCAGGCTCCTTACTTATGACGCCCCCTGAGCGACCGCGCTGCGGCCGCGCGCAGCGGGAGCACCGACGGAGCGCCGAAGGTGCGCCAAAGGTAAGCCCGTCTGCGCCCGTCCGCGCCTGGCCCGCGCCCAGCGCCAGGACCCTGGATCCCACCGATGCAACACTACTCGACGGACCTACGACGCCGCCACCCTCACCGCACTCAATGCCGGCCGGAACCCTGCCTGCTACCGAGCCTCACCGAGACGCACCCACGGACCCTTCACCTGCCAAGCCTGCCGATTCACCTGCCCCCGGACGTGCACCACCTCCGCCAAGTCGAGCACCAGCAGCAACCACCTGAAATGCATCCTGTTGAACACCCGCTCCGTCCACAGGCACGCCGTGGAACTCTGGGACCTGCTCGACGCAACAGCACCGGACGTCGCCTTCCTCACCGAAACCTGGATGAACGCCTCCTCAGCGCCCGACATCGCCATAGCCATCCCGGACGGATACAAGATCACCCGGAAGGACCGCGTCAACCAGACGGGAGGAGGCATCGCCATCGTACACAAGAACACCATCCGCATCTCGACTCAACTCCGACGAGACCTTCACCGCCGCCGAACACCTACACTTCCAGATACACACTGACCCCAAGACCACCCTCCGAGGCACCCTCATCTACAGACCCCCGGGACCACGCACACTATTCAGCGAAGACATCGCAGACTTCATCAGCCCGCACGCCATGCCCTCCGCCGACTACATCCTCCTAGGGGACCTCAACTTCCACCTGGAGAACAACAACGACAGAAACACCACCGCCCTGCTGGACAACCTCACCAACCTCGGACTCAAGCAACTGGTGAACACGCCCACCCACTACGCCGGCCACACGCTTGACCCCGTCTTCTCTTCCAGCAAGCACATCTCCTTCAGCCACGCCACCGGACTCCACTGGACCGACCACAGCTGCGTCCACTTCAGCTTCAGAAAGACTGCGACCCACCACCACCCGCAACAGGCTCCCCGCCGGAGCTGGAGCAAGATCACCGCCGAGCAGCTCACCGCCTCCCTCAGCCAGAACACACCCACCAACACAACGGACCCAAACGAAGCAGCCAGCAACCTCGCCAAGTGGCTGACCGCCTGCGCCGACGACCTCGCACCACTAAAAACCCTCCCAGCAGACCCGGAAGCAAGAAAACCCCTTGGTTCACCAACGAACTCAAGGAATCCAAGAAGAACTGCCGCACTCTCGAGAAAGCCTGGCGACTCGACCAGACCACAGACAACAGGACCGCCCTCAAGCACGCCACCCGCAAACACCACCAGATGATCCGTGCCACCAAGAAGTCGGCACTCAAAGAACGACTGGACAACAACGCCCACGACAGCAAGGAACTTTTCAGCATCGTCAAAGAGTTCTCCAACCCCAGCGCCGGAAACAACGACATCACCCCCTCGCAAGACCTCTGCAACTCACTCGCCGCGTTCTTCCACCGCAAGATCACCGACATACATAACAGCTTCGACGCACAGACCACGCACCCTACCGCCGAACCAACGCCCGCCACCACCACCCTCTGCAACTGGACCCCGATCAGCACCGAAGACACCACCCGCACGATGAACTCCATCCACTCCGGATCACCAACCGACCCCTGCCCACACCACGTCTTCAACAAAGCCGACGCCACCATCGCACCCCATCTCCGGGACATCATCAACTCCTCCTTCCACACCGCCACCTTCCCGGAGAGCTGGAAGCACGCCGAGCTTACCGCCCTCCTGAAGAAACCAACGGCGGACCCCACCGACCTCAAGAACTACCGTCCCATCTCGCTCCTTCCGTTTCCGGCCAAAGTCATCGAGAAGACCGTCAACAGACAGCTTGCCGCCTTCCTCGAGACGAATGGATCCCTCGACCCCTCGCAGTCCGGGTTTCGGGCCAACCACAGCACCGAGACCGCCCTTATCGCAGCCACCGACGACATCAGAACCCTAACCGACAACGGGGAAACAGCAGCCCTCATCCTCTTGGACCTCTCCGCGGCGTTCGACACCGTCTGCCACCGCACCCTAGTGAAGCGCCTCAGCAACATCGGAATCCGAGAGAAAGCACTGGAATGGATCATCTCGTTCCTCGCCGGAAGAACCCAGAGAGTCCGCCTCCCCCGTTCAGATCCGAGGCCACCGAAGTCATCTGCGGCGTTCCACAAGGATCTTCACTCAGTCCAACCCTCTTCAACGTCTACATGAGCCCCTCGCAGCCATCGCACGCCAACACAACCTCAACATCATCTCCTACGCCGACGACACCCAGCTGATCCTCTCCCTCACCAACGACCCCACCACCGCCAGAGCCAACCTACACGACGGGATGAGAGACGTCGCCGACTGGATGAGGAACAGCCGCCTTAAACTGAACTCAGACAAGACGGAAGTCCTCATCCTGGGCTCATCACCCTCCGCCTGGGACGACTCTTGGTGGCCCCCGGCCCTGGGCACCGCGCCCAAGCCAACGGACCACGCACGCAACCTGGGCTTCATCCTGGACTCCTCCCTGTCGATGACCAGACAAGTCAACGCCGTCTCATCTTCATGCTTCAACACCCTGCGCATGCTCCGCAAGATCTTCAGATGGATCCCCACTGAAACCAGGAAGACCGTCACCCAGGCACTCGTCACCAGCCGACTGGACTATGGGAACACCCTCTACGCCGGAACCACAGCCAAACTTCAAAAAAGACTCCAGCGCATCCAGAACGCCTCCGCACGACTCATCCTGGACATCCCCCGGCACAGCCACATCACCGGACACCTGAAAGACCTGCACTGGCTCCCCGTCAGCAAGAGAATCACGTTCAGACTCCTCACCCACGCACACAAGGCCCTCCACGACCTGGGCCCCAAGTACCTCAACGACCGCATGACCTTCTACACGCCCACCCGCCAGCTACGATCAACCAGCCATGCCCTCGCCACCGTACCACGCATCCGCAGAGCCACCGCCGGAGGAAGATCCTTCTCCTACCTGGCAGCCAAGACCTGGAACTCCCTCCCCACTCACCTTCGGCGAACCCAGGACCATCTCTCCTTCAGGAAGCAGCTCAAGACCTGGCTGTTCGAGCAGTAACTTACCCCCTCCCCCAGCGCCTTGAGACCCTCCCGGGTGAGTAGCGCGCTCTATAAATGCCGTGATTGATTGATTGATTGATTGAAGATGAACGTCTTGACAGAGGTTCTTCAACCAGGAGTTGCCCCCACAGAACCTCTTCTCCCCTTTAATAAAGCCCTCACTGATGTCCTGCTCGGGCATTGGCCAAGCCCTGCACACAGGCTCCTGTGCACAGAATGATTGCCTGCCGCCATCGGCCCTCTCAGGTGGCCCAGCTTTCCTCACCCATCACCCCACTCGGTAGAGTCTGGTTGCCCAGACTTTCGCATCCAAAGTCAACCAGGGCGTGTTCCCTACCACACCACTGGATAGGGAATCCAAAAGACTGGATATCTTCGGTAAGAGATTTTTTCTTCCACTATCCTAGCACTGTGGCCAGTAAACACTGCGTGCCTTTTGGGCTGATAATTCCACACAGTTTGGGATTTGATTGCACCAGTGCTGCCCAGGGTCTCAGAGGAGGCCCGAGCCATCCTGTCCCAGTTTATTGCCAATGAGAGGGATGCAGAAAAGTTCACTATACGCTACCAACTGGATACAACCGACTCGCTAGGCAGAGTGACTGCTTCATCAGTGGCACTCTGTCGCCACACCTGGTTGAGGTCTACTGGCTTTTCAGGGGTTGTCTAGGCATCCCTTATGGACATGGCTTTCGAAGACACTCACCTGTTTGGCGATTAGGCAGATTCTGCGCTCAAGTGCTTTAAGGACAGGAGGGCCACCACCCAGTCTCAGAGGCTCTCCACAGCCCTGCGCCAACCTCACCCTACCTTTCGCCCCTTCTGTGCTATTTGCTGCTACTCTCTGGTGCCAAAAAAGGACAGGCCTCTGCCCTGTACTAGACCTGCACCCTCTTAACTACTTCCTAACAAAGGAAAAATTTGAAATGCTCACATTGGCTCAGGTACTGTCTGCCCTGGACCCCGGACACTGGTGGTAGCGTTGGACTTGCAGGATGCCTATTTCCACATACCTGTCCTGCCGGCCCACAGGCATTACCTGCAGTTCACGGTGGGTCACAAGCATTTTTAGTTTGCTGTGCTCCTCTTTGGCCTTACCCATACTCCTTGGGTGTTCACAAAGTTGATGGCAGTGGTACCAGCTCCTCTGCAGGTTCAAGGGTTCCAGTCTTCCCCTACTTCGATAACTAGCTGTTGAAAGCAGACTCGCCCAAGGCAGTAGTTACCCACATTCAGACTATAGCCAACCTACTGCATTAGCTGGGGTGCACGACCAAAGTACTGAAGTCACACCTGGGTCCATCTCAGACATTTCCTGCTATCCGAGCCATTGTGGACACAGTGCAGTTTTGTGCATATCCTCCCGAACGGTGAGTCCAAGATATTCAGGCTATGATTCTAATGTTTTAGCCTCTTTCCTGGATTTCGGTGAGATTGATTCTGAGGCAGCTGGGCCTCATGGCCTCTGCATCCTGCTGCTAACACATGCTCAGTGGCATATGTGGGCTCTGTAATGGGACCTGAAGTGCCAGTGGGCGCAGCATCAGGGAAATCTCTCTAACCTAGTCCAGATATTGAAGGGAGCTGCAGTGGTGGCTGACAAACTGTGATTGGGTCAGCAACAGACCCTTCTCTCTTCCCCTCCCAGAGCTCACAGTGGTGACAGATGCATCAGTCCTTTGGTGGGCCAGCTGTCTGGGAAAGGTGGAGATCAGAGGACTTTGGTCTCTGGCGGAGTCTCAGCTCCACATCAACTTAGAGGTGAGAGTGCTCCTTTTGGCATTGAAAGCATTCCTCCCTTCCATCAATGGAAGGCTAGTTCAGGTTTTCATAGACAACACCACTTTCATGTAGCACTTCAACAAAGAGGGCCGGGTGGGGTTGTTGATCATGTGCCAGGCAGCTTGATGCGTCTTGACATGGATGGACGGCAAGACATGTTCCTGGTCATACAACACCCGGAGGGCTCTCTGAACACCAGAGCAGACCAATTTAGCTGTCAATGCGTCGTGGATCACTAATGGCACCTCCATCCGGAGGTGGTGCAAGGTCTCTTCCACAACTGAGGAGAACCTTGGTTAGCTCTATTAGCCACCACTGGGAACGTGCAATGCCAGCACTTCTGCGCACTTGAGTTTCCTTGGCGTTCCTTGCTCGGAGACTCATTTCTTCTCGAGTCAAATTCAGATCTCCAGTGCACCTTCCAGTCAAGACTACTCCTGGCCAGAGTTCTCAAGAAGATGTGGAACGACCTGGCCCAAGTCTTCCTTGTGGCTCTGGATTGGACACAAAGTATGGCACCACAAACTCCTGAGCATGAGCATTGGTCCACTGATTATCCTGCCTTTTTGTGAGGATCCACTGTTGCAGTAACAGGGCAGAGCCCTGCACTAAAACCTGTGCATGCTCTTCCTTCATGCATGGAGATTGAGTCGCGGCAGCTGACAGTTTTAATATACAAAAGTCAGACGGAAGATGTAGATTCACAGTCTGAAACTGTGGAACTATTTTAGGGTGGTTCTCCTTTTGAGTGTACTTTCCAGGCTGTTCTACATAAACAGCATGCATGCAGAGGGTTGCTTCTCACAGTAGGCTAATCTCCAGCCACGAGCACTTGCAACAGAGCTACTAAGAGGTGTGGTGTTTCTGCATCTGGCCATCACCAGCCCAACTGAAGGACTATTCAGGGAAAGACAAAAGGCCACACCTCACCTAAGGATTTTCTGACCTTGCACAGCAGAATCAGCTGCCTCACCCCTACCATCCATCAAAGGACAGTGTTACGGAAGACTAACGAGCATGCTCCTTTTTAGGTCTCGCCTAGCGCTGCAGCGCAAAGAGCTGCTCGCTTTGCGAGACATGCAGTATATAGTATAGTGTGGAAGCTTTCTGGAAGCTCCGCCCATTCTCCGCCCATCTTTGTCATTGGCTTAGGTCCTAAATGCTGCCTTCCAATTGGTTTTAGGCTTATTAGTCCCTCCTTATGACGAGCATGTCGTCATGTATATCCTTCCACGGCTACTGGCCCCTTTACTCCTAACACTATTTTCTTTCCTGTCTCCCCCCCGCCCCCTCCCGCAGTCCGTGACTTCTCGCTCTACCCCCGCACCCCCCCCCCGTTTGTGCCTTTTTGGCCGCCCGCACTTCCGTTTTAAATGCAATAGGTCTCGCGTAAATACGAGTCCTATTGCATTACCAATGCTTGTTAAGCAAAGGGCCTAATTGAATATCTAGAGATGCCCTGTCTCCACTCCCCTCAATTTAGTGACTAGGTATCCTCCCTACAGCTAAAATAATGTGAAAAATGCACTTCCGCTGTCTAGGAACAAAACCTCCCCTCCATCTCCTGCAAAGCCAGGCCAGTGGTCTCCAAAATGAATCCCACTGGCCTCCATTACTCTGATTCACTCACACACCATGCCAGCAGCACACAGGCTACACACATCAACACACACTCTGGATGTTAGCGCAAGGGACTGGGTAATTGCAGTGAAGCACATTTTTAGAAGAGCGGACCAGTAGGAATTTGTTCCAGTGATTCACATAAAAAGGTCTGATCACCCTATGGATTTTCAAAACATGCTATGCTGCCACCACTGCTTTATATGCTAAATCCATGACCGGGACGATAGACCACTGTCAGTAACTGAAGGCATGCTTTGTGTGCCTTTCCAAGTCCTAGGGCAAGTCAAGGACCTACTCAGGGATAGACTGATGCTTCTCTGCCCACATGCTGGATTAGTGTGAAGTTAGAACCAAAAATCAAAAGTCAACATCCCATATACACAAAGTTGGACACTAAGGGTTGGGAAACAGGCATGTACACCGTGCAGGGGACATTCCCCTTCCAAAACTCATCAAATCAGTCAGTCGCCCTGTTGCATCATGGTCCAGAACCTTCCACATTCCGACTTTGTGGATAATAGATAGATGACTTGATGTGCTCTACACCATACAATTGCAAAAACGCCTTCATAGCCTGTGACGCAATCTATACACCATTGTCAGTTACAATTGCCTCGGGGATACCTTCTCTTTCCCATAATCTCTCCAAAACTTTGATAACGTCCTCTGTTGTTTCATTATTCATAAATTACACCTCTGGCAACCTTGAATAATAGTCTACAATGACTAGCGCATACACAGGACAAGCACCCAACACATTGAATGGTCCAGAAATGTCCATACCAACTTTCTTCCACGGACCATCCATCTTTTCCACGTCCACAGGAGGATAAGTCACAGTTTTCTGTGATTTATCACTCCAAGCACACGCCAAACATTCCTTGACCTCCCTTTCCACATCTTTATCCAAACCGGGCCACCAATATTGCGCTCTAATTCTCCGCTTAGACGCACTCATGCCCACATGACCCTCATGTGTGCCAGTTCCAGAATACGTGACCTTAGGACCGTCAGGCACAACCCACAACTTTAAACAGACCAACATAGACAATCATTACCAATGAAAACATCTTTAATAATGTATCCTATTGACTCTCTTATGAACATTTCCCTAGATGTCCCTCTCTTATCACTCCCATTTGGCTGTTTAGGCACCGTGGAGCAAAATCAATTGCATAACTGACATGAGTATAAAAGGAGAAATAGGTCGAATAAGAATGTGTTACTTGGAATGTTTGAAAAATTTGGGCAAGTGCTTGCATGGAAATATAACTTTCAAGATAGAGAAGATAAAGAGTGGGTACCATGATGTGAACAGCAGGTAAAATAGAAAA
Source organism: Calotriton arnoldi (assembly GCA_963921515.1). Lineage (NCBI taxonomy): Eukaryota > Metazoa > Chordata > Amphibia > Caudata > Salamandridae > Calotriton > Calotriton arnoldi. Next base: position 184,442 of record CAWUFW010007773.1, on the reverse strand, counting down.
TGAAAAGATTAGTACTGTGGATGCACTTGCACTTTAATAGTCATTTGCAATTTAATATGTGTATCCGTGGAAGGTATTTAGGATTGAACTTGCACTTTAACATGAAGATACATTGGATTGCAATTGCACTTTAAATGAAGCAGTTTTGCACATATGAGTAAGGAGGAATTGCACTTTATAAATTGGATATGGATAAAACTTGAATTCTTATATATTGTCATAAGAGATAATATCCTTATGGTCTATTCTCACTTTTCCCTTTACCTTTATATCGATATATATATATATACTCTTTCCTCCTATTAATGTGATTGATACACCTTTTTAGCACTGAGACTCCAGCTGAAAAATCTAAAATTATAACTCTTTTAATATGATTGCATATAAATATATAATGCATAATGAGTAAACATATTAAATCATTTTAATATCGACCCGTCTCCCTTTTTTTTTTAAAATCTCACTTGCCTTCTCATTTTCTTCCTCTTCCCAATTTTTTCTTCTCCCTCCCCTTTTTATGTATATTTCATTTTGCCCTATCTTCTTCTCCCTGTCTTTTTGGAGTACTTTACTGATATCAAATTTGAAAAAATTGCTGCAATGTCACCTAAAGTTGATCAAGAAATTTATCATTGTATGTGTTTGAATAGCTGGCCAAAAGAAATATGAGTGTAAAAAACAAAAGAATGAAAAATGATAAAATTGATATAGAAAAGAAAAAAGTAACGTCTGTCATTCCATAAATTGAGGTCAAATAGTCATCAACAAGAAAATGTAATTGGAAATTCTCAATGCACTTTACAGACTGCAGTAGCAAGAAATGAATTGTTTTCAAATGGTGGATGACAATTGACAACTTTGTGTCAAGAAACTATGCAGTCAAGTTGTTTTTAATGAAGGAAAAGTTATGATGGACTATAGTTGAGGGCACCTTTAAAAAGACTATCTAGACAGCAGGACACTATGGTCCTATGGAAGGCAAACGCCGAAACGCGTTGACTGTCCCTGTTTTGTATGCACTGTTAGTGAGAAGAAAATAAAAGCCTCATACCAAATACCTGTGGTGCCACATGATTCCTAATGTAGAAAGACTTCGAAATAATGGAATTGTTGGTCAATATATAAAAAGAAAATATATATATAGATAGATAGATAGATAGATAGATAGATAGATAGATAGATAGACAGATAGATATATGCAAAACAGGAAGCAGAGAATTCTGGGTAGTTCCCAAATTTAGGTGGAGAGCACCTCCAGTGTAGAGCACCATGCAACACCAGTGACACTCTGAATCTTCTCACCTCAAATCTCTGTTTTTCTAGCAAAGTCTTTAAGCATAGAATTAGCAAAGTGCCATCCATGCCAAGCTGTGAAATGACAAAAGCTATATATATATATATATATATATATATATATATATATCTATCGCCAGGGTGAGTTGCGTGCTATACAAATACTCATAACAAATCGACCATGCCACAGAGAATTGGGCCTTACTCTGGCAGTGGACAGAATACTTTGTCTTTCTTTGAGCTCGGTCTTGAAGGGCATTACATTTTCAGAAGCATTATTTAAAAGTTATTGAATAGAAAGTATTGCAGGTGTCGCTTTCACAGGACTTTGTTTATTTACAAAATTTCAAATTCAATGTTCGTAAGCATCCTATGGGTGAAAACCCTTCATCCTTACTGCAGGGATTACTTATATTCTGAGTAATGACATGAATTTATGATGTTCCGATGGGATCGACTTCCAAAACTGAATTGTACAAGGTGGGTTTGAACTTGGAGGCAAAAAGGTGTAGGCTGTGTGTGCTCGATGTTGAATCCGCAGTACACCTCTTACGACAGTACATGGAAAATCAGCGCAGAAGGCTGGGGAGTGTTTATCTGTTAATGAACTGATGCAAAAAAAGGCTCAATGGATGGGATAAGGTATTATTTTACGTGTAGCTCATATAGGTATATGTATATATTACTGCTGCTATTTCAAAGCACTCTCACATAAATTGCCTTAATGTTTCAATAATGTATTGTTTGGGGGGGGCAAATATCATTTCTCTGTAGTTTTAAGGCTAAGTATTCTCATTATAGTGTTTAGAATTTAATTTGGAGCGTGATTTCAGTAGTGAAATCTGTGTTGGTTGTCGAGTAGGAAACGATATCTACGTATGGTGTCTGCTTCATGCACAAGTCTTCGTGTTTGCGCTGCTTCCTTGCGCCTGCGCTCCCAGCTTTGGAGAATCAGATGCTGTGCCGCATGTCGCCGCATAATAAGGTGTCTGGTCCTTATTACCCGTTGGTTGATGGCCGGGCTCCTTAAAATTGACCCTTGCAGCACATGGCCTCCCTGAAGCCGGCTGCGATCATTAGCGTGGCTCTGATGAGGCCCGATGTCACAGATCCTGTCCTGAGCGTCGAGTACCAACACTACGGATGGGAGCTGTCAGCGGCGCCATCTGTGCCTGCGGCTGGCTTCGCAGCACAGCATGAGGGCAGAGCAGTGCAGCTCCCACCCAAGCGCCTCTTCACAGGGTCCTTCCGTGCGTCCACCAGCGCGGCCCTCGGGGGGCTCAGGGCGCCGGCCTGCGTGGACCTCATTGTTTTAGTAATGTGCGTGATTCCACCCACATTAAACAGATGGTTCCACCCTGCTCTGTTCTTCCCGGGGAAGAGGTAGAACAGATACTCGAATCGGATTTACCGAAGAAGAGATGTGTGTGCTTCTGATCAGAAACGTGAAACGGATGAGGGCAGCCCGGATTCCTCCCCTCCAGGGAGCAGCGGCTCGGACTGCAGTCTCCGCGCTGCTTACCATTCCAAAACAGGCTCTGCTGCCTTTTGATTTCCTCCTCCTCTGGCAGACCACACAGGGCTTTTTCTGAAGAACATTTTCACTAATCTGATCAGGCAGCCAAATACGCCGGGAAAACTGCTTTAATGATCCCGCTAATTACCTCAAGTCAATATGAACTGTATTATTAGACTGAGGGAAAATATTCCATTAGGTGCCCCTCTGGGGAGTTCCTGCGCTTTGTGATGTCACCGGAGCCTTCGCCCTCTCGCTTGTAATTAATTTTATTTACACACGCCAGCACGCACAAGGTCACACCTGCAGAACCGGGGCTGGCCGGGGAGCCGGTGGCACTCGGGCTTAATCAGATCTGTCATAATTACCATTCTGCGTGCTGCCGACGCTCGCTGTGAAATATTTCAATTTAACTGCCGCTACCAGCACAAGCAGATGTAGTGCGAGTGTGGCTGCATCGGAAATATTATTCCTCGGGATAAACTCTCTCCTCCTCCCACCCAGCGCCCCCTCTGCAGCTAATGTGGCACAGAAGCTGATGCATCCTGTAAATCTCGAATGCAGTGCTAGGCTGATAACAGCCAATTAGACAGTTTAACCACAAACAGCTTGTTCATTTTTCACAAATGGAAACCACATGTGGTGAAACTGGAATGCTCAGGCTTGTTAGTTATGGTATGGCTTGGGGTGGGTCGTGCTGTGCCTTTTTTAAGCGTGCCTCGGTGTACAGTGGTTCATGCAGACAGTCGCTCTTTGTAGAGAACAGAAGGCGTGTTGTTCTGTGTATTGAAGACAATGACGGCGATGCTCTCGGTCAGTCCATACTGCCAGGGGCCTCGGACATGCATTACACCGTTGGTAGGTGTATGCGCAGTACCTTCACCTCGGCCACCCATGCACATCAGCTGACTTGGTCCAGCTTAACTTGGGTTATGTTAACAGAGATATTTATAGTGCTGCATTGGCCATAGTATGGCCTGGCAGCGCCGTTGGGTTCCTGAGCTTCACACCTTGACCCAGAGGATTCCGTGACAGTCAATCACTCAGTACTTGTAGAGCGCCGGCTTATCACCCGTGAGGGTATCCAGGCGCTCGGTTGCTGGGCTTAGTCAAGTAGCCAGGTCCTGAGTCTCTTCCTGAAGTCCGTCAGTGAGGGTGATGTTCATAGGTGGAGAGGAAGGGCGTTCCAGGACTTGGCGGCAAGTAGGAGAAGCAGCGGCCTCCACTGTGGCTACGGTGGATGCGCGAAGTCTGTGCAAGGGCGAGGTGGGCGGAGCGGAGGTGTCTGGATGGTTTGTGGAAGTTTGGGCGGTGGTTCATGTATGCTGGTCCTTGGTCGTGGAGGGCTTTGTAGGCATGTGTCCGTATCTTGAATTGGCATCTTCTTTGGACGGGGAGCCTGTGGAGGTTTCTCAGGTGTTTGGTGATGTGGGTCCATCTGTCCCTCTTTGACTTGAATTATTAGCAGGATCACTGAAATTATGCGACAGGTAAGGACAGTATTATGTAGCAAGGTTGACTAAATTATGTGACAAGAAAAGGCAAATTATAAGGCGCAATGCAGTGCATTTTGAGATAGTTGTGCTTCTTTAGTTTGACTTCTTTTACACAGTTAACACAGTTTGGGGAAAGGTTTCACCCCCTTAGTACCGTTTTAACACCCATATACAGCATTAAGCAATTGAAAGGTGAGCAGTCAACCTTTGCAAAGGGTCTTCCGCTATGCGGCAAAATGTGTCGCAGCGTTTTTAGTAACTTTTGATCCATTTGAGCTAGAAACATTTTTTTTGTTACAATATGCAAATTATGGAACAATGATGGCTTGCGTAGCAAGTGCAGCAAATCTTCAATTATGCAGAAACGCAGCGGCTGGAGACTCTCATAATTTCAGTGTCCCTGATTATCAATAACATGGATGTGGTTCATATATCATCTATGTGTTCAGTTGTGCTATTTGGTGTGTCTATCTTGAGATCTTTACCAATTCGGGTACCTCATATCTGAAGGACTCTTATGTGCACTAAGTTACTTGAGGTATGTTGATTATGGTGTCCTTTTAGACTCTACAGGACTCCATAGTCTGTGTTTTACTTATTATCAAGTGCGCTTGATACCGATGCCCATTGACACTGATGAGTCATGAACAGCACAGTAGCTTGGGGTAACTGGCTGAAAACCACAGGCTGAACAAGAGAATGATCATGTGCAGCTGGTGGTCGGAGGCCATCCGGGGCAATTTACCTACATCTGACAGTTGTCTAGATATGGGAATGCATGTGCACTTGATCTGTGGAGATTTAAGAGTCGAGAGGCAAAAAGAGACCAAAAGGGAGAGCTCTAATTGCCAGTGGTTTGACCATCCCACCCACCCCTCGCCTCCCACAAGGAAACTCAAGTGCCACTTGTGGCACAGCAGGACAGAGATGTGAAAAAGAGTGTCCTGAAAGTCCAGAGGCACTCTTCAGTCCTAAAGGTCCAGGGCCTGACGAACCTGGCCCAATGAGAGCACCTTGAATTACTCTTCAGTCCCGAAGGTCTAGGGCCTGAAGAACCTTGCTCAATGAGAGCACCTTGAATCACTCTTCATTCCCGAAGGCCCAGAGCCTGAAGAACCTGGCTCAATGAGAACACCTTGAATCACTCTTCAGTCCCGAAGGCCCAGGGCCTGAAGAACCTGGCTCAAAGAGAGCACCTTGACTCACTCTTCAGTCCCGAAGGCCCAGGGCCTGAAGAACGTGGCTCAAAGAGAGCACCTTGAATCACTCTTCAGTCCCGAAGGTCCAGGGCCTGAAGAACCTTGCTCAATGAGAGCACCTTGAATCACTCTTCATTCCCGAAGGCCCAGAGCCTGAAGAACCTGGCTCAAGGAGAGCGCCTTGAATCACTCTTCAGTCCCGAAGGCCCAGGGCCTGAAGAACCTGGCTCAAAGAGAGCACCTTGACTCACTCTTCAGTCCCGAAGGCCCAGGGCCTGAAGAACGTGGCTCAATGAGAGCACCTTGAATCACTCTTCATTCCCGAAGGCCCAGAGCCTGAAGAACCTGGCTCAATGAGAGCACCTTGAATCACTCTTCAGTCCCGAAGGCCCAGGGCCTGAAGAACCTGGCTCAAAGAGAGCACCTTGACTCACTCTTCAGTCCGAAGGCCCAGGGCCTGAAGAACGTGGCTCAAAGAGAGCACCTTGAATCACTCTTCAGTCCCGAAGGTCCAGGGACTGACGAATCTGGCTCGACGAGAGGACCTTGAATCACTGATCAGTCCCGAAGGCCCAGAACCTGAAGAACCTGGCTCAAAGAGAGCTCCTTGAATCACTATTCAGTCCTGAAGGTCTGGGGCCTGAAGAACGTGGTTCAATGAAAGCACCTTGAATCACTCTTCAGTCCCGAAGGTCCGGGGCCTGACGAACCTTGCTCAACGAGAGCACCTTGAGTCACTCTTCAGTCCCGAAGGTCTGGGGCCTGAAGAACCTTGCTCAACGAGAGCACCTTGAATCACTCTTCAGTCCCGAAGGTCCGGGGCCTGACGAACCTGGCTCAACGAGAGCACCTTGAATCACTCTTCAGTCCCGAAGGCCCGGTGCCTGACGAACCTGGCTCAACGAGAGCACCTTGAATCACTATTCAGTCCCGAAGGCCCGGGGCCTGAAGAACCTGGCTCAACGAGAGCACCTTGAATCACTCTTCAGTCCCGAAGGCCCGGGGCCTGAAGAACTTGGCTCAACGAGAGCACCTTGAATCACTATTCAGTCCAGAAGGCCTGGGGCCTGAAGAACCTGGCTCAACGAGAGCAACTTGAATTACTATTCAGTCCTCAAGGTCCAGGGATTGAAGAACCTGGCTCAAGACGGAGCTGATGTTCCTCGGTAATTCGTCTTCCTTCAATATAGGACCATCTTGGCCCAGTTGTCTGGGTTCAGCCCCCTCTCCTAAAGACCAGATTAAGAGCCTGGGCGTCTGGCTGGATCGGAACCTTGATTTCAAAGTACAAGCTCGGAAGGTTGCAGGCAGCTGCTTTGGGATCCTAAGAATGATTTGGAAAATCCTTCCTTTGCTACCTTTTGCATCCAGAAGATTGCTGGTGCAAGCACTGATTCTCTCTCGGCTTGACTATGCCAACGCCCTCTACTTAGGAGCTCCATGCTGTACCACAAAAAAATTACAGATTGTGCAAAACTGTGCAGCACGCCTGCTATTAAACATTCCCAGTCGTTTATCAGCTAAGCCTGCTCTTGCGGCTCTCCACTGGCTTCCTATCCACGAGAGGATCCAATTCAAGGCATTGTGCATGGCTCATAAAGCACTATCAGGAAAGGGATCCTCCTTCATCCAATCTAGTATTCTGCCCTATCGTGCAAACAGGGTACTAAGGTCGGATAACAAACGTCTGGTAGTAGTAACAAAAATTAAAAGATCGAGGAGTGGAGGACGCCTTTTTTCATATAATGTTGCCAAGCTGTGGAATCACCTTCCCCTTCAGATCCGGCTTGAACCAAATTATTTGATCTTCCGGAAACAAATTAAAACTTTTCTCTTTCCCTAAACACTGCTTAGAGCCTTTGATTGCATTGCCGCAGCGCTGGGATGCCCTCAGGTAACCACACGCTCTAGAAATGCTGCTTCAATTCAATTCAATGAGAGCACCTTGAATCACTCTTCAGTCCTGAAGGTCCATGGATTGAAGAACCTGGCTCAATGAGAGCACCTTGAATCACTATTCAGTCCCGAAGGTCCAGGGATTGAAGAACCTGGCTCAATGCGAGCACCTTGAATCACTCTTCCATCCCGAAGGTCCAGGGATTGAAGAACCTGGCTCAATGAGAGCACCTTGAATTTGACCTTCGGCATGAACTAATTGCGGGTCCTGAGATCTCATATACAGTGAAGACCCTGATCTTTCTTGGTGGCCAGACGGTAGTAGAAGTAGAATTCCTGCAACGTTATGTCCTATCGTACCCTCTCTACTGTGCGCCTGATGAGGAAGACCAAGACTCCCTTGAATTTATCGGCCATAGCAGAGGAAAAAATGTGCTGAAGAGAGAGCAGAGACTCCCAGAATGGGGGAACATGTCTGTGTTGATGATTGGCTGACCCATCGGTCCCAATTCACAGTCATTTCCAACCCTGACACAGCCCCCTGCCCACTATGGTGGTGGGGGGTGTTGTGTTCGGTAGAGACCAAATTAAAGTGGTTTTGTTGTGGTGGATGAGGAAGATTGCTGCTGCAGATGACATCTCCCTTTAGACCCTCCTTGTCTCTGTAGCCATGACAAAATGTCTGCTGCAGCTAGATCAGTTACGACGGCTGCTGCTGCCGAAATGAGTACGACCTGCAGTGGTATCTACCAGAAGTATAATTCTTCATAAACTTAATTTATCTGGCTAAATACCTTTTTCTTTTTCACTCCTCTCCCATTGTACAATTTATCGATGTAGAATCAAAACTGCCGACCATTAGTTTAAAACATGCTACTTAGTATCTTGCCTTCAAATCTACCCACACGTTATTTTCATGGACCCTAGACCATATGAACAGAAGTTCTACTTAGTTTATTTAGTTGTATGAATGCGTTGTATTGCTAATGTTCCATTTGCCTTAATGAACATGCATGCTCGAATGCAAATGTGTGCTCTTCTCTTGACTAGGTCAAAACTCTTCTTTTTTCATTTAAAGTCTGACCTAAAAGGAAGCCAGAAGGAGCCTAAAGACAAAACAGCGGAATAATTATCCAGGGACACAATGTCAGGATTAGATTCTGTCTTAATGTTCAGAACAAATAGATATGCTGGGTTACTTCGTTTTTATACAGCATGACATGCTGAACTAGGATCATCCAGAGTTGCGTTTCTCCTTTTTAGGTGAATAGATGTGGTTTCGTGCGAGCTGCATTTTTGTTTCTGAGAATGGTGGTTAATTATGCACCGACTCACAATTTTGTCCCAGTCTCATAATGCTCTAGTGTGTAGACGTGTACATTTTGACACATTTAGGGCATGCTTTTTGCGGTCCTTTCCTACGCACAGGACTGTGATTTCTTGACTTTTTTGGGTTCCTCTTCTACTGAGTAGTTGTGCTTCATACCATGGTGGTGGTGCCTCTGATGGGCTGTGACCTTGGAGCAGATGGAGCTCTAGACGGATGCTCTATGCCTGTCTCCCTAGCGCAGTGCTACGTTATTCTTAGAATGGGGAAGATAGTAGCGAACCACACTTGACTCGCCAAGGACACAAACTCATATGCTGTTTGCTAGCAAGAATATATTTTAGCTTTTGTTTAGTCCTTTAAAGAAAGAAAATGGTTGCTGAATGTTTTCTGCAAGGGCTGGGGTGGGGGTGAATTATCTGGCTTTGTTTTGGAAGGTAGCAGGGAAGATCAAAGATGAAAGGGTAGCAGTAATGGGATTCCCCAGTCCTTGTTGATGGATCCCCATTGCATGTCTGTGGAACCCCCACAATTGTGATTGGCTGTTCAATATCTCATAGATCAGAATACGAGTTGACTTCATTGGCTACTCTTACCCAGCTTCCTCATTTTTACATCTTAGCTCCTGATTTAAATGCTGAAAAAGCTAATAAGGGTAGGAAGCTTTCCATCAGGAAGACATATTGTCATATACATGGTGTTTTGGAAAATATTGCAGCCATGAATTACATTTTTTCCAGTATTCTGCCTGCATGCATCTATTAGGCTTTGTCGTTAGTTTAACATTGCCATTGTTAATTGGAGGGCTTTCCTTAGATATAGAAAATGTCAGGACAGCTTTCAGTTACTGCTTTCTGCTCTTGAAATTTCGAGGAGGACAGAAGAGCTTTTCTAAATATCACGAGGACTATACGCAGTTTAAGTGTCAACATGTTCTCAGACACTTAAACAAGCATTGGCATAGCCAATAGGTCTCGCATTTGGGACCTTATAAGTGTTTAGCCATGCAACAGTTGATGTTGTTGCACCAAGGATATTGTGCTGCATAACTAAATACTTATAAGGTCCCAAAAGCGAGACCTATTGGCTATGCCAATGCTTATTGTCTGTTGGCACATATGGGACAAAGAGATTGGACGAGGGCGGAAGGTACTTGGAACTAGTGCGACACAAAAGCACAGTCCCTTTTGGAAATCGTGAGAATTTGTGACAAATGCCTTCTGAAGGGGCAAGCTAGACAAGAATCCTTGACGTGTGCCCTTCTGAACAATAAATAGGGCTCGAAAACAATCCGTCAAATTCCAGAAGAAAACGAAAGGAGCTAGATTTTTTAGCTCATGCGTGAGTGACTGACTGCACCAGTTTAACAACCCTGACAGTCAGCGGTCTGTCCTGGAATGCACCTGTCACTTCTCCAGCGGCCACTGTCTTCTTTATCGTCATTGCTACATTTATGGCTGCACTTAAGACAAGATGGCAGCTCTTGTGACAACACAAACCCAGACACAAACACCAGAGACCCGGCTCGCTAGCTTGAAAACGAGCACCAGGCGTGAAAAACCAGCTCGGGCGACCTTTGGAGGGAGTGAGGCGGCTCGAGACGGCTTTTTGTCTGTACCGTGGTCGCCAAGGAGACAGAAGTCTTTTCTCCGTCTCCAGTCTTCTCCGGGACATTAAATTCAAGTTAATCTCCGCGGAAGGCCCAGGCCCTACTGCACAGGCCATTAATGCAGAGAGAAAATGCGCGTTACCATTCATGGCACATACTGCGGGCCGGTCCATGCCAAGGGTGGAGGGGGCCTGTTAGTGCTTATGGGGGCAAATGCGAGCAGAGCGCTCAAAATGAATTCATGGGACTAACTCCCGTAAGCAGGCGGGGAAGTAGTCTTGCATGGATAGCACAGCCAGTAAGATGGTTCATTTGTATGCTATATGTAAGAGCTGCCTGCGTGCGACTGGTTCGAACACAGCTAGCTGCAACTTTCATATTTTTAGGTCGATAAGCTTGGCATAATGGGTTCTACGCATCCAAGTATGGGCAAGTTAGAAAAATAGAACGGATGCATCGGTTCTCTTTTTATAAGCCAATAATTAATGTAAGCACCAGGCGCTGGCCAGGGTCATCCCTGGGACAGGCCGTCGCTGGGATTGTCCTGAATAAATGAATGGATCATTCCTACCTCCTGCACGGGTGTCCCTCGTCCTAACCCGATCCGTGAATTAGAGGAAGGCTGCTGGAGTTGCATGGCAGAGGAGGCAAGATGATTGCATGGGCTGTAAAACATACAAAGCACTGGGATCTAAAAACAAGCCTGGGAGTGGTGCATGCGCGCGCTTGTGCCCGCCGCTGCACGCGAAAAACAGATGGCACACTGCGCGTAACCGCAAGCCGTAGGCCGTGGGCGGCTACAATTCCTGGCAAAGGTGGGACATGCACCCGCCTTTGCCCAATTGCGTGCTGCCTTTGCACGCAAAGACCAATAGAAAGAAAGCAACAAAAAAGAAAACACGCACGAGCGTGTGAAAAGTACAGATTGATTCCAAGAGGTCGTTTTCCTAGCGCAGCGCATGCGCGCTGCGCTAGGCTCGACCTAAAAAAAACCTTGTGTACCCGTTGGCAAATATAATGGAAATTGTTTTTTACATAACAGCTAGTAAAATGGAGTTATTTTGCTCTGTTATTTTACTCATCCGTTCCCTTCATATACAGTTTTCACCTGGATAAGCCCTTGAAACACATATGCACTTCATTACCAAGACTGGTTATTATTTCAACCCAGTACTTTCGCTTGTCTTCATAGATACATCCCAAAATAAAAGCTTCACGAGCTGTGCTCCAAGGACCTTCAAGACTAAAGTCAGTTGGCCAAGAACTTTGTAAATGGGGAAATATTAATCAATTGCTCAAGAGAATAGTCCCAAATTAATTTTTCTTAGATTTCGAATGACTGCCTTGTAGCAAAACGACCCCCCAATACCATTTTGCGATTTTCAGATATATTATTGTGGTGGAAATCTGCAGGGGTGCCCTTTGAAAAACTCAGCGCACGTTCACCAAACATTGAAAGCATGCGAATGGGCACCAATGCCTGTATTGTACAGTTTTATACTTCTTTCCTCACTAGTCTTAGCTAAACGGAGACACGCTGCACTATGAACTTACCTCTCTGGAGTGTCCTTGTTCCTTACACCTCACAAAGCTCACCTGATTTATGCTAGCCACTCGCTAGCACACATCCCTATTTTTCCTACATGTCTGCTCGAGACATTTCTCTAATGTAGTGTCATTTACTTGTCTATGTTAAGTACTCTGACGCAGTGCTTTAAATGGGCCGGTACTCACCGGTACTGAGTACCGGCACTTCTCATTTTCACCGCTCTGAGTACCGGCACTTCTCTGCTGCCAAGGAGAGTACCGGTACTCATCAAAGGTAGGCTCATTGTTGCTTTGGCTCACGAGCACGAACAAGGCTGTCCGACAGCCAAAGCGCCTCTAGCCCAAGCTGAGCCACCTCTAAACAATTCAGCAGGGCTCACCTGCATAATGTCCGGTGTTCACCACCACGCTGTGTTTGACAGAGCAGGGTCCATTCAGGCCCTATGCTGTCAATCACATTCACACCATGGTGTGCATTTGTGCACACACTCGAATCCAGGCATCCCGCTGACAGCAGCAATAGCAGCAATTAAGAAAGCCACGGGAGATAAGGAGTGCAAAATGGCCTTTATCCCACCTGAGTCTTTTGTGTGAGTGTCTGTCTGCTTGTGTCTGGGTGTTTGCCTGCTTGTGTGCGCATGTTTGTGTGTGTGTGTGAGAGAAAAGCGAGTGAAAGAGGGAGAGAATCCAGACACTAGGGAGGTGTTTTAAAGGACATTCTTGGAATGCTTTGTGTGAGCATTGCTGCTTGTTTCTGTGAGTGCGCACTCAAGAATATATAAGTATTCGGCCACATAGTAGAAGTGTCTTATATGTCTTGTCCTTAGCCCCGCCCCTAGCCCCGCCCACTTGCTACACTCATAGCTCATTTTAAGAGTACCTGCACTTATTTTTTCCCATTTAAAGCACTGCTATGACGTCATTTCGGACTATGGGCCTGATTTAGATCTAGGCGGACGGGTTACTCCGTCACAATGGTGTTGGATGTCCTATCTGCCGAAATATAAATCCGATTATATCCTATGGGATTTATATTTCGGTGGACGGGATATCCGTCTCCGCTGTGACGGAGTAACCCGTCCGCCAAGATCTAAATCAAGCCTTATGTCAGTGGTGAAGGAAAAAGTTAAATAAAAAGGTTTGGCAGACAGGCCGTTTTAAGTATTTTTATGTAGCTTTCCATGCGTTTTGTACATCTTTCTGAACCCGGCTGTTAGTGTTATTACTGCTCTTGTTCTAGGTTATTAATGAATTGCTGCGTTCTAGGTGGGAATTTTATATTTAATCTGAGGTTAGACTATTTCAAAGAATCATGAGGAAATGGGTGTAGCAGCGATGCCGCTACTTTTAATTCCTTTCAAAGTGCCCGTCTCTTTGTGACAAGAAGAGTCCAAGATGTGACCAATGGCATCTCTAGAAGTGGTTGTAGGAGGGGCACACACTGGGCCACAAATAAAACTGGTGGGGGGAACCTACAAAGGGCAATAGTAAAGAGTGGGTGCGCACAAGTGTGTGTGCATGTATGTATAGTTGTATATTTTGCTTAATATTTTTCAAATCTGATTTTGTATGGGCATGTGTATATATCTTTTTAAAAATATGTATTTATACACATGCACGTACAAACATACATGGAAAGTCAAATTTAAATGTTTTAAGAAAACATGTAGGCTCGTGTATTGCCTCAAACAAACACTGATTTGCAATGAAAGGGAGATGAACAAATACATGTGCATGGAAAGGTGCGGTGTCATTTTTCCTGTGTTGCCTCTGCATCTTGAACAGCTTTGGTGATCAGGGCTAAGGTAGCCCTGCTAAGTAGTAGGTGATTCTTTCCAAGTCATGGGTGCCTGGCCTTCTAGTGTAATCCCAACTTTGCCACCAAACAGTCAGGCAGAGACCACTCATGATGGCAAAATAGTCTTTACATCTTTGGGGCTTATTACGAGTCTGGTGGTCCACTGACCGCCAGACTTCCGGGGGTGCAGCGGTGGCGGTCTTCCGTTCACCCTATTATGACCAGAGCTATCAGGCCACCCTGGGACCACCACAACTGCCAGGGATCAGAGATCCCTGGCTATGGCGCGGCGGTCTTGAGGCCGCAATATGCTTGGTGAGGCGGCTGTGGCCCCGCCAAGCATATTCCGAGTTTGCTCACCGCCACACTTTTCATGGCAGTGCGACCACCATGTAAAGTGTGGCCGTGAGGAAACAGAGGGGGCCCTACAGGGCCCCCGGGTGCCTCTGCGTCATGGGGTGCATGCGGGGGGGGCTGCATGCGCCCTCACGTTCCTGCATGGAACGAAATGCACAACATTCTGCATTTCAGTCGGTGCAGGAACATGCTTTGACGTTCACATTGCGGTGCCTATTTTAAAGGCACTGCTGTGGGAGCGCTAAAGAACTGGCCACCAGTGAATTAAAAAGTCGTAATCTGGTGGGCGGTCTGTTTTGGCTTTGGCGATGCGGGAGTGGGGCGGCAGCGTGGCGGCCTTGCTCCCACACCGCCAAAATCATAATAAGGCCCCATGTCTGTAGCCTTGAAACCTGTAAATGCTGCAGCAGTCTGCGAGTCTCCAGTTTGCTTGAAGCAGCTAATGAAACAAACAAGAGGTTGATTATTTGAATGATGGACAGACGGAAGCATTGCGTCACCTGGATGATAGTATGTACTTACTGTACGGTCTAGTCTGGGATCTGTTTCCTTCGTTTATAGGGAGTTTGCCTCGATATACCACGAAAATGTTAGGTATCTCTAATGGTGGAAAATGATCTTGTAACAAAGTTAGAAGTTCAAAAAGACTTCAAGGTCTTTAGAACTTTTAGCTGTCTTTGATCTATTTTATACTGCTCATTATTTGATAACACCCTTACATTTTGTGGTGCCGGTTGACCGCAGATTGATGGTGTTCTTTTTGGAGTGGACGGACTGATCTTGGAGTGGTGAGTCCTGCAGCTCGTTATAAGTCTGGAGTCTTACATTCTGAGTTTCCCTTCAGACTATCTAACCTGAGAGAAAACGCACAGAGTGACATAGATATAGAATGGATGTGGTACTACAAGAAGAATGAAATGTGGAGTTTTACCCCGAATACTTTATTGTCCTGAAAAGGGAGATCGAAACGTTTAGGCACATTTTAGGTCTCTCAACATTTGAAGCGTGTTGCCCCAACTGTGCCGCACAGCCTCTGACCCATTTATACACATCAGAAAACCACGTGGCATAGATTGGTGCCAACGAGCGGAAGAAACAGTTTATAAAAGTAGTTTATAAAAGTAGAGGATGCTTAAAGAAATGGGAGAAAATATGGTCCCCATGGGGTACCTACAGAAGGGCATAGAGAGGAACAATGCCCCGTCACACCGACACACCCGCTCTGTATTGAACAGTATCGAGTTTGCTACATTTCACTTCCCTGCTTTTAGGCAGAATGGTTAATCCAACCTTATGATAATTCTTATGTTGCGTATGATGGTTTAACCCCTCCCAAGCTGTACACTTGTTATTAACTCAAACTAGTTGTATGCATGTGCATATATTCAATCATGTAATGTCTTATGAGCGTGTTTAATAAAAAGAATTAAAAGAAAAAAGACGCGTGGGAACTGGGCTGGGGCAATTGATGACTCACAGTTGGACGGGGGGATAAGTCTGCACTCGAAGAGACGCTTGTACTGGATCCCCAGAAAAGTATGAAGGTTCTAGCGTCTTTTGGAAACACCACCACACTTAGGGGCAGAGTCAAAATGAAGTAATCATTTCCTTTCCAGCTGGCAAGCAGAGGCCTTAGAAAACTTGTTCACGCTGTCTTGGGACAGGCGAGTAGTGCATCTGGGCCAGAATGTTGCAGGGGTGGCATTCAGCACTGGTGAGATATGACAACACTTTAGGCCTGTGCATCCCAAACCTTTTAGGACTACAACCCACATTTTAGCCTGACAAATTTGTGCGACCCTCCTAGTTTTCATGGACACGAGGCAGGCAATAAAGCATTGTGTGGTAGCGAACTGTCATTTACAGACAGCACATTTTCCATTAAAATTGCTACCAAGTTTACATAGACATACAGGTTTATTGATAGTATGTGGAAATCGGGCTTCGGTGAGTATTTATCATTTGCGCATCACGAAGTAAGAGTCTTGCTTTTAAAATCTGTTTCCATCACACTTCAGCATTGCAAAAATGTGCTTCATTTTTGCTTTTTGAATTGCTGAATGCGTACAGTTCATTTTCAGGTATTTATATGTTATTGTGTGTTACAAAAAGGCATCCTACATGTAGCCTTTCCCTTCACACTCTGTGTCCCAGCAAGATCGTCGCGTAATGTACTTTAATCTTTTTGGTCTGACTGCAAAGTGAGAGGATTTATGAACACCAATCAATCCCCTTGTTAAAAAAACATAAGCAGCAATTTGTCTGAAGGCAGCCTGACATTTGACCTATGTCATTGAAGTGCAGGAAATGTGACAAGTTGAATTATATCCGTATTTATTGCTTGGACTTTCACGGCCCACCCTGGCGGGTCGCGAGCCACAGTTTGGAAAACACTGCTTTAGTGTGTAAGTGCTTGTGCCATTCTGCCCCCTTTTGTGTGCTGTATATGCGGGGCCTTAAGTGCTCGCTGTGAAGCTGCACGGACGGTGTAAGGAGCATTCAGTTTTGGACTGAGAAGAAAAACAGTAGCAGATTTGATTTCTCTGGGGCCTTCCTCATCACTAAATAGTCAAAGGTGTGCCTCTGTTGTCGAAGGATTCATTGTTGCAATTTGATTCCCAGAAAATTAGCAAACTACTTACAGAGTATGAGCAGGGAGTTACAAAGTTGAAAAACCAGCAAAAAGAACAATCTAAAGTGAGAGGGCACACTGGAATTGGGGAGGGTGGGTGGGGGAGAGGGGGCAGAGGATGCAGCTAGACGGACTTTTGATGCAGATCAGGAAGGAGCATACATCTGGGTGATGGAGGGGAGATACGGATTAAGTCCATCGATATGCATTTCATTGCCAGACATACGAAACGAAAGTAAAACTGATAAGGAAAAAGAAGCCAATGCAGAAATAAGGAGTGAAATGTGGGCAGCAGAAGGGAGGTTGGTGACAAGACATTTGAATGCTGAATTAAATATAGGGGTGTGCAAAATGGGCTTCACTTACTTGGGTGTAATTGCACAACATTGTGGCAAATTAACACGTAATTACATGAAATGTGGATCTGTCATTTCATGATATATTTTAGTGCAAAAAGCGCCCTCGCGTCAATGTTTGACACGAGGACGCATTTGAACAAAGTACCCCGAACAACTGCTGCTCGCATTCTGTTGTTCCCATGTTTACTGATTATGGCCCCATGCACTTTAAATGTTTATTGTGAATGGCGCTTAATTACGCAAAGGGGCATAGTGATATCATTTAGGGAATTGTGCAAAATTTCTAGAATTATATAAATTAGGCCAGCATAGTTTAAATTTCACCCCGGGCTAATTAAATAAAGTGGGCATGGACGGCAATGAGTAGGAAAAACACTAATCAAGATAAGAAAAAAACAGAGTCAGAATAAGACTGATGAAACAGAAGGTAAAAAAAAAATCGAATATACGTTCTACATGTGAATGTGAGAAAAAGTGGACATTTGGTGAGTAAATGAAATGTTAGAGTCAAAGATAATGCCAAGATTGTGGTTTGAAGATGACCAGAGTGACATGAGTTTTAGGTAAGAAGTTTGAAGAAGGCTGTGTTAAAGAATAGGAAATGTGGCAGGAAAGTAGAGGGTCTGTGTTGCTGCAATACAATGCTGGAGAAGATCTGGCATTCATAGATGTGTTCCTGGGAGAGATGTCAGGTGGATAAACATTGTGATCACAAGTATAGAAGTCATGTGAAAGGTTGAAAGAGGAGACGATTGGGGAGAAATAAAACATGTCGATGGAGAAAAATAGGGGGCAAAGGACAAAACTGAGAGGTACGCCATACAAAAGCAGAAATCAGAAAGACAACAAGTACTCACATGGCATGGATCAGAACACATTAGAAATATTGGGAGAGAACCAGGAGAGAATGGCCCCAGAGAGACCAAAAGAAAAAATATGAAGAGAAGGATAGGATGATCCCTTGTGACAAATACGTCAAATAAGAAGTACGAGAAGGTAGGAAAAGCTCTTACGGTGAGCAGAGCGGAGGACATTGGGGACTCTGAGCAAGGTGTCTTGCTTGAGGGCTCAGGACAGAAACTTGAGTGCAAGAGAAGCAAATATGAATTTAAAAAGTGGATATTTGGTGGTGTACAGTGCATTCCAAGAGTTTCGAAAGATAAGGCAGAAAATAACAATGTGCCTATAGGAATTATAGGAATTAGGAAAGAGACTGGGGAAAGATGCAGATTAAACAGCCAGGTTTGTGATACCTGTATGAGTATAACCTCGAAGGATGTGTGCTCTTTCTTTCTTTCTTTCTTTCTTTCTTTCTTTCTTTCTTTCTTTCTTTCTTTCTTTCTTTCTTTCTTTCTCTCTTTCTTTCTTTCTTTCTTTCTCTCTTCTTTCTCTATTTCTCTCTCACACACTTTCTCTCTCTCTCTTTCTTGTGCTGCATTGTACACTCTCTGTATCTTGAGAGAGGAGAACAAAGTAAAAATGACTTAAACAGGGTGAAATTGGTCACCCAGGAGCCATGAGGCGAATGAGTATTCTCTTCACTTCCAAAACAGAGGCTCATGTAGAAATCAGTCAGTGGAGTGGTCCTAGAAAGAAACACAATCTCAGAATGGTTCTTGGTCTGTGAAGGATAGATAAAGTGAAAGAAAAAAGAAGGAGCAGAGGGACCAAAATCAGCAAAGGGAACTTGCTCTCTATAAGCACCAACTTCACCATAACTTTTTCTTCTAAACAAAATGCCATCAAAAGAGCTCAGAATAAAAGTATTTGATAGCATTTGTAAATTTAACTGGAAGCTGGATTTCAACAGCTTTGCAAAAAGTATAACCTATTTCTACAAAATGTCAGTCTCTGTTCGTGGATGGTTTTGATGCACACTTGAAAGTAAGATGTAGGGTATAGATATTTAGCTGTTGGTGACCTCTTCAGTTATTGCCTCTCGAGAAAATGATTGTAAAGTTCTTCAGTGCATGAATTTCAGTGTAACCAGTAGTGGGGCAGAATTATTGCAATACTTCATATGAAGAGCTGCCCCTGATGGTCAATGGGGGGTTTTTCCATCTATTATTTTGTAGCACATTCACACACCTTCTGCATCTTTCTGAATGGGATTTCCTGATCATGACCAAGAAATGGCCATGGAGGTTGACTGGCACTACTTGCAGAATTAAGACTAAAATGAAGACCAAAGATTGGTACTTGCTGTCCTACTTCATCGCTCAGACAATGAATGTGCAAACGTTGAGCAGCATCTGGAGGCTGAACTAGTTTCTTAAACTGGGTCACAGTTCCTACTGCTGATTTGCATCTCGACTCTGTAATCCCTTGGACAGAAGAGGGGTTATTAAAGCAAGGTGAGACAAGAGGTAGCTGTAGCCACAATGCCCTATTTTGTGGTTTGAAATGTTCTTGAAATGAAATCAGCAGGTCAGGCAAATGCCAACTGTAGAATTAATTTCCCTACCATGTGAGACCAGGTCTGACTGTCAGTGACCCTACATAGGTCGTTCAAAACCTTGGGTGTTTTGTTTGCAGTTTCATTCTGGGATCTGCTTAAGGATAGCTTGGGGTAGCATATATATTGACCAGCCCATGTGGAATCTAACATCTGTTGCTCTTTGCTTGCAGTACCTACTTTTTGTTTTATTTTCAATGTTGACCTCGAGTTGATACTAAAGATCCCTCACATTCGAAAAGTTCAACATTTAACAACTTACTTTTCCCACTCATGGGCTAACGCTTAAAGCTTTTTTCATGTATAAGTGTGATTTACTGCTATAAAATATAATTTATCCAGGTCTACTTTATAAAGGAAGTTCAAAGTCAGAAACACCTCATTTGTATATAATTTACTTGTGCAATGAGTAACTTGTGCATAAATAGGATGCCAGAAGATGTGAGGAGTGGGAGTTTTAATGGGTGCAACAGTGAAAAAAGGGGATTGTCAGAGGACAGGCCATTTGGACATGATTCTAATTTTGTGAGTGCCAGCAAAGTAACAGGCAAGTATTGAAATGCACTAATAGCAGTTTTGGAAACACCTATCTTGAAACTTCATGGGCTTGTTGTGAATTTAGTTGGTATTTACTCAGCTGTTATGTTGGACGTAAATAGATGTGAATTCAGTAGGTATTTATAGAGCTCAGCTCTCATCCGGGAAGTGTTTCTTCGCTTTGATAAGGATTATTGTTCCTGGTGAACTAGGATTTAAAAGAAAGCTTTTGAATTCCTTTATTAAATTGGGGATGAGAGAAGCATTGCATTGCAAGTTAAATGGAAGAGAGTTCCAACATCTCGCTGCATCAATTGAGAATGATCTGTTCCCATATCCGGTGGTGGAGCGATTTGGGGATATTTAACACAAATTGCTGTGCCGATCCTAATGCTCCATGGTGATTATGCCAGGAGACTCTGTGGGTCATACGAGTGGCAAAATGATCAAGTATTGGTTTATAAAATATATTAATGAATTTGAAAATGATTCCAGAATGGGCTGGCAGCCAGTGAAGAGATTTCCTAGCATTGGGAACAGACCCAAACTTCCCGAGGCCGCAAATGCGGTGAGCATAATGTATTAGATGTAGTTGTCAAATATGTTTTTTTGGCTATTGCCAAAAGAAACGTATTTCATAATCCAGCTGAGACTAAATAATGCCATTGACTGGCACAATTTTAAGTTTTGAATAGATAAAGCTAAATATCTGACATAGCATCTTCACGTGATAAAAATATGATTTTTCTACAGATGCTACATGAGAATCCAAGAACAGGTAACAGTGTAGAAGAATCCCTAGATTGTGGTCATAAGTGGTTTGGGAGGAGACCCGATACAAAAAGGCCAACAGCTGTCCTATGATGTCACTTTTAGGACGGTGAGCAGAAGCTCCATCATGTTTGGATTCAGTTTAAGGTAGTTTGTGCCATCCACCAACATGTGATGGACAAGCTATTGGCTAGAAGAGAACTAGCCAGAGGAAGAATATTCTTCTGTTTGTTATCATGTTTCCACTATGAATTTAACAATACCCTAACATACTTCTAGGTCTGGTTGTCCGGTTACACATTAAGCAATACAAGCAGGAAAAACCCACTTGACCTGTATTTCGTCTATATTACATTTTCACTAATCTCATTATCTATGGTTTGACAAAAAGCAGTATCTACTCCAAACTCCTCATCCAATGGCATGCCAGATATAATCTGTACTAGAGTTGGTCGCCACTTTCATTTTCCTGGCTTTCGATGCCAGGCTCCACATAACATCTATTCATAATTGCCTGCAGGACAATGCTGACAACAATCTGGCAGATGGGAAGACAGACCCACTCTGTCCCATACTGCAGTTCAGGCATTGCCATAGTGATGCCATTCTCAAAACTGTTTCTATTTATCACTGAGGGCCAGATGTAGGTGGCTAAATACCGGTCGGTAACGCCGAAATTCGGAGAATTTCAGCGTTACCGACCGGTATTTGGCTGAGTGCAATGTAGGTGAGTTCATACCTACATGCAAAATAAGGAATCGCAAAATAGCGATTCCTTATTTTGCTCTTGCATTTAAGGAATCGGAAATACCGATTCCTTAAATGCAATGTACGTAGCACTAAAAATAGTGTACTTGAGCGTTAAGGAATCGCTAATTACCACCAACTTCAAGTTGGTGGTAGGTAGCGATTTCCTTTAAAAAAGCACTTTTTTGCTTATTTTAAATGTGCCATGTGGCACACATCCATGCCCTTAGGGCATGTATGTGCGCCACATGTGCACACATGCACATTTCAGGGGTGCAACAGGGTGTCCTTTGGACACCCTGGCACCTTTGAAATACATCCCGCTATTAGCGATTCGGTAATACCGAATCGCTAATAGTGAATGGGGCACATGCATCAAGCTAGGCAATTGCGATTCCTTAATAGCTATTATTAAGGAATCGCTATTAAGGAATCGCAATTGCCTATGCATGTAGAAATCGCTCAATAAATAGCGATTCCTAAACATTCCTTAATTGCTACTCGCAAATTGCGAGTCGCAATTAAGGAACATCTACCCATTCATTCCTATGGGCCAGGAGGCCCATAGGAATGAATGGGAAGATATTCACTATTAGTGATTCGCTATTAAAGAATGGCTAATAGCGGGAGCTATTTCAAGGGTGCCAGGGTGTCAAAAGGACTCCCTGTTGCACCCCTGAAATCTGCATATGAGTACATCTTGCACACACACATGCATCCCAAATGAAGAAATACTGGTCGCAAAGGGGCAGATTCTGAGAATCTGCCCGTTTGCGACCAGTATTTCGGTTGATGCATGTGCCAGCTTATCTTCCCAATTATTCCTATGGGCCTCCTAGCCCATAGGAATGAATGGCTAGGTATTCCTTAATAACGAATCTCAATTACCGATTCGTTATTAAGGAATGTTAAGGAATCGCTAATATTTTAGCGATTCCTACCTAGATTCCATTTAGCGAGTCCTTAATAGCGATTCGGTAAAAATTGCTATTAAGGACTCGCTAAATTGAAGTTACCTACATCTGGCCCTGAATTATGATGCAGACAAACGTCATAGGAGCCTCTCTTCCAGGGTGGGATGCTCACATTTACCATCTTCAAGTTCAAGGAACATCGTTTGAAAAGGAAAGGTCTAGCTATATCAAGCTACTGGAATTGAGAGACGTTAGTTGCGCTCCAAAGTCTTTACTTCCATCCTTTAAGACAAAGTACCTCCTTGTACATACGAACACAACAACAACATTCAACAAGCAGTGCGGGATGCTTTCCAGATCACTCTCTCGAAGCACAAACGATCAGGAAATGGCTCAAGTAAGGGACTTCCAGATCACAGCTGTTTAATTGCGAAGTTCTAAAAATCTTCCTTCATGATTTGGACTTTCTTCTGTTAAGACTATTCATAGATTCGTGAAATACGAAATGCCGGGGCATAACTTTCATGCACTATTAATGAAGGTCGAAGGGGAATGCCTTTTGATAGATTGGTCAGCATGATTTCTTCATGCATTTCTTTCGATCCCTTTGATCATGGCACTATTATTGAGAGTCAAAGGGTCATGCCTTTTGTTAGATTGGTCCCCATGGTTTTTTTAAGCATGTCATCAGATCCATTTGATCCTGACAGTGCTGAGAATACTGTCCCACTTCAAGGCAAGGATGAGCCACATAGCTCCGGTGTTGCCATGCCAATGATGATTTAAACATCTTCTGCACCCCTTGGAAAATTTATGTAGGAGACTGCCATGCAGGTAGCATCTCTTTTACAAGTTCAGGGGCCAGATACTGCATTCCAGCCTTCCATCATAGAACTTAGCGTCCTAGTTCCTGAATTCTTGAAATACGGGCATATGAACCTGCAATAAGACTGTATGGACGTTTTGAAAGAGTCAAATCATCTTTCCACCAGAACATCTTGCACTTTCAAAAGGAAGAACATCCACACCTGGTGCGTCCAAAGCAATTTTTATCCGTACAGATATCAAGAAGTGGTAGTCCCAATTGTCCTGCATTTAGCAGGGTGTGGGTTGCACTTTTGCTCAATTAAGGTACGCCTTGCATTGATCATTGCCTACAGGAAATCATCTTCAAAAACCTCTTTCTTCAAAATACTAGTAGTGAATGATTTCTTGGAGGGTATAAGAAAGGTGTTTCCCCCCCATCAGGTCTCCGTCTCCATCTTGGGAGCTTAGCTATGTCTGGGCCCTCCATTTGAACTTATACGAAAAGCATCTCTACAATATTTGACTTGGAAAGCTGTTTTTCTAGTAGCTGTAACTTCAGCTCATACAGTCAGCTATATTCAGTCTTTCTGTAGTGAGGATCTGTGTTCCAGAAGAATAGAGTGGTGGTGAGAACTCACCCAAGTGTTCTGCCTAAGGTGATGCCTAATTTCCACATCAATCAGATCATTTCTTTGCCAACTTTCCTTTCAGATCTATCATCCCCAACAGAAGGAGCCCTTCACGCTTTAGAAGTGAAAAGAAAGTTGAAATTCTGTTTGGGCAAAGCATTTTTGCAAAATATGGTTATTTTAGAACAGATCCCGATACTATGAAACAAACCACTTCTAGGTGTGAAGTTTCTTGTATTTTACTCTGCTACCAGTTAGCAAACAAACATATGCCTAGTGGGCCTAAAGCCAGCTCCCCTCCGAGTGAAGCTGCTACAGTGGCTCTTTTAAGAAATGTGCAAATCTTAGATATGTAAAGGTGCTACTTTTGTAGTTTTTCCATATATTTACAACACTGTTGTCTTGATTTGGGTTAGGTGCCCAGGTATAACAGGCTTCCTAAAGAAATGTTTTTGAGTAATGACACTGTGCTTTTTTTCTCATTCCTCCACCATGTCTATGTGGGATGAGCTTGCTGTTCTCTTCAGTGCTTATAACTATTAATGAGGATCCCCAGAGAAGAAGGAGAAGGACAAGTTACTTGCTATAATCCTAGTTCTTCTGTAGGTGAATTCTCATCATATTCAAACACAACCCTTGAAACGCCGCAGAAGAATGAACCTAAAACATTGTGTTTTTTGTCTGGGCTATTCCATTTACTGTAAGAATTAACTGAACTACCTGTCATCTGTGGGTCATGATGCACAGTGCCAGTTTTTCAGCATATATCTATGGCACCCTATCTGATAACATTACCCTGCCTTTCTTTTCCTTGTATTAAAAGTTTGTGAAAGATGTTTCTAGTCACTTTGTATTAAATGTGTGACTAATTGGATATAATTATCTCCTTTTTAAAAATCAAAATAACTGAAATGTGGTAATTTTTTTAATTTATGAGACTGCAAAGACTTGTAATTTAAAGTGTGGTTTTCTACTGAAAAGCTTTGTGTGTGTGTGTATGTATATATGTATATATATATATATATATATATATATATATATATATATGTATATATATATATATATGTGTGTCAATCATTCAGGGGTTAGTATAGGGTGGATACTCACCCGTGAGGGTCTCATGGGCCTGGGGGCAGGGGGGGGGGGGCTGCTGATCCGTCTGGGTGTGGAGGTTCAGCCAAAGAGCCAGGTCTTGAAGTCCTTCCTGAATTGGGTCAACGACGCAGATTGCCTGAGGTGGAGGGCAGGGTGTTCCAGGTCTTTGCGGCGAGGTAGGAGAAAGATCTTCCTCCGCTTCTGGTCTTGTGGATCTGTGGGACGGAGGCCAGGACAAGTTGGGCAGAGCGGAGTTGTCTGGTGGGTGTGTGGTATGCGAGGCGTTGGTTCAGATATTCTGGTCCTGCGTCGTGGAGAGCTTACTAGGCATGTGGAGAGCTTTCTAGGCATGTGTGTGTGTGTTTTTTTTAATATATATATATATATATATACATACACACATATAAATGTGTGGGTTTGTGTGTGTGTATATATATTTGCACACTGATATATATTTTTTTAGGGTAGTGGTTCCGCTGCGTAACATCTCTGACGTCTGACAGTCACCACTTGGGTGTTATTTTCGCTGATTAGCCATTGCGCATTTGTGCAGTTAGTAACTTACTTTGACCTTGACTCACCGTAGAACCAGGTCTCAGATATTTCCGCAATTCCCACATATGCGTGTTCCTATTTTTCACGGCATGCCGGCATCCTTATGAGTGACACAACTACCACTACAGGTGACACTTGTCCCCACGTGTTATTTTCAGCGCACTCGAGTCTTTCTACCATGGGACTCATCGAGTTCACGTGATTTCAGTGGTACACACATTATTAATAACTTTTACATCTTTCAGGGGTGCCCGCAACGTTTATGATTTATGTTTTTAAGTAGAATAGGTGCCACATGCCTAAACTGTGATCTTAAGTTTGTATTGTAATATCTGTAAAACTACGTCTTTCACGAATTACGAATGTCAGGTTTTCCATATAAGTCTATTGTCTATGTCAGCTGCCTGTCATCTTTGCGGCATCTACGAAGTCATTTGCATATGACTCACCACATTTTCTGCATGTCGTCAGTGTAACGTAAATATGCATACTTTATGTAGAAACAGAAGAATCACTACCATGCCTATATATACCCTGTCACACTAGCAGCACGCCATGTGATCAAGGCCGCAGTTTGGCGGTCGAAACGCGTCATCCTGACATGATTTTTCAATAAATCAACCTGTTTGTATCTGCATTGGATTCTGTGCCCGTGTTTTACCCGGTGTGGTTTAACCTTGGGATCTTCTTTGGATAGATATATATATATATATATATATACACACACACATATACATATATAATAATACTCTTCACTTTAAAGAGCTCTTTGGTATCTGATGTGCCCAAAATGTAACTGCAATAACAATAAGGTGATGGACAGAATGCTTGAAATAATTTCAGCCACTGGCAAGCACTCGGGCCGCATCCCAATCTGTTGTTTTTTCCCCATCATGCCACCTCAGTTTGGACATAGCCATATGCAAATCAGCCTTAACCCTGCTCCAGTAGGAACTGCCAAACCAGGTCCTCCCTGAACCAGAATACAAGCACTCTAGGACCAGTTTCGCACCAATATGGGCTCATCAGGCAGACATAGCTTGATTCCGATGGCACAGTGAGCACGTGACCCGTGTCTGGGCATACCCGTCACACTTAGGGCACCAACTGCAACAACAACATGATAAATGGAATACTTGACTTGATGTCAGCCACTGGTAATCGCTCGGGCCGCATCCCAGTCCATTGTTTTTCCTCCACCATGCCATTTCAGTTTGGACCCAGATATAAACAAAACATTCTTGACCCTGCTCCAAAGTGAATAGTCCAGCCCAAAGTGCCAAGCCAGGTCCTCCCTGAACCAGAAACTAGCATCCTAGTACCAGTTTTGCCCTAATAAGGGCTCATCAGTCATATATAGCTTGATTTCAGTGGCACAGTGGGTATGGGACCCACTTCTGGGCATACCCGTCACACTTATGGCGTCAACTGCAACAAGGTGATGGATGGAATGCTTGAATTCATCTCAGCCACAGTCAATTCTTCAGGCTGCATCCAAATCCATCATTTTTTGCCCAACATGCCATCTCGGTTTGGATCCAGTCATATGCATATCAGTCTTGACCCTTGTCCATTGGGAACTGTCCAGCCCGAACTGCCAAGCCAGGTCCTCCTTGAACCCGAATGCAAGCAACGAGGACTAGTTTTGCCCTAAGAAGGGCTCATCAGCAAGCTATAGCTTGATTCCAGTGACATGAGGAGCAGGGTCAAGGCTGATTTGCATATCACTGGGTCCAAAGTGAGGTGGCGTGATGAGCAAAAGAATGATGGGTTGGGATCCTGCCCCAAGCGACTGCCAGTGATTAGACAATTTGCAAGCGTTCATCACATTTTGTGCGTTTGATTGCCCAAAATATAACCTGCTGACCCACAAGTCATCAGTGTTAAAGACTTATCTCTCCCAGAGTATGCTTTCAGCTCTGAAGCATGTCGGGGGGTATTCTGTGACAAACACATACATCACAGCTGCAACATTTGGAGCCATCCTCTGAAGACTCTTTGCTACTAAACGGACAAGTAGCAGGGAATAGTGATCTTTTCAGGCTGTATAAAACAAGGCAATACCCTAAATTTCAAATTATCCTTTGAGTGTGTGCCATGGTTTCGCTTAAGTTCCAGGAAATGTTGCAGTACTTATCTGAAATGTATCTTTTTTATTTTCCCATTGGGCCCACATTAGTCTATTCTGTTCCGCAGATCGGTGAAGGAATTTACATCGGTGTTCTTCCACTTGTGAAGGACATATATAATGCCAGCCTTTAAAGAAGAGGAAAATAATGTACAAGATGGCCGACTGTTAGAAGCTTCCTCCTGGGAGCTCCCGGGTTGGGGATCGCCATATGGCATAAATCCTAGGAGAAGCCCCCTCCCACTGTCTAGACCCTCACACATTGTGTTCCGAGGGAATTTGTGTTGGGACCCCATGTGGCTGTTGAAACACAACAAAGATCGCTTGGCCATGCTGAAACCAACAACAAGTCAGGAACCCGGGAAGACTCCCTGGACCAGGGATCGCCGTCGACGCAAATCCCACCGGGTGCCTCTAGGGTCCCGCCAATGCTGCCTTCTCGGCACTCCCTGTCTGCTGCCGGAGGTGTGGGAGCACGAGATGGACCTGGCTCCAAGGGCTCGCTGCTTCACCCAGATCTCCTGCGCCCAGTCGGAGTGTAGGAAGGAGAGGATGAATCAAACATTCGGTGGTAGGGAAAGCCCTCCTGCCGCCCTCCCCTGGTGCTGCTGGATGCCAGCAGACGTCCATCAGCACCGCTGCCCCTGCTCACCCCGGAGGAGGAGGGAATTCAGGTCAGGGCTTACTGCGGGGGTACATGGACACTGTCTCCCCAGTCCCCTGGATGCCTGCTGCTTGCTGGAGCGGGGAAGATTGAGGCGGCCATGTTTGAGCCGGTCTCTCTTGTCTGTGTGGAAGGTGGAGGTCAGGAGAGTGAGCAGCAGTGGAGTGGAATGTGTCCATGGGTCAGAGCTGCAGTCACCGGGAGAGTGGCGGCTTGGAGTTTGTGCCGGAGAAGAGACTGTGCCGGAGTGAGCTGCGAGGTCACACGGATGCTGTCTGTCCAGTCACCAAGATGCCTGCAACCTGCCAGAGCAGGGGATGCAAGGATTAGGGCTGCCATGTTGGGGCTGAGTGGGAACAGAGGGCTCCAGTGCATGGAGCTGGCCTCCAGCATTGAAGCAGCAAGAGCATGGTAACATAAAGAACAATGCTGTGAAGAATCATGACACAGACACGCGTTAACCGGTACTCCGGTTTATTATAGTATTGTGGATATCATAATGCTATGCTATATACTATCATTATGCTATTTCTATATTCTTTGCGCTCACTTCCCGCCAATATAGGCAGATTACATCTACGCTGTTAGTTTAAATTGCACATCTCTTGTACACACCTTTGTACCGTTTTCTGTTTGTGTTTAGACGCATGTATCTGTTTCGTATTTTATATGTAATTCATGTACTCTGAAGTCTTTATGTAATGTAACTGGTTCTATTGTAAAGCGCTCTGACACCTTCGGGTTAAGTACGCGCTATGTAAAAACGCATAAATAAATACATTTATGAGGGGGATATACATAGCTGTAAGAAC
Source organism: Calotriton arnoldi (assembly GCA_963921515.1). Classification (NCBI taxonomy): domain Eukaryota; kingdom Metazoa; phylum Chordata; class Amphibia; order Caudata; family Salamandridae; genus Calotriton; species Calotriton arnoldi. The sequence continues at coordinate 155,298 of CAWUFW010007773.1, read as the reverse complement.
TTGTCCTGCAGTAAGAAAGAAACATAATTCAAAGATCAGAGCAATTGACATCGCATAAAGTAAATTAAAAATATATCTAAAAACAAGGATATTGTTGCGGCTTCTGTTGTCAGTTTGGAGGGTGAAATGTAGGCCTGGATGAAGCATGGAAACCACGTCACTTCCTATTAGATTTAATTCGGCACGTTATGTGCGGATGGCTATTCCCAACCCCTCCGAGGAGATTCCCAAGAGCTGCAATGATATTTAAATTGGGAAATAATTATTTGCCTTCTCCGTACGCTGCACTGAGACCGCTGCCAATATGCAGACGCGAGTTCAGAGGAATACACGGTAAACAACGCCGAAGCGTTGTGTTGTGGAGCACGGTTACGTCGTGGTGCTTCCGAGGAGCAGGTCGGCGGAATGCTGGGGCACGAGAGGGGTCGGTGGAGACGGCTGTGGGCTGGAGAGGGGTTGGTGGAGACGGCTGTGGGCTGGAGAGGGGTCGGTGGAGACGGCTGTGTGCAGGAGAGGGATCGGTGGAGACGGCTGTGGGCTGGAGAGGGATCGGTGGAGACGGCTGTGGGCTGGAGAGGGGTTGGTGGAGACGGCTGTGGGCTGGAGAGGGGTCGGTGGAGACGGCTGTGGGCTGGAGAGGGGTCGGTGGAGACGGCTGTGGGCTGGAGAGGGATCGGTGGAGACGGAGGGGTCGGTGGAGACGGCTGTGGGCTGGAGAGGGGTCGGTGGAGACGGCTGTGGGCTGGAGAGGGGTCGGTGGAGACGGCTGTGGGCTGGAGAGGCTTCGGTGGAGACGGCTGTGGGCTGTAAACCGATCCCTTTCACTGTGGCTTCATGGACCCAAGCGAACTGTGGCTCGGCTAAGAATCTGACCATAGCGCAGTCACTCGCAGGTTCAACCACGCATGCGCATGAATTGTGCCGAGGAGAAGCTGCAACGCTGCACGGCCTTTGAGAGGGTTGGCATCCCTGTGGCTGTTCGGATCATGATTGACTTTGATGCCACATTTGTCTGAAATGTTTACTTTCCTATCTGCCTTGAACGCTATTTCACTTTAGAGTACGTTCCTCGCATCATTTGCACTCATTTCATCCCCTTTTGTACGAAATGCAAAGCTGGTTAATGGCTATGCCACCTGCACCTTCAGTCCGCCTTTCACTTTTCAATGACTGGCATGTCCGATCCCGTCCTAACATGGCAAATATAGACTCCGAAATCCCAACATGCCAAGTGCTGTTGCTGAAAAGCCAAGACTGGGTGTAGGTGCGCTTCTTCACTCTACTCATAATTAGTAGTATTTTGATGAGTTTCAGTCTCAGAAGGCACAGTTGTGAAGTACAACACACAAGATTATGTCCCGAACTCTGTTTACCCTGATAGCATGGCGAACATGAAGTCATTGACTCTAACAGGGTTTGTTTCAGGTCTTTTCACTGGGTCGAAAGGAGTCTACTTTGTGTTAAAAGGCTGGCCTTTTGGAAAGACGCATTTTAAATTACAAGGACCTTAGTTGTCTACAAAACAAATGTAGTTAACACCTTTTGCACCTAATTCGAAGAAAATGCATAGGATTGTTTGTATCCAACTCGTAAAAATAATTTTTTTAAACTATTGGAACTCAGTAAATCTCTTTGTTGCTGTTTCTCATGCCTCTCTCTCTGTGGAGCCATAATTCTGAAATCTCATCTTCCAGAGGAAGAAGCCTGGCATGCTACAAGACTCCAGTCAGCATACAGCAGGCTAAAAGACACAAGCACACATCATCATTTGCTTAGGCCACAGAGTCATGTCACTGAAAGTGCCATAACTGAATTGTTTTCTACCTTAGATTTCAGATTTTCTGTTCTACTGGTGGCTTTTACGCTTCACACATCCTCAGACAGACCTGTGTTACCCTAACCGGAATGACTCTACTGCAGTCTGTCTATCACTCAAGGTAGAAGGCCACAATGTTATGTTATGTTATTTGGATTTGTAAAGCTGACACCACCCGAAGGGTATCCAGGCAGTGGAGCAGGTGTGTAGGTCATCTGCCGGGAGGTAGTGGAAGAGCCAGGTCTTCAACTTCTTGCAGAATTCCAGAAGCGAAAAAGAGGTCCTTACGTGTAGAGAGAGTTCGTTCCAAGTTTGAGTGCAAGGTAGGAAAAGGCTAGGACTCCTGCTCTGCTTTTGCGTACGAGAGGGGTGTGTGCGAGAAAGAGTGAGGCAGAGCATAGCAGTCTGGTGGGATGTGGAAGTGGAGGCAGCAGTTGAGGTAAGCTGGGCCATTGTTGTGCAGTGGCTTGCATGCAGGTGTGAGGAGTTTAAATTGGCAGCGCTTGTGTATCGGCAGCCAGTGGAGTTCTCTGAGGTATGGCGTGATATGGGTGCGCCGTGGGAGTTCCAGGATGAGTCTAGCTGCGGCGTTCTGGATAGTGTAAAGTCAGTTGAGGAGGTGGTTGAGGACGCCGGCATAGAGTACATTGCCGTAGTCTAGTCTGCTGGTGACTAGCGCTTGAGTGACAGTACGCCTGGTGCTCTTGTAGATCCATTTGAAGATTTTTCTGAAGATGCGTAGTATGTGGAAGCAGTAGAAGAAGCATTGGCACTGTTTCTGCAAGTCCCAGTACTATTTTCTCACATGCATATAAATCTCGTTCATCCAAGAATGACTGCAGAAGTATCAGAAAGCCATGAACTTGGTGAGACCATTTAGAGGACATTGCTTCAGATTTTGAATGGCACATTCCTACTATGCACCCATTAGTGAGGTCAATGGACACGTACCTATATTGCTGTCCAGTCTTTCTTAGGAGAAATTCCTTTTGAAATGCAGGCTTCTGTTTGATGATGCTTCTTCTGAACCTTCAGTAAGTTATAGAGGTTTACTCTTCATTACTTGTAATGCCATCCACTGCCCCAGGTTATCCCACAATCTAAAACTGCGTTGATAAAATAAATATGACCAATTCTGCAGTGCTGAAAGGCCTCTTTGCTGCTTCACCAGAAAGTACTAGTTAGGTTGTATTGTCTGTAATTCATACACTCCTCTTGATTCAATTCATCAAGTCAGTGTGAAGAACTATTCAGCGCATTGACTCACCCCAGAGACTGAGTGCCTCCCAATGCAAAAGTTAGTGCCTAAAACATTACTAACTTTATTTGAAACCATGGATGTGCTATCTATAGGCATGTGTTACATCTGTGCTTAGAGGAGAGATGCAAATCTCGTAGGTCAAGAATTGCATGCTTTCCTCAGTCCCCCTCAATTTCAAGGTCATGAAGAGTTACTCTGGGGCTAAGAAGTGAACTGTGAGTGTGGTGATTCTACTCTGGCATTGGCTCTTGGACTTTCCACAGTTGTTTCAAATGCATTGTTTTTCTCAGCTGGAATAGGGACCATCCATTTCAGACAGCATAACAGATTCCACACCATGTGTTACCTTTTCTTTATACTGTCGTATAAAGAAGCAACATAACCTTTCTGTAGCAGTATTATAAATGATCCAAGATCAACACGCTCTATCTGATGAGAGCAACAAAGGTCTTTACATGCCTAATAAAAGAGAAAAAAACAGATCTCGGTACAACAATGAATATATCGGAGAGTAGGATAAATGGAAAGAACATCTGGTTGTTGGGAAGTAACAAGGATAGTGTTTTTTAAAACTTTTTTTTTCTATCAGTGAAAGGCAGAAGCCAAGTTGAACCAAGTAGGAAGATAGTCTTTAGCCTTCTGGTCTTCATAAGAGACCAGTTGCCTGAGTTTTGTTTTACTTTTTGCTGCTGGTTTGTTTAAATATAAGATGTCTTTCTTTTTAATCAGTGTTAAACCGTCAAGGTAGCAAGGTTGTTGGAAGTACAGGGCCTAACGTCATGCAATAGGTTTACATTTTTAAATTTGATGCATGCTTGGGACAGTAGTTGAGAGTGTGAGAAATTGGGTTGTTGGTTGAGTGGGGTGAAACCCTGCCGAAGCAACAGCCACAATCCTTATCATGATGAACCACAAAAAGTCACTAAATTAACCTGTGCTTACCGTCTGGTAGCTTGGTATAAAAGCAGTCAGGCTTAACTTAGAGGCACTGTGTAAAGTATTTATGCAGCACTGAAACAGTAATAAAGTAAAAACACAACACAAGAAAAATCCAACACCAATTTAGAAAAATAAAGTATATTTTAATAAATTATTTGACACCAAAACAACAAAAATCTAATCAGTAGAACCGGAGTTATGAATTATTACAGTTTTTAGTGTAAGATATCGTCTAAAAGATCAAAGCGTCAACTGCTGACATCTAGTCGTAGGAGAATGTGGCAAAGTCTAACGTTATGGCCGACCACGAAGGAGCACAAGTCTGATACACAAAGTGGATTGAGCCAAGTCTCCGCTTATCCAGCGGGGAAAGGCAGCCGACAGTGTCCGAGGAGGAGGTGTCGGCGTTGGGGAGTTGCTGGACGAATTAAAGGTGAACGACTTAGGGGCCGATTCCGATCTCGGCCGGTAGGGCTCCGAATCGGATTCGGATTTACCGGATCCGATTCGGAGCCCTGTTTCCCGACCGAATCATACGCGGGTCCGGCCGAGCGAGTACGATGCAGGCACCCGCGAAAACTCCGACTGACTCGAACGCGGCTTCAACACGCTCCGACCGACTCGCATGGACACGACTCGCACCGCGCTATGGAGACGTTTCCCGGCCGGGTAAGTACGATGCGCGCCGCGAGCAGTCCGATCGACTCGCGCCGTCCGGCTCAAAAAAGCTGTCGGAGCCGGACTTTTGGGGTCCGCGTCAGACCCCCCTGTACGTGTAGGCGCGCAAGTCGCACACAAGGGGGGCCCATGGGTCCCCCCTACCTGTGCGTGTACGGCGCGAATCGCTTGGACGCGTACACGCTATAGGGGGCGCCCTTGTCCGCCTCGCACCCATTGAGTCAATGGGAGCCCGCGTACGCGTTGTACGACAGGCTCCCATTGACTTCAATGGGAGTCCGACCGACTCTAGTCCGATGGCATGCGTGCGCATCGTACTCGATCGGTCGGACTGCCCGAGTCCGATTCGGTCGGAAATCTCTCCGGGTCCGGCTCGGTCGGAGAGATTTCCGGCCCGAATCGGAATCGGCCCCTTAGTCTCTTTTTTGGAAGTCAAAAATGTCCAGCGAGAAGAAGCTGCAGGCTGTAGCAGATGAGGGTGCCACAAGGCCCGATACGCCTTCTGCGAAGAGCGGCTGAACAGGTTTTGTTGCTTTGGAGAAGAATGTTGTGGGAGCTGTCATGAAGTCAGGCTGACTGGCAATGCTCCTTGGGCGGTTCGATGAGCAGGTGGTCCCAGTTTCCTCCAGATTCTCAGAGTACTTTTTGGGTAAACATTTTTCAAGTCCCAAGTTGGGATTTGGGCTTTCTAGACAACTTTAGCACCACTTCCAAGGGTACAGGACTGGGGAGGTATCACTTGAAGGGGCAGTACTCTCTCAGGCAGTGTCCAGGTGTGGGTTCCAGATTGTTGGAACCTTTTCTGTCCCTGAGGCTCTGATGAGGAGGTTAGCCGACTAGTCCTTGGAGCCCCTCTGGAAGTCCTGGGTTCAAGTAGAAGAGCAGGCCTAAAGCAGCAGGGCAGACCTCTGGGGGCTCAGAACAGGCTTCATGCAGCAAAGCAGTCCTTCTGAAGTGCACAACAGGTCACAGCAGCAGACAGTCCTCAGAGTCCTTCCACAGGTTCAGGAGTGAACTGAGGAGTGGGTCTGATGGTCCTCTTTTTATACCTGGTGCCCACTTTGAAGAGGTAGATGCTTCTGGAGTTTCCTCCTGCAACGTTTTTGGGAATTTCCTGCCACCCTACTCTGGTCCCAGCCTTCCTTAGGGCACAATAGTCTAGTGTGAAGTCCTTTGGGTGTGAGCTGAGCTAGTGCCTTTGAAGTGCAAGTGTGGTAATTGACAGCTCCTGCCTCCCATTATGCCAGGATGCCCCATCCAGCCAACACCCATACCCTCTATTGTGATACTGTCTGGGAGGAATACACAAATACCAACTGCCAACTACACATTGTCATGTGACCCAGGAACAGTCTCCAGGCACCAACTAGTAGGGGAAAGAAAATGCTAACTTTCTAAAAGCAAAAAGACATACAGATGATGGATGGAATGCAGAGCAAATCAAGCATTCACCCCCAGTCAAGAGTTCTGGGTTAAGCCCATCATTCTTTTGCTCACCATGCCACCCCAGTTTAGACCTAGCCATATGCAAATCAGTCTTGACCCTGTGCTTCATGGGAACAGTCCAGCCTGAACTGCCAAGCCAGGTCCTCCCTGGACCAAAAACAAGCATCCTGGGACCGGTTTCGGGGCATCACTCCTCATCAGCCAGGCTAGCTTGAATCCAGTGGCAAAGTGAGCCCGGGACCCACGTCTGGGCATACCCGGCGCACTTAGGGCGAGAAAACAAAAAGACACATAGATGGACGGAATGCAGAGCAAATCAAACATTCACCCCCAGTCAAGAGATCTGGGTTAAATACATCATTCTTTTGCACACCATGCCACCCCAGTTTAGACCCAGCCATATGCAAATCAGTCTTGACCCTGTGCCTCATGGGAACAGTTTAGACCCAGCCTGTGCAGGTAAGAGTGGTGGGGCCGGGTGGGGGTGAATTTCGACCGATGACAATGAGGAATAATTAATTATTTAATTTTCCCTCTGGGTTGTCTGTCGAATCCCTCCCCAACCCGGCCCCACCACTCTTACCTGCAGGGGCCGCTCCTGTTCCCTGGATCGGAAACAAGTATCCTGGGGTATGCCTAGACGTGAGTCCTGGGCTCACCGTGCCACTGGTGTCAAGCTAGCCTGGCTGATGAGGGGTGATGCCGCGATTGCTTCAAATGTAAAGAAATAGAAAAAAAATGTGCAGTTTTTTTCTATTTCTTTACTTTTGATGCAATTGCGGCACCTGCGCTTTAGCTTAAGATGTTTAAAGCTAAAGCGCGGGTGCTGCCATTATAACAAAAGTTAATGAATAGAAAAAACAAACATTCGGCCGCTTCAGCTCTGCAAATACCAAAGGAAAGGCACGGCCGCCATTATATCTGTTGAGGCGTGCATCGCTGGTTACATAGAAAAAAAAAGAAAGCATTGCAGGAGAGCATGTCCTGCAGCAGGCAGGAGAAAAACATTTAACAAAATAGTGCTCCAACGCTGTAATTAAACCTTAACGAGTAACAAAACATGTAACAGGGGGTGTCCTCATGGGAGGCTACAAGAAGAGAAAAGGCGGTACTAAGGAGGGATTACTAAGCCTATTGACCAATGAAAAGTCACCATTTACAAAGGACAGTGACAGGAGCCAACTAGAAAGATGGGCGGAAAGTGAGCGGAGCTTCAAGTTCATACCTGAATACAGCATGTCTCGAAGAGACCGGGCAAGCGCTGCCCAGGCGAGACCTAAACAACAGGAGGGATGGAGGCAGAAGGTTTGGGGGTGAACCTGCAGAGAGGGCCAGGTCCAACAGAGAGCAAGCAAGAGAGTGAGATTCGACCAGGCATTTTCACTCCAAAGGTAAGAGGATCTGCAGAATGGAGAGTGTTTTACAGGGCCAATGCTGAGTTCTTGCAATCCAACAAAGAGGGCATTAGCTTCATCTATCTGGGATGGTACCTGAGCTTGCTGCTGGATTGAAGCCAGTCGTTGAAATGAGGAGTTTGATTTTGCACAGAATGTGTCATTTGTAGAAGGCATATTTTCAAAGATTGTAGACGTCTTTTACATAGAGGTGTCACGGCCCAGAATGAGCCGGGTAGTCGGGTTCCTGGGGTAGCCATCTTGTTACATGTACAGGTGATTTTTGAGGATACAAGTGGAAATATTTTCTAGATGGTTTCATTTTTCATAGGCTACGGTCCTTCAGTTTTAATTTGTGACAGAGATGTCTTCTGAGTTGTTAAATCATCAAAGGATGAAATCTACAATAAGAAACTCGTATGATAACATTTTATGTCATACATTGGTTAAAATATACCATGCAGTTTATTGTAATTGATTACCTACATGATGCAGGGGGCAAAGTCCATCACTATTTTAATTTGCTCAAATTGCCTGGTCTCAAAAACAAGTAGTTCTAGTTCTGTTTCTCTGCTGTGTTTGTAGGACGATACATACATGTCAGAGCTCTTCAGTCCACTCTGGGATATAGTAAAAGACAACTTATAGAAAGACCAATTCGAATATAGATGTGAAATCTGATTAGTTGTATTCCTTCTTAGAGCAGCATCAGCTAACAAAATGTAAAAAATATCCAACTCTGTGTAGATAAAATGGATGCTAAATGCCATCCAGTGTTTACTCCTTGACTTTTGCCTAAAAGTGGGACTGATTTAGATTTGCTACAAGAAATAATTGACTATATGTATTCTTGGTTGCATGATTGTCTGAAAGAAAATGCAAAACAGCAGGATCAAAAGAGCTTTGAAATATTGTCTTGAGCTGAGAAGTCAGACAGGGTTCATAGTCATTTAACATAGTTTGTTTTACATCGAGCCACAAGCGGTGTTGCAGGGATCTGACGGAAACCTGCATCAAAGCTCTGAAGTGTACTTTATCTTCACATCATTTTTGTGATTAAATATATGTTTTTAATGCAATTCTACAACGATGAACTAAATGATTGTACACAGTACGGTAAGTTGCAAAATGAATAGGCTGAATAAGAGGGCAGGCTCAGGAAGACTGATTGAAGTTACATGTTTTCCACATAAACGTATTGCAAATCATCTTTGAACCAAGCCATTCAAAGTCAGTGTCATTGGAAAAATAACTGACTAGTCCTACAGGCGTAGTCTTCTGCTAGTAAAAAGTATGTCTCCAGAAAATGGCATGATTATTCATTCTTTACTATTTCAACTGTTCCAACAGCGTTTAGTGTCACTACTACAATGCTTCCTAAATGAGCTTTGTTGCAGACCTCACAGGTGCCAAACTGAGCCATTTAATTTGTGACATTTTAGGACAATAATACGTGCTTATACACAACATAAATGGGTGCTTCAGAGAGTGGAATATTAAGCGAGAAGGCTTGGACAAAGGTATGAATTAAGCTAAAGGGTTAGAACAGGGTGGATATTACAAGGAAGGAGTTCCATCGTTCGTTTTGGGATAATAAAGTTCCAAGAGCAGAATCCTTAAAAAAGGCTTCTGGGGTGAGAGGAGTAATTGAGAGAGACAAGGGAGCAGAGTTCATGGGGAACCCGCAATTAAAATGGGCTAATACAGGGAGTCAGCCTTGGGAAGTTATTAGCATTCGGGACCTATTGGAATAGGAGAAGGGTATTGGAAGGCAGGCCAGTTAGCAGAAAGGGGCAATAGTTGAAATGCAACATTAGAGTTTGAATTAGTTTAATGAGGGGTTGTGATCAGAAAAGGTAGGTACATCAGAGATGAAGCTGAAGTTTTGCGAACTGACCTATGTACAAATAGCCCAGTTCACGAAATTCTGATTCAATCGACCTACCTCATTAATATTCATGGTTAGGTCACAAATTGCGATTACCTTCAATTGGAGGCCATCACAGGGATGATAGCCTGCTGGGCTCAGCAGACCACCATGCCTGTGACTACTATTCAACAAAGTAAACTTTTTAAAATTAAATGAAGTCCATTTTCCTTAAATGAAACGGGATGGCATTTAAAAAGAAAAGTTTACCTTTTTTTAAAACTTTTGTTTGAGAGTTGGGATTGGTGCCTGGGTCCACTGCCTACTCCCTAAAAAACTTTTTATTAACATTTACAAAGGTAAAGGGGTCCCACCTGGGACCCCTTCCTGCTTGCGAATGGGTTACCACCCCACCTTGGAGGCGGTAAAAGGGCTGGACTGGCTACAGGGCAATTCGGAGGGCTGGCATGCTGAGGGGCGTTTTCACTACTGTGGGGGCCGATGTTATGGCTAGTGACCTGCTGGCCACATTCCTACTTGCAGCACTGCTAAATAAACAATGCAAAAAAATGGTTTTAAAACGTGCTTAAAGCATACCTTAAAAGCAATTGTTTATTTAGAATGAAACGCCAAGTAGCCAGTCTGGCCCTGTCAGTAACTTCTCAGTGATTTGCGACCACTCTTTCAGTCCTAAACATCAAGATATAGGGAATAGGTATCACTGTTTGGAAGGGACACCTACAACACGCCCGTTCTAAATAGCAATTTCGTATCCATTTCTAAACCCATTTTCAGAGTCAGCAAAAAGTTACTGACTCCTAAAATGGGTTTGGTACATTGCAAAAAAAAATTGTTTTTACTCGCAAACGCAAAATAGGAGCCTTTGTGACCTCAGAAATACTTTGTACATCTGGTCCCGTTTTTTCCGGACTACAGTGACCTCTTAGATAGCTCTCGGCACCAGGCCCCGCCCCCTCCGAGGCCCCACCCCCTCCGAGGCCCCACCCCCTCCGAGGCCCCGTCCCTCCTCACACGATGAAGTTATTTTGTAAGTTGGCAGGTGTGAGCTTACGACATGTTTTTTATCTCTGGTAAACGCTCAGTTTTGGTATACTGGTGGTAACAAAGCAGTGGCTTCTAATGGAGTAGGGCGGCTGCCCAGAGCAGAGCTGTCTCCATTTGGCTGCAGAGCCCCTGGTCGGAGAAGCCGTTCGGACCCCTCGTCTTCTCTTAACACTACAAGTGTGGCCCTCCAAACAGGGCTTTAAGTGGGCCGGGTCTCACCGGTGCTGAGCACCGGCAGTTTTTTAAAGGGGGCCTCGAAACGGGTCTCTTTCGGGCTCTGTTTTGTGCCCTTGCACAGGTGGTCTGGTTTTTTTCGGACTACAGTGACAGCAGGCACAGATGTGCGCGTGCTCACACTACTCACTTCTCACTCGTGGAGAAGTTACGGCAAGACGTCATGCCAGGTGAGCGTGGTAGGGGAAGGGAAATGCTTTAAAGAGAGTGATTTTCTCTCTGGATTTCCCTTCTCTTTTTGAAACTCAGGAGCAGGAACATTGTCGTGGTTTCACCAGGGCTTTAAGTGGAAGCTTTCTAAATATTATATACAAGCCATAGTTGCTGCTTATTTATCTTATGCAACTAACAACCACTGACCGAGCCAATAGTCCTGACTTGTTGTAGGTATGATGTTACTTGTTGTATCATATATCTGGATGCAATGACAGAAACAGCAAAATACAAGTCGGGCGGCACACTATGCTAAGCACAGATTTTTAGCTTACTTGTTTTTAATCCACGTCCATAATTACTTTGGCCACGCCCCTTTGAGAGCCCCCCCCCCCAGTTTTTTCATCCCACTTAAAGCCCTGGGTATGGCTTAGCATGCTGTAAAATACAACAGATCATCTTCCTCATGTTAATTTTCTGCGCAAGCAGTTCTGCCCATGGACCCACGTTCAGGTCATTTATTAGGGTGGGATACCTAAAATGGGCCTGTTCCAGAGTGTTCAACTTCTCAGTCTTCAAAACATTTGTGTGGAAAAGGTGGCTTTATTGAGACACTAGATTGTGTGGAAAAAACTAATTATTAAGAACACCACTAATGGGTAAACCTATCAAATTCTTTATGCTGCATTTGTTTAAAACGACCTGTCTGTGATTTCTGCAGTATTCGGTTTGTTTCTAAATTACCCGGTACGTGTTGCCTTATTTGAAATTTCTGATACAAAATGCTCTTTTAAAAATGATACGCAGTCTCCCCTTGCACAAGAGGTTCTATGTCTAAATTCACTTTGAACACTGCCTCAATGGGTAAGGCTCACGGCATCGCATCTGCTTGACACCACACCATCTAACTCACTTTCATCACACCCCGGACAGTATTCCTGCACATAGTTTATGAACCTGCAGAACGTCTACCGCATGTCTTCCAGTGCATATCTTAGTGCATACATTCACATGTGTGTATACGGATACCAACAACTTGTTTGGCAGTGGCCAACTTTTTCACTTATTCAAACATTTGCAGATTGGTGCAAATCCATGATTTTGCTCCCTGTAACGCTGACGTTGATGCGTAAGCTGCTACACTCGTCTGAATTTTTATTTTCCTGCATGAAAAGTCCAGTCGGGCAAAGGACTCCTCCTCTCTCCATGGAGGGATGAATGAGGGACGACCTTTGCTAGCCTCTTTCTCAACTAACTGCACCAAACAGTAAACGTTTTTGTCATCTAAATTAAGCCATATCCTTCAAGTATCCATATTTCTCTCGGTATATGGCGTTTGCCTAATGGAAGACAAAGATTATATGATTTTTTTAACGTGTAGCTTAACTGGTCCCTAGATGTGTGGTGGTCCAGCCATAATCATTTGGGGTTCTGCTACATTTACAAACTACTGTGCTACAGGCTGTGCTTTGTTATGGCTTCTTCACAGTCACACACTGTAATTATAGGACTGTGTATGTGCATGCATGTGTGTGTATGCCCACGTGTTAGGTGAAGGTGTGTGTGCTCATTTGTTAGGTGGAGAGGTGTGTATGTGTGTGCTTGTGCCCATGTGTTAGGTGGAGGGGTGTGTGCATGTGCGTGTGTCTGTGCCCATGTGTTAGGTGAAGGTGTGTATGTGTGTCCATGTGTTAGGTGGAGGGGTATGTGCATGTGTGTGCCCATGTGTTAGGTGGAGGTGTGTGTGTGCGCCCATGTGTTAGGTGGAGGAGTGTGTGCATGTGCGTGTGCCCGTGTGTTAGGTGGAGGGGTGTGGGTGTGTGTGCCCATGTGTTAAGTCGAGGGGTGTGTGCATGTGCATGCGTGTATGCCCATGTGTTAGGTGGAGGTGTGTGTGTGTTCCCATGTGTTTGGTGGAGGGGTGTGTGCACGTGCCCATTCCCATGTATTCGGCGGAGGGGTGTGTGTGTGTGTGCCCATGTGTTAAGTGGAGATGTGTGTGTGTGCCCATGTGATAGGTGGAGGTGTGTGTGTGCCCATATGTTAGGTGGAGGGATGTGTGTATGTGGCCAAGTGTTAGGTGGAGGTGTGTGTGCGTGCCCATGTTTTAGGTGGAGGGTTGTTTGTGTTTGCGTGTGCCCATGTGTTAGGTGGAGGGGTGTGTGTGCCCATGTGTTAGGTGGAGAGGTGTGTGTGTGTGTGCCCATATGTTAGGTGGAGGTGTGTGTGACCATGTGTTAAGTGGCGATGTATGTGTGCCCATGTGTTAGGTGGAGGGGTATGTGCATGCGCATGTGCCCATGTGCTAGGTGGAGGTGTGTGTGTGCCCATGTGTTAGGTGGAGGGGTGTGTGTATGTGCGTGCGTGTGTGCCCATGTGTTAGGTGGGGGTGTGTGTGTGCCCATGTGTTAAGTGGAGATGTATGTGTGCCCATGTGTTAAGTGGAGGGGTATGTGCATGCACATGTGTGCTCATGTGCCCATGTGTTAGGTGGAGGGGTGTGTGTATGTGCATGCATGTGTGCCCATGTGTTAGGTGGGGTGTGTGTGTGTGTGTTCCCATGTGTGCATGGTAGGTGACGGTGTATGAGTACATGAATGATGCTGATTAATGGCATGTGTAATATTCTAGTTGCATATACTCATCGTTCACATAAGCCTAAATACCCACACATAAGGTAATGTCACAACTGATGTTTTTAATACAGTTTCTGCTCCATAAATAGGGAATGTATTTCATTTGCTGAGGCCAAGGCTTTACTCGTTGCATTATATAATACCATGCCTTGTCATGATTACCACCTAAGATCTTTGCAACGTTTAAAGGTTATGCTAGGCGAAGAGAAATCTCGCAAACATTTTTACTATGGAAAATAAAGGGGTGTTTCATATTAGATTACACTAAGAATTGAAGGCGAGAAAGAAATGGAGTGCATCTATTATTGCCCTCTACGTTAATGCCTTTAATCAAATAATGACCTTCTTGAAATAGTTAATTTTAAGCTTTTGAAAAGATCGATAGCACTTTGCCACCAAAAATGGACACGATGATGAAATCTGATGTATTTAAAGTACCATTTCACCCTCTTAACCTAGTAAATAATTTAAAATGCTTTCAGTACCTCTCTGCTATCATTATGTAGTTCGTTCCATCCTTTCTCATTTTGTTTTCAAATGCAACTTTGCTTCTCAGTGCGCAAGCGGTAGGGTGTACATTTAGACAGGTATGCAGTTTAAATACAATGCTGGTTAACTGTTTGGAAGTATGTTGCACCTAATGAGCTGTAATAATCCTTTGATAGTTATAAAGCTTATTTCGAAGTGTCTGTCGTCCCAAGCTTTGGTTTTTGGATTATTCGGAACACTTGTGTGGGAGGAGCCGAGGTTGGAAGTCGAATGATAACCTACAACAATACTTTCTGGGAGGTATTGGGTGTGATGATCTCTAAGGCCTCGGTATCATTTGTATTCCAAGGGAACAGGGTACTAGTGAAGTGCTGGTGCATGCAGGTAGAAAGTCTCTGAATGTTGTCCTTTTGTATTTTTTTGTCACACAATGATGGGGTAGTTGGGCTGACATGCCAGAGTTTCTTAGAATGCCTATGACCATAGGATGGTTCTTTTTGGGCATGATTTGAGGTCCTTCAAGGATTTTGACATGCTAGTCAACTGATCTGGCCACAACTCTTTCCTGGATTTTAAGGCTTACAGTGTCCAAGAAGACGTTTGGGTTTATCATTGCGAGAACGTCTTCTTTAAAGACTATTTCATGTCGTGTAATGTATCTGTCCATTTCAGGACAGACATTAATGCATTAGACCGTAGGTGGGATGATGATGTCTGCAATGGCTTCATGGCAGGAGAGGTCCAATTATTTCTTTGACTTCAGGTGGCTCATTCCCTAAGATACTTTTATTCACGATGTGAATGTGAATTCATGCAGCTAGACTGGGAAAAAGGCAGCTATATTTTGAAAAAGGTTGCAAAGTGATATGTGCTGTGTCAGAGAGGACAGCCGCATATTACAGTTTGTGAACTCTGACTATGAAGATCGAAGACAGGTTATACAGTTGGGCTTGGGGAATGGAGCCATGGTTAATGAGTTGTCATTCATTTATATGCGGCTTTGAGCATGACTCTAGGGCTGTTTGTGTCCTTGAGGATTTTGAGAGAACAATATTCTTGGTTAAAATGAAGACTGCAGGGGGGAATACATGTGATGTTGATTTCTTGTTTAGTTAAGTGGTCTGAGACTTTGCATCTGGCAGTTTCTAACCAGCATTATTTTGGTTTTAGAGCGGGAAGGGAGCACGTGTTGTTTTGTAGGTTTCATATTTGTTTCTGCAAGAAATCACATATGGTGAACACTTTGGTCATGATTTCTGTGAGAGTCTTCAATACTGTTTTAAGATGAGATCTTGTAAAATGAGCAACCAAGAGCTTTTTGTTGGAAAGAGATGGTAGATGGTTAATCTAGGTTTGTGATCTCTGGTAGTTAAAGGTTTGGCTTTTATGAGGAGAAGTGGAGGTGATTTAACCCGGTTATTGGAATATTGGCCTGTGAGTGGAAGTGGAACCTATCTTGGCCTTAAGTGTCCACAGAGTCAGGTCTTTTGTGGGAAGGGGTTTTGGCCGTTATTCCTGAGTTGACGTGGTCAATTGCAAATGATTTTGGGCAAGAGGACACAGACATATTCCTGTAATAACAAAGGGCCTCATTACGATGGCGGTAGGACTGCCACCGTCGGTGGCGGTCCCACTGCCATCGGACCCTGCATGAGCGCCCGCAGCATTATGATGTCGGGGGGATGGAGGGCGGGCAGAGAGACCGACCGCCACGCAAGGAGCCCGTCGGTGCATCGGAGGGACTGCCATTCCTACAACAGTGGGGGTGCCTGCTCAGGCACCGCTGTAGGGATTACAGTGTCCCTGTCTGCCGGCCGTTTCATGGCGGTTAACCTGCCATAAAAAGACCGGGGAAAGTGACATGGTGGCCCGTAGGGGCCCCCCCCTTACCCTCTGGCCCACCTATAGTGCCCCCCTACATATCCCTGCACTATGTGGCAGGCACTGTCCGGTGCCTGCCACATGATGCAGGGATATGTGCAATGTGTTTATTTTGGACTGCGGCGTGTGCTGCAGCCCGCAGCACATGACGCAATACACAATATACAGATCCCGACCGCCTTGAAGGCGGTCGCATCCTAATTCCGATGGCGGAACCGCCGACAGCTAGTCGGGCTGTCCGGTTCCCAACAGGATGGTGGTCGGACGCTTGTCCGACCGCCATCATAATCGGGCCCTAAGTCTCTAAAAAATTCAGAAGGTTAGGAAGAGTTATGTGAGAAGAGAAAATTGTGTGGAGGCATGTGTCTGACAAATTGATTCAGCTGGTATGAATACACAATTTCCCAAAAACCCTTTAGTTCCACCGAAAGTGCTTACTTACAGTTAAATATTGTTTATTTACTGTTGAATATTGCCTGCTCTTCTTAGGAAGCCCAATTCTGTCCTTCAGGTGGGTATTGGGGCAGCTGCTGATTCAAGATGGTCCTTTGGCCCTGCTTTTAAGCTTCGAAACATTTTCCTTGTACAAGTGACAATAGAATTTCAGTTCTCATGCAGCACCCAGGCAAGAAGACAACAAACATCTAGACAAGCGGCTTCGGGGGTGGGGGATAGAGTGGAGGAGAGAGGGAGCTAGATTTGGTGGGCACGAGGTAGATGGAGGGTTGGGGTGAAAAGCTTGATAAAAATGGATCCAAGTATGCAGTTGTTTAGTTCAAGCATTAAGGGTGGCAGAGTAGAATGTTAACCTTGTTTGAAGGGAGGACTAACCACCAAATGCACCTCCTCATTAGTTTATTGCATGACAAAGATGGGGCTAAAGGGTGGGATCGAGTTTTTACTTGTGTGAAAGGCTGGTATATGGGTGGAGCAACTCTGGTCTGCAGGTGTGGGAGAGGGGTTAGTAAAACAATATTTTTCCTTAAAGGCTGTTCTAGGATTGACTATCAGTATGAGTAACCCCCTGAAGGTAATTTCCTTTAACACAAATGGCCTTAATAATGCTAAGAAACTGCGGACAATAGAAAGTTGGATTCTAGCAGAAAATCCAGTAGTGATTTTGGTTCAAGAGACTCATATCCCAGCTGGAAAGCTGTCAGGATTTTTGATGTTTAAGAACTGGGCAGCATATAGAGGCTTTTCGTCTTCCCAAGGCCCCCACTGTGGCACGGCTATTTTTCTGGCAAAAGGGCTGGGTGCTGAAGTGGTAAACAGTGCCAGCGATAACGAAGGTCGCTGATACTGGTTGAGATGCTCGGTATGGTCAAAGCTTATAACATTCTCTAGTTTTTTATCCCCCAGTTGAAGATAATATTACATCATACAAGGACATGTTCCAATTGCTATTACAAAATTCTGGTGAATTTATAATCAGGGGGGGGATTTTAATCTGCTGCAGGACCCAAAAGTGGACTCCTCGGTTAAGGCAAAAAAACACACAAAACCAAAATCCTTGAAAGTCATTAGGAACTTCCAGGTAATACTTGCTTTAGTCGACCCCTTGAGGGCAGCTTGTACTGAAAAAAATCACATATACCTGCTTTTCAGGGAGATTCCTCAGCTCTTCACATATAGATTTTTTAAAAATCTCCAGAGCCTTGAACTATAAATCCCAAGTACTATACCTAATGGATTCTCAGATCATGCAGTGATCATTCTTGAGATAGTAGTGGGTAAACCCCTGTGTGTCAGAGATGCTGGGTGCTCAGTAAACAATATCTGCAGGAGGAAGGGTGGGTGCAAATTCTCAAAGAGGAGATAAGGGAATTTTTGATGATTAATGATAAGACTGCACCACCAGGCATTGTTTGGGATGCCATGAAGGCATTTATTAGAGGGAGAGTTATAAGCAAGAATGCAGAAAATAGTTTAAAGCTAAAAAACAAAAACAAATTTTAGAACAAAAGGTACAGCTGAGATATGACAGGTTTTTGAATAACTCATCTAGGGCTAATCAAAAAGCGTTCAACATTGTTAGACAGGCCATGAGCGAAGCATATTATGCAAAGTGCGCTGCTCTGAGTCGGGCCCATTTTCAAAACGTTTATGAAGAAAGCAACTTCACTGGAAAATTCCTATCCTGGCAGGCAGGTGAACAAGCAGCCAAGAACAGGATAAATGCTTTGAAATGCCCAACCTTGAATTATGAGTAACGAACCAGAGAAGGTGGGAGAAATTAAGTTAGAGCATTATAGACCAATATATACACAAACCCAGACGATTGACATACTCTCCCTTGGCAGATTTTTAACAGACTGCAACATTCCCACATTTACTAGAGAAGAGGGGGTTGACATGTCTCGATCCTTCTCTAAATAGGAATTGGTAGAGGTTATCAAGAATCTCCCAAATGGCAAAGTTGTGGCCCGGATGGATTTTCTGGGAAATGTAAAAAACTTTTTTCAGATGTTCTAACCGATTATCTTTTATCGCTCGCTAATATAATGCTACAAGGGGGCGCTATACCGCCTTCTTTTTTTAATATGAATGTTGTAAGTTTCTTGAAGAAAGGCAAGGATGCCGAGGATCCAAACTCGTATCCCCCATCACATCACTAAATACAGATTATAAAATCATCACAAAGCTGCTTGCCAAGAAATTTAACTCAATAGCCTCTTGATTGATCCATACAGATCAGAACGGTTTCATAGCAGGCTGGCAGTTAAGGACAAATACACACTATCTTTCGGAAGCTTTGGATTATCTTGCAGGTAATGACGTACAAGCTCTGGTGTTTCTGCTAGATGCGTGGTAAAAGCTTTTGACCTCGTGGTCTGGGAAACCCTATTTAATATCTTGGCCAGATTTGGTATTCCATCCCGGATCACAGGGCTCTTATATAAAATGTACTGTAAAGTCGAAGCCGGTATTATCATCAGCTCAGTAGAAGTGGGGCAAATAAAAGTATTGCGTGGCACAAGGCAGGGGTGCCCGCTATCCCTATTTTATTTGCCTTCTTCATTGAGCCATTAGCCAGAGCGATCCGAGGAAATAACAGTATCCATCTCCCTCTCCCACAGATGGATTAGATAAAACTATATGCCGATGATATCATGTTAATTTTGGATAGTAGGAAGGAGACCCAAGAAAAGGTTCTTGAGATTTTTGCTCAATATGAGGAGCTGGGAGGGTATAAAATTAACAAGAAGAAGACAGAAATAATATTGTGTGGTGGTAATTCAATTCACATCCGAAGCGATATTTAGGCATATGGTTCTCATCTAAGATTAAGGATATGTATGCCCTTAATTTCACTCCCCTCTTTTTAAAAGTTTAAAATCAATTTTCTCAGTGGAACTCTCTCCCGTTGACTATTCTTGGGAGAGTTTCCCTGATTAAAATGTCGGTCCTTCCATTATTCAATTTCGTGTTCTTGGCTATTCTGTGTGTTTTATCTGCCTCTTTTTTTACATCTGGAGAGTCCATGTTTTCATCATTTATAAAAAATCGGCCAGAGTTTCACTAAGCACTTTATATGAACTGCGGGAGGATAGAGGGTTGGCGCTACCTAATCTTAAAGATTACTATTTTGTCAATTTAGCACAATACATGTCTAGGTTTAATTCAAAGCTGCACAAGGGTTTTTATGAATAATTTAATGCAGTTGATTTTTAAAGAGTTTCATATTCTGGACGTGCTAAAGTCTGTTAAGTTACCCAAAAGAGTTTGCTATTAGAGCTTGAAGTGGTTCTTTTGGAAGCGTGGGGATCTTTATAGGAGATATTCCATTCCCCAGATCAATGCAGCAACACCCCTGGCTGTAGTAGATATTGAACCTGGGGTGAAGCTTGCATCCGAAATAGTTCAAAGTGGGGAAAAGCGGGATATAGAAAATGTCGGATTTCCTGTTGGGGGATAGATGGCAAAACGTAGCAGAAGTCCGACAGCATATACAGGACGACTTTCTGCTCCTGGGCTCATTTAGAATATGCAATAAAATATTGTCTAATTTAGATTTAGGCCAGATCCTCTGCAGCGGAGAGGCGATTTTCGCTCTAATTGATGATGAGGCACTGGAAAAGCCGGGGGAATAAATAAGAATGCTCTCCGCTATTAAAGGCCCCGACCTCGCCCAAAAAGCTATAAATAAATGGGACCAATATGAAGACCTGGAAATGTCAAATAAGATGTGGAAGGAAGTTAATATACTGAACTTTAGTGTGTTGAGGGGGGCTAATTGGCGTTGAATGTTGTTTTTCTCCAAATGGCTCCTATATAGAACCCCTGCTTTTTCAACAAACATTTAATCCCAGTCTTCCTGGCAACTGTTTTCGATGTATAGGCCAATCTCCTGTCAATTGGACACATGTAATCGGTCATTGCCCATCCATTCAGGGATTTTGGGTTGAAATATTCCAGTATCTTGCAAGTGAATGGAAGGTCAATTTGGCTTCGACCACTTGGCTGATAGTTTTGGGGTATGATCCGGCACTGGGTCTGCCCGATAAATGATTAAAATTAGTATATATAGCAACAGCTGTACCTTTTACTACAAAAATAGCTAACTCAGTTGATCCCCACAATGTAGGACTGGCTACAGAACATGTATAGGCTAAAGGCAATACAAACTGGGGGAGTGAAGAAATTTGAAAAACTCTGGGGACAATTTTTCCTATCTGAAGAACCATGGTTAGTTTAAAGTGTTTCATTAAATCATTTGGGCTCTTCTCCGTCATTTCTTTGTTAATCACTTTATGAGCTATTTTTCTATAGACATTTATAGTATTTATTGCCTTTGTGCCCTGTTGATAACTGCTTGATGTAACTTGGTATATCTTACACATCTACTAAGCTGTAGAATATGAAATATGTATTTATATCTATATTTATTACTCATATGCTGAGTTTATGATGAATATTACCTGGAATATATATTTATGCTAATGCAATGTTGGGATCCTAATAAATATATATTTTTTAAAACATGGAGACCAGTCTGGAAAACTCAGAGATTCTCAAAACATTTAGCAATGCTATCTTGCCATTCATAGGACAAATAGTGAATGGTACTGAAGGGAAACTCTTTTCGTCCACTACAGAGTAAGGAGTCTTGGTCAGCCATGCCAGGGCTATGAACCAATTAATACGTAGCTCTCAGGCTCCAGCGCACTCCACCTTAAAGTAGATTTAACCTTTTAATGTATTTCCAAATGTGCAAAACAATATTTTGTATGCTATCAGGATGTAGGCTAGCCGCAGAGAAAATGTAAATAGGCTTTCACTGGAGAGAGTTTATTAAAGCTTCAGCAAGCACTCATAAATTGAAAATCTGTAATGTGCCTTGGTTGGGGTAAAAGCCTCTCACTGCCAAGTAAATCCATAGTATGACATCCTACAACAAAATGATGTTAAAAATATTTGGAAAAGGAAGAATGAGCAATAGATTGAACAGGAGCCCTGTATCATGGTGAATGTTGCCATGTGCGGTTCTGTGTTTCTAACCAATGGGGAACAATAGACATGAACAAAGAATGGCTGACCCAGATTGCATATTTCCTAAAATGTACAGTACGTCAGTACGCTGCAGTGCTTTAGGCAGAAGGGAGGGCTACTTCATGTACTAACGTGATGATGCACTGTGGCAGTCGCTCATGTTCTAATTCAGTGGGTCTTGAACTGTGGCCTGCGAACTCCTGGGGATCTGTGCCTCAAAAAGTGAAGGAAAATGACATTGGGAGCTAAAAATTAAGTTTGCATCCTTATCCCGATTCGTGAGAGCAGTGCAAGTAAAGCAAACAGAATCTAGTATGGACGATTGGTGGCCTCAATTGAAGCAGCACTGGTATGCACTGACAAAAAAGAGCCTGGACCAGGAGCAAAAAAGACAAAGTGATATGCCGGAGCCTAGCGTATCACGCTGTCTTTTAGAAATAAAACTACATTTTGACAAGCTCCAACCTTGCCATTAAAATTAACATTTCAATTTTCACCTTTTTGTTTGTGAATTAAATATGTCATAATATGTGTATTTTTTTGATGTTTACTTGTTTCTGTATTTTGTATATATTATTTTGAGGTTCAAAATGTAGAGATTGCTTTGGCAGGGTCCCAGGCTTCCAGTAGTGATTCAGTGGGGAAAGGTTGAGAACCTCTGTTTTAAATGGTGAAGCAGTCTGATTGAAGGGTGCCCAAGTGGGATTACTCGATGAATCCTCTTCTTGAGTGTGAATTTTATGTATTTTCTAAATCATTCTAGACGTGGCTGCAGTTCTGCACTTGCCCTGACTTGTCAAGTAAATAGACCAACACATTTGAGGTACTGTATCGAAAAAAGGGGTTTGGATGTCATAACTTTTGGAGTTGACTATTGAGTTCGATTCTTCTTTTAAAAAAAATTCTGCACAAACTAACAGAAAATCTTTCTTTTTAAACTTTTCACCGTGGCTAACCTTTGAAGGCATAGAGACTTTTCCAGTCTATGCGATCGACCCCTCGTTATGTTCCGTTAATTTTTCTTTTTTCAAAATTGTTCGTGTTGCATGGTTCCTTTAAATGCCGGTCTCCCCTATGCCCAGGGCCGGACTGGCCGTAGCGGGCACCAGGAGTTTCCCTGGTGGGCCGCCAGGGTGGGGGGCGTTTTGGGGCCCCTGGGGGGCCGTTTTTGTTACCGGGGGCCGGCAATATCGGCCCCCTGTAACAAAATCGGCCAAAACCGGCACTAACTAACAGCTCGGCCCACGGGCCCTGGGCAAATTTGCACCATTGACTGTAAATGATACTCTCGAGCTTTTAATGGGAGCCAAATCTGGTTCGCCTTTTGATCCATGCCCTGTGAGGGTGGTAAAATTGGCCCCCGGTCCGATTGCTCTCTCTCTCACATCCATTTTTAATGGGATGTTTGAAACAGGACAGTTTCCCAAGCTTTGGAAGGTGGCTTCAATACTGCCTCTGCTGAAAAAGCCAAGCCTAGACACTAAGGATCCCAACAACTTCCGTCCGATTTCTCGGCTTCCTCTCCCCGCAAAAATGGTTGAAAAGATCATGAATCGTCAACTCAGTGCCTTTCTGGCGGAAGTTCAAGCATTGGATCCCTCTCAATATGGTTTTAGAGAGGGACATAGCACTGAGTCTGCGCTCATTAAGGCCACCGAGGAGATCAGGGAAGCCGTGGATCGAGGAGGCAGGGCAGCCTTGATTTTATTGGATTTGTCCGCGGCCTTTGATACGGTCCATCATGAGATTCTGATGGACCGACTCAGGGCCTGTGGGGTCCAGGGGAAAGCGTGGGATCTTCTTAAATCTTTTTTATCAGACAGGTGACAGATTGTATCCCTAGGTAAATTTCATTCCAAGCCCTTTGCACTGCCTTGTGGTGTACCGCAGGGGTCATCTTTGAGCCCCACACTCTTTAATGTGTATGTCTCATCATTGGCCCCCGTCATCAGTACATATGGGTTTGGTCTCACTTCCTACGCTGATGACACACAAATTGTGGTGTCTCTATTACCTGGCCAAGAACTGGGATTAGATAAACGGTTTCAGGACTGTATGGAATCTGTAGGGAGATGGATGGCAGATAATTGCCTGAAACTAAATTCAGGAAAAACGGAGGTAATGCTGTTTGGGAACGACCTTAATTTTTGGACGCCTAATTGGTGGCCTGCATCCATGGGGTCTCTCCCTACACCCTCAAAAAAGGTGAAAAATTTGGGTGTAATCCTGGATGAGAAACTCTCCTTTGGGTCCCAAGTAAATGCAGTAACCTCAACAACAGTGCATGTTCTTAGAACTGTCAAGAAGGTATTGAGGTTTTTACCTTCGGAGACCCGGCAAACGGTAGTCACAGCATTGGTTATGTCAAGACTAGACTACTGTAATAGCCTATACTTAAACATACAACAAAGATTTCTGTATAGGCTTCAGCTGCTACAAAATGCCGCGGCCAGATTATTTACGGGCACTTCCAAGTTTTCTCCAATCTCCAAGGAGATTAAAAAACTGCACTGGCTCCCGGTGAGGAACCGGGTGCAGTTTAAATCTCTGTGTATGGTCTTTAAAGCACTTCAGGGCTCAGGACCAGATCATTTGAGGCGCCAGTTCCAATGGTACATACCAGCAAGAACTCTTAGATCTTTAGGAGCTAAGCTGGTTGTAGTCCCATCAACAAAAAAAGCTCAATGGGGAGGCAGAAGTTTCTCTTCGTGCGCAGCAAAAGCCTGGAATGACTTGCCATTCTATTTGAGAAATGCCACCAATCTTCTAGCATTCAGGAAGGGGTTAAAGACCTGGCTTTTTGATAAATAATCCTCCTTTTCAGCTCAGCTCTAAGGAGTAGTAACTAGCGCCAGGACACCTCCGGGTAATCGTGCGCTCTAAAAGTTCCCATAACATAACATAACACCTCCCTCTCCCCCCTCCTGGGGGCCGGCCGAGCAGTTTGCCAGGGCCGCTTTCGTTTCCCAGTCCGGCCTTGCCTATGCCACAAGCTTCAAACATGTCAGCTGCAAATATCCGTGTTAAAACTCTGTGTCTAGCACTGCAGTTTACTTGCCTGGAGTTTCTCGCGCCAAATAACCAGTCCACGCTGTCGGTGAAGCGTAAAAGGCCATTTATTAGGACAGGCTGTAAACATAACTTTAAACCATAACAAATACTAACAATAACCCCAACAATACTTCCCCCCCACTTCTTCGTCTCACTCGCTCCATTCTTTCCCCTTGCACCCCATCTCTCTTCACGTTCCACAACAACCCATTTCTGTTCTCAATCCACTTCTTCATTTGTCTCCTGTCATCCTCTTTTGCATCACCTGCCATCGCACTCCTGCATCCCGCACCCCCATCAATCACTCTTCCCCCCCGAGAGGTGGGTGGGCCCGTCCAGGACTCCCCCCACCCCTCCAAAGTTTTGCCTACCTCCCTACAACCTGCCCTAAACTGGCATGCTCCATCCACCCTAGTTAACCCTTCCCTCTTTTCTGTAGGGTGGGTGGGTGGTCAAATTTCTCGACCCTCCCGCTGGCGCTAGGAAACAGGAAGAGGAAGTCACTTCCCCCTCCTGCTCCCTTATAGCCCCTTCTACTCCCTCCCCTTCCCCTCCAGCCTGCCCAGTCCGGCGCGAATCCCCCGGGGAAAGACTAGACTGCGTCCTGCTTTCCCCGGGGGCCGTCATTGTGTTCTTACCTGGAGGGGTCCTCGCCTGACAGCTCGGGCTGTACTTTTACCATTGGAGCGGGACCATGACCTTTTGCATGCAGCTGGTCACTGTCTGGAGTGGTAAGCAGGATAAACAAACAAACATTTGCAATGTAATAGGTCTCGCATTGCTAAAAATGAGAGCTATTGGTGTTGCTAATAATAATGCAACGCCAAGAGCTCAACATTCAGAAATGTGAGACCTATTGCATTGCAAATGCTTTTATTCTGTATTTTGTTACCGGTAATAAGGCCCGTGGCTGGAGCAAAGAGTGCTGGTACCGAAAAATATGTGATGTGGGTGGCACAAATTAAGCACTGCGCCATCCACGGGACACTGGGGATTCTGTTCATGTAATCCGAAAGCACAATCCATTCGGACTCACAATAGTGCGTGCTCTCAGAGTACACACGCAAATGGTGCCCCCCCTTAACCCCCTGAACCTGGCCCCCGGAACACTTACCGAGGGAAAGGTAAGCAGAGAGTGAGACTAGAGAGCCCGCGGACCATCATAAGGCGGTGCTCATCATTGACTTAAGCGAGGGTGTGTCAAGAACCCCCCTCACCGAGAGTGAAAGAATGGTGATGGAGTGCGGCGCTCATAAAACGGGCTCCGCAAGCAGCACACAATTAATGTAATGAAAATGCAGTCTTGTACCGTAACACAGTGGGGCTGAGGAAACCAGGAAAGGACACCACACATTGCACGCCGCCACAGCCCTATGTAGTTGTGTGTTTTCTAAACTGATTCCGGCGAACCGCGCATAAAGAATGGGGCGCACCCTCCATTAAAGTGAAAGCGCAGCATTGAGGCGCTTTAATGAAGCAAAACAAAATACCGTGTTAATGTAAATAAGGCGAGCCACTATAAAGAAAGGCAGTGGCCGCCATTAAAGTTAAAGAGTGGCATGGGGTCGCTTTAACAAAAAAAAATACTGTGTTAATGTAAATACAGCGAGGGTGCACAGCCGCCATTAAAATGAAAGCGCGGCATTGGGGCGCTTTAACAAAACCAAAAAAAAGACTTTGTTAGGTTAAATAGGACGAGCCACATATAAAGAAAGACATGCGGTTAAAAAAAAAAACAAGCAGTTGCAGATTAGCATGTCCTGCCTGTAAGGGCAGGCAGGAGAAAGTAATTTAAGAAATAGTGCTCAGAAGCTGTAATTAAAAGGTACTGAGTAACAACACATATAACAGGGGGTGTCCTCATGGTAGGTTTCAAGAAGAGAAAAGACGGTACTAAGGAGGGACTACTAAGCCTATTGACCAATAAAAAGCCAACATTTACAAAGGACAGTAACATAAGCCAATTAAAAAGTTGGGCGGAAAGTGGGCAGAGCGTAATGCCCTTATCCTGAATTCAGCATGTCTCAAAGAGACAGCGCAAGTGCTACCTAGGCAAGACCTAAAATGATGGCTTGGAATGTGGCCCTAATTAAATGCCAGTGGCTGGGTTGAATTCAGCATTCCACCTATCCCTTTTTCAGATTTGTTTTCAAGCACTGCAGTGTGCCTCTAGCGTTGATCTTTTCCTAAGAGGTTTGTAAACCCACACTTGATTTGTCGGAAGGCTTGTGGGACTCTTCTACAGTGTGTTAGTATGTGTTGACAAGAGATTTAAGTTTCTTTTTAGATGTTAGCATGAGGGAAGCTTGTACTTTAATGCAATATTCTGCAGTTTGCAGAGTGGTAGCCACATGGTTTCCCAAATGTCTACTTTTCACAACTGTATAGTGTTTCACTGATAGCTGAGAAGCCTAAAGCCAAAATCTGGAGATGGGTGACTGCAGAATTCAATTAAAAGTGTGTGCCCTAAATACTTTCAAATATGGTTCCAGCTTAGAAGTCCACACCATCCCATATTCTGTGCCACATGCCCCTTGTGTTGGCTCTGCATTTAGCCTTTTCTCTTGAGACATTTCACACAATTTGGACAGAAAGTAGGCCAGGGTACCAAAATAAGTGTTCCCACATAGCAAATCAGATAGTTAAAAAAGGGACCCACATTCTGCAATCGGGGCAGTTTTGATCTTGTAAAGCATGCTGTATAAGTGTTTTGCAGGGCATGGAAGACTGCATGCATTTGTGCTTGCTGCAGGCAATGTTAGTGGTAATATGGGGAAAATCAACAATACAAATCGACCAACCAGGATATAACATAGGCCCACAAAGTGCAAAAAATGGGCAAACACACTGGCCTGTTAGACCAGCCCTTCTGGCACTGCTCGATAGCCCTATAGGCCAGTCTGGCCCTTGCTGCACCATCTCTATTTGGAAGAGTGGGGTAAGACAGCATCATATGACAGTCTTTCTTGGCACGATTTGGTGCAAATTTAGAGATACTAAATGAAATGAGAGTGTTCTCTGAAATGTGAGCCCTTTAGCAGTCAGAGGATCTTGGTATTGCCTGCCTTTTGACAAATTGGCATCAGCTTTCAAACTGTATCACCACGGGTCGCAGCTGCAACCCCTGGCTTACCCCTTGTGGCTCCTGCCATAGCAAAAACACTGCCTAGATGACATGAATAGCTCATCTTAATGGGCATCGGGCTCCACCCACCTTATTGTCTGGAGCTGGAAAGAGACCTATAGTGGTAGATGATGTAAGTAGAAAAAAATTTAATGTATGCTGTGTGTTTGTATATGAGAGTGTGTATTTGTTAGTGTGTGTTAATATGTGTGTGAGTGCAAGTGAGTGAGAGTCATTGACAGGTAGTGAGTGAGAAAGAGAGAGATTGAGTGCAGTATGTAATAATGAGTCAGAGTGAGACTGAGTGCAAGTGAGTGAGAATGAAGGAGTGTGGGGTGAGTGAGAATGTGTGTGAGTGACAGAATGTGAGCATGAGTGAGAATGTGGTGTCCTGCTTGCAAGTTTGCCAGTGACCCTAGCATACTGAAGGTGATTCTTGGCTTATAGAGGGATCTGTGCAAAATACTGCAGCGGACATACTGGAGGGAATTGTGAGCAAGGCAGGCACCGGTGACACTGGCACTGCTACGCAGGAGTCAATTCTTGTCATAATAGGCATGCATGGTAAAGTACTGATGCTGGCATACCGGCGGTATTTTTTTTTGTAATTATTTTATTGCGTTTTCAATATTAATGTTAACATCTAGCATTTCACCAACAGACAGCGCCCTAAAAATGTGACATAATCCGAAGTTACATGCTTCCAGATTCAATATCAAGTATTCTTGTCAATCACCAAACATTGCTTCCACCAGGAGGATATATATCTCATGTATGTGCATAGTTCCACCAGTTCCCCCAGTTCCCCCATATTTTACCATGTTTTTTACTCACACCCCGGTCCTTATAGACCAACTCCTCGAATTTAGCGCAGAAATTCATGCCTCTCGTCCATTCCTTCACCGACTTCAGGTAATTATTAGTATACAGCGCGCCCGTAGAAAATTACTGGCACTTGCGTACTCGAGGAAATTGTTGACTTAGAGGGTACTTGTGGCAAAATGCTGGTGCTAGCTCACTGGAGGTAATTCTTGCAGTGAAGGAGAAAACTGGCATACAGGAGGAGGGGCAAGCATGACAAAATACTGGTACTGACATACTGGAGATAATTGTGATAGAAGGATCCTTATGTGGAGGGCACTAATGGCAAAATGCTGACATATTGTCTGTGATTTTTGGCATGAGGGTGTATTCATGACACTGGTGGCCCTAGCATAATTGAGGTAATGTTTGACATATGGGGTACTCCTAGCACATTTTGAAAATATTGGGGTCAACTCCTGGGGAGCATCAGGTTTTATTAGCTTGGCACACCATCTTCTTTGGCATTTTTATACTCAGCACAATGAAAAACAGCTGCTTCTGGAACAAAGTGTCCCTGTGCTGGGTGAAAAATAAAATAGCAGAATGACTGCCCAGAAATGGCCTGTCACATGAAAGACCCATACCCTACATGAGAATGGTGTAGCCTAGATTATATTATGAAACAGAATATCATGAAGAGATTTGAATATTTATTGAATGCCCTTTCAGAGCCTATGGCGTTTTAGCAAATTTATGTGAAAATTATGCCATTAAATGCACTATTTGACCCCATTTATTTTTTCAAAATGTTCTCTGGGGAAGAAAGCATTTCCCCGCCCCACTCTCCAGCCCTCATAGAAGAGGTTTGGTTCAGTCACTCGCCACAGTTCAGGCAAGTATTACGCCCCATCAATTTCAAAGATCATGTCAGCACCCAAAGATAGTTGATATCTTAAATGGACATTTTTCTGTGTTGTGTTATATTAATCATGGGGTTATTGTGGAACTCCATCAATGTCAATGCTCTATTACTTTAAAAAAAACACACACAAAGAGGGTTGAGGCAATAAGTCAGCACCTGTCACTTTTAGTGGCTCAACAGTATAGTGATGGTGCTAAGAGACCAAGAAGTGCACCCCTATACACTTCTTATTGGGATAAACCAAAGATACTAGCAGAAAAAATGGAATCAGCACACATCAAATGTAAGTCTCATTAAAGTTCTTAGAGCATCAAGTATCCGCGATGATTTGAAGAAAATGCCAGATCCATAATTATTATGTAATCTTCACAGTTGTTCTTTATTGATAAATATGTGCAGTTGTTAAAATCCGATTCACAACATTCATTTAGCCAACGCGTTTCATCTCAAAAGAGACTTCTTCTGGGCTTGAAACGACGATAGTTGTATCAACGTCGACTTTAAAGGCAGGGTGGCCAGCAGCAAGAGAACAGCCGTCCGTATGTGTAGAGTTGAAAACTCTGCACATATTTATCAATAAAGAACAACTGTGAAGATTACATAATAATTATGGATCTGGCATTTTCTTCAAATCATCGCGGATACTTGATGCTCTAAGAACTTTAATGAGACTTACATTTGATGTGTGCTGATTCCATTTTTTCTGCTCTATTACTTACCGGTAATCTTCATTACTCCGGGTCCCGTTGTCCTCGTCCCATTCTTAAACAAGTGGAGATAACCATCTCCCGACAGAAAAAAAGAGCAGAAGAATGCTGGGACCCTAACCCCGCCCCTCCCACCGGGAGTACATAAGGAGTACCTACCCAGCATTCCGCCTGAACAACCAAGCCCAACAGGAAGGCCGGCCGTCCGGGAGGGAGGGCGGGGCGTAAGAATGGGACGAGGACAACGGGACCCGGAGTAATGAAGATTACTGGTAAGTAATAGAGCATTACCCCCAGGTCCCTTATGTCCTCGTCCCATTCTTAAAAAAGTGGAGAATACCAAAGCAGAAAACCGGCCTTCCGAACCCGCAAGCACACCCAGGAAACCCCACCAAGGCAGCATCCCGAGGGAGCAAAAAAAGGGGGGAACCGCAGGAGGCAACCGGCCAACAAGCCAGAACAGGCCAGAAAGGGACACAACCAAGGACCGGAAACCGAGCCAAGGAAACAGAAGGCCACAGCCACAACAAGGAGGCAGCCAACCAGAGAAACCGGAAACAGCCCAGGCCCCAGGAAAGAACGACCAGCACCACCAGGGCCGCCAACGACAACCACCAAGCACCCAGCCCAGAAGGCGAAGCCAGAGCGAGAGCCCAGGAGCAGGCCAAGCCACAAAAAGCCTGGGAAAACAGGAACACAACCCCAGGAACAATGCTGCACAAGGCCCAAAGAGCCAGCAGGGAGCGGGCCCGCGAACCAAACAGCAGAGACCAGAAAACCCAGAAGGCCAAAAGCCCCACAAGGAAAAGGCCGCAAACCGAACCAGGGCCTGACACCAAACCACAGCAGGAGCAGCGGATAAGACCCCAGGTCGCACAGCACCCCCGACCAGGAGCCAACCAGGCCTGACCCCACCCAACACCGGAGAGGAGAGCAGAGCAGGAGACGGCCGGGACAAAAAGGCCACAGGCCAAGAAAACAGCGGGAAGCCAGGGCCAAAGTCAAGCAACCTGCCGAAGCAGGAGGACCCCGGCCCAACCCGCACCCGGAAGAAGCCCACGCAGAGCACAGGCCGAAGCACAGGGCAGGAGGCCAACAGAAACCCCCAGCACACAACCGCCGGACCACACAGCAGGCCGGACGACAACAACAGAGGCAACCGCCCAAGCGGAAACCGGAGGAAGCAGAGAAGCCAGAGGCACAAGCAGCACCAGACCCCGGACAACCAGCAGCAAGGAAGGCAGAACCCCACAGAGACAAGGCAAACACCACAGGACCGCACCCCTACAAGGGAGGGGGGAGTGGAAGGGGGCACGCCAAACAACAGACACACTCCGGGAACAGCACCCGCGGGAGCCAGGGAAGACAGGAGCGGGCCAGGACACCAGCACCAGGAAAGGACCGGGGACGCCAAGCAAAACACACCCCGGAGCCGGCACAGAAGCCACAGCACAGCCAGCAAAACCAAGGAGGCACAGCCGGAGGCCACGCCGAACCAGCAGCAAGCCGGCAGACAAGGAGCGACCGGAGGCAACCCCGGACACGCCAACCCAGAAGCACAGAACACCAGGGCCCCACACAGGCCCGAAAAAGGCAAGACGCAGCCCAGCGGCAAACAGGGCGGAAAAGCCACCAGCCACAAGAAGGGCCAACGAAGGAGGAGCACCGGGGCAACGGGGGGAAACCCCGAAGCCCAACAGCAGCCAAAGAAAACCCAGCAGAACCAGGTAGAAAAAAATGCGGGCACCCAACCAGAGGCGAACCAAGCCCGGGAAGAGAACAGCCGGCAGGAGCAGGCCCAGAAGGGCACACAAGGGCACGGCCGACACCACCGGGGCGCCACGCCAGGATACCCAGAGAGCGCACAGGCACGGACGCAGGGCCGAAGAAGGTGACCAAGAGGCGCCAATAAAGCCCACAGGAGCAGGGAAGCCCAAGCGGCCCCCCACCCAGGCACCAGCCAGCCCCTGACCCCGCCAAACGACGGAGACCAGAGGAGACCAGGCGCCCCCAGGGAGCAACCCTACCAGGACCCCAGATGGACCCCCAACAAGGAGAACCACAGTGGCACAAACCCCGGACCCCCAGGGACCACCGGAAAAAGGAAACCAAACAGGCGAACCACCACAAGGAACGCACCCCAGGGGGGGACGGGCGAAAGAACAACGCCCCCCCCCCCCCCAGCCCAAGGCGCACCACCACACCAGGGCAGGAGGACAAGCAACCCGGGCGCCAGGCCCACCGGGGGCAGAAAGCCCAACCCACAGCCAACAGCCAGGCCGTGAGAGGGCCGGAGCAACAAGGCCCCCCAACTGACAACCAGAGGCAGACCCTAAGTCGCATCGCACACCAAAGGAAGAGCAGGAGCCCAACCACATCAGCCAGAAAAAGGAAGCAAGCCACAGCACCTGGCAGACCCCAACCAAGCACCAACCAGGCCGGACCCCACCAAACCCCGAGGCCAGACAAGGACAGGAGCAGGCAGGTAGGGACGACTGGAGGCCACCCAGAAGCTCTGGCCACACAAAGCCACAACCGGCCCCAAGGACACAACTGCCAAAAGGAAGCGCACGAAGCGGGAACGTGACCCGAAGGGGACAGGAGCCGCACACCAGCCCCAGCCGAGAAACATGAGGACACAGGCAGCATGCAAAAGCAGCCAGCAGACAGGGGGCCGCAGGAGGAGCAGCCACAGGCCGAGCAGCACCGCCGGCGGAACCCGGAGACAGGCAAACCCAGACCCAAGGAGAAGGGCGCTGCCAGGACCCACCGAAGCAAGCCAAAGGCCGGGAGGGAAGGCAAAGGCCATGCACAGGAAACAGAGCAGAGCTCGCAAAGACAAGGCCAGAAGACCCGCCCGGGCAACCCCAGAGAAACAAGCGGAGGCCACAGCACCTGGTAAGTCCAGGCGGAGTCCCATGCAGGTACGAACCAGGCCCAACCCTGCAAAACTGCAGAGATCAGAGAAGACCAGGTGCGAACGGGGTGGCAAGGCCGCAGGCCGCAGCAGTAGCAGGGGAACACAAGGACTACGCCAAGGAAACCACAGAAGCCAGGAACAGCACAACGAAAGTGCCAGAGCCATGAACAACAAAAGACAGCAGTACCCAGCATGGAAGAGGCAAGCAGCCTGACACTGCACCAGCCAGTCCACCCGAAGCAGCCCAAAGGCAGAGGACAAGCCACACTCGCAGGAGGCCCCGGGACAGAAACAGGCAGCCCCACGCCACACGAAGGAAGAGAGGGGCTCAGCGCACCAGGGAGCCCCAGGCACAAACCTCGGCATCCCCAGGCCACACAGGACCCAAACCAGGAGCACACACAGGGCGTAGCAGGGGAAGCACGCAGCGACAGAGGCCGCGAAAAACGCACAGGCCACAGGACCAGCCGCCAGAGCAAGGAGCAGGATACCAGCATACCGCAGGAACAGCGCTGCAAAGAAGGAGCAGTCTGAACCCCCACACGAGGCCAGAACAGAGCAGCGGCACCCGAAGACCGAACCAGGCGCCATCTGAGACGCGGTCGGGAAAGAAAGCAGACCTGCACACAACACGAGGGAGACTGCACAACCAGGGTAAAGCATAGAGTACCAGGAATGCCCAGGCAGGCCCCCATACAGGAACCAACCAGGCCCAACACTGCGTTACTCGAGGATAGACGAGAGCAGGAGCGCACAAGGTGGAATAGACGTAGGCACCGAACACAGAACTCACGAGCAAGAGGCAGAGACCCAACCACCAGGCCACAGTGACTCACAGCAAAGAGCCGCAGAAGCAAAGGGCCGAAGGCCCATGCAGCGAAACAGAGCTAGCACAGCATGCACAGGAATGAAGCAGGCAGCGCTCA
Organism: Calotriton arnoldi; assembly: GCA_963921515.1. Lineage (NCBI taxonomy): Eukaryota > Metazoa > Chordata > Amphibia > Caudata > Salamandridae > Calotriton > Calotriton arnoldi. The sequence continues at coordinate 121,492 of CAWUFW010007773.1, read as the reverse complement.
GCGGGACAACCCAATGCCCATGACCCCCCAATGGGTGCGTGCACCCAGCAGAACGAGCCCCAGAGGCACAAGCAGCATGTCGAAAGTGCCGCAGAGCAACACAGCGTGAGCACGACACGCAGGGAGAAAACATGCAAACACACCGCCCCGGAAGCCGCCCAGAAGCACAGGACCCGAGGCTCGAACCCATGCCTCCCAGCACCAAGGCCGGCAGGCGTGCCGTGATGAAGTGCCGATGCATTGCGTGTCCAAGGTGCTGTCGGGTGACGGTGTCGGTCACCCTGCCCTACGTGGGTGCAGCGACAACACTCATCCTCCAGGGACCGCCACACGAGGCACCAGGTGAGCCCTGAAGGCAGTGAGGCCCCCCCAAGGCAGGCCAGGCCAACATAGCGCCTCCGAGCGCAACGGAAAGGAAAGCACAATTACATCACTCGCTAGACCCCAGGAGCTGAAAACAGCCAAACACCCTGTGGAGAGCAATGCATCGTCCTACTGTGGACCCAGCTCCACGCATTCCTCCTAGTCTGTGTTGGCAATGAACAAAAATACATCCGACCGCATCGGAGCGATATCCTCACACACCCACAGGGAGAGAGGGAAAAACCGCTATGCGGAACTCACCCGGAGTGGGGGCCGAGACACCACCAGCAACAAGGCCCCCACTCCAACAGCGGGAAGGCCAGGAACACAGCAAGCGCGGCGCGGCTTCCACCCGGCCAGGTCTCAGGAAGACGCGCACGCGACCCGGAAGCAACCGGGAGGCCACGCACCAGCCGCAAAGGGCCAGCCGGCCAGGCAGCTTGACGGCCACGAACATCCCCGTCACCCAGGAAGCCCGCCAGGCCAGGAGACAGACCAGGAAACCCCCCACCCCACAGCCAGGCAGCCGGGCAGGGGGAGAAGAGAGAAACGCCACCCCAGTCCAGCAGGGGCAGCACCAGCATCCACGTCCATACTGTCGACAGACAGAAAAAAGAACAGGCGGAATGCTGGGTAGGTACTCCTTATGTACTCCCGGTGGGAGGGGCGGGGTTAGGGTCCCAGCATTCTTCTTCTCTTTTTTTCTGTCGGGAGATGGTTATCTCCACTTGTTTAAGAATGGGACGAGGACATAAGGGACCTGGGGGTAATGAGTTTGATGTCTTCCGAGTTAAGGTCATGTGAGATCACTTCCTGTGATGTCATTAAGGTAAAAGGGTGTGTAATGTCAATTCTGCTAACCATGGCATTTTGGTGAATTGACATCCACGCAATTTGAGTGTTGAATGCCAAGGAAGGACAGGAAAACATACACTGATTGTTTTCAACATTGTACGTTATAATTACAATACACATATGTTGCATGATATTTTATTTCAGTTTATTTTTATTATTTTGGGGATTTTCATATGCCTTTGGGTAGGTAAATTATGGGTAAATTACAGAAACTACATGCTAATTTCAGATTGTTAATTTTTTAGAACTGTGAGGTGTTTGAGTTATTTATTATTTTTCTATTGTTGTCACTGACTAATTGTAAAATTAACTGTTAAAATGCACCACTCACCTATTACACTTTTTTATGATAATTGAACGTATTGGGTTTTTAAATGCCAATTTAATCGTCACACGGTTATAATACTTAATGACGTTCTGTATTCCTCACCACACCCGTTCTGTATTCATCACCACACCTTGTATTACTAAAATGACCGTTATTCGCAGTCAATAAAATGTCTAATGCTTACTCAATAGCAATAAACTGCAAGAATGAGGAAATAATTGTGAAATCTCTATTTTTTTAAAACAGCCTTTATGAACTAAAATTTAAAACGCTAAACCGATTGTCTGTTTGATAATGAGAACAAAAAAACTTCCTGAAAGGGAAAACCACATATGATGGGGAACTTTGCACTTAGCTTTTTTGCGATAAAGTGATCTTAATATTTTGAGTTATATTTGATGAAAAGTTATCAAGATTCGGGGGATAGCATTTGAGTTCGTCAAGAAAAAAATGTAGACCTGGGGTGGAAGCCTTCTCCAGTTCCGCCACTAATAGCTGTACCAACGCATTCCGTAATTTTCAGACGCTTCCTATTAATAAAATGCCATTTTTATACTAAACTTCCCAGCCTAACCCTATACGCTTGGGTGTCACTCTCCTCTTCATTACCCAGTGGGCCATACCACACGACAACGCGATTGAAATAGTGGTAGATCTCATAATTAAACTCTTTAAGAATATCCGAGCTTAATTAACGAGTAGTGGTCAGCTGCACATTGTCCATGAACCCTTTGAAATAGGTCTGCCAATGTCACGTGACTCTTTTTAATGCACTCTATGAATGTCATGATTTTAGAAATGTGCATTCGAGCTAAGGTGGCCAGACAGGAGGTGACCTGGCCGTCAGGGGGATTGACTAAGCGGGAATTTGCAGCGCATTTTACACAGAGGCTGAAAGCAGCTGAGAAGCTATTGGCAGATGGTAACCTTCGCTCGTCCATGTTCAAATGTTTTTATCAATCCGGTTCACAACATGCCTTTTTCCCTTCTGTTGCCTTTTGAGACACATGTTTCAGAACATTGAAAACAAATCGTGATAGTCCTTGTGACTACAGATGACAAAACACTTTTATTATATGCAGTGCTTTAAATGGGAAAAAATAAGGGCAGGTACTCATTAAAATGAGCTAGAGGTGTAGTGAGGGGGCGGGGCTAAGGGCAAGACATGATGATACTTAACAACTTCTATATTAGTTGCAGCACATACCAAAACACATGAGAAATGTGTTTATATAAACAAAGCAGGTTAACTCATTACACAAAATGAAAGAGAAATGCGATAATATGTTAACATTTTTTTTTTTTGCAATATTTGCACCTTCTTAATGTCATACTGTTATTTGCTGTTTGGCACAATACTATATATTTTTGAGCACGCGAGTAGGAAGAAACTGAAAATACCCCCACGTCGAACCAAAGCTCTTATGGCACCAAGCACATGAAGCAACTCATCATGACCCTCCCCAGAAGATATCTCTTGTCTCTTCCATCGATCTATCCATTCATCCTACCATTTACCTGCTGATGTCCAACATTTAACCTTTACATTCTATCGTCTATTCAGTCTTTCATCAAACATTCAGTTTTTCACCATTCCGTTTATCCACCCTTCATATCCAAACCTATCCATCCATCCATACATCTCCAAACCTATCCATTCATCCTTTCACTCATCCATCTCTTTATCCACCCTTTCCCTCATCCATCAATCCTTTCGCTCATCCATCCATTAACTCTTTCACTCCTTTATTCCATCCACCCTTTCACTCAATCCCTCCTTTCACTCATCCATCATCCACCCTTTCATCCATCCTCCCTACCTTTCATTCACCCATCCAATCCTTCACTTATCCACCCATCATCCGCCCTTTTATCCAATCATCCACCCTGTTTCACTCATGCATGCTTTCACTCATCCTTCCATCTATTCATCCATCCATCCATCCATCTATACATCCACCCTTGCTCACTCATCCATCCACTCACTCATCCACTCACCCACCCACCAACCCTCACTTTTACATTATTTATGAATCTTTGTCGCTGAGCAGACATGTACAAACAAAGTGCCACCCATTTTCTTTAAAATACCTCCTGAGAGTGTCTTGATTCTCTCTCTCTCTCACTTTTTTTCTTACAAAAACAGGCATACACACAAACATAGCAGACACACAAAAGACTCCGGTATGATAATATCCATCTTTTCTCTTCACCTACCATGGCTTTTTTAATTGCCACCAGGGCCGGACTGGCCGTAGCCTGATTGCGACTGCCAGGGGACTGACATGATTCCTGTGCTTGCACGAATGCACAGGATAGTGTGAATGTGATTGACAGCACAGGGCCTGAACGGACCCTGCTCTGTCAAGCACAGCGTGATGGTGAGCACCCGGACATTATTCAAATGAGCCCTGCTGAATAGCTCCGCTGGGGCTCAGATCGGGGCTACAGAAGCGGCGCCTTGGCTGCCAGAGACACGTTCCACTCCTGCTCACCAGCACAGCCAATGAGCCTACCTCTTCATGAGTACCGGTACTCTCCTCGGCAGTGGAGAAGTGCCGGTACTCGGAGTGATAAATCTAAGAAGTGCCGGTACTCAGTACCGGCCCATTTAAACCACTGATTATATGAATGTCAAGCAGTAGCACCGCCGACCAATTCCCAAGACGTAATTCGCTCCTTTTACTGGGTCTATTTGTGAGTTCAGTTTTTCTTTTTGTGAAACGATTTATAGAGCATGCAGGGCCGGCCTGTGCTCAGATAGAGCCCTGGGCGAGACCTAACTGGGCGCCCTTAGTGGTCCTCCTCGGCTCTGCTCCACCGAGCCACCTAATGGAAACGAGTCCAGTTGCTGCACTGTTCTTTTTCTGCCTGACACTGTTGTACCCATTGTGAAAGCATAAGGAAAATATTATCTGTTGCTATCCTGGCTGTTGATAGCATTATCCTCATCACTGGTATAAAAACATACAGCTCTTCTCTTACTACGATGCAGAACTAGAAGCTGCCCACCAGTGGAGTGAGCCTTGAGGGGAGCGGTGTGGGGTGGTATAATGTTATGGTAGAAGCTTGTGAAGCGGCTGGTTACTCCAATTCTGAGTGTCCCAACGCTAGGCTTTCTCCTTTAGCAATCAGTGAGCCAGCCGTGGCAGTTGATTTACCATCGATTGCCTGGAGAACCAAGTCTTTAGTTTTGTGCGAAACAGAATTTCAGAGGGTTGCATTCTAAGGTCCACAGGGAGGAAATTCCACATCTTTGCTGCCAGGAAGCTGAAAAAGCTACCACCCAAACAAATTCTGTGCGTTTTGGGTTATCATAAGCCTGGCCATACCTGAGGATCTTAGGCAACGATTTAGCAGGTAATGTTTGATCAAGGGAGAAAGATTTCGAGGACCCCTTTAATTTAATATTCTGTGGCAAAAACATGGAGCTTTAAAAGCTACTCTTACCTGAATAGGAAGCCAGTGGAGTTTGGCAAGGACAGGACCCTAAGAAGAACATCTTGGGATATTCCGAAGCATTCTTGCGGCTGCGTTCTGTACCCTCTGCAACATTCTTGTTCTGCCTTTGGAAATACCAAGATAGAGTACATTACAATAATCCAAGCGTGACACTACAAGTGCCTGGATGACCGTTTCCCTTGCCGAATCCGTCAGAAGAGCTAAAATTGTTCGAACCATCTTCAAGATGCCAAAGCAGGTACCAGCAAGAGCAGAAATCTGGTAATCGAGGGTTAGCAGGGAGTCAAACCAGATCCCAACATTTTTTATCTTCGGTATTGGAGCAGGTACCGGCGCTAATTCAGATGGCCACCATGTAGAGGTCCATATAGATGGTTGCTTGTCTGCCACAAGGACTTCAGTCTTTCCTGCATTGAGTCTAAGGAAGCTGGAGTCCATCTATTTTGCCTAGTCGACCAGACATAATTTAAAGTTGGAAGCAGCTTTACCTTTGTCCTGTGCCGAGGTGATAATCAGCTGAGTGTCATCAGCATAAAACACCATCTTCACTCGTGACTCTCAACTACACCCGCCAGGGAGCGCATGTAAATATTAAACGGGGTCGGGCTCAAAGCCGATCCCTGAGCCACCCTTTGCTGCAGGGGGCATATCTCTGAGGTGAATGATTGCTGGAAGACCTGGAAGGTGCAATCCTAGAGGAAATCCATAATCCAGCCAAGTGCGCAACCCCCCCACACCGAGACTCCAAAGTTGTTCAAGTAGGAGGCCATGGGACATGATGTGGAAGGCTGTGCACAGGTTCAGCATAATCAAGGCTGCTGTCTTGTCCTCATCAGCTGTTAATCTAAGGGTTTCGGAAGCCAGGAGAAGAGCAGATTCAGTGCTGAACATAGGTCTGAACCCCAATTGGGTCTCGCGAAGAAGATTGTTTTCTTCGATACACTGCGTCAGCTGAGAATTGAAATACTTTTCAGCAACCTTGGCAAAGAGTGGAAGCAGTGAGATAGGTATCAAATTCTCAGGTAGGGAGGGTTCCAGGGAATGCTTCTTTAGCAGAGGAACCACCATCGCGTGTTTCCAGTCTAAGAGGACATGGCTAAAGGAAAAAGATAGGTTCAGTAGTTTTCAGAGCAAGGAACAATGGCTTCCTCCCCTCGCTCCAGCCTGGTCAGTGGGATTGGGTCAAGAGATGATCTAGATTTCACTTTGGAGAGAAGACTGCCAGTCTCAGAGACACCTAGGGTTTTAAGGTTAGAAAAACCCTCTGAGGGCCATGGTTGCTCTGGTGGAGTAAATTTAAATTTCTTAACGGGATCAGGAAAAAAAGCATAGATATTATCTATCTTCTCAGAAAAATATCGGGCCACTAAGTTGTAGTATTCAGCTGAGGGAGGAGTGGTAACTGATGCTCACTCAAGGGAAGTAAGGCACTTGACTTTATGAAAGATGTCCCTAGGTGAGCTCTCAGAAAACTCAATCTTATGAGTAAAAATTTGGTGTGTGATCTTTTAATTTGTTTATGATAGTTTTTTAGTGCCTCAAGATATATTATTTTGTCATCTGATTTAAAGCTCTTCCTCCATAGGCGCTCTAAAGGGGTGATGCTGACGGCTGGTGGCGGAGAATTAGGGAAGGTCTGCTTTTGCAACATTCACTGCAACTTACCTTATCTCGTTCGCTCTGCTCCTGCTGTGATCTCTATGGGAGCCCTTCTGTGTTCATGGGTCAAGTCATGCTGATTACTTTAGAGCAGTGACCGGCATGTGAACACAGTTCCCACCCTCCACCCCTCACTTGAGTCACTCGTGCTCCAGCCACACCTGAGCTCCTTAGCACTGGTACACATTTAGGAAGTGAGAGCCCAGGGGAGAAGGAAGGGGAGGACAGAAAGGGAAGCTATAGGGAAAGACACTGGAGTCGCTGGCAGACTTGAATTTAAAATAAATAATTTTAAAAAGTTTGCTATGTAAGATGAATGATCCCCTCTGATGCTAGGCATCCTGGGTTATGGCCCATGCCAAGAGCATCAGCCTCCTGTGCCACCACTAACAATCCTTATGTCCAACTGGCTAGTCATTATTATGGTCCTTTCCAGGATCAGCCCTGATGGGGCTTTATTTTTCATTTCTGTGATCCGCCCCTACACACACCTCGCTGCTTGAGAGAAACTGCTTGGGTTGTTTGATAGAAGCTGACTGCAATCACTTCTCCCCCTTGAAGACGCAGCTGGCCTTTAACGGAAACTGCCTGGATGCTGTCCAGGCCAGGGTCGGACTGGGGCAAACAAATAGGCCCGATCACCAAAATAAAAGCGGCCCCTATTTGCGAATCATATAGCTAAAGAAGTGGCCCACACTTGGATATCAGGGCAGTTTTGAACTTGTAAAGACGAGCTTTATATGTGTTTTGCAAAGATATGGGAAACTACAGGATTTGTAGTAGCTGCAAGCAATATTTGTGGTAATACTAGAAAACGGTCGACCAGACCGTAAACAGGCCCATAAGCAGCAACAAAACTGCTCCACACATTGAGCAGTAAGACCAGACCTTCAGGCACTGCCTGATTGCCAATCCAACCATGGTCCACGCAAATTATTCCAGAAGGGCTCACAGAAAAGTTGTTTCCAAGTCGTTTGTATGATCCCTGAAAATGTATTTTCATGAAAAAAATGTATCTGATCCCCTGCGATGGTCCTCCTGTCCAGCTTGTCCGCAGTCCGCTACCCTCTGCAGCCTTCGGTTTTGTTCCTCCTCTGCTAATTTTTCTGCCTCTTCCCTGCTCGCTCCTGCCCTCTATTTTGCATCTTGCTGCTCTTTCTTACGTTATTTTGCCTCTTTCTGCTCGTTTCTGACCTTTTTTTTGCCTCTTTCTGCTAGTTTCTGCCCTTTATTCTGCCCCTTTCTGCTCATCCTACCTTTATTTTGCCTCTTTGTGCTCGTTTCTGACCTTTATTCTGCCTCTTTCTGCTAGTTTCTGACTTTTATTCTGCCTTTTTCTGCTAGTATCTGACCTTTATTCTGCTTCTTTCTGCTAGTAGCTGACCTTTTTTCTGCCTCTTTCTGCTCGTGTCAGACCTTTATTTTGCCTCTTTCTCATCATTTCTGACATGTATTTTACTTCTTTCTGCTTGCGTCTGACCTTTATTTTGCCTCTTTCTGACCTTTGTTCTGCTTCTTTTCTGAACCTCATTCTGCCTCTTTCTGTCCGTTTTCCCCTTCTTTCCACCGTTTGCCTCCTCCCGCCACCCAGCATCCCGCCCTACTCCCAGGACTTACTTAATGGAGGCCGCAGTGTGACCCCATTGAGCAGGTCCCAGATCCCCCTGCTATGGTCCACCTGTCCAGCTTGCCCCCAGTCCGCTACCCTCTGCTGCCTTTGGTTTTGTGCCTCTTCTGCTCGTTTTCTGCTTGTTTTTTGCTTGCTCCTGCCCTCTATTTTGCCTCTTTCTGCCCGTTATTTTGACTCTTTTTGCTGATTTCTGACCTTTATTCTGCTCTTTCTGACCTTTATTTTGCCTCTTTCGGTTCGTTTCTGACGTTGCATCCACAGCGCCCAGATACTCCTTGGGGTGACAATGCTGCGCTATACAAATGCTGATTGATTGATGGTACCGTCATTTTTGGGGACCTTATGTACACAGGAGTTGCATTCCTTTGTTTTCAGGCTTTTACCTGTGACGTCCCGGTTTCGGCAGTGTTTTGTTATATTGATTTGTATAGCACACTAATCATCTGATAGGATATCCAGGCAGTGCAGTTCATATTCGTCATATAGTACCTTAACATCCCAAGTAATCGGGTTTAAAGGTGAAGTTTGGTGAGAATGTATAATTTCAACCCGGGAGAGCAATATGAACCTACACTCATGTTGTTGCACCTTAGGAATAAAAAGTTATGTCTTCTGTTTGCATTTTTGTGGCAAGATCAGAAACGAGCGTTATCCGGAAAGATATATTTATAGATGTTACCCATTAAATGTGGAAATCTATTCAATAAATGATGGATTGCCTGGCTGCAGCTTGATAGTTGCTGACAGTACATTCCAATCATTCAGTATGCTCTTTGTGTGTTAGTTTCAAACACAGCACTGCATGGAGTTTGTAGTTAGATTTTTATGGCTGATGCAAAGTCCAGTTCATGCATACTGCTTTTTGATTTGTTAAAAAAAATTGTGGAAAAGATGAAAAAAGAAAACAAAAGAATTCGAGCTAAAATATTCGGGCACTGTTCTGCTGCACTATATTTGTTACATTCAAAACATAGGTTTCTTGCATTTTTAAAAGACCGCTTCATTTTAGGTCTGGCCTATAGATAACTTTAGTTCTATTCCCAACCCAAAGTTTAAAAAAAAATAGTAATAAGAATACATACATGCATAGTTACATAGCAGGATTTCGGCCTGTCTTTTTCATCTCTCGGTCTCTTCAAATGTTATTTCACATTTTGCTTCTGCCCATCGCAGCATAATGCTTGAGAAATGGGCTTGGCCCACTTCAACCACTGGTTCTCTTCACTGTGAGTGTTGGAATTTTGCTTAGGCACATGTGTTCATCAACCTGAAAAGTAGTCCACTTCACTCACTGCAAGGGCTGATAGGTGAATCTTTTCATGTCATTTTTTGAAATGTATTTGTAGCCTGTCACTTTTTACTATTTTGTTTTGCAAAAATGTGCATGCCACCTTTAAAAGGCTTTATCTTTATCTTTTATTCCTTTTAATGTCAATCCCATTTCTTTGCAAAAATAAAAATGAAAAATGCAGAATTGCCAAGTCCAGACTTACTGACTTTGCTAATGCTTGTTTCTGTTCATTGTCAGAGACTGGAAAACTACCTATCCTCCGCAGAATGTTGGTGATAAAACCCACAGCCTTTGCTGACTAATAACCAGCAGTGGCTCGTGGAGGGAGTGCCGCGGGGCGGTGGGGCGGGGCGGGGAAGGAGCAGGGTGGGGGGTAGTAAACTACGGCATACGGCCGAACAGAGGTAAGTAAACAAATAAATAAATAAAACAAATTTCATTGCGTGCGCTGCATTGCCAAATGCTCATCACACACACATTCAAGGCACTACAGAACTTTGGCCTCACCTACCTGAACAGTTACATCTCCTTCCACCAACCACCCAGGACCTCGGCTCTGCAGGTCTCCTTCTCGCACACATCCCTCGCATACACAGGACCAGATCATGAGTTCTCTTACATCGCTCTTAAAGCGTGGAACGGCCTCCCACTCCCAATCTGAGTCTTCTCCACTCTTCTTGCTTTCCGCAAGAAGCTGAAGACCCGGCTTTTCAATTAACCATTCTACCGGCTCACACACCTGCATAGTACCAGGATACCCTCGCCGGTGATAGTGCGATTTACAAATACACATAACATAACAAGGGTGGGATGAAACCTGCGTTTAATGCACTGACAAAGATGCTTTTCACTTGGAGGAGAAGTCGGCAGCAATACAAAAAGCCATTAGGATCACCAAGTTTAAAAACGTGGTTTCCTTACAAACGAAATTGAATGAGGCCCTGGTAGGGGATCTCACAGACTCTGAACAGGCCCGTGCCCTGCAGCATGTCCATCAGTCCTCTCAAAATGCCTGGTTCATGCTACTCCAGTTCAGTTATGTTCATCGGACATACTTGAACTCGGCACTCTGTTGATCAAGTACCCGAGTGCACCATTTGTTTACTCCAGATGTAAAGTGGAGGGGCTGCCTTAGAGCACATGGTGTGTCTTGTGAGGTGCTTAAGCACTGGTACGCCTCGTTTATAAAGCATACCTCGGACTGGACTGGCAAGTGCGGTTTAAATGTGCGCAAAGTGTGCTCGCTGGGGCTTATGCCACAGCACAAAGCCGGTAGATCAATTAGCAAATTCATAAACCTGGCACTGATTCTGTCAAAAAGACAAATTACTAAGAACTGGAGATTCCCATCATCCCCAGATCTTGGTAGGTGGAAAGCTGAATTAAATAGATTTGCCAGAGCGCAAATGGATGCAAGTGCCCGCCAGATTAGTGGGGCATCTAGACCAAAGTTGGCACTGGACTGAAAGCCATTACAGTGGGCTATGAGTCCCAAACTAGACTATAAACTGCCTTAGACGATGAACCCCTCAGGTATGCACAATCCTAGATGACAACATCCAAATTCATTACAAGAACCAGTCTATATCAGAGAAAGTTTGCTCGGGTTAAGCTTGTGTTCATGGTTGCGGGCACTTGCACCAGTAGTCCCAACATAGGTATATCTGAATAGAGGATTGATGTTAACTTCACAAGGTGAGAAGGTGGCAGTAGGGTTGTCTAGTTGTCTCAATTTCTGTTTTTGTTGTTTTGTTTACTGGAACAATATGTTGCCAAGTAAGATCTTTTTAATTTGAATACATGCTATGCTGTTATCCTCAAGTGTCTTTCTTCAAAAACACTGATATGAGAGAGATAATATTGTAATACACCATTCTAAATGTAGTTGTATAAAAGTCTATGGAAAACAATAAGTATAAGCTCACTGAACTACCTTACGGTAATTCGAAACTTGTAACCTACGCAACTGAGCCTGTGCCCAAAGTCTGCACCCTGGTTTCTGCATCAGGGGCATTACGCACCCGTGTTACCTTTCCAGCATAGTGCCAAGAGCATAGATCTCTGTTGCAGGAGCAGTACTCCCTAAGCTCTCTTAAAATGCAGCTTGTTCCTGGCCTATTAAGTTAGCCAAACCAGCTTTGCTATCACTTTTTATGTAAGCATTTTTCTCGGATGTAATTTGTGAGAAGGAATGCCTATGCTTCCTGTCATTAAGTCTGTTCTTGGTGGCACTATCCCTCAGGACACCGACCCCCCAAGACTCCTGCCCCTAATATGTAAGTTTATTTTGTATTTTATTAATTAATTAATTATTAATTTATTAATTCCAATCGCTGTATACGGTACACAAAATGACAGCTTCCCTCAAACAAATCTGCGGCAGCCAGTTACAAGTTGACCAAACACAACATTCCCAAACTCTCAGTGTTCATTTTTCCATCTTCGTTTTCTGTATGCATGTTATCAGGCTACCAGTATGCATTAAACTCTGCAGAATGTCAAGGGCTCTGAAGGGATCTTCTGGGTGATTGTCACTGTGCATGCGATGCAGAAAAATAAATCTGTCAACATCGCAGTTGTCTGCATCAGTGCTTAGTTTGTAAAAAAAAAAAAAAAAAAATGAAGTGCCATGGCCCTTTTCGGAAGGCCGCTACAGTCGGCATCGCCTGTAACCTGGCAGCAGTGCCAATAGCAGTACCAACATAACACCTAACCATCGCACTCCTACAGGTGTGACAATTCAGACTATATTAGGCCACATAAAGCTATATTAATGGCATGAGAGGCCGGTATAATTCAAAGTATATTGACTTAATAAACATGGTTGTTGTGCTCATCTCCGTGGTCTGCATGACCTGTTGTTGCCAGTTGTATAAAATACACATCGGGTTGGCTTTCGCTGTGCCCAGAGCAGTATTTCTCTCACACAATATGCTATTGGCTGTTTTGTGTATCATTCCTCATTGCATGGAGTGCTTGCATTGCAAAGCATGAGGGACTATTTACCATTCCCAAAGCACTTTTAATGATCACACATTGCATTCGTAAGCTCAGAGAGGCACTGTATGCAAAAAACTGTCGTTTTTTTTGCTTTTATATTTTTGCAGGTAAAATACTTTACTCAGAAGGAGATGAGGCCTAACAGCTAGAGCTGGTGACTTTGGAACTGGGGAATCAGGTTTGAGTCCCAGTGATGATTCAGCATCCTGTGATTCTGGGCTCATCACTTAATCTCCCCATGTAATCTGGTGGTCATGTAAAGCGCTGTAATGCGCTTGGGCCAAGTTCACGCTATATACAATAAAATAAATATATAAATAAGAAAGAAAGCCGGTCCTATTGGCTTTGCCAATGGTTGTCAGCCTATTTTCTGCACTGTGCTGTTAAGTGATTACAGGGCCATTTAGACCCTGTGTAAAGTACTAAAACATGCACAAATTACATTTACACCTTTTTTGGAACTCCTGCCTTTTCTTTTAACAGCAGAACTTTAATAATTGGACGTGATTTTCAAAGTTTTCACACAAATTCTGCTTTTTTTGTTTTGTTATTTTGCATGCTTGCAACAATTCCTTTAGGAAACAACTGGAAGAATTTGCACAGCAAAACACTGTCTTAAGGTTAATACTAAGCCGTAAGGACGGCTTATTCACATTAATGGGCTCTAGGTTTATTATTTATAGGTTTTATATAGCACTAGATACACCTGACGATATTAGAGCACTTTACATAAAAATGTACTTAGATTCAAGTACAAGCAATAATAGAGACAAAGAGACTCATTAGGCAATTAGGGTGGTTACAGTATGCGGACAATTAGAAGAGCATGAGTTAAGGGAGTAAATGACATATTAGACAGCTTAAACAATCAAACAAACGACTATCACAAAGGACCTAGTCCTAGCGAAAGTGAGCTATTGGAACACAGTTCAGTTAGCGTGTGTGTTAAAGTATTTGTTGAGGAGAAGGAGTTTCAGGTCCCTTTTGAAGCACGAGAAGGAAAGGTTGCATTGGAGATCTCTAGCGAGTGTGTTCCATATGCTGGGTGCGTTTCCAGAAAAAGAGCGAGTTTGGGTGGATTTCCTTTTCAGTTTGGGAGGTGAGAAGAAGTGAGTTGGAGCTTTTCAGAGTTCTGGTTCTTCCTGCTTTCCTAAGTTTGTTATCTAGATAGTTGGGGGATATGTGTGAGAAAGGCTTTGTGTGTGATGGAAACAGTCTTGTAAATATATCTTCCTTCGATGGGAACCCAGTTGAGAATTTTGAGGGCTGGTGTGATGTGTTTATACCGTTTAACACCGGTTAAGTGCCAGGCCGACATGTTTAGAACTGATCTAAGGGGGGGAGGGGGAGGTGAATTGTTAGCGTCCTTGTGAAGATGGTGTACCCATAGTCCAGTTTAGAGAGGACTAGAGATTGTACTATCGTCTTGAAATCATCAGGGGAATGACTGGTTTAAGTTTCTTGAGGTGTTTTAGTGTGTAAAGTGCTCCTTTGGCTGAGTTTTTGATGTGATCCTGACATGTTTTTGTACAGGGTGATGCCTAGGAACTTTACGGAGTTGGGCAGAGTGAGAGAGCAATTTAGTGCCTCAAGGTTCATGAGCCAGTCTAGGATTGGTAGGGGGTTTCTTTTAGGGGAGAACAGTATTAGTTCAGTTTTGTTGGGGTTCAACTTTAAGTGGTTGGAATTAAACCAAGTTTGTATCTTGATTAGTGTGGAATTGAGATGTAGGATGTCACTGGATGATTTGATTTTGTAGTAGAGTTGAGTGTCATCAGCATATAGGTGATATTTGACCCCTGTTTGCTTCAGGATGATTGTAAGGGGTTCCATGAAGAGATTGAAACGAGAAGGAGAGAGAATTGAGCCTTGGGGTACACCAAGAGTAACTACTGTGGGCTTGGAGAGACAGGTGTTGATTTTAAAATGTTGCGATCGATGTTGTAGGTAAGATGTGAACCAGTTTAAGACTGTACCATTGATACCAGAGCGGTTCTTAAGTATCTCAAGTAATGCTGGTTGATTTACAGTATCAAAAACCGCTGACAAGTCAAGCAGGATTGTAGGCATGCTCACCCTGGTGGTTGCTCAGTTCTGGTGGTTGGGCTACCTTGTAGGGAGGTGAGTCGGTGGGGAAGGATGGCAGATTTGTGACTTGAAAGAAGGATTGCTCAATTTTTGCGACTTTATGAGTGAAGAAGCTGGCAATTTCTTCACAGCGTTCTTTAGTGGCTGTTATTTTGTGTGGGGATGTGAGGGTGGTTTGTCGTTTAACAAAGTTGAAGAGCTCCCTGGGTCTATTCTTAGTGCAGTCAAGTTGGTTGTGAAAGAATTAGGCTTTTTCTCTAAAAATGTGCTTCTTATATGAAAGCCTTCCGGTTGTAAGTAGTGCTAGGTGCATTGTAGAGGGGTTCTCTCTCCATGTCCTTTCTGCCTGTCTGAGTTGTCTCCTCTGGTTGTTAAGATCTGAGTTGAACCAAGATTTTGATTGGATTGATCTCAATTGTTTTAGTTTGAGCAGTGCCACTTGATCAAGCACTTCCGTCATTGCTGTATTATAGTAGGCAGTGAGGTCATTAACGGTATGAGTTAGAGGGTGATGCTTTATTTGGGCAGGAATCCTTGATTCCAGTTCAGTTATTGGGACTTGTTTGATGTTCCTGGTCCAGTGCTTAGGTTTATCTGTTAAGGCTGGGTGGGATCTGAAGTGGGTATCGATATTAAACAATATGAGATAGTGGTCGGACCAGTCAATGGGTGAGATGGATCTAAGTGAGACCAGCTCATTTTTAGTGATAATCACATCTGGAGTGGAGCCTTTAATATGTGTTGGTTCATTGCAGAGTTGTTTAAGGGTGTTCATTTTAAGAAGGTTGGTGAGGTTCCAGACTGTGGTGTCTTCTGAGTTGTTCCAGTGAATATTGAAGTCGCCCAAGAACACGTCCTTTATGTCAGTTAGGGAGAACCGTGTTACTAGGTCAGTTAACTCTTCTGCAAATAGGGAGCGTTCACCAGGAGGGTGGTAGATGGTGTGTAGTTTGATAGAATAGGATCCTTTGACTGCAAGTTCAACTCCGAGGTATTCAAAAGTCGAGTATTCTGCGTTTTTTAAGATGGAAATGTGTATTCCTTCTTTGTCAATGATAGATAGTCCACCACCTGTTCTTTTAGGAATGTCATGTCTAATGTTGGTGTATCCCAGTGGTGTAAGCAGGTCTAGTATGGGGGTAGAGTGGCAATTAAGCCAGGATTCGCGGTGAGGAAAGCGATATTAATTTCTTCGCCAAGTATAGTTTCAGCGATATCTGTTGCTTGTTGAGCTGCTGATCTACAGTCGAGGAGCATGCATGATAGAGGGCAGGGATTATCATTAGTAGAATGCAGTGTTTGAATGGTGGTGTACTGAGCAGGAGGTCTGGGCAAGTAGATAATTCTAGGGATTCTATTTCTGCTCATTATTACTGGAATTGTGGAGGGAGGCTTTAGAACCATTTTCTGGTTCTTTGTGAGGTAAGATTTGCTTCCAGTGCAGATATGGGGCTGTGAGCTCAGTAGGGTCTGTGAGACTGACGACACAAGGGAGTAAAGGGCCAGAGGGTGCGTTGGATGACAGTTGGAGAACCTGTGTGGGGATGCAATTTGTAACTACCAAGAGTGTGAGAGCGGAATAACTTGGCCTGGCTTGAGAGGTCATGCGTTCAATTTGAGATGGCATTAGCTAGGGAATCGAGTTTTTGCTCCATTTGGTTCAAGAGCTGGGTAAGTGTGTCATTGATTCTTCCAGCATTGAACATGGGAGGATACGCGTCAAGTCCTGAATATAATGGAGGAGAGTGCACTACGCTATGGGACTGGGATTGGAAGTGTAGACAGTCCGTCTGAGCTGAATAGGGTCTGCATTAGTAGGGAGGGGTGCGTCCGCTGAGAGTTCAGTAGCTGATGGTCTGTAGAGGGCCCGCGCCACCTGTCTTGGGGTGTGCATCATCGAGTTTGGATACCCTGTGTCTGCTGGTTGGAGTGAAAGCAGATTAAGTCATTCTATGTCGACGGTGTGTGTTAATGGGGGCGGCAAGGTTGCTAAGAGTGTCAGAGGGTGTCACAGAGTTGCATAGCGAATCAATGGGGAAAAGAAGGTGGGCCAGTTCTGGGTTGATGGTCCGAAGTAAGGGGGAGAGAGGAGTTTGGGGCACATGGCCCTGTTGTGTAGTGGGGCAAAAAGTGATGGGAAGTGTTGATCAAAGATGGTGAGGTGAGGGTCTGTGGCTTGTATAAGTATGTTCCCTGTCCTGAAAATGGAAATAGCGATTTCCCCTCTAAAGGTTGGGCAGGGGGACGGGGTGAGTTTTGTTCCATAGGGTATTTTGATTGACTTAGTAACTTGTAGGTGGAAAGGGAATATGTTTTTCCACTTTGCAGGGCGTTTGGAATAGAAGACGAAGTCGGTTTTCTTGTTGCCGTTGGTCACGCTGTGGCAGGTATCGGCTATTAGTGTTTCTGGATGCTGTTTCAGTAGACAGTGTTTGAAATTCTTTTTTGTGTTACTGGAGACATTTTTAGGATACATGATGCTCCATGAGTTGGGGCCATACTTCACAAGTGCAGTGTCGAGCGGTTTGTGGGGGAACATTGTTCGAGGCATTTAAAGTCTGATTACAGTTGAACATCAAGATAAGGGGAAGTAAGGGAGTGCTGAAGATTGAAGTCTTAGAAGGCGCAGTGGAGGAGTGCCGTTGTACAGTGAGCAATACGTCAGCTTAGTTTGCACACGTTGATCGTCATTTTAACCACTCGTCTGGATAAGTACTTGATGTCTGGTGCTGATGTTATGTGCACCTGTATTTAGACAAGTCATTCTTTTCTTGAGGTGAGATTTATTTGTTAGTTTTTGCAATTTTAGGCAGCACACTCAACCTGAAGGTTTTGTTTTGGAGCTCTTTACATGACCATCAGTTACAATACATACAGAAGGTCACTTTTTTTTTTCAAGACTCTGGAAATTGATTTGTCCAGAATTAGAGGCTGTTAAGCCAACACAGAGACTCAAACCTGGTTCTCTAGTTCGAAAGTTGGCAGCTCTGCCTGAAACACACATTCTCTCACAATTTATCCAGTGCTTAATTTGAGCCGGTGGTTTCTGGTTTTCAGCACCGGCACTTAATTGGCAACAGCGATGCTTGCAACAGTCTGCCACAAGGTGGCGCTGTATGGCTGATTTAGAGATGACCATAACAACAGTTGGTTATTAATTCAATATAAATTAAAAATGACTATTACCTGCCCCCCAGGCCATTTTTATAGCTTTGGGGGCTTGTAATAGGCTGAATTGCCTTACTTGTAGGAGTGTGATGGTTAGAAGTTGTGTTGTTACTATCATTACAACATGTCAAGGGCAATGTGTGGGGCAAGCTGTAGTAGCCTCCTAACGAGAGCCCTGGCACTTATATTTTTACAAATTAAGCACTGATGCTATTTGCAAGCTAGGGTTCATCTGTCTGCTCGTGCACTCAACCAATCGCAAGTCTTAGAGCAGCGGCACAGGACTCCGTGTATTAACAAGCGATTGTATGTTTGTTCTGTATGCTGTATTCGCGCCTGTTCTTTTACCCGCTTTGCTTAAATTGTTCTTCAGTTTAAATATGAAGTCAAAACGTGGTACAAGTCAAAAGTATTTTTTCAGAGATGAAAAAATGGTTTTGCATCGTCTGCTGTTGTTTTCCTGATTACTGTTGCAAGACATTTGCAGATGCTGCCTGGTTTCCATAAGCACGCTGCCATATTTCTTTCGTGGCAGATGGATTTAAGACCTGTAGTTCTCGATAAATGTAGCTTTACAACACATAACTTTACAGGATTTGTGTTGTATATAGCAGGTTTGAACATATTATCCTCGAATTAATCTGCATGGCATTTTCAGCTTATCCAGGGCCACTGCCAATATTTTAAGTAATGGCGGGGATATTGTGACGAGGAGCAGCCACGGGCATGATACTGAATAGACACAAAGGCTTTACAACAGAAGGTGTCAAATTAAACTTTGTCAGTTTGAGCGCTAGCAGCATCCTGGAAGTTCGTCTAATTTATTTACGTGTGGTTTCTGTTTGTGTTTTGCATTGTAGCCTTTTGATATTCAGTGCAATGCTCCCTGTCATTCTCTTCCCATGTTGTGCTATAAAATGCAACCTCCAGGCTGTTCCCACACACTTCCTTTCGAATGGATTGAGCTAACTATTGTGCTCTCTCCTAGGGCGGGGATTAAAGTGTTCAGATCCAAACTTGCGCTACAGAAAAGCAATCGTTTCAATTTTTACTAATTCCTGAATAAATACTTACCAATCACAGTGAGATGTATTTGCACGACATGGACTCATCCCTTAAGAATTTCGAATAGTTTGAATTACTTGTGTTGGCTTTGCCATGTAGCACTTGCTGGCAGAATTTTGACATCTGGTAGCACTTTAAATGAGACGTGATATTGACAAGCAGCTCATTTGTTCTCAGTAAACCCCGGAAGATCTAAGGGCTAAATCGACTAAACCAGGATCGAATCTCTCACCCTCAGCTTACAACCAGAGGTCAGCAGTGAGCACTAACCCCACACTGGCCGTTTCTAAGTTAGTGCCTGTTCCGTCGCCCATCATGAATGTCCTATGGCACGGCGTATTGATCTGTCTTTCTTAGGTTACAGGACAATGCACGGTTTCCACTGTTCCGTGAAACCTTTCACTTCGTGTCATATCACAGACCTGCACTGTCTCATGGTGACATCTAACTCTGCTTTATTCTGCTGACAGAATTCATATTCTGTGGAACTGGGATTGAGAATGTTCTGCGCTTGTGGCTGTGACACGAACCGAGTTAGCTTGGCGGGGACATGCAGCTCGTCACGGGCTTGTGCCCTGGTACCTCTCCTTTTCTGTTCTTCACAATAGCTAAATGCAAAACTGCTGGTTTCCCGTTTCGATCAATTCTATCTATGAGTACGAGAGCAAAGCCGACCAAACAAGCATCTTCTGTGGCTGTCTACATCCAGAGTCCGGATGGGGCAATATCCGCAGAGGTGGCAAGTCCCTCTTTCCAGTTCCCTTTTGCGGCAGCCATATGTCGTGGAAATATGTGCAATAGTTCTTCTGAACGAAAAGCAAATGCTAGAGACCATAAGAAGCGCATTTTTCATCATTCTCTCTCGTTATTTATAATGTTAACACTTTGTTACTGCCTGTGGGCAGCATGCCAAACTCTGCCCAAAAAGCAATATAGAGAGCTGAGAGATGCATGATTGTTCCTCCAATTTGTTTATCTTTTTCCCCTTGTCCATCCTTCTCATGCCCTGTCCTGCGCAGTGGCGGCCGGTAAGTTTAGGAAGGAGGGGGGTGGATGGGACACACACGCACACTCACAGCCATGCATTTACACGCAAACACACACACACAAACACATCCATTCACAACACTCATCACCAAACATTCATACATACACGCACACACCAAACATAAATTTTTAAAAAAAAACACACACTCACCTGCAGCTCTGCCTCAGAGGTCCCAGGAGGCTTGGGATTGCTGCCTTCCCTCATTAGCTGAGGGAAGGCAGCAGTCCCAACGTCACCACAGAGTGGGAAGGGGTCAGTGAGACTGCTGACCCCCCCACCACCCTGTGATGAAGTGTCACTGATTGACACTCGACCCTGGGTGCTTCTGGACTTAAAACTGAAGCGCCCAGGTGCGAGGCAATCAGTGACGCCACCCCTTGTCACTGAGCTGAGGAGGTCCCGCCCACAGGAGCTGTGACTTCCTCAGCCCAGCCAAGTTCAGCTCAGGCAGCCAGGAGCCTGCACATTTAGCGCATGTCTGGCTCCTGGCTGCCTGACCTGAAAATGAACAGTGTCTGTCAGGCTGGCCTTTGTTCAGCCTGACAGACACTGTTCATGAGGGGCAAAAGGTGGGGAGGCGTGACCCCTCAGCCCCAATGGACCAGCCGCCACTGGTCCTGCGCCTTTATACACATTGCTGTTTAATACAGCTGGCGGCTCCTGGACAACCTTGTTAATTGCCTTCCAATTCGTCATCTGTTGCCGGTGGCTTACGGAGTGCTTCTGCAAATCATTTCAGAGCACAGAGGGCAGGATTAAGTGTAGCACCTCTTCAGCTGATCCTCATCTGGCTTCCAATCACTGTCTCGCATGTCTGCATTCAATCCTGTGTCTTGGTTTACAGGTGGGGGGCCCCAATGAGACTGGCGAGATCTCCAACCAGACATATACACCCATAACCATATAGCAGATTCTGCGAAAAAGGACCCAATGCAAGCCGCCATCTTTGCGTTGGAGAATAAACCATTCTCTGGCCCTATTTATCACACCTCATAAACACAACAAACTTTTTAGTTTCCATATTAAGTTACAATAAATAGAGAATATAATCATGATTATCACGATTACATGAAATTTCCTAGCAAATACTCAAAAGGAGTCATGGTTGACCACCCCTCAGGCACTCGTGGCATCAACTGATTCAATTTACTTGCACCTGACATGAAACCCCACTTTTCCCTCTGTAAGCTGTCCTGTACAAGGCAAACTCACCTGCCCCCTCAAGACAGGGAGCTTGGGCCAGCATAACAGCTCGTCTCCCAAACAACCATGCCAGAGCCAACTCAATACAGTGTCCTGCCTAGCACACATTGGGAGATGGGCCTTTGGAAAGCGGGCCATACCATGGTCCCTTGGCGCAGCCACCATCCCCCAGTATCTCCAGGGCCATGTAATGGAGTACCATATCCGGCTATGGGCAATCGCTGTAACGGATTTCCTCAGCCTTCCAGTAGAGACTGTAGTACCCCTGCCCTGATTTGAGCTAAAGGCTTAAAAAAACGATTCAATCTTGAATTCTTTTGCACTTATATTCTTGATGCCAAGTTTGTCTACCTGTTTTGTGTCCAAACACAACTTCTCCCCTGTGACAAGCGATGATCAAAAATGGCACGTCACCCAGCGGACTTAATACAAGGACGGGATTGTGGGGAAAAGAAGAACTCTGGTGATAAAAGGGCAAGGGGCATATTGGCGATCCCCAGGAGTAGCAAGGTAACAAAGTGGCAATCGATAGCCTTGCCTAATATTTAACCTGCCCCACCGTCCCTGACGACGGCCCAGGCTTCTAGCTGATTCTGTGGCAACCAATGGTTGCTGACTGCAGGAGACTGTGAAATTCAAAACGCAACGCGGACACCATTGGCCACTGCCCCGATCCAGCCCAAATCTATCGCCCTGGCCTGCAAATTTGCACCTTGGGCCCCTTGTCCACAGGTGGGGAGCCACAGCGAAAATGGTCAGATTTCAAACCAGACATTATACACCTATAAACTTATAGCAGATTCTGCGAAAAAGGACCCGATGCAAGAGCCATTCTTGTATTAGATAATATACCATTCTTTGGCCGTATTTATTACACTTCAAAGACATGTCAAATTTTTTAGTTTTCATATTAAGTTACAATATGTAGAAAATATAATCTTGGGGCGTATTCATGGCTCTCTTGCGGGCCTGTTTAATCACTCTCAGCAAGACGGAAGTCAAGATTTTCTGATTGTTCAGCAAATGCTTTGATGTTAGTACAGTTCCTGCGGTATCTGAAAAATTGTCCTACTGGTAAGTTATCCCGCAGTGCCCTAGGGTGGAATGACCGGTAATGCAGGAGCGAGTTCCTATTGGTTGGCTTGTGGTGAACTGTAGTCAAAATTTTGTTTTCATTGGTTATGTCCAGGTTGAGATAAACCGCTTTATGTCGGTCAATGGTCCACGTGAAACGAAGACAACTATCTGCCATATTTAGCCAATTTAGAAATACAACGGAATTGATCCTCTGGACCTGACCAAATGCACAACACGTCAACAATATATCTCTTCCACAAAGAGATATACTGAAGAAAAGGATTAGAGATGTGGTACACAAAGTTATCCTCAAACTGCCCAACATAAATACAGGCCAGACTGGGGGCAAACGTTGCCCCCATCGATGTACCAGAGACCTGTAGATACAGTTGATTACGTTAGCAAAAGAAATTTCTCGTCCATGCTAGTTCAATACATTTGAGGACAAATGATGGAGGTGTGTCATAGAACCACTCGCCTTCCCCAAGAGCCCGCGATGCTGCCACCAGAGTGGCATCCTGGGGAATGCTAGTGTAGAGTGATTCAATGTCAATAGTGACCATTAGTTGATTCTGGGGATCATACTCCAGGCCGTCCAAAGCGGTAAGGATATCAGTGGTGTCTTGTACAAAGGACCGTTGACTAATAACGGTCTCTCTCAGAAAAAAATCAGAAAACTGTGACAGGGGTTCGAGTAGTGATTGGATACCAGATTTTTTCAAATTTTTTCATATTTTCTCATATCTTTTATGACTAGTATGTCAATATCATCCTTTATTCTTAGGAATATTGGAACATGGCTGTGGTTGAATGTTTTATCCAAATAAATATACACATATGGGGGTATGACTTAAATAATATAAGCATAGCCTTATCCAGGAGGTATAGTTGATACCCAGTGAATTAAGAATATAAAAGTTTTCTGTGTATTAATCGCAATCAGACCTCTTTGCTGAGTACTTTAGAGTACTCCGCCATGGCGACTTTAATTCCGGCAATAATTAAATCATCCCCTAAGTCTGTGAGTTAGGAAATTGGCCACTTCTGCGGTAACGGGGCACGTAAAAAAAAACATAACTCAAAGATGTAGCAGTAGGTGAGCAAGTGTAGCCAGGAGGGTCATTATGTCACGTGTTCCTCATGAGAGAACATTGCAGTGTAGTGAGGTGAGAGAATCGATGCAAGAAGGAGGTATAAAATAATACTAACACGTCAGTATTGGGTGAAACCCTTGCTTCTTTTCAGCTGGAGTGATGCTGGCCTCCAGCAAATGTTTGAAAATGAACGTGCTCC
Source organism: Calotriton arnoldi (assembly GCA_963921515.1). Taxonomy (NCBI): domain Eukaryota; kingdom Metazoa; phylum Chordata; class Amphibia; order Caudata; family Salamandridae; genus Calotriton; species Calotriton arnoldi. Next base: position 97,962 of record CAWUFW010007773.1, on the reverse strand, counting down.
GTTATTAAGAATGAGTAACCACACAAAAATGCTACTGCCCCTCAATGGTAGCTACACAATTGTGATTATTATGTTTGTGTACATTTTTGCTTACTATACCTGTACTTATGTCATCGTTTCAGTGCATGATATTTTCATTAGTAGCCCACCTATCTCTGGTTCCTGTAAATACTTTGGAACGATAACTGTGATGAAAAGGCTGCCTTGGGAGAGTTTGATACTGGGCTTGAAATGTCTTATATTTATAAAGCAGGGATCTGTCCTTTGCCAAAGAAATCCAGCGTTATGCATGATTGTATCTAGATTCCAAAGCTTAGCTGTAAACCGCGGGCAGTGCATGAAGCCTTCATGCCCTTGGGTGGCTCTCAACACTTTCCGCCCACGCGTTCTTCTTGCACTCCATCAGGCACGAGCGGCATGCCATATGAAGTCAGTAATCCAAGGGTAGCCATCTTTACTTTCTAGAACTGATCCGTCTTCCCCTGCACTAAAACACATCCCATTGAATATGCCAGTTCCACATTAATGTTATGTCGGATCTCTTGAGCAGCGTCTCAGTAGAAGAGGTTGCTATTTACAGGGTTATGGGGAAGAGTCATTGCCACTTGCAACAGAAATAATATGGCAGCTGATCTCTAAAGCAGAGGGGGCACAAGTAGTCCCAGGTATCACAACACACCTTTTGGCATTCTGGTGCTGGTAAAAAAAACCTGGTCGACATTTTAGATGTTTACACCCACAATGCATCTGAAAATTCCAACAATTGACTGCAGGGTGCAGCCCAGGACTTGTAATATAACACTTGCAGGAGTCCCTCATCTCGTGTTCTGTGTAACACAAGCATTTACAACTTGTGAAAAAATAAGAGCAGCACTATTTGCTGCGTGTGGACTGTGTGAGGAGGAGACCAGATAAATATTTGTCGGCAGACACATTACTTTAACGATGAATGGTTCTAGCTTAGAATTATTGGTGTTTGTAAGTTTTGCAGTTTCAGGGACATCTCTCCTTTCAGCAGAATTTAAAGGAACCACCACTCACATACCTGGGTGTACATCTAGATTTTTTTAATGTCAAAATCTTCTGACCTGGGACGTGCTTCCCCCTCTCAAAAGGGACCCAACATCTGTGGGGACACGAGATTGCATCCTCAGTGCAGAGCCCACCCCCTGGACACATTTCGGACTGAGTGAGAAACTCAAGTTTATTTTCCTGTTGCCAAACATCCTTCAACTCTTACGCTGGTAAAAAAGATCTCTACTGAGTAGTTTTTCTAATTATTCTTTTATCAGAGTTTACACCATTAAATTAAGGCAGAGGTGAGCTGCTATTTACTGGAGCTTTTTACCCTAATCAGCAATGATTAATAAAAAAACACTCTTAAATTAACGAAGCACACTTGCATCAATAAAAGCTCAATGTTTTGTGGCACCTCTGCAGGAAAGTGCCCGGAGTTAGGAGTTCGTGATCCTGATAACTAATAAAGTCACATGAAAAGGAAGCCTGTTTTGTGTTCTTAACAGCATCAGCCTTAAGAGGAGCTGTCGAAGTTCACATATTAAAAGAATCTTTTCTTCTCATTCACTACCACAAGGAATGTGAATATTAGCTACTCTGCCGCCCGCCTATGTCACTTTAATGGTCCTGTGATGGTGTCACCTCCCATTCTATGCTAATATACATTTTCCTGTTGTATGCCTTTACTCACATGAGATCCGTTCGGTTAGAAAAATTATTTTGTGAACTCTGCGTGCATGGCAGTGATTGTTCTGTAATATGCTTTAGATACAATGGTTGCAGCACCTTTCAACCAGTAACACCGGTACCCATTAGTCATGCCAATGAAGCATTACTGCCCTGCATTGCCTCTCTATTTGTCGGCGGCTCACCTTCCAAACAACTTTGATCATATAATAGAATATTAGAGTGCACAGCTGTTGTTTTGACTTGCCACACCACAAGGCGAAGTAAACATGTGCACAGCCCAAATAGACACCCACCACACATGGGTTTGAATGACAGGGTTCAACACCCACCACCCTGCTCCAAGGAGTCCATTCGCAGGGATCACCCTACACCCGTACCACACCACTGCCAGTCCCTTGGCTAGGGTATGCCTTTGTGAACTTCTCAGACCACCATTTCAGATAGTCTGCACCAAAGCTACTGATTGGATGAGGTGCTCTGTAGAAGAAACAATGTAACAGAACCACATTTCTACAGCAGGTAAAGGGAGAACTTCTGTTACTTACCTACTTTACCTTTTGTGTCTCAGCTCACCTCATCCCATTCCTATTCTGTGTACGTCAGGAAACTGACCTGTTAACACATCTTTTTCTACCATCTGGTTATAAGGCACTAACTAGCGCGAGTTTAAAAGTAGGACACTTCCTTGATGTCGGGATAGCTCTAGACTCCTAAGAGGGCAGAGTAGCACATGTCTGCACGTCGGGATATCTGTAGACTCTAAAAGGGCTCTATGGCAAATTTGTGTACAGCGAGATATCACTCGCACTTAGCACACTCACATTTACTTCTTGAAGTGCTGGTGTTTCACAAGATGGAATGGTGAAACCTTAATGGAACAATTGAATCTTCCTGGTCTATTTCTTTGCTACTCCGGCATGCACCATGTTTCAGTAGTTCTACTAGGAGAAAATTTGTACTTTCATAAATGCATTCCAATGCTTGGTCTGCAGGAGCGGAAGGACCCTTTTCAACTCTTGAACTGAAAGTAGCACTTTTTCTTACTGTCAACATCTAATGTTAAAAATGGGTCCTGGTTGAGCCACACCCAAATGTATTCACTTTGTATGCTAGAATCGTGGCTTTTTCAAAAGCGTTAGGGATTGGGGTTAGGGATTTCACGTTCGGTAACCCCCTCAGTAGTTAGAATCTTTGTTAATGCTTTATTAAAGTGTAGAATGTTTTGTTTAATCCAGTATTGAACGTCTCTCAGGCAATCTAGTATTTTGTTTCAGTATTACTCTGAGTTCTCCAGCTGGACATGTATCTGGTCACCATTCACAAACATTTGAATAGGCAGATCCTACAGGAAAATTAGTTCTACCAGAGGCTGCATATAGATGTTAAATCAATAAGGTGATGATAAAGACCATTGGGGGAGGCCACAAGAAATGGGTTTAGAGGCTGGTTTGCAATGACCCACCCTGATCAGTTCGTACAGCCTTTTATTATTTGTGGAAAAGGTATTTCTTCATTTTGATATTTCCTCAAAGTGCAGTTTCGTGAGCCTAGTTTCCTAAAGCTGGATCCCGATTACACATAGGGAACTTATTCAGAAGAAGCTTGCACAGCCGGAGCATCACTTTTTCTGACACTCCAGCGGCGCAAACCTTTCAACCATATCTCTGAGGCCATGCAAAGCCCTCATAGATATAGAGTAAGGCAAGGCAGCGCAAGTTGCTGTGTTGCCTTACACAGCGCCAGGGAGGCATTCCATGGGCGTTGCGGTGGGTTTTCCCAGTCACAACACAACACCCCTGGATTTTGACACTGCCCAAATTTACTTAATCATGTAAACCTGGGGCATCGCCAAAACCTGATGCATCCCCAGAGCAGGCGTAACAAGGAGACAGATTATTATTTCTCCTTGTTTTTTCCTCTTTCGATGTGTGCTCCAGAATAAAGAGGAAAACGCCTCTCAGGATTGTTTATGTGCAGGAAGGTCCCCTGAGCTCGATGCCCGAACCTTCATTGCTTCAGTAAATGGTGAGTCGTGAGCGATCCTCCAATCACAGAGTGATGTTATCACCTGGCATCTCTCGTACAGGGGTCCCCTGAGCTCGATGCCCGAACCTTCATTGCTTCAGTAAATGGTGAGTCGTGACTCGATCCTCCAATCACAAAGTGATGTTATCACCTGGCATCTCTCGTACAGGGGTCCCCTGAGCTCGATGCCCGAACCTTCATTGCTTCAGTAAATGGTGAGTCGTGAGTGATCCTCCAATCACAGAGTGATGTTATCACCTGGCATCTCCCGTACAGGGGTCCCCTGAGCTCGATGCCCGAACCTTCATTGCTTCAGTAAATGGTGAGTCGTGACTCGATCCTCCAATCACAAAGTGATGTTATTCCCTCTTTAGTGCATTTAACTGGACACTTGTCCCACACCTAAGACACACCTCCAAGTTCATGGAGTAACTCGCCTTCTGAGCATTGACTTCTCGATATACTGAATGAATGAATGAATACATTTCGAACTTATAAAGCTCACTGTCACTCACAATGGAGCATCCTGGCGCTAGGAATTAAATCTGAGTACTCACCTGAAAAAAGGGAATGATGGATCCTGGCTAGATAAAGGACTGGCAGGGGGCATCAGGGGCCAGAAAGAGCCAGGTCTTCGAGCGCTTTTTAAAAAGGGCTTCTGATTCAGTAAAACACAAAGCGCCAGGAAGCTGGTTCCATGCCTGAGATCCTAGAACCAAGAAGGAATAAACGCCTCAGGGTTTTAGTCTGTAAAGAGGTGGCCTAAGAAGATTCGCGTGGGAGGATCCCAGAGTTGTTGTAGGCGTGTGATGTGTGAATCTGGCACTCAGGTATTTAGGTCCAGGATGAGCATTTTAAAAAGGATCCTTTTGTCTACCTGCTACCATATACCATATACTGCTTCAATGAGCCTCCCTGTGGTATGTACTGAAGGGACCTAGCTAGAATGCCCATATTAGTGGGGTAGGTGAGAGCTCTGCTCTTACGAAGGGAAAGAATCATTCTAAAATGTGAGAGTTTAGGCTATTTTTAATCAGAATTCCGACTGGTGAAGTTTGCCCGTAGAACCTCGCGCACAGGAGCGGCAGGGACAGATTAAAGAGCTGCAGCCTTTGAAAGGCTTCCCTCGTTTAAATGGCATTCCAGGATTTCTCTATCGTTAGAGCGCACATGAGGCGGCTCTATAAGCGTAGCAGCAGCATTCAAAGCCGCCTTTACACTGGATGAAAGAACAGACGTTGGGCAGGCTACCCAGAAAACATGCCCAGGAGCCAGCTCTTGCAGCCACGGAGCCTCTGTGAAGGCAGGCTTTGCTTGATTATTTGGGCTATTCAAATATTCCAAACAAGGATGTGCAATTTGTTTGAAGGGATTTCTGTGTTGTGTTTTGTGATGAATGTTTTCTTTCAATTATATTACCAGATGATTCACCGATTAATAGTAATAATTTGCATATGCACATGGTGTGAAACGGATGTGAAGCTCGCTAGAGATGTATGTTTTAATGCTATGATATTAAATTAAATACTATGGGACATAAATTGGAATGAACTCACACAATATAGAAGGAAAATCTATTGCACAATAAAGATTGTGAAAAATGCAGGCATCTAGAGTGGAGTTGTGTAATAAGTCTTTCCCTTACAAATGATTAATGTTAATGCTTTTATATTGATCGAGGACATCAAAGGGGTATAGATTTCTGTTTGTAACATTCATAGTTATTTCATTTTCTTCTATTTGATCAGGTTTCACTTTCTTTTCAGTTGGTTGTCATCGCAGTCATTTTGGGTGTGAATTACGCACCCCAACATTTGCGATAGTGTGTGGATCGCAAAGCCAAGCAAGGCGCACATTGATTCCTACGTTTTGCAAACAGAACATTTGCGCTCTTTGCCATAGCAATCTGTGCAAGGTGTACCCATAAGCGAACTGCAGGAGCAACCTCCCACATTTTGGCAAAATTCTGATTGAGGCCCTAAAATATCCTAATTTTCCATTGGAATAACAGCCATTGCTGGTTTGTAGCAGACAGTGCAAGGGGTTATTCAAGCTTTTTCAGTGGTTTTCCACTTCATTGTCATCCCGTCCTGTTGGTTCTGCCCTCTGCTCTCTTAACATAACAGCTTTTTATTCATCTGAAGTAGTTTCTTGTCCTTTATAAAATATATGTATTTGCATTCAGCGCACTGGGTCTCATTGTATCAACCTTGGAAGGGTGACCTGCTGAATGGCCCTGCAGCAGAGCCCCTGAAGTGCATGCATCAGTTCACTGTGCCATATGCCACAACAGAAAATTTGAGGTAGAAATGGGTTACAGCTCAGAAACCAACATAAGAATAGGTTTATTGCGATTAAAAAGCATTGCTAATTGAGACTGCCAGCCTTTCGTTTTGTGTGTGGTAAGTTCTGCTTGTGTGGGGCGAGATGGGTGGCTTGAGAAAACCGCACCCTTTATACTGCTCTGAGCTTTATGCAAATGACGAAGCGCCGTATTGATGCCTGTTCGATCCTTGCTCAATACTGTGATGCCTTTTTTCAAGGGGTGGCTTTGTGAACTGCTGCGTTGGAAAGAAGACCCTTCTCCGGAAAACAGGACTCTGTGGGAGAACCTTTCCATGATCCGACGGTTCCTCAGTCTCCCTCAGGCCGAGCGAGACTCCATCTATGAGCAAGAAAGCAACGGGATTCATCACCATGGCGACAGGCCTCCCCTCATGATCCATGTTCCAGCAGAACAGATCCAGGTGAGTGTACCTCAGCCAATCACTGCCTCCTTTCAAGAGACAGCTCAACACTGTGCCACTGGACACTGTCATCCCTCTAAAGGCAGGCAGGATTCAACTCAATGACGACATAACCCTCTTTAAGAGCCAGGTGTTATCCTCTTAAGGTAGGTGATGACGTTTCATTGGGCCAGATGTGCAAAGAGTAGGAATAGTGATTTCATCCGAATCGTTATTTGGACATCGCTATTCCTTATGTATAAAACTTTTTGTTTCATACTTGCGATTCCTAGTGGGTCGCAATTAGACCTCCCTTATGAATATTAATGAGGTAGGTCGCAGTTTGCGACCCATTAGGAATTGCAGCCATCACAGGAATGGTGGGCCTGCTTAGGTCAGCAGAACACCATGTCTGTGAGGTCTTTTAAATAAAGCATTTTTTTTAATGCAGCCCCTTTTCCTAGGAAAACGGGATGCGTTTACAAAGAAAAAATGAAAAACTTTGTAGTTTCATTTTTTAAGAGAAGCCAGTAGTCCATGGGACCACTGCCTGCTCTTAAAAAATATTTGTTTTTCATTCTCAAAGTGGAAAGGTTCCCCTGGGCATCCCTTCCCATTTGCGAATGAGTTACCACCTCCTTCATGGAGTGGGTAAAATATGAATGTTTTGCGACCGTAATTTGGTCGCAAAACATTCATACATTCCATTGAGTTTCGGTATTTTGAAGGGACTCCCTAAACCCGCCCCTTCCAAATGCCAAATCGCAAACACAAATTGCGATTTGCTAACGTATTAGTGAATCGCAGTTTGTGTTTTGTACATATGTAAAAGCATTTTTGAGGTCGCACACTGCCGAACGGGACGTTTCCGATAGCAAAAATGCTTCGTACATGTGGCCCTTAGTGTTAGAAACTTATTGAGAAGTTGGCTTTAGCAGGGACATCCAGGAGGCTGGCGGATGTCTTCTGTCAGTTCCCTGACTCATGTTTCCGAAACGCAGCCCTTCAGAAGCGAGGAAACATAGAGGTTGGCTGACAGAGTAACTCACAATTTCCGGAGGATGCCCATTGCTGCCCACCTCTAGATGAGAACCTTAATCTGTTGTGTGCGTATAACTATGACTGTTCGCATTGTTCTCCCCCTAGTAACACCTAACCATGTTAACCTCAAAACAAGTCCCCAAAAAGGCAGAATAGGATAATATTTCTTACAGACAAGTATTTAACTACTTTTCAGGTTAGCTAAAGCTAGATGAAGAACGATTCTCTCTCTCCCACATACCCTTACCCATGAGTAAGCAGGTTAGCAGTGCCAGGTTTGTTGCAACACGACATCACCACACGGCAGGACCTCAAACACCTCACTCAACTCTTCCCACACGCATCATACTACTGCCACCCATTTGTACATGCAAGTCCGCCTGCAATCACTCAGAACAGTTAAGAGTGCCACAGTGCCACACTAGGGGCAGAGGCACACGGTATAAGTGACAAATAACATAACTCCAGTAACTTCTGCTTGCATCTGTTTTTCATGAATTACTACCGAGAAAATAGACAGAGCGTTTAAAAAAATATATATATATTAATAGAAAACATACTGTTATGTCCACTCTCTTCCATCCAACCTGTTATTCCATATGGTTAGGTTTCGAATGCATGTCATGGAACTTAAAACAAGACCCATGCACATAATAATAAATAAACAACAGCTTGTATTTTATGTAGCACCTCTTACCACACTTCTGCCGTTTTAAGTGCTGTAATTAACCAATGTTACTAATGCCCAATTAAAGATACTCTGCATACAGATTTTGGTAGGCTAGAATGCCGAGATTTAAACGGATAAAAGGATTTCTGGTAGTACCACAGCACACATAGCCACTGAGACCCATCTCTTGTCTTTGTTAAGGTTATGTTAAATGTAAGTTGTTAGGCACCAGTGTTTCAAGGCGCTGAAAAGAAGACCAAACACAGCAGCTGTTTGGATCATGTGACTAGTTGAACAAGTAGGTTTTCAGCCCATATCAAAGGATGGAGTTCCATATATTAGCAGCGGTGAGGGACAATGCTCTTTCATCAGAGGTGCCTGGTCTAGATATAGATATGGAACACAGAGGCAGTTGAGCTGACCGTAGAGCCCTAGGAGGTTCGTGCCAAGTGAATTTAGAGGCCAAGAAGTGAGGACAACCTTGGTAAACCGCTCTATCTACGATGATCACTACCTTAAAAATGACCCTGCTGTGCATGGCCAGCCGATGTAGATGCATAAAAACTGACGCAATATGGTCTGATCTTGAGAGTCTTCTGCTGAAGAGAGTGACTGCAGTTTGAATAAGTTGCAGGCATCTAGAGATATTCTCAGGGGCTGCAAGGTAAGTAGCTTTACCACAATCCAGTCTGGATTGGACCAGAGTGTTAACCATTGTAACATGGAGATGTTTAGCAATGAATGGGAAGACGGATCGTAACATCTTCAGTTAGAAGAGATACTTTGGCTGCCAACCTCTCTGGAGCCAGGTTAGAGCCAAGGTAGATAGATATCCAGGTTGTACATAAAGGATGGAAGGAGAGCCCATGATAGAAGATCACTTGAGTTATTCCAGACCACAGGATCTAATGAGGACATACATAGGCATCCCATCTTAGCACAGCTTCAGGCTCCTGAAGTTAGCCCGTCAAAGATAAGCATTCAGGCAAGGCAGAGGTTTAGTACGTGCCACAAGACAGACCAAAGAACAATTGGTTGTTGTTGGCATGCATGTAAAATCTGCTGCCAATAAAAACGGATGTGAGCCAGTGGATGCATATAGATGCTAAATACACTGGAGGAAAGTCCGCAAGGAAGAACAGCAGAGGATAAGTGGTTTTATTTTTGATAAGGAAAGGAGCGGTCTCAAAGACTTAACAAATCTCAGTGCTCCACCTAGCCCGACTAAGGGACCTATTCACAAAACAAAAGGGAAAGTACAGGTTTAGATTTACTCCGACTGAACTTAAGTTTGATTTTTTGATTTCTCCAACATTCTCCGTAGTGTGCCTGGAAAGCTGCAATGGGTGCAGGTTTCCAGGCATACAATGGGGATTTCCAGCTGGATCCTATTCCTGCTGTTCATAGTTCAACATAACATACAAATACCCACAGCGGGAAGTGAGCCTCCTATATGCATTTTTTTCTCTCCTCAGGGAAAACCTTTTCTTCTCATGGAGAAATTGCTTCCCTGCTGATCCGCGCCCCTTCCCATCCTGAGTAGTGAATTAGGTGAGTTAGTACATCTCAGACTATTTCCTGGATGGAAAGGGGACGTATCAGATTTTTGGAATGCTTTCATACATAGGGCCTGATTAGATATCGGCGGACCGGTTACTCCGTCACAATGGTGACGGATATCCCGTCCACAGAAATCTAAATCCCATAGGATATAATGGGATTTATATTTCAGCGGACGGGATATCCGTCCCCGTTGTGAAGGAGTAACCCGTCCGCCAACATCTAAATCAGGCCCATAGTTTCCAAGGCAGCCCACATCTTGGGATGCCCATTCCCACCTGCACTCGTGGCAGAGACATCCGCAGCAGTATATGCGTTTGCATCTGTCAGTAGTCCTTTGAAGTAAATTCCTGGCATATGTAAAAAGATGTGTTTTCGGCAGTAAGCTGATGTTTACCTGCCAAAAAGACCTTTGTGAATAGGCCCCATACGTTTTATTTATCCAGATTAATTTTTGAGAAACTGCAAGAGGGGAATGCATGAGGACTGATTAGGCTGAACCAAATTGCTTTCATGGGGTATTATGGAAGTAGTAAATTTGTGACAAAGTCTGTTTGAAGTAGCACCATAAAAGTAGCTGGGAAAGATAGGTGATCACAGCTTTTAATAGTTTGCCCAGCTGTAGTAAAGGCTTCTTGTGTGTACTGCCTTTTCCCACCCTCTACCTCCATCCGCTATGTCTTAGTCGCTTCAATTATCCAATGAGCATTTAGGGATTATTTACCAAAACTATTAGGTAGAGCCTAAAACATTTCTTTCACCGGATTCTTGGCAAGACAGGAACACAAGCTACAAAAGGCATAAGTTTGCAGCACGTGTTTGTTGTAGATCACATGCTGTACATTATCCTCCCTTCTAGTGTTGGACTGATATTACAAGTTGTGCACTTCAAGACTTTATTTTCATGGATTACTCGTGATCACTTAGCCAAATCCATAACGTGTCTGCATGCAGGCTTCACTTAGAATTTTTTTCAACCAACTGGTTCAGAACTCAAATTTGGTGCCCCGTCTTTGAAGCGGCATTGTGACCAGAAACAATGTTTTTTTTTTTAACTTGTCAATAAAAAGTGGACAATTCTGAAGAATATCAACAGCTTCTGCAGCGCATCAGACTCTGCCTTGGCTACAAAAAAAATCAAAACCATGCACCAGTAACTGATGCATCCACAAGAACTCATACCCAGCTTCCAAGTTATTGGGCATCAGTTGGATGGAAACTAGGCCATTTCAATTTTGTCCTCAATGACACACGAAGTTGGCACAACCCAACCAGCATCAGGTACTGTGCTTGAAAGTTTTTGCCCTTGAGTAGTTCAAGTGCAAATGCACTGTCTCTAGAGGTCATCATCATAAGTGGGTTTACTGCGCAACCAAGGAGTCGAAAGGTCACCAGGAAGATAGCTTCCGGGTGTATGTGGACAAGGACTCCTGAAGTTCTTCAAGGGTAACAAACCTGAAGGATATCACAGTGAATTTCTCTTCCCTATTAATGTAGATTTAATCAGTGGGCCCTCAGCTGTAGGATGTGTTCTCCATAGCCGGAATATATCTACATAAAGTCACAGTCTGTCCTGTACTGCACAACTGCACAGGACTGCGGTATTACAGACCCAGACAGCATTAAAATAGAATAGGAATCCAAGTGATATCCTTTTTGTTGTTACTTTACATTTGTTATTATGTACAGATAGACAGTTTGTAGGTAGCTTTTCCTGACAGTACACCATTAAAGGACTTGCCAGCAAACCTAATTTAGAAGACCGCTGAGCTAATCGTATGATGGTCAGTTTTGCTCTCTGGCAGCTGTCCCTATTTAAACAGTCTGTAATGCCGTGACCTGGTCCTCAGGCCACTTCTTTCCAAAATAGTATTGACTAGTCTTGGAAAGAGAGCACAATACTAAATATATTGTAGAGCACTTCTGAGCACCTTTGTACTGTTCGGTTTGATGAATCCTTTACGCTTCTCCTATGGATTGATATGGGTTGGGTTTAACTAAGGAATCTACTGAAGCGGGTATCAATTAGAAGAGCAAGTTCTTCGTGTAACATTTTTTTCTGATAAATACAAATCTCCCACAGATTCCTCAAACCCTTCCAATTAGCCTGGTCTCCATCCTTCATGCCCTCTGTGGGAGCTCAGAAAACCTAGAATGGAAATTACCTCAACAGTGCTTGTACGCCATATACATGGCCTGCTATTCCAATAATGATGCATGGTGTTGTATGGATTCAAATGGACCCTTCCTAGCCCTGGCAACTAGAAACTGCTGAAAAAGTTCCAGTTCGATTCTGGTGCCTTGGGAAGAAGTTCATCTAAGGAATCTGCAGAAAGAAAATGTTACATCCTTGTAGTCCTAGTTCTGCATTGTAGGAATCTTCATTGAAGTCATAAATGCTTGAATAATCCCTGCTGCGTGCGCACACCTCGTAACACTTTTGTCAATACTTTTCTTCCATGGTAACAGCATTATAGAATGTCTTTGTCTATGATTTCATTTACACATCTGTTGAATGGAAGCCTAAATGAGGCCTCATTTCTTCATGACTGTTCAAAGTAACCCTCCAGATTATCCAAATAGAACTGCATTGCAGCACTCAAATGCAGAGAAACTCAATAGTCCAGCAGTACACATCGCCAACTACTGTACCTCAACACCCTCCCATAGAAGATAATGGAGGTAGGGACTAACCACAAAAGTTAAGTTTCTACAAAAGTACACTTTTTGAATAGCACTTTGCAGTGCATTTTGTACGACTACAGTGGTACTTCAAAACATATTACAAAGTGCAGTTTGTAAATCAAGCTCCCAGTATTATTGCAGCCAGGGAGGAGGGTGGGCCATTTATGACTTCAATGGATATTTCTATGATGCAGAACCAAGACTCCAGGCACTTAATCTTTTCTTCTGCATAATGGGATCTTCATTGATAGTCATAAACGTTTGAATATAGTCCTGGGATACTTAAGACACTCCTGTATTCGGAAATCAAATTTAATGTATAGCCTCCCTGACGCGTTTCGGCCATAGACTTGGTAACGGTTTGAGAGTGAAGCTGACAACAGCATTTTCATATGCTCGTAATAAACAGTGAAAATTGACTCATGTGTAAATCAGGTACCACACAAAGTTACAGAGAATAGTCGCCATACTGGAACATTTAAAAAGTCATGCAAACATATTACATTTAATCAAAATGAAACACTCTATAATCCCAGGCCGTAGCACCCCTCCGTACTATCAAGGATATCATGAATAGCATGCTCAGCTGGCTAGTACTGCATTGTCTCAACATGTTTCAATGTAAGTGTGAATGACCAAGCGCGGTCAAATAATCAAAACAAGAAAGGAAAATTAAAAAAGTGCTGCGTTACATATTGTGGCATGTTGAAATTGTACATTTGGTGTCAACTTAGTAATAACTAGCCACAGGGTCATAATGTATCCTCAAACAGTGGCTGGTATTGAAAAGTTTCCAATAATAAGTGACACTCGTATCGCTTGGTTTATTCTCAGTAGGCGAACTAAAACTCACACATCCGCATGGTATAGTAAAACATCCCGCATACTGAATGTGTCAGTGCTTGCAACAGGTGGACGGCCATGTTAGATAACATATTGTGCAATTACCACCACGCAATGCGCAATTGGAGTAAAGTAATTGCGTCGTACATGGTAAACATAAATGGCAATATGCATGCATATAGCTTGTCGAAAATGCAAAACCTAAGACTCATATGTACTGCTGTGGCAGTGAAGAACATCCAAGAATGAAGGATAAAACCATAGCACTGAGTGCATCTAACACTATATGCATGCACTGATAAAATCAATCTAGCCCAAGTGGGCATGTGCATTTGCAAATGTGTCCCAAGAAAACCGAATCAATTCAGTAAATTACTGGTCAAATGCAAGTCAGGATGAACACTAGAAAAATTAAATCCTGCCCAAGTGGGCTAACGGGTCTTACAGTTTCTCTGGAGGTGGTCATAGCTAGAGTGCTGCTAAAACAGTGCTCTGCTGGCTACTCTGTTTCAATCAGTGTGGATACCTGGGTGGAAAAAAAAAACAATACAAAAGTGTGATTAAAATCATCTCAACATAGTACAGCACTCAAACAGTCAGAAGGAAAGAAATACGATTATCATGTAACACATCATCTCAATCCAAAATACACTGACATTTATTTGCTGGATATCAGACCAAGGGGTGTCACTGTGTCAAAATGAAGAATATACTTACATTCTGGAGCACAATTCATGCTCCCTGTTACCGCCTCTGATTCGATGGCATCAATCACCACAAATCTACGTAGTTTTTTATTTTGAAAGTGCATCTCATTGAATTGTCGTGCCTCCGGGTATTATTTGTCATTGTGTGTGTAGGTATGTATGTATATATGTATGTATGTATGTATATATATATATATATATATATATATATATTAGATGTATACATTGAGTTGAGAAACAACAAAAAAGGACCATTATTTAAAAAGATTCCTAGAGTTTCCTGTCCTGCTTTGGCCTCTGTTTGGGTATCAAGCTCTAGACAGTAGTGCCTAGTGAATGTATAGACAGATTTCAGGGTTGCGGTTCTACAAATGTCTGCAATAGTTACATTTCTTATCCATGCTATTGTAGCCGCTTTCTTGTGGAGTGAACTCCTTCCTGGTAATGACATGTTTGAAAGCTGGTAACATATAATCTCTTTGGTTTTGTCCAGATAAAATCAATATCTAACTCTCGACTGGTACAGATGAGTTAGGGCAGAAAGTTGACAGGTAATAGTCTGATTGGTGTTGAAATCAAACAGGACTGGGTAAAAACGAAGGATGAGTTCTCAAAACAACCCTTTTTGAATGAAAAACAATAAATGGTTCTGTTGCTAATAAAGCTTGTAACTCACAGACTCTTCTAGCTGATGGGACAGCGATTAAAAAGGCAGTTTTGCATGAGAGTTGCTACAGTGTTGCTCTATGGATGGGCTTGGAGGGAGAGCTTATGAATTTCGAAAGTGTCAGGTTCAGCTCCCATGGAGGAGATGGCTTTTTCACTGAGGAAAAAACTTTAAGTACCTCCAGAAAATCTTGATGTCTGCAATCTTGAAAAATTAAACTGCCCGTGACAACTTTGTATATGCCATTATAGTAGCCAGGTTGACTTTTATAGATGAGATTTATAACTTTGATTATGCTAAATAAAGCAACTTAGGTAGCAGTGCTTCTTCTTGGTATTACATCGGATCGTGGCCCTTACTGTGGCACCATATGCAGTATTCTTTCCATTTAGTGCATAGCATAATTTTGTCTATGGACATTTTTCTCCTCTAAGTTTTCTTGAGGAAGATTTAGATGCCCGTACTGCTTGACTTCAGGAGCCATGTAGCCAAATTCAAGGGCTACAGACTCTGGTGATGGACATGGCCTTCAAGCCCTGTCAGTAGATCTGGTTTGGAAGGGAGTCAGTCTCCTGTGGAATACGAGTGACAGATTTAGAGGGTCTGGGTACCACCACTGCCGCGGGCAGTCTGGGGCTATCAGTGAAGCTCCTACAATGCAGAACATCTGCATACATCACAAATTTACCAAAAGTAAGTAACCTGTACTTTCATTAATGCATCTAACAAAACATGCACTGTTAGCTGTACAGCAATCTGAATTTTATTGAGAAACGATGCACCATGCATTGTAGCTGTCATTAGAAGAACTAATTGTAGTATGATTGTACATGCCTATGAATTTAAAAAGCCTCGTATTTAGAGAAGACGACACCCTTTGAAACTAATCTATTTGATTTGTTATTACAGCAGCAGCAACATCATCAGCAGCAACATCATCAGCAGCAGCAACAACAGCAGCAGCAACAACAGCAGCAGCAGCAGCAACAACAACAGCATCAGCAGCATCACCAGCAGCAACCACAGCAACAACAATCAGGCCCAAGACTACCCCCAAGGCAACCTACAACAGCATCGCCAGCTGAATCAGAGGATGAGAATCGCCAGAAACCTCGTCCCCGAACAAAGATTTCTGTGGAAGCCCTTGGAATACTCCAGAGTTTCATACAAGATGTTGGTCTGTACCCAGATGAAGAATCAATCCATACTCTCTCTGCTCAACTTGACTTACCCAAATACACAATAATCAAGTTCTTTCAGAACCAGCGATACTATGTTAAGCACCATGGGAAATTGAAAGACAATTCAGGCTTGGAGGTGGACGTTGCAGAGTACAAAGAGGAGGAGTTGCTGAAGGACCTGGAATTAAGTGCCCAAGACAAATGTACACTTTTTTCAGTAAAACTCGAGGATGAATTAACAAGAGAGAGCAACAAAGCGATTACTGCTAATTTGGAAGGGTAATTCAAAAGTATTATTACAAATTTATTTCAAATCCTCCACTGGTGTTACTTACAAATAAGAGTCCATCCTATGCACTGTCAGTAATCTTTTATACTTGGTTTGGCCAATGAATCTTGAGAAACTTGCACACTAAAATGTGTGATCAGAAGTGAAAACACAGACTTGCACTAAATGTTCCAACCTATTTATGAACTCATGTCCTGCGCTGGACGAAGCATTTGGGATGGATTGATGTTACAGTGTGCTCACTGGAAAAGCCATGGCATACACAAAAAGCATGCTTTTGTTCCAGTGAATTTAATTCTACAACCACAAAGAAGCATTACAACTAATGTGATTTTCCTTTTTTATTTGTATTGTTACCTTAACACTCCACACCTGATTGTTGGAAGCTCACGAAATTATAAAGTAAAGTCTGTTACTTTTGCTCTGTCATACGTTACAGAACAATTATAGACTGTGGAATTACGTTATAACAGATGACATGCCAACAAATGCCTTGTATGATATGGCACTGCCGTAATTTCGGTTTGTTTTTAGCTTTCTTTTGGAAAACAAAGTCACTGTAAACTTTATTTCACTTTCATTGTTAGATAGTGGGTTTTTAGAAAAATGAAATGGAATTGTTCAACACAATTTAGTTCATATATTTATTTATTTTGACCTCCTGCATCATCATGTTGTAATTATTTTTGGAGGTGATATTTTGTTTCAAGTAATATTTTGCTTCTCATTGTTCTAAAAGTTTTTTATATTTATAAATGTATTTTGATGGGCAGTAAAAACAAAGTGTCTTAAAAGTTTTAAATAGAGAAAATGTGCTTTACAGAGTTGCCTATAAAAAGTGCTCTATGTTATCAAAGCAATTCATACTGTCAGCTTCACTCCTATTGTTGTATGCAATTTTTACTATCATGCAAATAAGCTTAGGTAAATAAAACAAATAGATCACCTTAGAAACTTATGCAATTAATGTGAAAATAATTGATGTTTGCAATGTGTCTTCCTTTGGTTTACAATCAATTTGAAAGCTAACATCTGTATAAATTTTCTGTACAAAGGTGCGTTTTCTTTTTTATGAGTTTCTTGCTATGAAAACACCAGTTATTTTTTACGACTGGTTGTTTCTATAAGTGTATCACAAATTTCTTTACACAGAAGATGTTCTGACTAGGAGTGGGTATTGACTGTAATTACACAATTAAATTGTTTGTATGGTATGATTAGGCAAAGTGTTGTCTTTTTATCCATCTTTTAAATGTATTTGAAAAATTATGTTTCAATATTTCAGATGCAAATATTTCTGTATATTTTCACTCTACCTGATAGTACATGTTACTCTATACTTTAACTTCCCTAAGTAACCTATAAGAAAGGTTGTGGTTAAATCTATTGACATTTGTGTACCTTCTATGAAGAGAAAGAAAGAATGAAAGACAAATACAAGACACGATTGATACTGTACATGTGTAAGGCAGCTTTGATAGAACTTGAGCGGAACTACTGGCTAAAAATTAGAAGTTATTTCATTCATATATCACGTAAAGATCCACTAGACGCTTTCGAGGTTTCCTCTTTCTGCAGTTTAAAAAAAGTTATAATTTGAAGAATAAAATGGTATGCACTCATGTACATATAAGAAATACCATATGAAATGAAACTGCTGTACCATACCTTCTTTGGTTTAACATGATTTAATGCCAACATAAATATTTTAGTGCAATGTAACTTTGCCTTGCAAATTAGTCAATGTTTAGTTCTCGGCTACAAACAGCTTTACCTGACCAGACTTATTGTTTCCAATCTACATACAGTGAGCTTTGCATGAGCTCCATGCTTGTGTTTTGATGGCTTTGCTGTCTTTCTCATTTGTCTCCTTTTTAATCAGGGCTTGACTCCCTGTTAACGATTTGTCACGCACAGGAGCATTTTTTGTCAGGGATCTGTAATATGGATACCGACGACGAACCTGTGCCTCCTTTAGAAGCTGAGTACACGTCCTTAATTGTAAACGAGCATTACACTAATATCTCTTGGTGAAACAAAGAAAAAGAGCGATAAGGGAAGAAACACTGGAGTGACCCTGCGCACTGCAGAGAACATCCCAGTTCTCTCTGTATTTGTCCACCACCTATGTCAAGGCACAGTAGATGTTAGAAACTGAGATATCAGGTGCACCACAATATATAAAATATTGTGCTTCTTGTTGTACTCACCACTATAGGTTGCGGGTGACGGGACACCTACAGGGTGAGTAAATTCCTATGGTAGGCTCAGACGAGATGGCGAGGCGAGCGCTCCCATTACTGGTTAGCAGGATTGGTAGTGACAGGTTACTGGAGTGTTGATTTAGAAAGATAAATAGGTGGACACGAATGGGAACCCAAATAATAATGGTGCATAAGGAGTGGAAGCCAAGTGCACACTTTCCGCAATGAAGAAATGCAACAAAATACACAGTTGCCCGGCAAAGAGCTCTGGGTAGCACACATCCCACTCTAACCTGAAAGTACTACACTCATTTTGAATTGGGGAAGGTATACATACTACAGGTTATCAACAGGTACCATGAAGGAATGGGGAGGACGCTAACCCGCTGCTGACACCTTTCAATGTCTTTTGTAATGCATTATGGGTTTCCATGCCCTTTTCGGATATTGTCTGTATCTGGGTGTTTCTCTGGTGATGAAGATTTTGTTATAATCCTGGCAACTTTGATCTTACAGTGTTCTGATTATTTTACTTCAATTCGATTGTATCCTTCCACATCTGGTGTTTCTTGCATTGAGGGAACTAGTTTTTTCTTTTAATCTAAGCACTCCATTGGAGTGCATGTTTTTTCAATTGCTGTTTCTTCCATCACTTCCTCCTCTCCCTTCATTCTCTCTGTTGCTTTCCTCACTTAATCCTCAACTCACAACTGAACCATAAAACAAAATCCTTACCTCCGTTTGCCTCTACCCACCCCTGAATCCTAAAAATCCTTACCTCCCTTCACTTTTACGCACCTCTGAGCCCAAAAAAAACAAAAAACCCTTACCTCCCTTCACCTCTACCCTCCTCTAACCATAAAAAAATTGCCTCAATTTACCTCTACCTACACTGTGCTGTGAAAAAAGCCTTACCGCTCTCTGCCTCTACCCATCCCTAAACCCTAAAAAACCTTTACTTCTACCTACCCCTGAATCTTAAAACAAAATCCTCCCTCCCTTTACCTCTACCCATCCCTGAAACCTAAAAATACCCTTGCCTCCCTTGTCGTCTACTCACCCCTGAACCCTAAAAAATGTTCCTTCCCTTTATCTCTACACACTCTTAAACCCTAAAAAAACCCTTACATCCCTTTACCTCTACCCACCCCTGAGCCCTAAAAAGCCACATACCTCCTTTTACCTCTACCCACCGCTGAACCCTAAGAAAATGTTACCTACCTTTTTCAGCGTTGTAAAGGCTCATGCGTTGTAAAAACTTGTTGTATGTCGTTGTAACAGATGCTTTGTAATGGTGACATACAGCAGCAGTTTTATGTAGTGTTAGAATTTTGAAAACGTTACTTCTTGCTCAATTGGCAGCATTTTGCTGTTTCACACTATTCTTTGCACAACAAAAGTCTCCAGCACATGTAATGTCTCGACTCCAGTGCCTTCATCCTCCTTTGCAAACATCAACTACCACTTGGAGGACCTTACAGAGCCCAACACGACCAACCTCCTTGAAGACCTGTCTAACCCCAGACTCACCCAGCAAGTGGAAGGATCCACACGTGCTGCCAGACACCTACTGGACCCAATCTTCACCAGCTTCAACAACATCACAATTGGCTACTCCACACCTATCACATGGTCCAACCACACCCTCATCAGTTTCAGCATACCCATACCACACCACCACAGGAAAACCATCACCAAATGTACACAACAGGACTGGAACAAGATCTCAGAAGTATTCTGGTGTTCCTAACTCTTACATCGCCGGCCTCAACACAATAAGAACAGCCTTGAATCCTTCTCCAACTACAACGCTTGGATCACCACCTGCGCAGACACCTTGGCTCCTCTCAAAGCCACGACAACCAGACCATGAGCAAGCTGGTACATGGAAGAACTCAGGCTCGCCAATCGCCAAGCAACTTGAACACAGATGGAGACAAAGTCATAACGACACCGACCAGACAAGAGCAGCTACAAATCTGCCTTCAGCCGGTCACTTTCACATATCTGAGCCACCAAACACTCTATGCTCACCAACTGCATCGAAAGCAGCACCAACAGCGCCAAGGAAATATTTGCACTAGTGAAAGACATCACATCTCCGGCAGCAAGCTCCACCAGCGTAGCCCCGCCTCAGGAGCTCTGCACCCAGCTGTCCCTATTTTTCAGCTAGAAGATCACAAGCATCTACGAAAACTTTGAGCCCCAACTGGACTCTCCCACCCTTGCAGTCCTCCTACCAGCACTTAGAGGACCACCCTGACCACCTGGTCCATCATTACCACTCAAGAAACTTCAACAATCATGCAGTCCATACACTCTGGAGCACCCTAAGACCTCTGCCCTCACCTCTTCTTCATAAAAGGTGTGGACCCCATAGACTCAGTCCTCGCCCCAATCCTGAATGAATCAATCATCGTAGCCACCGAGGCAGATGCCTAGAAACATGCCACAATACTCCCTCTCCTCAAGAAAGACAAGCCAAATACCAGCCTATCCCCTGCTTACCTACTTGGCAAAAGTAGTGGAAAAGATGATGAATGCCTAACCACCCACATCACTGATAACCACCTCCTCGACACCACTCAATCTGGATTCAGGCCCAACCAGAGCACAGAGACCGCCCTCATCATTGGAGGATCATGCACAGAGGTGACTGCTGAGCCCTCATCCTACTAGATCTTTCCGCAGCCTTCAAAACTGTCTCCCACTCCATCATTATCCAACGACTGCACGAAGCCGGAATCCAAGGTCCTGCATTTCGCTGGATTTGCTCCTTCCTGACAGGCTGCACCCAGTCAGTCATCCTAGCACTCTTCACCTCGAACTGCAATCAACCTCATCTGCGGAGTTCCACAAGGATGCTCACTCTGCCCCACTGTGTGCTATACCTACATGACCCCTCTCGCCAGCATCATCCACGCCCACGGAATCACCATTATGTCCTATGCTGGTGACACCCAGCTCACACTCTCCCTCTCCCACAAGACGCCTAACACCCCAACCAATTTTTCCGCCTGCATGACCAAAGTCGCCAGATGGATGAAAACTAACTGCCTAAAGCTCGACACAGACAAGACGGAAGTAGTAATCTTCAGCGAAGACACCTCGCTATAGTGGCCTGCCAAACTTGAACCCATTCCCCTCCCGGCAACCCACGCAAAGAACCTCAGAATAGTAATCGACAACTGACTTACCATGACTGGCTAAGTAAATGCACTCTCCATCTTCTACACACTCAAGATGCTTAAGGAGGTCTTCAAATGGCTCCACACCAACAGTCGCAGAACCGTCACCCAAGCCCTCATCACCAGCAAGCTGGACTATGGCAACACATTATGCTGGATTCAATGCTGAACTTACCAGAAGTCTCCAGACCATACAAAACTCTGCGGCCCGGCTCACCTTCGACCTCCCACCCTACATTAAAATAACTCTACAACTCAAAGAGCTCCACTGGCTCCCAATCCACAAACGAGCACTCTTCAAGCTCCTCATGCACACATTAAAAGCCTTACACAGCACTGGCCCCAAATACCTCAACAACCACATGAATATACAAACCTACCAGACACCTCCATTAGTCGGCCTCCTATTTGCATACACCCCCCCCCCCACATACACAGAACCAGATCCAGCAGTCATGCCTTCTCCTACCTCACTCCTAAAGCCAGCAACAACCTGTAAATCAAAGCCTCCTCATCAGTTTTTGAATTCCACAAGAAACCGAAGACCTAGCTCATCACCTAGCCTGACCCTAGCTCGGCCCATACAGCTTCTGCTTTAGTGCCAGGATACCCTCCTGGGTGAATTGTGCGCTATATAAATACACATAAGTGGCTGGATTTTTAAAAAAAGGGGGCGGGTTTAGCAAACACAAGTTTTGAAAAACAGTTTTTAAGGGTTCATAGTAAATGAGCAAACTTTTTCTTAAAACTAGTGAAAGTTGTTTAATGGTTGTCTTGAAATATTAAATCAGACACAACTGAGGGGAAAGAGGTATCACTTCTACATCAACCTCCTGATCAAATATCCAAACATAAGAAAAGATGTAGGAGGATAGAGAAACATAAAACATAAGTAGTGTATGGCACACAATTTGTTCTTAAGTTGTCCTCACCAACAAATTGTGGCATGCTTCATCATTGGGCTGGCTAACAACATCCCTGAGCAGACCAATGCCTGGGATGGAGCAGAAGGGAATGAAAAGACAATACAAACAAGTAATTGTGGGAATCAAGAAAGAAATGTGCAGAGATTAGATTTAAAACTGGCTCAGGATTATCCGCTATATGTTTTATTCCTGGACTTCCTGGTCAGGATTAAAATGTATATAGGATGGTGGTGCAGGGGCGGGTTAGTGGCCCCACATCCCTCCTCTCTGCATGTCTGTCAACACGTTTTAGCCGATTTGTTTTAGCCCAAAAAAGGTCTTCTGGCTTTCGTCAGGACCATCGATCCCCTATTTCCCCTACTCTCCTACCTTCCTTTGCCAGTAGATTGAGGTCTGACCCATTCCGGTCTGGGGGCTTGTGTACACACTGCGGTAATACCGCGTTTCACACTTGTAATTGCTCGAATGGTTGCGCTAGCGGGAGCGGCTCCCTGTAGTCAAAAATTTGTCAAGGAGAGACTGCTGCTGCTCAGATTCACTCCGCACAGGAAGTCCAGGAATAAAACATACAGTGGATATTCCTGAGACAGTTTTAAATCTAATCTTTGTCTTGCAATATTGTTATGTTATGTGTATTCGTAAAGTGCACTATCACCCGTGAGGGTATCCTGGCGCTAAGCAGGCGTGTTTGCCTAGCCCTGCCTATAGTAGGTTGGTTAATTGAAAAGCCAGGTCTTCAGCTTCTTGCGAAATTCAAGATGAGAGGAGGAAGCTCTGCTTTGGAGTGGGAGGCTGTTCCATGATTTCGTAGCGATGTAAGAGAACGCCCGCCCTAATCTGGTTCTGTGTATGCGTGGGAGGTGTGCGAGTATAAGTCCTGCGAAGTTGAGGTGTCTGGGTGGTTGGTGAAATGAGATGTGCTACTGTTCAAGTACGTGGGGCCTAAGTTTGTGTAGTGCCTTGAATGTGTGAGGAGTTTAAAATGAGTGGATTTGTGTATCAGGAGCCAGTGGAACTCGCTGAGGTGTGGTGTGATGTGAGTTCTGTGTGGGAGGATGAGCCTCGCTGCAGAGATCTGAATGGTTTGTAGTCTTCTAGTGAGTTGTTGGTGATCCTGGTGCAGAGGGTGTTCTCATAGTCCAAATTGCTGGTGACCAGGGGCGGCTGGTGTTAATGGGCGATGCTACCTTGGGGGCAGATAGAAGAGGATGAAAGGAAGACAGAGCAGCTGGAAGCAAATTACACTTGCTGTTTGGGCACAAACCAGTTTAATTCTGTGTTCTTTTGTAGGGAGGAGGAGGGGTTGGGGGAATGCCCTGAGGCTGCTATCTGCACATGTCACGGCTGGTCAAGGTCTTCCTTGCCTCGGAGGCATGAACCTAACCAGTGACGACAAGTTATGGGAGTGGTGAATTTGACCTTCGAGGCATAAGCTTTCATATGGGTGTTATTTACAATGGCCCTGGGCGGGATTGTAACACTTCCATTGAACTAAATGGGCAAGAGCGGGACTGGCTCATGGGAACAATGAAGGAGTGAGTGTGCCACTGACCTCTGCCTCCTACATTGCCACCCAGCAACTTCTGCTCTGGCTACCCACCTTAGATTGCAATAGGCGGACTGGGGCGAGGGGAGGAGTCCATCGCAGCTCTCATTGAGGCTCTGGGTCAGCGCAGAGAGGTGTTTTACTTTTGGCGAAATTGCGGGGTCACCAGGGGAGCAAGTGCACCACTTGACTTTAGAGGTCTGATTCTCCCTCCCTTGTGAATGACGTGTCCGAGTAGCCAACCGTCTAGTCCTCTATCTCCCTCCACCGCCCCCAGCCCCCACACTGGTGTTTCCAAGGAATCTAAAAGACTGAGCCTGAGGCCACATGGGGAAACCAGCAGTCCAGATCAGCAAGCAAGTCTGCTTCTTTCATTTGTAACTTTGCTGTAGACGTGACTGCTGCCTGGGCGGACCCTGCTGCTGCTCTGTGCCAGGGTAGGCCTGCCTCTTACCAGCCTGAACCAGCACTACAGCCACAGAGGACAACACCTCAGTTTCACGGTATGCAACCTAGGTTTGGCATTTATATTCCCCGTTCGTTTGCCTAAGGGAAGCTCTGCAATTGCTATTTGTGTGTTTCTAAGCTTTCTACCCTCGGTTGCCCGTGTGCAGTACTCCTGTGTCTTTCTGCAAGGTTCGTGCCATTTAAACGGTCTAAAAATAAAACAAGGTTTCTATCAGTAAAAAAAGCCTCATCTTTGATGTCAGAAAGAGATAGGCGTATAGTGGCTGAATGGTGAAATCTAAAACAGGAAAATCGAGGATCAGTCCTGGCTTCCCTGCTAGACCATATTGTGTAATCCTAGGCATATGCAATTCGTTATTTCACCGTCTCCTGTTTATTCATTATCACATGTAAGAGCATCTTCAAATATGTGAGTTCAGGGTGTGCGCTGTACAAAAACCTCTCTCGTCTTTGATTTAATAGCCTAGTATGAAGTTGCTTCATGTAAGTTAAGAATGTTGTCCAGAATATAGTGTACACATGACATATAGTGTAAAAAATATAGTGTACACATGACATATAGTGTAAAAAATATAGTGTACACATGACATATAGTGTAAAAAATATAGTGTACACTTGTCTCTTAGTTTACTAATAGCATTGGCATCAGGGCAGAGCAGGAATGATTGTTTCTTAGATCTTGCTTGAAAGTGTTCACCTTCAGTAAATACTTCTCAATCCAGATATCTAATGTGATGCACTCGGGTCAAACGCTTCAGTGTTGGAAATACACTTATGTGAATTTTGAAAATAACTTATATTGTAACATGAAGTTTGCTGCATGACTTACATGCCAAATAATTTAAAGGCTCGGCTTGTGGATGGGCTTTTAGAGCTGGACACAACCCTTGGCTCAGCTCTCTCTATTAATTTGTTGGCTCGCCCACCTCTCATTAGACAATCATTCTCAAAGTCATTAGGTCTTGCCTATGTGAGATCGTTTGCCTTTAGCAATGTTTTTTAGTTATGTTGTATGGTTTGGTACGGCGTGTCCTCGTGTTGTTTGGTATGATGTGGTGTGGCCTGTCCTTTAGTATGGTACGGTGTGGCCTGTCGATGTATAGCATGATATGATATCATTGTATGTTGTAAGTATTGTACATGGGAAGCGGTGGTGTTAGCGTGCGGGAATAAGAAGAAGAGGAAGGAAGTGGACAGTTCAGCCTCGCTCGCTACTCTCATGCATTATAGTCTCTTCCCAAAATTGTGCCTCACCACTTTTAAAATCCACAAGCCGCCTTTGCTGGTGACTAGGGCGAGCGACAGTTTTTCTAGTGTTACTTTGGAGCCATTTGAAGATCTTCCTCCGCATCTTCAGGGTGTGGGATCAGGATGCATGGCGGCATTGACGTGTGCTATCATGTCCATTGTGCAGTTTGCTGTTCAGAGGTACCTGCTGTGGGTGCTGGGTGTGGGTCTGAGTTTGGCCTGCCACTGGAGTCCCATGGTGAGGTGTTCTTGCTGAATATCACTACTTTTGTCTTGGTGTTGAGCTTGAGACAGTTGGCTTTCATCCAGTTAGCTACTTAGGTCATGCAGGCAGTGAACTTGTTTTTTGTATTGGGGGTTGTTATAATCTTTCCGCATTGTCCTTCCTTTCCTTCCCCCTCCCCCTCCTTTCCACTTTCCTTGGTATGCCCCGTTTAGAACTCTGACATTGAGAGCTTGTGTTAAAAAGTTGGGCTCTGTCAGTGGCGAGCCTGGAGGCACCTGTTAACTTGTAATAGGTCAGCTCATGATTTTTCCTCGTTCATTACGACATTTATTGGCGACTGAGGAGGGGATCCTTCGTAGGGAGCAGTGTGGTGCCTTCACTCCTCTTGAAATATTCTCGCCTTGAGTTTTCGGCTACCACAGCTGAATCCTCTACGGAGCCAAGTGGGGTAGATCTTTGTTGAATTCACTACTGTGCAGGAGCCGGTAGGAGCGAGCTGTGGCCGTCTGTGAGCGGGCTGTTGGACAGTAGCGTGGCCTGCTGCAGCTTATTCTTTCCAGTGAGGGGTGTGAGAGCTCCCAGTCTACCTTCCCTTGCCGGTTCTTCTTCGGCGTAGGCAGATCAAGTGTTTTCTGCTGAGGAGTCCGAGGGTTGAGAGAGCTTTCAGCCTGCCCCTCTTCTTTGGTTCCTTTTCCGTTTGAGGCAGCTGAAGTGTTTCCTGTGGATGCGGTTCCCTGCTCTCCGGCTACTGTGAAGGTAGGAGGTAGCCGTCAGCCGAGAGGTGGAGCAACTTCAATCTTCCCCGCCTTCCCACATTTCAACGGGCTTTTCTTCATGCACACTCTGCCCATTAAGGAGGTTCTACTTGAACTTGCCCTTTTCTTGCCGATCCTTGTTTTCTGAGTGGCGAGCCTGGCGGTGAGGCCAATCGTCGTCAGCCATTACTCCTCCTGCCTGTCTTTGCCATACATGAGGGAATGTCACAACCCTCATCTTCCTATTAGACAGCAGTATCTAAGCATATCGCCCCAGCCTGGAACTTGACAGTGGCAGCATTATCTCCTGTAGTAAGTTCCTTTTCTTGCTCTCTCCTGGTGTGCTGAGGAGATTCTTTTGTCTGCTGTTATCAGACCAAACTATTTTCCTCATGGTTTAAGCTGGCTCTTCTTCATTATTTATGTGAAGTATTTCGGCCTTTAGGAGGTTATTTCCTGTGGTCAGTCATCATACTCAGACTGAATTAGGAAGCTGTTTATATGATGCTTGTAACCATTTTGCATCTAGTGGGGAAAGGTTTATTCAAACTATAATGAAGTTTCTTTGCATATGTCTTTGGATATATGTATGTCTTATGGTGAAGGTTTATTATTATTCTGTGGCAATAATATTTTTGCTCTGTAGAATTTGTTTTTTGTTTTGAATAATTAATTTGCCTATAGTCCTAAGACTTTAGAAAGCTTATCATGGCTGCAGCTATTATGAACTAGCCTCCTCTGCTTCTAAAAGACATAGGGGAACTGGAGTTGACTTGGCATAGATGGATCAAAATATTGAAGTCTTATCATTACCATAGGAGTAGAAAAATTCTCATTGGTCTGTAAGCAGCACATACTACTACATAACCTGGGGGTGCAAGGAAGGAAAGTTTACGAGGACATTGTACAACATTTCTCGGAGGAAACTAGTGGAGAAGAAGAGGATGAAGAAGAAGAAACAGATGTCTTCCAAATCACATTTGATAAGTTAGAAAGTCACTTCAAGAAAACAACAAATGTGGTGTTGGAAAGGCTCAAGTTTTTTAAAAGGTCTCAAGCAAAAAGTGAGAAGGTTGCCACAGATACACCAGTCCTAAAGGGATTTTCTGCAACTTGTGAATTTGGTTCTGTTACAGATTTCCTCGTATGGGACCAGTTGGTTAGGTGTACAAATGATCATAAGGTACAGGATTTTTTTTTTATCACTAAATCCTAATCTAACTGAAGCTATCAATATAGCGAAAATCATTGAACATACGGCTTTATGTGTAAAGGAGAGCTGTTCCCTGATCCTCAAAAAACTAATGGGGATGTGAATATTCTGAAGGAAGATGAATAAGTATATAAAATGAAAAAACAGATGCAACACAGCAAAAAAAAAAAAAAGTGGTAAACTAAAGTGTTTCAGGTGTGTGAACAGTAATCATTTAGCCAATAGTCCTAGATGCCCTGCACATGGGGTCATTTGTAGAAAATGTAACAAAAGGGGTCACTTTGCCAAAACTTGTAGTTAAGGTGAAAAGAGGGTAAGTATCATTAGACCAGATGATGGTACGTAATGGGAAAATAACAGATATATTTTTCAAGTGAATTCTTCTGACACAGATGTGAAAACGAATTACCTCACGTGTGACATATTGCTGAATGGTGTGAAGATGAAGGTGTTTGGTGACTCGTGTTCCCCATACACCCTTATTGTCAGTCAAATCTTCCAAGAAAGAATGATGGGTAGGGACTATGTATTAGAATCCCCTCACATAGGACCTGGGTGGTACAATAGAGATCTCATACCTTTGGAGGGCATAGTCCAAATGAGAATTTCCTTCAAAGACAGACACACTGTAGGGACGGTTTACCTACTAAACAGGGGTCGGACTTGTCAGGGTGGAAACACCAGAAAGACTTAGGCATGAAACTGGACCCTAACAATGAAGAACAAGTTCTACTCCAGTACTGTAGTTGGTGAAGAGATTTATGGTGAATTTCCAGGGGTTTTCATGAGAAATTGGGTTTACTAAAAGATGTTGCTCACAAGCTGAAATCTACAGCAGTACCAGTGGTACACAGAACAAGGCCTGTCCCACCTATGATGGAAGCACCTTTGAAGAAAGAATTGGACAAACTGGTAGAACAAGGGGTCACAGAAGAGATTGATTGCACGGAATAGCTTTCTCCTATAGTTTTGACTTCTATGAATGGAGGTAAGCACAGGTACCCCTTGCCAAGAATAAATGAAATGCTCAGTCTCATACATGATGCCAAATACTTTAGTGTGTTAGATTTGTCACAGGCGTATCACCCGGTATGCGTTACACCCAGAATGACGAGCCTTGACTTCATTTACAACACCATTTGGTACGTACAAATTCCTTAAAATGCCCTTTGGATTAGCCTCAGCGGCCGCTGTGTTTCATACAATTATGCAGCACATATTGAAGGTGACCAATAAAGACATGTGTTTTCAGGATGACATTCTTACCTATGGGTCCAAGGAAGAAGAATATAACATATACTTACGTAATGTACTAGCGTGTCTTAACAAAGCGGGACTTACTATCAAGAGGGAAAAGTGCAAAATATGGGTTACCTTTGTAGAAAACTTAGGTCATACAATATCTCGTGAGGGAATCAAGCCTAAGCTAAATTTGGTGGAAGCAATAAAGAGTGTGGCCATTCCTTCAAACAAAGTTGAGATCAAGTCATTTTTAGGATTGGCGGAATATATGTCCAAGTATGTAAAAAATGTTATCGATCAAGTACAACCCATGAGAGCCTTATTAAAGAAAGGAACTGACTTTGAATGGAGAGAGGAACATAGTGAATCCTTCAGAAGTATCAAACAAGCCATTATCAATGCCCCCAGCATTGGAAACTATAATGGAAATTTTAAAACGGTGCTAACCACTGATGCCAGTAACAAAGGACTAGGGGCCACCTTAGCCCAAGTTGATGCTGGTTCAGAAAGGATCATAGATTTTCCCTTTAGCACATTGAGGAATGCAGAACTTAACTACTCTACTGTGGAAAAAGGGGCTTTGGCCTGTTTTTGGGCTATTAACCAATTCAAATTCTACCTCTGGGGTTTACCCTTTCACCTGAGAACAGACCATAAGCTGCTTATTTCTGTTTTTTCCACAAAAGAGATAGAGAAGACCATGCCTCAGATTTCTAAATTGATTTTTGATTGGGGGGTTTCCACTTCAAAATGGAATATGTTCCTGGGGAGATAAAACCTGGTAGCAGACTATCTATTTGGATGCCCATTCAACAGGAGCAAGGGGATAGTGTTGATCAAGGCAATACTGTTCTTACCATATCGGTTCCAGCCATTATGAAAGAAGAATGAATGGATTTCACAGTCAAAGAATAAACTTTGGCTGCTGTAAAAGAGAAAATAGTAAATGGTTAGCCGCAGAAATGCAATAACCTGTCCATAGGATTACAACCTAATTGGAACATCGGACATGAGTTATCAGTAGATGGTGATCTTGTGCTCAGGTCCAGGAAATTGATACCCCCGAAGGTTTGAGAGAACGCATTGTGGACCTGGCCTATGAGGGTCACCTGGGGAGGAGTTTGACCAGGAATAGAGTCAGATCTGATTACTGGTTCTCTTAGATGGACCCTATGGTGGAAAGCAAAGTAAGGGATTGCCATGCATGCAGCGTGAGTGACAAGTCCAAACGTGTGCATAAAGCTCCTCTTCAACCTGTCACTGTGCCTCCTTGTCCTTGGGACAAATTTGGTTTGGATATTGTAGGTCCCATAAATGCTTTGGGTGTACATGACAAGTATGTGTTAGTCTTAGTTGATTATTGTTCACACTGAATTTCATTAAAATTTGTGAAGAACATCACTACTAAGGGGCTTATTTACAAGCCCCTTTGCGCAGCCGATACGTCACTTTTTCCCATATTAAAAGTGACGCAGTGGAAGGGGATTGTAGATAAGCCCCTAAAGTGTAATAGCATTACTTTCAGAGGAAATAACCACAGAAGGGATTCCCAGTACCCTTATTATGAATAATGGGCTCCAGTTCTGTTCAGATTAAATGAGGAAATTCATTATTGGATTTGTCCATCCAACATGTCAAAATACCATTGTATTGCCCTAAAGCCAATGGCTTAGTGGAACGGTGTATCAAAATGTTGAAGGAGTCCATGCAATTGGCTATTGCATCAGGGAAAGCCATGTTGTGGTCCTATCACACCACTCCTAACAGTGTTATCAGATTATTTCCTTTCAAAATGCTTAGAGGAAGGAAACCAGGCGCTAAGTTAGCCCCTGAATGGTTAGTTAATGATAAAGGGCTGGAGGAGGACCAGGGAAACATCGAAGGTAAAATTATACATCACCCAGATAAATACAAGAGGTGGTATGGCTGACAAATGGGGTGCGAAAGACCAGGAGTGGAGGGTTGGACAATGGGTACTTGTCAAAAGACCTGTCAACAGTCAGTCTAAATTCCACAAGTATTATAAACCAGAGAGGATCAAGCAGGTGAAAAAAAATGCGGTATTCCTGGATAGTGGGGGATGATGTGTCCAACCACCCAAGATTGCAGTTGCATGATTCCGCAGCTCCCAGGCCCATAAAACTCTGGATTTCAGCTGCAGCAGCTACCATCCACAAACACCGTTGGTGCCAAAAGATTCCACACCACTCACAGATTGTTCTTGGGTTCTGGGGCGAGACATGAGGATGCCTCACGGTGAGAACCTGGATCACCGTGCCGCTGACGCGGTTGCCTTTGGCCGGTGCCGTTTGATTGAAGACAGGCCCTGGGGGATCGTGGGTCACCACTAAGAGATACCTGCGCTGTTCGCTGTTGTGGCCACAAAGATCCGGCTGCTGGCACTGCTGTGTCCCCTGGGTTGTCTGGGCCGGTTCCATTGCATCCGGCAGCCCAAGCAGCTGATCGCTGCCTCAGGTACCTGCTGATGCTTTTCTTCACCCGAGGCAGTGGGTGAAGCTGACCGGAGGCTCTGCCTATAAGTTTGAAGTATCCCCAGATGACCCAGCTGTCAGCCCGGACAACTTGCGGGCCTAAGGTACTACCCGAGGGATGGGGCATAGTCCTGAATGCTACAGTGGCCAGTGCGGCCTTTCCCTGGCCAGCCTGCAGCCTGATGCGGCCTACATGCTCCATGCCACTGGGTGCTGGCTCCTGAGATAACTGGATTTGTCGGTCATGCTGCATTACTCTGTTCACGAGCAGTGATGTGCCTTGCTTGGATTACCACTTTCCTCTGGTTTGTTGGGCTTTTCTTGCACTGTACTTTTTTGCCCTGATGTCTCTGGTGGGCCTGTGGGGGCATGCTTAGGGCTATCGCACATATTAAGTGCCTGCTCCCCCCCCAGTTTGGTGTGGACCTGTGCGGACGGGTGGTGCCCGGCGGCGACGCATGTACGACCAGAGGGGGATACTGGCTTACTTTGAGGATAGGCCCGGCAAGTGCAATAAGTGCCCGCTGTGATGCGCATGAGGCCTTTCCTGCACCGCTATATCTTCAGCCACCCAGGAACTTTGTGCTGGTCATGGCACCCTATCTCGGTGCCTACATCCTCTGGGGCGTACCACAGGCCTCTTCGCTACCTATCCCTTCCAGGGTAACGTCAGCGGACAGAGCACCTGAGACGTTTGAGACTCCTGGCCCACCTGGGTCGCAACAGTGTGGCATCACATCTTTATTGTTGGGGGGCTCGGCGGCAGGCAATCAGGATAGGTCGCACCAAGTACAAACCTCCTGACCATGATAAGAGCTTTCGCTCTCGTACCCCTGCCTCAGACTGCTCATGCACTCTGACGCCAGCAGATTGTATACCCCCCACAATGGGGGCACCCCCTGTGGACAAGCTGGACATTATCCTACAGGAGATCCGTGACTCTAGAGCCGCTATGGAACAGCAACTTGGGGCTATTACCACAGACATTAGCCTCCTTAAGGATGAATACCATAAATTGGCAGTTCACACCACCGAGAAGTCATTGTCAACATTGGAGCCAGGCCTAGCGGACCAAGCCTCTATAGTGTCACAATTGCGAAGACAAGTGGAACAGCTCCAAGATCGTGCTGAAGACACAGAAGGAAGGGCGCTCCAGAACAATGTACACATAGTGAGGATCTCTGACAAATAGAGAGCAACCCGGTGTACAACAAAGGGAACCGGGTTCAGATAACCCAACAAAAAATGCCTTTTCCCTCTGCGCTGATTAATATGATAACAGAAGCCGCCTGCTCTTACTCTAACTTCTTCCACTCATGCATACACACTCATACCATGCTATAAGTCCTGTTTTTTGCAAAATGTATCTCCTCCTTTATTAAAACATTTTGCTGTTATGTAACAATACCATCCAATGTTAAAACATGAAGGCATATATATAAACACACCGAATCATAGGGATGAAATCCTATATGTAGATCAGAAATTTTCATAAACAATTCATAAATCGTAATGTGTTTTTATCTCATACTTAAACAGTTATCTCTTTGTACACTGATTTTGATATGCGTCTCTTCACATGAATTGCAGTTGAAACATATATCAGATATCTATCAGTCCCAGACAATAACACATTACGATTTATGAATTGTTTATGAAAATTTCTGATCTACATATAGGATTTCATCCCTATGATTCTGTGTGTGTATATGTATGCCTTCATGTTTTAACATTGGATGTTATTGTTACATAACAGCAACATTTTTTAATAAAGGAGGAGATACTTTTGCAAAAAACAGGACTTGTAGCATGGTATGAGTGTGTATGCATGAGTGGAAGAAGTTAGAGTAAGAGCAGGTGGCTTCTGTTATCATATTAATCAGCGCAGAGGGAAAACACATAGTGAGGATGCCTGAGGGCACAGAAGGCCCCCATCCTACACAATTTGTAGAGACCTGGCTGCGTACTGAACTCTACCCGACGGGCCTATTTGACCTTTTCAAAGTGGAACGGGTACACTTTGTACCAACAAAAAGTCCCATACCCGGCTCACCCGAGACCTATTGCGGCAAAGGTCCTTAACTATAGAGACAGGGACCAGATGCTTCGAGCAGCGAGGGAAAATGCTCCTCTCATTGTTGAAGGTAAGAGAGTCGCACTGTTCCCAGATTATACCCTCGCGGTTCAGCGTCAGCACTTCTCGTTCATGGAAGTGAAGCGCCATCTACACACAATTGGTCTCACTTGCACCTTAGCCCATTCAGTGCCGAGGACATAACGGTTACGTCCTTGGCTGCAGCGCTGGTGTGCCAAGGATGTAACCGTTACGTCCTCAGCACACCACCGCCAAAACCCTCTGCTGTAAACAGCAGAGGGATTTCCATTTTATTTTGTTTTGCCTCAGGAGGTGGGAAAGAGCTTCCCCAACCTCCCGAGGCATCTTTTCTTTTCAATGTAATGACGACCGTGCGCATGGTACGCTGAAGTCATTTCAGTGAAACCGAAACTGAAATGAGCTGATCGGCTCGTTTCAGTTTCACTGCTTCAGTGCTCGTGGGGCTATCTCAGCCCCCCGAGCACCGAAACACATGGGAGGGATATTGTTGGAAAGGGGAGAATCTCCACCTTCCAATGGTACCCTTCCCTAGTGGATCCGTGCTTGGGGATTGCCACAGGAGGGCGATCCCCAAGCAGGGATCCACCACTAGATACCAGGGAGGGGGGAGCGGCCCCTTGAGCAAGGGCCTTTGCTCCCCCCAACATAATATTGGCCATATTCAGTCTTTCTGCCCCCAATATGCCTCCCCGGGGGGGCAGAAAGCTCACTAGACACCAGGGATTTTTTTCTTAATACTAAAGTGTGGCGGCTGCCTTGTTCGCCCTAAGTTGGCAGGGTATGCCCAGATGAGGGTCCCTTGCTCACTTTGCCACTGGGTTCAAGCTAGCCTGGCTGATGAGGGGTGTTACCCCGAAACTGGTCCCAGGATGCTTGTTTCTGGTCCAGGGAGGGCCTGGCCTTGCAGTTCGGGCTGGACTGTTCCCATGAGGCACAGGGTCAAGACTGATTTGCATATGGCTGGGTCCAAACTGGGGCGGCGAAGCGAGCTAAAGAACGATGATGGATTCAACCCAGATCTGTGACTGGGGGTGAGTGTCTGAAAAGTTTCAGCACTCCGTCCATCATCTCCTTGTGTTTGCTTTGGTCGCCCTAAGTTGGAATGGTATGCCCAGACGTGGGTCCCTTGTTCACTTTGCCACTGGATTCAAGCTAGCCTGGCTGATGAGGGGTGTTACCCCGAAACCAGTCCCAGGATGCTTGTTTCCAGTCCAGGGAGGACCTGGCCTGGCAGTTCGGGCTGGACTGTTCCCATGAGGCACAGGGTCAAGACTGATTTGCATATGGCTGGGTCCAAATTGGGGTGGCGAAGTGAGTTAAAGAACGATGATGGATTCAACCCAGATCTGTGACTGGGGATGAGTGTCTGAATAGTTTCAGCACTCCGTCCATCATCTCCTTGTGTTTGCTTTGGTCACCCTAAGTTCGCAGGGTTTGCCCAGACGTGGGTCTCTTGCTCACTTTGCCACTGGATTCAAACTAGCCTGGCTGATGAGGGGTGTTACCTCGAAACTGGTTCCAGGATGCTTGTTTCCAGTCCAGGGAGAACCTGGCCTGGCCTGGCAGTTCGGGCTGGACTGTTCCCATGAGGCACAGGGTCAAGACTGATTTGTATATGGCTGGGTCCAAACTGGGGTGGCGAAGTGAGCTAAAGAACAATGATGGGTTCAACCCAGATCTGTGACTGGGGGTGAGTGTCTGAAAAGTTTCAGCACTCAGTCCATCATCTCCTTGTGTTTGCTTTGGGAGCTTTAAATGGCAACTATAATGCCCCCACCTCTCCCAAAAATTGCCACAATCCTTCTGCCCAAGGGGGGGCAGAAAGCCCACTAGGCACCACAGATGATTGTTTTGTTTTTTATAAAAGAGGGGTGAGGGCTGCCAACAATGGGCATGCCTATGCCCTCACCCCCAACACAAAAGTGACAGTCTTTCTGGCCCCCCGGAGACAGATGATGGTTATTACCCCCGATCTGCCCCCCGGGGAGGCAGAAAGTCCACTAGACACCAGGAATTTTTTTTCTTCCTGAAAGAGGGGTGGGCTTTGCCCAGAATGGGTATGCTAGTGCCCCCATCACCCAAAGCAAAAGGGTCACCATTTCTGCTCCCCCGGGGGCAGATGGGTGTTATTACCCCCATCTGCTCCCCAGGGGGGGCAGAAAGCCCACTAGACACCAGGGTTTTTTTAAATTATAAAAGCAAGATGGGGGCTGCCCACAATGGGCAAGACCATGCCCCACCCACAATTATAAAAACAAATGTCTTTCTGCGCCATTCTGTTTTGGACCCTTCCCTGCTGCGGGTACTTGGCCCACCCACACAAGTGGGGTACCATTTTTATTGGCAGACTTGGGGGAATGCTGGGTAGGTGGAGGTTTGTGGCTCCCTACAGATTCCAGAACTTTCCATCACAGAAATGCGAGTAAAATGTGTTTTGTTTTGCAAAGTTTGAGGTTTGTAAGGGATTCTGGGTAACAGAACCTGGTGAGAGCCACACAAGTCATCCCATCCTGGATTCCCCTGGGTGCCTAGTTTTAAAAAATGTACAGGTTTGCTAGGTTTCACTAGGTGCCAACTGAGCTAGGGCCATAAATCCACAGCTAGGCACATTACAAAAAAAGTGTCAGATTTCAGTGGAAAAATGTGATGGTTTCAAGTTGGGTTTTGGCGTATTTCTTGTCATAGGCACTAGGCCTACCCACACAAGTGAGGTACAGTTTTAATCAGAAGACTTGGGGGAATGCTGGGTGGGTGGAAGTTTGTGGCTCCCTGCAGATTCCAGAACTTTCCATCACAGAAATGTGAGGAAAATGTGTTTTTGTTTTACAAAGTTTGATGTTTGCAAGGGATTCTTGATAACAGAACCTGGTGAGAGCCACACAAGTCAGCCCATCCTGGATTCCCCTAGGTGTCTAGTTTTAAAAAATGTACTGGTTTGCTAGGTTTCCCTAGGTGCCGGCTGAGCTACAGACCAAAATCCACAGCTAGGGACATTGCGAAAAAAGGGTCAGTTTTCACCGTAAAAATGTGATGTGTCCAAATTGCGTTTTGGGCCGTTTCCTGTCGCAGATACTAGGCCTACCCACACAATTGAGGTACCATTTTCATCAGGAGACTTATGGAAGCACAGAATAGTAGAGCGAGTGTTATTACCATTTGTCTTTCTATGCATTTCTGCCTTCCAAATGTAAGACAGTGTGTAAAAAAGAAGTCATTTTGAACAGTACCCTCTAATTCACATGCTAATAAGGGTACTCACAAATTCAGAGATGCACAAATAACCACTGCTTCTAAACTCCATATCTTGTTCCAATTTCAGAAATACCTAGGTTTCCTTGATACTTCTTTTTTCACTCTTTATATTTTACCAAATGAATTACTGTATACCTGGTACACATTGAAAAACCATTGCAAGGTGCAACTCAGTTATTGGCTCTGGGTACCTCAGGTTCTTGGTGAACCTACAAGCCTCATATATCCCCACAACCAGAAGGGTCCCGCAGATGTAACGGTATATGGCTTTCAAAAATCTACCATAGTTAGAAGAGGTTACAGATGAAAATGTCGGCGCAAATGGATGTTTTTTTAACTAAATTTCAATATTCTTTTATTTCAACTGTTACTTTCTATAGGAAAACCTTTAAGGATCTACACAAAGGACCCCATGCTGAATTCAGAATTTTGTCTACTTGTTATAAATGTATAGCTGACCAGGATCCATTATTGGTTTCACACCCATTTCTACCACT
Source organism: Calotriton arnoldi (assembly GCA_963921515.1). Classification (NCBI taxonomy): domain Eukaryota; kingdom Metazoa; phylum Chordata; class Amphibia; order Caudata; family Salamandridae; genus Calotriton; species Calotriton arnoldi. Next base: position 60,488 of record CAWUFW010007773.1, on the reverse strand, counting down.
AACTGTAAGGAGGATGAAAGCACAAAAAATGGGAAAAATAGGCTAGGTCCCAGTAAAATGCCAAAACTGTGTAGAAAATGTTGGTTTTCTGACAAAAGTCTGCCTGTTCCTGAAAGTTGGGAAGATGGTAATTTTAGCACCACAAACACTTTGTTGATACCATTTTCAGGGAAAAAAAACAAACACTTTCTTCTACAGCAATTTTTCCCCATTTTCACAAAAACTCAAAATGTTGCTGCATTTTGCCTAATTTCTTCGTCCCATCCAGGGGAATCCACAAACCCTGGGAGCCTTTAGAATCCTCAGCATGTTGAAAGAAAAGGATGCAAATTTGGCGTGGATACCTTATTTGGACAAAAAGTTATGTGGGCCTAAGCGTGAACTACCCCAAATAGACAAAAACGCATGGCACAGGGGGGAGAAAAGGCCTGGCAGCGAAGGGGTTCATTTTCCTGGCTAAACTTAAAGTCCTCTGCGAGAAATGCTCTCACTTCTTCAATACCCTTCGAGGCCGCTAGAGCCTGGCTGGACCACAAGCTTTCCGGACTCCCAAAGACAGGACCACCAGCGATCACCGCCTCCAAAGCCCCAATGTCACTCAATGCGCCGGCGCAGTGACATGGCTGCCAAAGACTGCACGGTAGTCGCTCGGTCCCCATACAGGTCCGAGAGAGCCAGAGGGCAGTCATAAGATCGGCGACTGCACTACGTACCACAGCCCATCTGGTCATCTGGAGGAAGTGCCTTGACACAGATGGAAGCATGGCACTCTTTCCCATGATAACGCCACAGGCTAATGACTTGCTGGGCTAAAAGGTTGTGTTGTATGCCCCGATACTGAGACTCATGGCATTGGGCTGAGGAGGCCTAGGTATGCTGATGTGGGTCTTGTGCCCCCAGATGGGTATCCATCTATTCTTACTCTACACTTTCCCCAGGGTGGGATTGTTCATTGGGCAGCATATGTATAGTCTTGCCCTGTCATTTTCCTATGTCGTACTTGGGGATCTGAACTAAATATTCCTACATTCTCGAATCTCACATTACCATTTCTCTATCAGTTGAGGCCTGGGCCCTAGCACACGGCCAGTTTGCAGTAAAAGTTGTGGAGCCTATATTCCTTATGCCAGTTTGGACAATGTACCCCATCAGCATAGGCCTATGGATTTCTTTGTTTTTCATGTTTTGTTCTATATGGTTGTTTGGTCGAATGAATTTTAATCGCTGGACCGTGTAACGCGGAAGTTGATTTTTATGTTTGAGTCTGTCATCAATGATGATCCCTGAGTCAACATTGGGGGACTAAGTCTGGTTGTTGGAACATGTAACATGATGGCCACTACACCGAATGCTTATAACATACTCACCTGGAACGTCCAGGGCCTGGGATTAGCACACCTACATAGGCGTAGAGCACACATAGCGTACCTCCAGGAGATGCACCTTACCACTTTGGAAGCCCAGAAGAGACGGAAAAAATGGGTGGGTCAGTTTTTTACACCTCTTACTCAACTTACACCAGGGTAGCTGCGATCTGTGTATGGGCGGTAGTCCCCTTCTTGGTCCAGGAATCCAAAAAATGACACACAGGGTCGCTACGTGCTGCTATGTGGTAGCCTGGATGGGGCACCGATTGTGATAGGCTGCATTTATGCCCCAAATCATGAGCAAGACATGTTTTTATCCCACTTATCTATGTCGCTGGCAGATTGGGTGCATTTCACCAGGGTGCTCGGAGGGGATTTCAATGCAGTGATGGACATTTTCTTGGACTGCTCCCACCCCCCTACCAAGTGTGGGCCCGACCCGACAGGCCAGGGCCGTACGACAGTGGGTGACAGGCTGGGACCTTGCTGATGTCTGGTGCAACCGCAATATATGGCTGAGGGAATACTCATTTTACTCCCCCCACATACACTACATTCCTGCCACGACGGGTTCCTCTGTGCCTCTTCTCTGCAACCTCAGGTCACCCACGCCACATACCTTGGTAAGACACTATCAAACCACAACCCGTTAGAGATCGCACTGGCATGTTGTCGGCTTGCGGCTCCGATCCCCACATGGCGACTCCAACCACTGATGCTTGTAGATGCAGTGTTCCGTGACACACTGGCAACAGCCATTGACACATATTTTACAGACAATGCTGGAACGGCCTAATCCGAATTAATTGAAGTGGAGTCTTTCAAGGTGGTGATGCGGGGTGTGTCCATAAACACATTGGTGGATGTCCGCGGGGAGGTCTCAAGAGAACTCACATGAGTGGAGAATAGTTTGGGCCTCCTGGAGCAGGCAGTGGCACAAAATTCTGATCCCGCGTCCCAACTCCAGGAAGCATGAATGACTTATGCCAAACTCATGGAACGCCTCCGGCTCATAGACCACTGAACTTGCACTCAGAAGGTGCATACAGAAGCAGACAAGTCAGGAACTCTTCTCGCCTGCTTGATTAAACCCGAACTGCCCACCCCAATCATCCTACTTCATACACTGCGTCACGGTCCGGTTACTACACAATTAGAAATCAATAACGCATTTTGGGACTATTATACTGATTTATATACCCTTCCACCCTCCAGCAATCTGCCTGCAATAACCTCCTACTTAGTTCGTTAACGCTCCCCCAGGTATTGGCGACCTATCAAGAAGCTCTTGGAGCTCCCATATCCGCAAATGAGATACGAGGAGCCATCAAGGAACTGGCTCGAAATATAACACCTGGCACTGACGGACTAATGGTGAAATTTTACTCCACATATGCCACGAGTCTGATTCCCTGCCTCGTCAAACTATATAATGCCTTCCTAGAAGAGGGGGCACTTCCCCCTTCACCCCGAGAGGCGCTAGTGACATCCCTTCTCAAGCCTGGCAAATCACCTGACGACATGTCCTCTTATAGGCCCCTCTTGTTGAATAATGAATATAAGACCCTTAGCAAGGTCCTGGCTTGCCCACTGCTCCCTCTAATTCCCATTTGTTGCATGTGGACCAATGTGGCCTCGTCCCTGTCGCAGTACCTTTTTGAATATACGCCGCTTGTTCCACATCATGGACGTGGTAAAGGAACGTTGCCCTTTCGCTGGATGCCTCTCCCTCGATATCAGGCAAGCATTTGATTCCCTCAGCTGGGACTTCATGCTGTCAGCACTCACCACTTATGGGATACCCCCAGCGCATGTACACTGGGTGGGGTTCCTATATTCGGCCCCTACGGCAGGAGCTAAAACGTGATCCTGTATTTCAGCCCCGTATCGGGTGTCACGGGGGACACAACAAGGTTGTCCACTGTCCCAGTTATTGTTTGTCTTAGCGGTGGAGCCTCTTGCACAATGTTTCCGTCAGGAGGGTGCGGGATGGGGGATCTCTATAGCGTACGCTCCATTCAATATCGCTCTATGGGGATGGTATGGTCCTATGGGGTGACCTGGGTGGGTCGGCCCAATTGAATGGCTGCATTTGGCGACCGGTCAGGTCGTCGAATTAATGCATGTAGATCCTATGCGTTTTCCTTTAATTATACCTATTGTGTTCCTTCAGTTCCGTTCAAGCCTCTGCGTATCCAGGTGCCTGCACAATCATTTTGCTATCTCTGTATGCAAGTGTACTGTGATCCAGAAGACTTATTAGATGGTAATCTTTTCTGGACGATCGCGTTGCTCAGATCACAGGTTGTTTTTTGGAAGTGATTACTACAGATTTGTATTTCCTAGTGAATACTTCTTCCTGCAGATTCCTCATTTTGGCTCACTTTCGGGCATCAGAGTGGATCCGGAATTTTTGGGAACAAAGCAATAGCTCCCTTCTGGCATTGGGTGCAGCATGTTGCACCTTAAGCCGTAGATTTGCTCAACTCCTTCAAATTACTTGGGGAGTCGAAAAAGGCACCCCTAGTGCCTGTGAGATCATCTCCTCTTTTCTGCATAACTCTGCCTAAAACCAATGTGCGAGAGACGGATCTTCACCCATCATTTCAATTGCATGTGGTGTGTTGGGGTGAACATGACCTTTCCTCTTGCGATAAGTGTGCTTTAATTTGCAATAGGACCATTTGGATGACAGAGATAAAATTATTTTGGGCTCAAGCACATCAGCAGAAGGAATTAAAGTCAAGATGTCTAGGAAAAGGCTGACGGTGGAGGAACAAAGGGGGCCCTACATAACAGGGCCCCCATTCCCCCCACCATGGGGATACATTCAGGGGGGTACAACATGTGCACCCCTGTCTGTATTGCCCCAAAGTTCCAGCACAGCATGGACATCACCATTCATGCTGTGCTGGAAATTTTTTGCCATTCCCATTGTGGTGCCTGTTTTCCAGGCACTGTCATGGGAAAGGCGAAGGAGCAGCCGCCTTACACGAGTTCAACTCGTAATAAGGCGGGCGGTCCTGGCGCAGCTTTGGTGCAGCTGTGTCAGCATTAGCAAAGTCGTAATTAGGCCCTAAAGACTCTCCTCCTGGCCTTGTAGTAAGCTAACGCTTCAGTTCAATAGTACAAATATATAGCGGTGGAGGTAGATTCTTGCACATGTTTTATGCGCAGTTGCAAAAGCACCTGCTGAACTTAGCAGCGTTGGGTGAAATTTGCTCCTTTCAGTCATACCAAGAGCCAGGTTTAACCTCCAGGGTATCAGCAGAAGCACTCACTGAAGTGGAAGCGCTCACTGAAGTAAGTCCCCAGTTCTCACACCCCTTCAAGCCTAGTTGCAACGAGGCATTTGAAAGAATCAACAGGAAGCTTAAGCAAGTCTCTGCAGCGGTAAGTAGACATAATATTGATGTTTTAATATCGATATACATAAATATCAAGTTTAGTATATCGATAGTATTAAATATCGATGTTATGTATATCGATGTTAAAAATATGTTTTTGAAGTGTTGTTAAAAATATCGAAGTTTGTAATGTCGACTGTAAAAATATCGTTATGTTAAAATATTGTTATTGTACTATATTTTAATCTATTTAAAGGTTGTTTTGAGTATGATAATAGGTAGTTAATGTTATAAAAAATAATATTTGGATAATATTTTTTAGGAGCGGGATGTTGGGTTTAAAGGGGATAAGGGTGGGGAGTGTTTTAAAATAATTAAATTATTTTTTAATAATTTCGAAATTCAGAAACATATTTTTGAAAATATATTTTCGAAATTAGAAAATATTGTTTTAGGAGCAGGATGTTGGGTTTATAGGGGATAAGGGTGGGGAGTGTTTTAAAATAATTGCATTACATTTTTAATAAATTCGAAATTTCGAATTATAATTTAGAAAATATATTTTCGAAATTAGAAAATATTGTTTTAGGAGCGGGATGTTGGGTTTATATGGGATAAGGGTGGGGAGTGTTTTAAAATAATAGAATACATTTTTTAATGAATTCGAAATTTAAAAATATAAGTTAGAAAATATATTTCCAAAATTAGAAAATATTGTTTTAGGAGTGGGATGTTGGGTTTATAGGGGATAAGGGTGGGGAGTGTTTTAAAATAATTGGAATAAAGTTTTAATAAATTCAAAATTTAAAAATTCAATTTAGAATTTTTTTGGGTGAATTTAGAAATTATTGTTTTAGGATTTGGAAGTTGTGTTTATAGGGTATAAGTTTGGGGAGTGTTTTACAAAATTTGTTTAAATATTTTAAAATGTAATTTTTTTTATAAAAAATCAAATATTATTTACAAAATAATATGTGTTTGTAGTGTAAATTTTAAAACAAATAATATTTAAATTTAATTATTTATTATTAATAATTAAATATTAAAATGTTAAATCATGTAATATTAATAATGTAAAAAAATTATTATTACATTATTTTATGAAAAAATGATATTAATATATATATAAATATTTCTTATTTTGTAATATTTAATACAAAATATAAATTTATTAAATAATCTAAAATCAAAAATGTTAATATTATTAGGTATAGTATATAGATAAAATATTATTTATATGTGAATTATAATATTTAGAAAAACATAGGGGCCCATTAGGATGGCGGGCGGAAGCACTACCGCCGTGCTGGCGGATGCAAAAACCACCAGTTACCGCCCGCATGCCGCAGCCCACACGCCCGCCAAATTACGATGTGAAAAGGCAGCCAAACACCGCCGGCAAGCCAGCGACGCCGTCCGCCATCAAAGTGCGCCCGCTCACGTAGCGGCGCAGCCCAATGGAGACACACCGCCAGACGAAATCACGTACCGCCCGGCGTACAAATTACGATGCCGCAAACAAACAGCTCCCACGGCTAAGAGACACCGCACGTGAAAGTGAGGCGGAAACCCGAACGCCGAGCACAGACACCGAAGAGGCGAGCCCCCGAGCATGAATCCAGCACTGCAGGCCCTCCCCATGCTATACCTGATGCACCACCAAGGAGGCAACGCACCGCGAGAGACGCAGGTAGGCACACATGCGCACAACTCAGCGCCCAACCACAACGCCATGCCCGCGTCGCACACAAACAACACAGGGACACAACCAAGCACCACACACACCAGCCACACCCAGAACGCACATGACACGTGACAGGCCTGCCACAGTCATGTCCCTAACGCCCAATTCACGGACAACACCCAACGTCACACAACCGACGCCCACATGTCAGTGAAGTCACGCAACATCAGGACACACCCCTGTGTGACAAACATGGCGAAGCACACAGCGGCGGCAACACCACCCAGCAGAACATGGGCCCCGTCGGGAAGAGGTACGCCAGTACCACACAGAAACACCCATACCACCCTGCACCCATGAACCAGACATACAAAACGGAACACCAAAGAGCCCGGGGACCGACAACAGGTGGACCCAAGAATGACACCCACACACAAGGCCCAACGCATAGCGGAAACACAGCCTGCCGCCCACACACGGGAGAGCAGACAGCACTGAATGACCTTCCATTCCAACTCCGAAACCACAACCCGACTAAACAAGCCGGAGAATACAGCCAGTGTCCCAAAAAAGACCAACACAGGCATGCAGAGGAAACCGACCACAGAGCAGATAGTGCATATCACCTAAGAACATACCAAACGGGGAAGAAATAATTATAAAACTCCCCCATGCCGTTCCCATGCAAGTTATCTGGAAGGAGTCACACACCACTGACCTTGAACATTCAGAGAAGCACGTGGGATGAGGGCCTGTGTCCTCTGCACGAGCTAACAGAACATAAGTCCTGCCCCCCTACGACCATCACAGACCTCACAGCAACCTCGGAGCTTGCACACTGCAGACTGCACACACAGCCGGAGCACGCCACCACATCGCCCGCAGCAAAATGGCACCTACAACACACCTACCCAACTACGCCAGACAGGTCAAGCTGTACAAACACAATCTGATACAGATGTTGGGATGCGAACCCCTATCCCTGCTGAACGTAAGTTACCGACTGACTTACTGCATCGCATTGTTCAGCTGCGTCATACCCGTCTTCTACTGTCAGAGGTGTCCCTTCCACCATCCTGTGGAGTTGTGCCTCTCCAACCCGGCATGTCCAAGGGCAGACCTGCTACCACTATTCCACCCTCTGGACGCACACGACAGGGTCTGTTCAGCCTATGGGGGCATGACGTATGTGGCGATCATCGTGCCCAGACTGCAATGGAACCACTGTGCCTCCACACGACGGATCATGGATCACAGCTACATCGAATGTCACCCAGCATGCCCCATCATGCTCCTACAAGGGACAACTTACGAACAACACCGTGACAGCCACCATCCGCTACATTGGCTGGCAAACATGTTTACCACCAATGAAATGGAAGCCCTGCAGGAAGCCATCGCATACCTGTCAACCTGTCAATACGTAGGACCCCGACGCAATCCCCCAAGTGAGCCATGATGTCCGACACCGTACCCATGCTTAGCTTCCACACGGACTGGCCAGTAACCACCACAACAGCCATACCAAACGACCTGCAACTGATACCACACCATCAACGACAATGCCATGACATCGGATGTGTCCGGGACATGCACACTGTTCCCCATCACATCCAGGAACTCTGCATGTATCGGGGGAGGCAGTGGCATGGGATATGTGCATCGCACCCACATGGACAGAACTGCACGTACAACTATGCCATGACATGGATCCAGCGCCCATGGACATATGCACCGCACAGTGGACAGGAATCAACCGGCTGGAGAATGTGAGAGCTGCACCCCTTCTCCCCCTCCCCGGAAATCCCGTAACAGGACCTTTGCATGGACGACAAGTGCATACAACAACAACACGACCCCAGTGACTGTGACATGTCCAGGAGCCACCATATGGCAACAACAAGTGGGACGCCGTTGCATGCACGTAAGCCCATGCCCTGATGTCAACTCACACGCACGCGTGCATGAGTAACAACAGCAGCACACCTGTCACATGGAACTGAGATGGACTGTGCCCATGATGCCAAGCGGTCTGGTAGGCTAAATGTATACCGTCTGTGTCAAAGTCCGCAGCACCGCAGCTATTTGCAAAAGAACATTAGCACTGCAACGGCCAAGCAGATGTAACTCTGAAGCCCACTTCCCACATGCAACAGCTAATCACATGTACCCCTACACCCTTAGCAATGTGTAATCATGCTCAGTATATCCACCACATGCATTCCGCTGCCAGTAGTGTCCACTACACTGCATCACAGAGGACATAAGTCACAATACATGGTTTGAAGAAAGAAACTGTCTCTGCTGATTCCTTTTACAAGTACGAATGGGAGATGATGAGAGTGTGTGATGTACACGGCAGTCGTGACATGACCATGTAGTCCACTGTCATTGGATGTCAACGCAAATGAGTAGCACAACTGTGGAAGACACACATGTGTCGTGTGATGCGGTAGTGACGCTTCGCTCAGGTGGGTGGGTGTGACGGGCAGATGCGCACATGCAAAGTCGAACCACGCTGTGTCGGGAGGGGTCCGGAACTGCACATTAACGCTTCCCTGGGCAATGTCAAAGGCCACCTGTCGGGGGGGATGTGAACACGTGTGTGCACAGCAGCCGGGCACACGAACAATGCGGTATCAGGCGTACACGTCAGCCCACCCTCTGTGGACAAGCTGGAACCTGTTGTGCGGCCGCCAGGCCCTTGACAAGGCACACACAGCCCCTGCCGACCAGGTGTATCCCCAACATTGTCAACCTGCACAGGCAATCCAGGGCACGGGATGGCAGTGGAGCATGGTGGGGAGAGGACTCGGCGCGCTCCTCCGGGACACATCACGCATGCAAAACATCCTCAATGTGTAGCATGGCTCAAGTCACATGGAAGTATTGGGGGGACGCACACGTCACGAGCAGGAGTGACGTCACGGAAGGTGGCTCACACCATCCCACTCATTGCCTACATCTCCACACACGTCACATGCCGTTGCAACAGAAAAGCCAGCGCGTGCGCAAGCACCTCCGAGCCCGCCCCAGTGAGGCAAAGGAGTGAATGTGTGGGTCCATCAGCCCCAGATGGACGCAGCATGGGCCGCTAGGGCAGCTACAGCCTCTGTGTGTCGCAGGTGGTGTATCCGGACTGCGGAGACTGCAATGCATTGTCTATGTTGCCCGGGTCTCGAGTCGGGGCACCACGCAGGTGGACGGCGTCCCGCCACACATCATGCCGTGAGACAGACCACTCGTTCAACTGGACCCACACATACACTCCTTGGCCTCTCCGGGGCGAGCTTGGGGCTGCATCTGCATGCGCTAGCCCCACAGGTGCAAATGCATATTGGGGGGAGCGAGGGGAGGCCATGAGGACAGGGACAAAGACGACTGTAGTACTGTCAGTAAGTGCAAGGAATGACCCTGATGTGGACAGGAAAAGACGTGCCCCGTGTGCATTGCAACTAGTCGGCAACCTCCCATGTCCTGCATGTAAGCCCGCACCTAGCCCCGCCCACCCGCCACACTGAAATTAGCACCAGCACAACATCATTCACATTCGAAGCACTGACTGGGGGTGACAACGATTGGACACACTTGTGGAGGCCACCCACACGTACATGTGGGCCCTCCATGATCCATATCACCTGCGGCAAAGTGATGACATGCGCAATGACGGAAGTGAGGAGAGCTGTCCGCCCCACGCACAGATGGTGCATCAGCTCCACAGACCCAGCAGCGAGTGCAGCAGTGGTCACATGTGCAGGGGCAGCTGTGCCTGGTGTGAAGGTACATTCAAATTGACAGCACATCGACCAATGTGTAGTCTGCCCACATCTACAGTCCATTACCATGCGGACATAGAAAATGGACATAGGGCAACACATCTGTGTGGGTGCACCCACAGTGACCAACACTGCGCAATCATCGACGTACTCGCCCTGTGCATGGCCCACCACGCAACGGAGGTCACATTCAGTGCCACCATCCCACACACACATCCCTATCACGAGACATGGTGTGTCCAATAGTCAGTACTGAGTTAGCGCCCATCTGGAGGGTCCTGAACAGGAGACACATGCAACCCACTAGGCAGTCGGTGCTGTCATCTACTGGCATTGTGCAGTCAATGTGCAGGCCAGGCCTGCTGGGACTGAGAGGGGCAGCATGGCCCAGCCTGACATTCACACGAGCAACAAGTGCACTGGGACCTGCATTGGCAATTGCAGACGTCGGCCTGCTCCCAGCTGGCCCGGGACGCCTACCCCCATAGTGGAACACGCAGGGTGCAACCGCGCGGGTCATCGGAGTTGGCCGTAATGGCCTGGGCCATGTTGTTGACAGTCCGCTGAAGCAATGTGCACCACACAGTATGATGTGCGCACTGCATCTGCAGGTGTGGCCATGATGTGCGTGTGGGTGCAGGTGCACAATGGACGGGGCCACAACATGCCGTGTGCATGGGCAGGGACGGCCAGTGGCCGGCCCCCACATGTCTGTTAGCATGTCACAATCTGCACATTGGCATGGGTGCATGGTATACGCATATGCACACGCATGCCATCTCTCACTATGTACATCTGCCACTTGGCACGTGCAAGGTTACGTGTCACATGTGATGTGTATTTGCAAGCACACAGCCGTGTTGCCATGGGGCTGTCAATGTGTACACCTGTCAATGCTTCTGGAGGTGTGATCCGTACAGTGCTGCACATAGGGTGCAGTGGTGACACCAATGACTGTCACATATCCCCTCGTGCCACAGGTCCCACTTTTCTTGGCCGCTCAGCCTGTGCCCACATCGTCGTTGGTGTGTGCCATGCTCATCCAGCCTCGGAAGCAGTGTGATGCACAGCAGCCAGTCATGTTGCCGTGGTGTTGCCGCTTGCCGAATATGCAGTCAGTCCCCATCAGCACGCCTCACAGGTCATTGAGGCCTGGATCCCCATGTGCATGCACATAGCAATGGTTCGTGTCACTGCACATTGCTATTGCTGGGAGACCTGTGTAAGTGTATTGTGGCTGTGCTGTCCCTGCATGACAGCTGTTCTGTGACTCATGTTCTTGCTCTGTCATATCAGTTATGTGTATGTGTAAATGCCATGTGGCGTGTTGCTTTGACATGTGTCCACTTCCATCTTTCCTAGGCGGAGACCAAACATTTACCGCCCTTACCAATTGTTGGCGGACATGGAGGATTCTGAGGTCATCCGGAAATTTCGTCTGGACCGACCAACCCTGCATCGACTATGTGCCATGTTGGAACCCCACCTCCGTCCTCGCAGGGTGTATCCGACAGCATTCACCCCCACGGCTAAGGTGATGGCTGCACTGCATTTTTTCGCCACTGGGTCATTCCAGCACACAGTGGGCAGTGGAGGTGGGATGTCCCAGCCCATGTTCAGCATGGTGCTGAGGGATGTACTGGCAGCCATGATGCTGTACAGGAACAGGTACATCCGATTCCCCAGGGCACATGAGTTGGCGGCAGTGAAGGGTGCATTCTATGCCCTTGGACGGATCCCACACGTCGTTGGTGCCATACATTGCACCCATGTTGGCCTTGTCCCACCACAGGCCACTGAGCAGCTCTTCCGCAACCGGAAGCACACGCACTCCCTGAATGTGCAAGTGGTGCGCCTTGCGGACATGGTCATTTCCCACGTGTGTGCGAAGTTCCCAGGCTCGGCCCATGACGCGCACATCATGCGCAACAGCATATTACCACGACTGATGACCAATCTGCAACAGGACCGTGGCTGGATTGTCGGTGAGTATGTGGAATTGTGTAGCGTGCTGGCTTAAGGATGCTGTCTACTGTCCCGTTTGAATTGCAACGGTTCTCTGTGTCCCTCACGCCCAGGTGACTCGGCTTACCCGAATGGGCCCTGGCTGCTCAGTCCATTACGGAATCCTCGGACCCCAGCAGATGACCGCTACAATGAGGCACATGGGAGGACCAGACGTGTGGTCGAGCGTACCTTTGGCCTCCTCAAATCCAGGTTCAGATGCCTGGACCGCACCGGGGGTGCGCTGGCGTACTCCCCACAGAAGGTGTGCCAGATAGTGGTGGCTTGCTGCATGCTGCACAATCTGGCTATTCGGAAGCAGATCCCCCTAATTGTGGATGATGGAGATCAACCAGGGCCCCAGCCTGCAGACCAGGACAGCTCGAGTGAGGAAGACAGCGGAGAGGAGGAAGCTGTGAATGTCCGTCAGCAGCTCATCGCCCGCTACTTCACTTGACGGTGAGTGTCCATGTACGACGGATGATGTGGCTGTAGTTGTGCAGGTGTCTGTGTGCTGTGTCACGGAGGCCTTATGTACACTGTGTGCTGTGTGTCAATGGTCCATGTCCAGGTTTGTATGCCACTGACGGTGGCTGTGGCATTGTGCCCTATTGCACTGTGCGATGTGTGTACATTGCATGTAGTTGTTGACATGTACTGTGTGATGGGTGTGTGACACACTCATTGGATGTGCTCCTGTTCTGTTTTCCCCCTAGGTCCCTACAGCCCCTCCTGTCCCATCGCCATGCCACACATCCGATGCTTCTCTGCTCAAGGTGGCGGTTGATCATCGTTCAATAAACACAGTGCACAGACAGCAGTTTGTGTAAAAGGTGCATTTATTTTCAACTGTGACATGTCATTGTGTGCAAGGTGATGACATGAGTGTTGCGTGCAGTGACGATGAGCTGTCGGCCATGGCTGCGTGATGCTCAGGGTGTACCCACTAGTTCTATGTCCCTAGTCCAACAGACACATGCCATTCTGATGGTTGTGTGGGGTGGGATCGTAGTCCAAGTCAATGCAGTGGGTGGTCAAGGATGGCTGGCTGCCTCACTTGCGTCTGGAGCGTGCGAAGTCCTCCCGGGACATCTGTTTCGACTTCGGACGGCCCCTTCCACGTTTGGGAGGGGGTGTGTGGTGGCGACCTGCTGGTGGTGGGTGAGGTGTGCTCACTGGCTGTGGATGCAGGGGAAGTGGACACTGCTGGCCGACCCTGCGCCCTAGCAGGTGGTGGCGGAGGTGGTGTTGCTGGCCTTGCCTGTGACCCCACCGCCACCACCAGCTGGCCCATGAGGTCCACGAGTTGGTCCATACGGGACACGAATTGGCCCATATGGGCGTCCATGGACCTCAACACCCCCAGGACCTCCCGCGTGTCGGAAGCAGACCTGGCCCATTGTCCTTGGGCCTCTTCATAGGCCCCAAGTACTCTGGCCGTTTGAGGCAGGGCATGGCTCCCAGGGGAGGCTGGCGTTGGCCTGACCCTGCTCCTCCTACCAGTACTGCTGCCACCGACCTTCCCACTTACCACATTGCTCACCACGGTCCTCGCTGTGGCTCCCAGGGTGGACCCAGTCGGCCGGACCACCACTTGCGCTGGGGCTGGGGCCAGTGATGACGTGGTGGTGGTCGCAGCGGTGGTGGGGGTTGCGGCAGTGGGAGTGGCCGCAACGACCGTGGGAGTGGCCGCCACAACAGTGGCAGCAGGGGGCTGTGAGTGGTCATCAGCCCTGGATGATGGGTTGGTGGGTAGGAGGGTGCCTGGGGTGCGGTTGGGCCCTGCCACACCAGATGGGCCTGGTGGGTGGTCCGTGTCCGAGTCAGAGGACAGATCCTCCACATCCGTGCGTCCTTGTTGGGGGCTTGCAGGCTGGCTGTGCTGGCTGCTGTCTCCATCTCCAGCATCCAGCAGTTCGTCACCTGTGGGGGGAATGAGATATGTTATTGTGTTGCACATGACAGAGTATGTATAGGTTGTCTGACATCCACAGTACGTGCACAGTCGTGCACAGGTTTCCCGGAGCCGTGTGTGTGGCTGTGCCATTTGTTGTTGTGTGGGCATGCCAATGGGACTGTGTGCTGTGGAAATGTGGCATGGGACGGATTGGCAATGCAGATGGGTGTGTTGCTGTGCTCCTGCTTTTTGTGGCTCTGGTGTATGCGGACTCCAGACCCATCGTGGAGGTTGGTTTGTACTATGCTCTTGGGGTTCAAATGTAACGCTTAGAAACGCAGATGGCATAATGGGGGTCAGCCCCCTGAAACGCATTTGAGATGAACTATGCTTTGGGGGTTCATATGGAACGCTTAGAAACGCAGATGGCATAATGGGGGTCAGCCCCCTGAAACGCATTTGAGATGAACTATGCTTTGGGGGTTCATATGGAACGCTTAGAAACGCAGATGGCATAATGGGGGTCAGCCCCCTGAAACGCATTTGAGATGAACTATGCTTTGGGGGTTCATATGGAACGCTTAGAAACACAGATGGCATAATGGGGGTCAGCCCCCTGAAACGCATTTGAGATGAACTATGCTTTGGGAGTTCATATGGAACGCTTAGAAACGCAGATGGCATAATGGGGGTCAGCCCCCTGAAACGCATTTGAGATGAACTATGCTCTGGGGGTACATACTGTGAGCCATGGGTGCAGAACGTGATGTGTTGTGGCAACATGACAGTGCATGGTCTGAGGTGTGTGTATGTCTGACATACCCTGCATATTTGCTGTCTGTTGTGATTTCTGGCCATGTAATTGGACGCATTGTTATGAGTGAGTGATGGTTGTGTGCCACACGACGTATTGCAGATGGTCCAATTCCTTGGTGTGCGTGCTGCCCTGTGCCATGTGCATCAATGCAGTGCTCGGGGGGGTGTGGCCCATGTTATGTGTGTTGTTGCTCACAGTGTGACGTGCGCTTCATTCACTTCTGGCACATGATTTGTCATGGGCATGTTTCTTTGCGTGACTACTGTATGTGGACCAGCTGTTCGGATGACATACCTTTCATGTGACTGGGGCTGACGGATGAGATGGATGGTATGTTGTATGTGCATTGTGTGTCTGTGTGTTTGATGGGTCCAGTGGTGTTCATGTGCATTTATGTTGTTCCACGCTGTTGCGTCTAGTGTGGTATGTCTTACATGGGCGTAGTTGTGGGATGTGTGGTTGACAGGCAGTAGGGGCTACATGGAGAGGACTTCGATGGTGTTGCTGTTGTGTGTGATGGGTTGCACTGTGCCTGCCTTGTGGTTCTGTAATCAGTGTGACTTGTGCATGCAGACGTGGCTCCTTGGGTGTTGCTGTGTCTGTGATGGGTCATGTGGGGTGTGACTCTGTGGTTCATGTCCGTGTGCACATTGTTCACATGGTTGTGACAGGGAGCAGTGCTGCGTGTTCCTCTGCTACTTGACATGTCCCATGTGTTAGTCGTAATTCAGTCCTCATGCCTCCAGTCACCCCGCCCTGTCCAGTTTCCCACCTGCAGGTTGTTTTTGAGCGTGCACTGGACTGGATGCAACATGGTTATGGGCGGGGGGTGCTCCATGTTGCAGGTCTGTGGGGGTGGGGGCGGTGTTATGGGTCGTGGTGATGGCTGGACGCCCACTGACACCGTTTGTCCTGGGGCGGGATGTCTACCTGTCGGCTGCCGGTGTGCACTGCAGTGGCTGCCACATGGGTGTGGGGGTGCTCGTTGTGGCGCTTCTGGAGTACTAGGGGACATGTTGGTGGTTACGTGGCTGGCTGGGTGTACACATGCCCCCATGGTTTTGTTAGTTGATATGTTTGGGCTGTGTGTGTGGTGGTGCCTGTTGCATGTGTGAGTGATGTGTTGTGTATTGTGTACTGGACATGGGGGTGTTTGTCCCTCGGAGCTATGGCATGGTGGTAGTGCATGTGAGTACATAGCGGTGTGCTGGCATACATTTGTTTGTACTTACCAGCCTCCACTCCCCCTGGTAATCCGGTGAGGATCTCCGGATGGATGATGACTCGCACCTTCTCCTCCCACGCTTTGAAGGTCTTGTAATGCGCGGGATTCCCTCCGCCAGTCGTGGCAGCCAGCTTTCGGTTTTTGCTCTCCTTCTTCTTGACCAGGCTTTTGATGTCGTTCCACCGTTTGTTTATTTCTCCTCTGTTTCTGGGTACGGTCTTGACTGCATTGACCTGGTCTACAATTCTGTTCCACATTCTGTTTCTGGTGGCTAGTGGTGTGTGCTGGACCTGGTTGCCATAGATTTGTGTGTGCACCTTGACGATCTCGTCGACCATGACCGTCAGCTCAGTGGAAGTGAACTTGGGCATTCTGTGTGATGCAATGGTGTTTGTGGTGCTGGTGCGGTGTGTGATGTGTGATGTGCAGGGGGTTTGTGGTGCCGGTGTTTGGTGGTGGTGGTGGTGGTGGTGGTGGGTGTGATGTGTGCGTATCTGTGGTGTGCTGCTGTCCTTGCTGTGTCACTGTGTCCTCTCCTCTCCTCTCTGCTTTGCTATGTTGCAAGGGGTTGTGGTCTGTGGAGGGGCTGCTTTTGTACTTACCTGTTTGGGTGTGTCCTGATGGTCTGTTGTTTTCAGGTGTGTTGTGGCTGGTGTTCTGGGCTTTGTGGTTTATTTGTTTGTCCAGGGGTGGTGTGTTTTCGGGATGTGTACTTTGTCTGTGTATTTGTGCGTGGGTTGCTGTGTGGACTTGTTTGCCATGTTGTGTGTGTTTGTTTGAGTCCGCGGCTGTTTCTGTGCAGGGACGTGGCCGCCATGGCTTCTGCCGTGTCCATTTTCTCCCGGTGTTGTTTACGCTGGCGGGCGGTGTATTTGTTGTTTTTCCGCGCTCATGTCGGTGCGATCGTAATTTCACGTGCGGTGTCTCGACCGTGAGGGCGGGCGGTTTTGTGTTGTCGTGCGTCTTTCCGTCCGTGGTGGGCGGTTTGACTCCGACTCGGGCAAGGGCGGGCGGTATTTTGTGTTTTTTTTCCGCCGCTGGCGGTTTTCGGTTTGGGTCATCATGATTGCTGGGTCGGTATTCAGATGGTGTAGGCGGGCGGATTTTTGCCGCTTTCATGGGTGGCGGATTTTTTTACGCCCGGTATCGTAATGGGCCTTTTAATTAGGTTCAGTGTCCAGCACCTACCCTGATTTAATACTAACTGGAGTGGGAATAGTAAATTATTTAAGTTTAGTGTCCAGCACCTACCCTGAATTAATACTAACTGGAGTGGGAATAGAAAATTAATTAAGTTTAGTGTCCAGCGCCTACCAAGAATTAATGCAAACTGGAGTGGGAATAGTAAATTAATTAAGTTTAGTGTCCAGCACCTACCCTGACTTAATTGTAACTGGAGTGGGAATAGTAAATTAATTAAGTTTAGTGTCCAGCGCTTATCCTGACTTAATACTAACTGGAGTGGGAATAGTAAATTATTTAAGTTAAGTGTCCAGCACCTACCCTGAATTAATACTAACTGGAGTGGGAATAGTAAATTAATTAAGTTTAGTGTCCAGCACCTACCCTGATTTAATGTTAACTAGAGTGAGAATGGTAAATTAACTAAGTTTAGTGTCCAGCACCTACCCTGACTTAATGCTAACTGGAGTGGCAATAGTAAATTAATTAAGTTTAGTGTCCAGCACCTACCCTGATTAAATGCTAACTAGAATGGGAATAGTAAATCAATTAAGTTTAGTGTCCAGCACCTACCCTAACTTAATGCAAACTGGAGTGGGAATAGTAAATTAATTAAGTTTACTGTCCAGCACATCCCCTCACTTAATAGGAACTGGAGTGGGAATAGTAAATGAATTAAGTTTAGTGTCCAGCACCTACCCTAATTAAATGCTAACTGGAGTGGGAATAGTAAATTAATTAAGTTTTTGTCCAGCACCTACCCTGACTTAATGCTAACTGGAGTGGGAATAGTAAATTAATTAAGTTTAGTGTCCAGCACCTACCCTGAATTAATGCTAACTGGAGTGGGAATAGTAAATGAATTAAGTTTAGTGTCCAGCACCTACCCTGACTTAATGCTAACTGGAGTGGGAATAGTAAATTAATTAAGTTTAGTGTCCAGCACCTACCCTGACTTAATGCTAGCTGGAGTGGGAATAGTCAATTAATTAAGTTTAGTGTCCAGCACCTACCCTGACTTAATGCTAACTGAAGTGGGAATAGTAAATTAATTATGATTAGTCTCCAGCACCTACCCTGACTTAATGCTAACTGGAGTGGGAATAGTAAATTAATTAAGTTTAGTGTCCAGCACCACCCCTCAATTAATGCAAACTGGAGTGGGAATAGTAAATTAATTAAGATTAGTCTCCAGCACCTACCCTGACTTAATACTAACTGGAGTGGGAATAGTAAATTAATTAAGTTTAGTGTCCAGCACCACCCCTCAATTAATGCAAACTGGAGTGGGAATAGTAAATTAATTAAGTTTAGTGTCCAGCAACTACCAAGAATTAATGCTAATTGGAGTGGGAATAGTACATTAATTAAGTTTAGTGTCCAGCACCTACCCTGAATTAATGCTAACTGGAGTGGGAATAGTAAATTAATTAAGTTTAGTGTCCAGCACCTACCCTGATTAAATGCTAACTGGAGTGGGAATAGTAAATTAATTAAGTTTAGTGTCCAGTGCCTACCAAGAATTAATGCAAACTGGAGTGGGAATAGTAAATTAATTAAGCTTAGTGTCCAGCACCTACCCTGCTTAATTGTAACTGGAGTGGGATTAGTAAATTAATTAAGTTTAGTGTCCAGCACCTACCCTGAATTAATGCTAACTGGAGTGGGAATAGTAAATTAATTAAGTTTAGTGTCCAGCACCTACCCTGAATTAATGCTAACTGGAGTGGGAATCGTCAATTAATTAAGTTTAGTGTCCAGCACATCCCCTCACTTAATAGTAACTGGAGTGGGATTAGTAAATTAATTATGTTTAGTGTCCAGCACCTACCCTGAATTAATGCTAACTGGAGTGGGAATAGTAAATTGATTAAGTTTAGTGTCCAGCACATCCCCTCACTTAATAGTAACTGGAGTGGGAATAGTGAATTAATTAAGTTTAGTGTCCAGCACCTACCCTGACTTAAAACTGGAGTGGGAATAGTAAATTAATTAAGTTTAGTGTCCAGCACCTACCCTGATTAAATGGTAACTGGAGTGGGAATAGTAAATTAATTAAGTTTAGTGTCCAGCACATCCCCTCACTTAATAGTAACTGGAGTGGGATTAGTAAATTAATTAAGTTTAGTGTCCAGCACCTACCCTGAATTAATGCTAACTGGAGTGGGAATAGTAAATTGATTAAGTTTAGTGTCCAGCACATCCCCTCACTTAATAGTAACTGGAGTGGGATTAGTAAATTGATTAAGTTTAGTGTCCAGCACCTCCCCTTAATTAATAGTAACTGGAGTGGGAATAATAAATTAATTAAGTTTAGTGTCCAGCGCCTACCCTAATTAAATGACAACTGGAGTGGGAATAGTAAATTAATTAAGTTTTTGTCCAGCACCTACCCTGACTTAATGGTAACTGGAGTGGGAATAGTAAATTAATTACGTTTAGTCTCCAGCACCTACCCTGACTTAATGGTAACTGGAGTGGGAATAGTAAATTAATTACGTTTAGTCTCCAGCACCTACCCTGACTTAATGGTAACTGGAGTGGGAATAGTAAATTAATTAAGTTTAGTGTCCAGCACCTACTCTGAATTAATGCTAACTGGAGTGGGAATAGTAAATTAATTACGTTTAGTGTCCAGCACCTACCCTGAATTAATACTAACTGGAGTGGGAATAGTAAATTAATTAAGTTTATTGTCCAGCACCTCCCCTCAATTAATAGTAACTGGAGTGTGAATAGTAAATTAATTAAGTTTAGTGTCCAGCACCTACCCTGACTTAATGGTAAGTGGAGTGGGAATAGTAAATTAATTAAGTTAAGTGCCCAGCACCTACCCTTAATTAATATTAACTGTAGTGGGAATAGTAATTTAGATATGTATGTATTAATTTGTAACCTTAAAAAATTAATATAGTTTGTAGTAGTAATTTATTTTAATTATGACAGTTATAACTGAAAAAAAACCTTTATATATATAGTGTATTAAAAATATTAGTTAATACAGTAGATTTAATTAATACATAACTTTTAACATTAAATACAACATTAATAAAATGATACACAAAAAAATAGACATTTTATTTTTTTATTGTTGGTTATTTATTGTAAATGATTTTGTAATCAACAAAAAATATTTGTTTTATTAGGTTTATATAATATAAATTAAGACATATAGATAAAAAACATATTTATTTTACAGATGCAAAATATTTTGCACATATGTTTATTTTTACATTTCATAATTATGTAAACAATTTTTTTACATTTGTACATTTTTTAATACAGTTCAGTTCAGTTCAGTAGCAACTTTATTTCGATCAAATTGACCTTAAAAGTACAATTAATTTTTTTACACAATTCATTAACTTATAAAATCAATTTAAAAAAGGAGCTAAAGAGGGGCGATAAAACAAGAATAGATCCATAGAACGAGCATGATTTTAGTAAAACATACACAGTTTATATACAATTCAGTGTTTCATAGCAAGAAAAACTTGGATAAAAAATACAAGTTTGAAACTCTGCAGAGTAAAATCCTCGTTATACTTGTAAATGAATAAAACCCTCATTTGTTACTATTGCTTTGTTTTCAAAAGGGCCCTGCGGGTACACCACATAGAAAATAGGAAGCCTGCTACCGAGTAAACTATCGGGAGGCTGGTATCGTGTTTCAGTATCCTAAAAGCCTCGCAACAACGTCTGGTCCCTAAGTTCCTGCAAATCTGAACCAGCCAGCGTTTTCTAACTTTGTGTTACCCGGGGCAGCTGAAGAAAACATGGAGAACAGATTCTATTGGGCAATCACATGCCGGGCACCCCAAAGTTTGTAAGCTGCCCCAGCTGTTTGTGAAGGAGCGGCGGGGCAAAACCCCGTATCTGAACTGCAAGAAAAGTTTTCTAGCAGTAGCTGGCTTAATGTCATTTAAAACTAATTCTAGGCTATACCTATCCTTAAACTCCAAAAAAGTTAGAGTGAGTTTGCCTACAAAAGGGTTAGATTGGAGCTGAGCCAATTTGAATTCCCCGTAGGAATTCCTCAACACTTTCTTAGAGATTAAGACACAGGCAGCCTCCGGATCATCCCACAGATTGCCCCATCCCAGGCTAGTTAGCGTGTGGCGTACATAGGACAACCAAGGTAATTTGCCTGCCCCTGGTAGGTTCAGGATCTCTCTTAGTTCATCTCTAAATGCTGCAAGTTCAGGGTTGACCCACAGACGACGCCAATATAGGAGGGGTCTAAAGTTAGATTCATCCACTATGGGTTTTACCCCCAGATCTAGGCGTAATGGCGTAAGGGGGGTGCTCTGGGGGAGATTTAACAATTGTCTGAGAAAACAATTTTCTGTCAGTGCTAAGTTCTCAGAACTACGGTGACCCCACAATTCTGCCCCGTATAGTGCTCCTCCCCTAGCTTGGACCTTGTAGATTTCTATAGCTGGACTTATAGGTTTATAGCTTGATTTACGAAAAGCCTTCATTAGTCCTCCAGATGATTGCGAGAGCTTGAGCGCTGATTTCTTAATCTGAGCCCCCCAGCCCATGGAGTCTGTGATTGTGATGCCTAAATAGTCAAAAGAGGATACTTTTTCAAGGGGTTTGCCATATAAAGATGGATTAGGTCGAGTACTTTTCGGGGAATTAAACACCATAAATTTGGTTTTTTGGAGGTTAATTTCTAACCCTCTTTCCCTACAAAATGTGTCGAACCTGTTTAAAACCCTCTGTATCCCCATGGGTGATTTGGATACTAGTAGAGTATCGTCAGCAAACATCAGAGCTGGAATTTTACAGTTTGCCAGCTTAGGGATGTCCAGATCTTTCTCCCTAAGCAGATAGTCTACTAGCCCATTTATGTATAGGCTAAATAGGGTCGGAGCAAGTACACATCCCTGCCGAAAACCTCTGTTTACGGGGATGGGGGCCGTTAAACACCCCTCCTTCCCATACCTGACCTGGGCATAGTTTCCCTCATGCAGGCGTTTTATGGCTTGGCACAGATATGGTGGGACCCCTAGCTCGTACAAAACTACCCACAACTTCTCCCTGGGGACCAAATCGAACGCAGATCTCAGGTCTACGAAGATCAGGTAGAGGCTGCCACCCTCCAGACACACGATCTTCCAGTATAGCATTTGTAGCCTGAGAATTTGGTCCAGTGTGGACAGTTTTCCCTGAACCCTGCCTGGAGGGGGTAAGTATGTCATGCTCCTCCATCCAGCTCTGCCGCTGGAGCAACAACACCCGTGCAAAGATCTTTTGTGTGATGTCTATAAGGCTAATTGGCCTATAATTAGTTGGCAACAATGGTGAGCCCTTTTTATAAATAGGGATTATTTCAGCTCCTACCCAGCTTGGAGGGATCTCCATGCCTTGGAGTATAGCATTGAATAATACCCAAAGGTATGGGGTCCAGACAGCGGGTTCGCTACGAAATAGATCCCCTGGGATCTTGTCCAGGCCAGAGGCTTTGCCCGGTGGTATTTTGGAAAGAGCACAAGTTATTTCATTGAGGGATATCACAGGGGTGTCGGCTGAAATTGTCGGGATGGACAAAAGGCCCATTCCCGCATGACATACATTTTCAGCTTGATCAGCCGATGTCTCCGCTCGTGAGTATAGGGACTCAAAGTGGTCCCTCCATACTCATTCCTCCAGATTTGGCTCTATCGGAGATTTTACCTCACAACGACCTGTGTTGACCACTTTCCAGAAGGTTCTCATATCCCTGCTACCCAAAGAGCTTCTCAGAATGTCCCACCTGATACTTTCCCACCTTTTTTTTGCCTCACTGACACAGGCCTTATATGCCACTCTAGATGTTTTAATTAATGAGCGGTCGTTAGCCTTAATGGAGGCAATCAGAGCTTTTTTAGCCTTGCGACATTCGTCGCTGTACCAGGGGTGGGAAGATTTCTTATTCGGCCTTGGCTTTTTGATGGGAAAGAAGAAATCTAATGTAATAGCCAGGAGCCTAGTATGGTTCTCAGTGGCCTTTGAGAAATCAATCCTGTCTCCATTAATAGGTACCGAATTAGTTTCAGCCAGGAGCACCGGGATGAGAGCTTCATATAGGGAACCAAGGGGCCTATCAGCAATGCCTGGCGATAATTATCGCAAAGCGCAATTAGCGCTTGGATAATTATCGCCAGGCATCGCCGGTTTCTATCGCGGAGTTAGCGTGCAATCAGCAATGCTAATCTCCAAAGCGATAGAAACCTTGAAGAACAGTGTGAATATCGCCTGAAAACAGGCGATATTCACACTGTTCCCAGTTTCAGCTTGCTGATAGTGCGAGGGGGACTTAGCCATGTAATCCACCTCTCATTGGATTACATGGCTAAGTCAGGGTGGGACCAGGTGTTAGCAAACCTGCGCTAAACGTGTTTAGCGCTGGTTCGCTAATCACCGCCCCTGCCTGCTGATAGGCGTTAGCGACCTCAGCGACTGTTTCCAGTCGCTGTTAGGTGAGGAACGCCTACTTTGCATGCCATTAGCGATAAATATCGCTGGCATGCAAAGCGGCACCCAACCCGGTCGCTATCGCCTACAAGATGTCGCTAACAGCAGTTAGTGACATCTTGTTGATAAGGCGATAAAATTATCGCCGCTTTAGCGGGAAAAAGTCCCGCTAAAGTGGCGATAATCGCCTTGCTGATATGCCCCCTAATTTCTCCGGCGTCTGATTAATGTCCACCCAACGTACTCTCCTCCTACAATTTGAGAGAGCCAGCCTGTCATCGAGGGGAGAGTTGATACCAGTTTCGCTCCCCAAATTTGGCCCATATAATTCTAACACGAGAGCATTGTGATCGCTATCTTGACGTACCACTACTTTAAAATCCATAACCATGTACCACGATTTACAGTCAATTAGAATATAATCCAGTAAAGAGCCTCTCCCGTTTCTAATGAAGGTAAAATTACTAGAGGAGTCAGATTGTATTCTCCCGTTACATGCCCTTAAAGAATGTTTTAAGACAAGACAGTTCATCTGGATCACCAAAGGGGACCAGATTTTCACTAAAGGGCATGACGACTCTGGAATGGCCCAATATTTATCTTCTTCACAAAGACCGTCCATATGCAAGCCGGCTAGTGGCTCATACTGGCAATTAAAATCTCCTCCTATGATTAAAGTACAATTGTCTGTAATAGTAGTTAAAAAAGTTGTTAGTTCCTCAAGAGTTTTAGACGTCTGGCCCTGGTTGGCGGGTCTGGAATACACATTTAAAAGGGCAATACAGATCTTAAGGGAGAAGTGCAACAGGACACAGAGAATATCCTTTGAAGATGATTCTATCCGCTCTACTGAGCAGCCTAAATGAACAGCTACCCATATGCTCAAGCCTCCTGAAGGTCTCCCTTTCCCCCCTGATATTGCGGGAATATTAAATGTAGCATAGCCCACTCTTGTAACATCACCTCTTGCCCATGTCTCCTGGAACATGCAGACCTCATATTGGTCAATGAAGCGGCCCCATTCGGAATCATCCATCTTCTTATTCAAGCCTGCTACGTTCCAGGATAAGATGCGTAGCCTTGGGCGGTCAGGGGGGGGGGTAGTTTTCTTTATTTCTAAATGGGGGGACTGCTGGGCGGACCCGCAAGGTAGCTGGCATGGTTGGTTAATGGCGAGGGTCGGTTTTGCGTTTTCTTGGGTATTCCCTGAAGGGCCACTCATGCGCCTATGGGTTCCCCATGCCCCCAGCATTCTGTGGTTCCCTTCGTCATTCTTAAATGGCTCGGTTCCCATTGGAGTTTCACCCAGCTGTACTCCGGGACCCGTGGTTTGTGCCTCAAGTCAGTCCACTCCTTCTAGGCTGCTGAACCTATTAGCTGTGGGTATGTTATACAGTTGTTGCCTAGGCCAGTTGTGTTCTATTGCTGTTTTATAGTGGCTGTAGTTTTCATATCCCTGAGCCCATCCATAGTGCCTTGCTTCTACATAGGCCCTCTCGGGAGGATATAAATAACCCAATGGAAGGGCTGAAATAGAGCCCGTTGGTCTCCCATCCTCTCTATTTCAGATTTCTTGAACAACTTGGGGATTTTTAAAATTAATTACTATACAGTCACCTTTGTTGTCCTTGGGTCTCCAGCCCAACCAACCCACTCTACGAGTAGTTAGAATCTCATTAGCGTCGGCATACCTAAAGTGCCTGTAGTTCACTAACCAGTGCATACATTTGCTTTTTTAAGTCTTGATGGGATTCATATTAACCCTTTCATAGCTCTGGGGTGCCCGCCAGAATGAGGACATATGGGGTTGAGGCCGGCGGTAGGTTAATAACTGGAGGCGGAACATATACATTTGGAGCCTCTATACATGTTTGGAAATCTGCCCCTACCCTATGGTTATTCGGCTGCCGAGGCCTAGCGGCTTGGATAAGTGGGGGAGGTGGACTTTCTCTACTAGTGGAGGCAGCAGGTGCCCTCTTTGGGTTAGCTACATGAGGGGCTGATGGTTGTTGTCTCTCAGTGTTTAATGCTTGGGTGGCTGGGAGCTCATTGTGTTTAGTGGATAGAATATCCTTTGTGTGGGTTGCGATAGCCTCATCTCCAGAGCCAATGTCCACTCCAGCGATCCCATCTACTGCCCCCCTATTGCTTGTCCAATTTTTAATATGTATCATCAAGTTGTCAACCCTTCCCACGAGTAGTTTAAGTTCATCCTTAACTATCTCCCTCACTTGCATCTGGAGATCCACCACTAGCTTAGTAACCCACGCTGGTTGTTCATTAGTGGATTCAGTACTATTGGCTGTCCCTCCCATCTCAATATTCTTACTGCCGGTGTTTTCTATCATAGTTTTTTCTTCCTGGCCCCCATTTTTGCATGCTGTTTGAGTCTCCCCTTTGTGGCGGTTTGTGTGCGCGATTGCCCCCTTAGTTGGACTGGGCTACCTACTTCAGATATAGAGGTTTAGGCCACAGGGGGTTGATGCGATCGAGCTCCTGGGGTTTCTACTGATGATAGAGTGTGGGGATCTGTCATGGGGATTTCCGGATTGGGAGTTAGCGATAGTCGTCTCTCTGTCCTTTCAATTTCTGTGGCTACTACACCTAAAGCCTTTTCCAACATCCTATCTATAGAGGTCGGTTTAGTTTTGGGTGTGGGACTATGGGGGGCCTTTGATTTCTTTTCTGTGCATACACGCTTCCCCATTCTGTTTGAATTGGGACAGTTGTCTTTAGGTCTGTCGTTGGTTATAGTTTGGATGCTAGAACCAAAAGTGCAAGATGCAAAGTGCTATGTGCTAAGTGCTAACAGTAACAGGGCCCTAGAATATAGCCTAAACGAGTGTTTAGCAGCAAAAAGAGATGTAAACATAGACCATAAAGTGCAAAGGATGCGAGCTATCTATATCATACCACAAAAAGACAAAAATGTAAGAATAAAAGTGTATGTAACAGCTAAAATAATCGTATAAGCAGTTTGCTGTTAAAAATTTTTTTTTTTTTTTACACAAATCAAGTGCTTGAAAGGGGAGTTAAAAAGAGTCCAAAGTCCAAAAGCAGAGTGGAACAGTTATCCCTATGGAGATGTATCATATATTGACCAAGTCCTGATGACTGCGTGAAGGGATAAGGCAGTTGCAAAGCAGAACTATTGAAAGGAAAGTCACACAGTACCTTGTTCTTCCACCTCAGATAAGACTTGAAGGACTTGATCCTATGGAATTAAGGAGTTAGAGGTGTGGCCCTGCCCTGCCTCTTCCTGGCGATGACGGGCGCAGGATGGGCCCGCCCTTGGCCCGGGCTTTGCACGGGCGTGGCCCGCGCGCGTCCCGCACTGTGGGAGGGCAGCCGCGCTTATGTTGTGGCAGGAGGAGGCGCCCGCTATGACGCTGCTTCCCTGCGCCGGTGCTGAGGCTGGTGGGTACTGTAGGCCGTTCCCCTCACGGCGATGGAGACCGATGCCGAGCCGTTCCCCTCACGGCTGTTCTGGAGAAGAACTAAAGCCGTTTCCCTCACGCCAGGTGAGAAGGCTGAAGAGCGCGTTCCACACTGCGGGAGGGCAGCCACTCTTATGTTGTGGCAGGAGGAGACGCCCACTATGACGCTGCTTCCCTGCACCAGTGCTGAGGCTGGTGGGTACTGTAGGCCGTTCCCCTCACGGCGATGGAGACCGATGCCGAGCCGTTCCCCTCACGGCTGTTCTGGAGAAGAACTAAAGCCGTTTCCCTCATGGAAGGTGAGAAGGCTGAAGAGCGCGTCCCGCACTGCGGGAGGGCAGCCGCGCTTATGTTGTGGCAGGAGGAGGCGCCCGCTATGACGCTGCTTCCCTGCGCCGGTGCTGAGGCTGGTGGGTACTGTAGGCCGTTCCCCTCACGGCGATGGAGACCGATGCCGAGCCGTTCCCCTCACGGCTGTTCTGGAGAAGAACTAAAGCCGTTTCCCTCACGGCAGGTGAGAAGGCTGAAGAGCGCGTCCCGCACTGCGGGAGGGCAGCCGCGCTTATGTTGTGGCAGGAGGAGGCGCCCGCTATGACGCTGCTTCCCTGCGCCGGTGCTGAGGCTGGTGGGTACTGTAGGCCGTTCCCCTCACGGCGATGGAGACCGATGCCGAGCCGTTCCCCTCACGGCTGTTCTGGAGAAGAACTAAAGCCGTTTCCCTCACGGCAGGTGAGAAGGCTTTAAACTTTGTAATATCAAATAATGTAGTTTTACATTTGTTTAGAAGCATTTGAGAAAATAATATAATTATTAATAATAGTTGTTCACTTCAGTTTTGTATTCTGAACTTTTATTTAGTGACATATACTGTTAAGTTTTTTAAATATAAGTTTTTACATTTTTTAAATACAATTTAAATTTTATACTTTGTAAAAAAATTTAAACAAATAATAATACATTTGAATTAATATTACTATGTAAAATATTATTATTAATTATTACATGGTTTAATTTTTATACTTTTTTTATAAGGTTGACATTTTTTAAACATTAAATAAAAATATTACATGTTTTTAATAAACGTATATAACTTGTAAATATATGGAATTATAATAATAAATATTATATGTTTAATAATATTTATTATTATAATTTTACAATGTTGGAAACATTTTAAATACATTTAAACATATAAGTTTTAAATTGTAGTATTTTTATAAAATATTTAAGTAATTTATATATAATGTAATAACATTTTTTTAAACAAAATACATTTATTTTATATGTTTAAAGCTGCCATATTTGTTTGGTTCTTGTATTTTGTAACCGCTCACGTTTGTTTTGGGTTATTTCGAAGGGGACAAGCTCGCGGTTGGGAGCTGCGTCGCGTCGAGGAAGGTAAGATTACTTTTCTTTATTTTAACTATATTTTTGATTAATTTTGAAGGTAGTTAGGTTGTAGTTATTGTGTGTAGTGTTAGATTTTTGTAGTTGTGGCGTTTTTTGTGTGTAGGTTAGGTTTTAGCGATTTATGTATCGTTATTTTTTGAGGCATAGTTTAGAAAACGTAAAATATGTTAGAATATGTTTGAATGAGGTGTGTATAAAGTTTGTAATAGTGTTATATTGTGTATTATGTGTATATTTGTGTGGGTCGGAATGTTTGTGTGTTTTTTACAGGTTTTGGTCAATAGAAGTGGCGGTTTCGAGAAGATTGCTTTTTTTTATTAAGGAAGTGTATATTAGTTTAAGTAACTAATAATTATTTTACACTTCCTTAATTTTTTGGGTTTTCATGGAGCGTTTCTTTTTTTAAAACACTTTTTCGGGTTTTTTATGGTTTATTGTTTGTGGATTTACGAACGGAGGATTACTTTTGGAACAGTTGGATTTTTACATTTGTTTTGGGGTACTTTTTCGTCTTATTTGGATTATGAGATACCTGGATTGTTTTACAAACGGTAAGTTAATTTAATTATTTATTGTGGGAGGGAAATGCTAAGAGAGTTAATGTGATTGTTGTTTATATTTTCATGCATTCAATTAATATGTCTGTATATATATTTATTTTTTAATAAAAATGTATTAGGCAGATTAATTAATTTTGTGAAAATATAAAGATTATTTGTATGCATTTTAATTATTTTTAGAGAAAAGTATTATGTATTTTAAACTGCATTGAAAATTTAGAGTAGGCTTTTGGCAATTATTTCTAAGTATTCTAGGCCACTTGTTGTTGGGTATAGTCTGACTTGATGTTGTAGGTATTCAAACATTTGTTTAGTTTGTTTGGACAGTTTAGGCCTGATTTGTGTTACAGATTGCTCCATTCTTAGCTGTTGGTAGCTCTGTTCTTTTTGGAGGGAGAGTAGGAGTTTGTGTAGAGTAGGTGGACCTCGTCCTGTTGTTGCTTGGAAGGCATTATGCCAACCTTCAACAGCATTGTTTGTTTTGCCTCTTGGTTTAGTGTGCTAAGGTATACATTCCACCATGGAATTTGGTATTTTGGTTGTCTCCTATGTCCTGATCTATGGAGTCTTCTCACCCAGGTATCTTCAAAATAGTCTAGGAGGGGACTTAATTTTTGTTCGTGTTGCTGGTAGTAAGGACTTTCTATTAATAGGTTGTAATGTTCGGCCACGTCAGTAACTGGGACGTAGGCCAGTGCAATAAGTTTTTTTATTTGGTATGCGAATGAACTGTTTGTTGCATATTCAACACTTAGGGGGTCATTAGGATGGCGGAAGGACCACCACCGCCGGGCCGGCGGTGGCGGCCGTTCCGCCATCACACAGGATATTCCCACCGCCAAATTAGGATGGCGGTGGGAATCCCAATCTGTCCCCGGCGGACGGAAAGTCTGTCCGCCACAGTTCCGCAAGGCGGTCCTTTTCCGCCCGCCTAGCGGAACCAAAACACAGGCCAGCATTGCCGCGGTGCCTTGCAGGCTCCGCCGTAGGGATTAGGATATCCCTTTCCGCCTGTCATTTCGCGGCGGTCATCCCACCGCGAAAACACAGGCGGAGGCTGGATTCGGGGGCCCGTTGCGGGCCCCCTCTGTGTTGGGGGGGCTGCACTGGGGGGGTACCCATGGTACCCCCCTTCATTTTCCTGCACTGCGTGGCAGGCACCACGTGGTGCCTGCCACGTAGTGCAGGAAAATGCTCAGCATGGCATTTTAGCTTGCGTACAGTGCTGCAGCCAGCAGCACCGTCCGCAATGTTAAATGCCCTGGATGCGTCCGCCAATATGGCGGGCACATCCTAATTGCAATGGTGGGACCACCGCACGTCTGGCGGGTGGTCCCAGCACAGCAACGATGGCGGGCGGACTGATGTCCGCCCGCCATCCTAATGAGCCCCTTAGTGTTGATTCCTGAAGGTGTCTCCATATACACTCATTGAAATGATAGTAACAACCCAGAATTGATGTGTGTGGGTAGGATTTTAGAATTGCATTTATCATTGCCCGTTCAAAATCAATAATTATTTTCTGCGGAAAATAATTATTTGTTTCTTGTTTAATTTTACTTAGTATTTTGTTGTGATGGTTCTAAGAGCTGCATGAGTCTTGCTGTTCTATCTCCATGGGAGCGTCTCGTGAGAGACAGTTGACTAGGAGAACGGACAGACGAGCAGCTGGGGTTGGTGGTTCTTCATTACAAGTTAATAAAGACACTGAAACTTACCGGAGTGTGTCTCATCTTAACACTGGCAATGAGCTGAGCTTGCAGGGGACAAGCCTGCCACCAACTCTCCCCATTTTGCCGAACCTACGCAGAATCCATCTTCACCCCGACTGAAGTCGTCCGACGTGTGAAGTGGGTGCTTCCTGCTGTTCCGCTGTCATTGCCGAGCTGTTCCCAGCTATTCCCGACTTTCTGCAGCATTCCGGCTGGATTTGGGCGATTTTTCTTTGTTTGCCGTTTTCCAACGGTAAACTGGAATGATTCTTCTGACGTGGAAGAAGGCAGTGCACGTCAGCAGTGCACGCAAGCAGACGCATTGTCCTTAGCGTCATCATCTACGTCATCACGCACGCACGGTACGTAACGTGCGTGCCACCATCTTGTTTTCCATCTCCTTGGAAACAGGGCATTGGAGCTGCAATCATCGTTACGGAGCTTTTGCTCACATTTCAATCGATTTTCCCAACATCGCCAAGAGGATTTTAAACTGACCAATACCGGCACAGGTATTTATCATTATGGTTTTGTACAGACTGCCTGCAGGTTCTCCTTGCGTTCCTACACGCTAATTGACTCTATACCTTGAACTTTTGCCTCCCTCATTATTTTACACTTTGACTTTCATCGCATACCTTTTATTGCATTTCCAGTCATTGGATTAGGATTCTCCTTTTGACAACATTTTTCTTTCATTGTGACTGCATTTTATTTGGGGAAACTTTTCTTATTATTCATTGTGCCTTTGTGATTTAAATACTGACTGATTCATTTCACAATCTGTAACTTTTCCTCAAAATCATCGCCATGGCTGCCACTTCTATGAACCAACCTCCTCCATTTCTCTGTGAGAAGGGTGAACCACTCTTACCATGGAAGAGGTGGAAACTGCTTTTGATTCCTACTTAGTAGCCATTGGTGGTGAAAAGTTTTCGGCTCATAGAAGGCAAGCCATTCTCCTTCACAACCTAGGAATAGAAGGGCGCAACATTTATGAGAGCATTGACTTCATTCCTGTTGGTGAAGGTGATGTCGAACCCTCTGATGTTTTTGAGATGTCCATAAAGATGTTGGAGATGTATTTTGGACCACGCATTAATGTAGTTTTGGAAAGGCACAAATTTGTTATGAGAATCCAAGAACCGAATGAGAAAGTTGGGAACTACATAGCTTCTCTAAAGACGCTTGCATGCACCTGTGAATTTGGTGACCTCACTGACTCGTTAATACGTGATCAGCTGGTCAGGTGCACCAACAGTCCTAGGGTGCAGGAGAAACTCTTATCCAGAAATCCTTCTCTCAAAGAAGCTTTAGCCATCGTAGAGGGAATGGAAAACACTTCTGGCTGGGTCAAGGAGATGAAATCTCATAAAGCTATACCTGATGACATTCAAACCTCCAGCAGCATTCATGAACTGGTGCAGAAAGAGACAATTCATGAATTTGTTGATAATGTTTCCAAAGTTGTACGAGGAACCAAGGCAAAACCTTCCATGGATTTTTCTAGGATGAAATGTTACAGATGTGGGAGTAACAATCATTCATCTAACTACCCTCAGTGCTATGGAAGGAATACTACCTGCCACAAGTGTGGAATCAAAGGCCACTATGCAAGGGTGTGCAAGTCTGGTAGCAAAGTACTCACAGTGGAAAATGTGTGTGAGGGTGTTGACTCCAATGTCACCTCTAGAACCACCATGTTAAGTGTCCGAAATGATGGCATGGTGGATGCAGACCTTATCAGTATGCCAGAATGTGAGGTGGTGATTGGAGATAAGTTATTTGTAGTCCTAGCGGACTCAGGCTCTCCTTTTACTATGTTGGGCAATGAACTCTGGGACAAAACTTTTCCTCAAACACAGCTTCTTGCCCCGGACATTAGCCCGGTCAGTTATGGTGGTTCGCTTATTGATGTCATAGGATTCACCATCTTGAAGATTCATTTCAAGGGAAGGAGACTATTGGAAAAATTTATGTTGCCAAGCGTGGTGACAACCTTCTTGGGTGGAGGCATCAGAGAGACTTGGGAATAATTCTTAATCCTAATGCTCGTCATCCATCAGAGCAAGTTATGTTGGTGGACCACTCTTCAACCTCTAACGTATTTTTTGAGGAGTTTCCTCAAGTGTTTTCTGACAATGTGGGTTTGCTTAAAGACTTTGAACACCGTATTGTTCTTAAGCAAAATGCATTACCTGTGGTTCACAAAGTAAGAAAGGTCCCCAACATGATGCTGGAGCCACTAAGGAGTGAACTTAAGAGACTGGTAACCCTTGGCATAATTGAGGAAATTGAATCCTCAGAATGGTTGGCCCCAGTGGTTTTGGCCCCTAAGGATGGGGGGAGGAGTATTAGGATGTGTGTTGACTTGAGAAGTCTCAATAAGTGGATATGGGTAGATCGTCAACCACTTCCTAATATATCTGAGTCGATCAGCATGCTTGGTGGTGCCAAGGTCTTCAGTGTTTTAGACTTGTCTTCTGCTTACCACCAGGTACCCCTCCATCCAGAGTCGAAACATCTTACATCCTTTGTGACGCCTCTTGGGGCTTACCGGTTCATCAGAATGCCTTTTGGGTTGGCCTCAGCGGCTGCCTGCTTCCAGCGCATCATGAAGATGGTTTTGGGAGACATCTCTAACATCATGTTCTTCCAAGATGACATTTTAATTTATGGGAAGGATGACGCTGAACACGACTGTGTTCTAAGGAGTGTCCTGTGCAGGTTGGCTGACAAAGGGTTAACTGTGAATCGACTAAAGTGCAAGATCAGTGTGTCTTCTGTCACTTACTTGGGACGTGTCATATCTGGTGAAGGCATCCGACCAAAATTTGATCTGGCAAAAAGCATTGTTGATGCTCCTGCCCCTACTGACAAAGAACAAGTGAGGTCTTTCCTTGGCCTTGCCGAGTTTTATTCTAAGTTTATTCAAGGTTTTGCTTCCACTGTGGAACCGATTAGAGCTCTTTTGAGGAAAGGAACGCATTTTGCCTGGTCACCAGACTGTAGTGCAGCTTTCAATGCAATCAAGCAAGCGATAGGCAAGATGCCCACCCTTGGTCACTTTGATTCCAAAAAGAAAACTTTCCTGACAACGGATGCGAGCCTCTGTGGTCTTGGGGCAGTACTTTCTCAAGTTGATGGTGGTGATGAGAAAGTTGTAGCGTTTGCCTCTAGAGCGTTGAAGAAGCCTGAACAGCAGTATTCGTGCATTGAGAGGGAGGCTCTGGCTATTGCATGGGCTGTAAAACATTTTAAGTTTTATTTGTGGGGCATTCCTTTCATGGTAAGATCAGATCATCGCCCTTTGGTTCAAGTTTTCTCCTGTGGGGAGAGTGAGAGGCTTACTCCAAGGCTCAAGCGTTGGAGCGAAGGGTTGGAAGAGTATAACTTTCAGGTGCAGTATCTCCCTGGTTCTGCTAACAAAGCTGCGGATTGCTTACCGAGACTGCCAATTGAGTGTGGTGGAGATACACTCGATTCTGAAGCCTTGATGGTGGATCCATTGCTTCCTGTAGTGACTCGCTTTGTCATAGAGGGTTGGCCTGACAGCAACAAGCTGGATCCTGACATGGGGCCTTTCTGGTCTGTTAGAAATTAACTTACCCTTTGTCAGGGTCAACTTATGCGTGGCGAGAGAGTTGTTCCCCCTGATGCCCTTAAGTCAAAGCTCATAAACCTTGCTCACGAAGGGCATTTGGGTAGAAACCTCACTAAGTCACGTCTCCGTGAAAGATATTGGTGGCCCAGAATGGACAGTCAGGTTGAAATGGTGGTTAGGGAGTGCTGTCAGTGTGCTTCCAGTGACAAATCTCATACCACCAGTACTGCTCCATTGTCACCTGTTGAGGTTCCGCAAGAGCCTTGGGTTAAGCTTGGGTTGGCTCTCATGGGACCTTTCGAGGTGCTAAATCCCTCAGAGAGGTTTGTGATTCTGTTAGTGGATTACTCATCCAAGTGGGTTTCCACTTGCTGTGTTAGTTCAGTCAATACCAGGGTGTTTATTGACTTTCTCAAGGATGAGTTTGCTAGTGAAGGCATCCCCAGGTTCATTATCACAGATAATGGTGTGCAATTCGTTTCTCAGGAGATGCAACGTTTTTTGAGAGATTATGGCATCTCTCATCAGAGAACTGCGCTTTATGCACCTCAAGCCAATGGACTTGCTGAACGCATGAACAGAGTAGTTAAGGCATGTGTGCAGAGAGCAGTTGAAACGAGGGTCTCACTCAAGTGTGTTTTGAGAGACACGTGGTGGGCACATCACACTGCCATCAATGTTATTCTGCAAAGGTCTCCTTTCCAAATACTCCGGGGGAGGGTTGCTTTGTCCAAACTCAATCCAGGGTGGTTACCACCCATTGAGGGTCCTAATTTGGATAAGGAGGAGGTGGGTGTCAAGATTAAGACCTACCAAAATGGGTACAAGGAGAGGTTCGATTTTAAGAAATCGACCAAAACCTCGACGTGGAAGGTGGGTGAGTGGGTGCTTGTCAAGAGACCGCGTTGGCATAGGAAGGGTGTCACTGAATTCATGGGCCCTTTTGTGATTACTCATGTATATAAAAATGTTGTCACAGTTCAGAATGGCAATAAGTGGAGTATATCTCGCCTGGTGAAGTTCCAAGGTAATAAGTCCAAGTTTCCCTCATGCCAGGATGCTAAGCCTGGTCCAGTTTTGCCCAATGGTGGTCCTTTTTCAAAGTTTCATCCACGAGGACCTTCTTCAAGGTTGCGTTGTCCTCCTAAACGCTACGATGACTATGCAATGTATTGATTTCTCTTGAGTTGTTCCTAACTGGTTTGATACCTCTTTATGAATTGATTCTTTATTCTTCTCCTGTTTTCTCTCTTTGTCTCTACTCTTCTTGCTCCTTATTTTTTCCTTTCTTTCTGTTTTCCCTGTAAGGGGGATGTGTTGTGATGGTTCTAAGAGCTGCATGAGTCTTGCTGTTCTATCTCCATGGCAGCGTCTCGTGAGAGACAGTTGACTAGGGGAATGGACAGACGAGCAGCTGGGGTTGGTGGTTCTTCAGTACAAGTTAATAAAGAAACTGAAACTTACGGGAGTGTGTCTTATCTTAACACATTTCCATATATGTGGAATTGTGTTAATCAGGTAGTAAGGCATAGATAAAAGGGATGTTAGTGTTTTGATACAGGGCATGGATAGTATATAATTGATAGAATGGTTTGGGACAAATTTTAAAAGTCCCATCCATCATCCATGTTTCTGACTGTTGTAATTTGATTAAATTATTTGCGGTTGCAAACATAATTATTCTTTTCTCTTTAGATTTGTTGTCATAAAGAACAAAGGGTTCTTCGTTATGAGTTATAGATAGTTCTGGGGGAATTTCTACCTCTTCAAATGTTTTTGGGGCAGGTGTGGTGGTGGTTGTGGCTTTTTTTGTTCGAGCTATAGTTCTTTTTAAAGAAGAAATAGAGGGCATTTGGCAAGTAGCATGGTGGGGTACTTTGGGCAGCAATTCTTTAAGTAATTGAGTAGTAGGTATCTGTGAGCTAATGCTAGCTTCTTTAATGTTGTCTAGGGCATTCCTAACCTCTATTTCAGTAACATTTGGGGGGTGGTTATGTTCCCTTGTAGACAAAACAGTTGTTTCTCTAGTTGTTGCTCGCCCATAACACTTATTTGAATAGTACTTGCTACATTTCCAATTTACTTTAAGTCCACTTTGCTTTTCCTGGGTATAGACACACCCCATATAACATAGCAAAAACTTTCCTTTCTGGGAAGTGATAAATTGGGCGCCTTCTGTCATTGTGATGTTTTAAATTCTATGAAAAATGTATATAACAATTAATAAAATGAATAATGTACAGGTTTTTTAATTAATACATACACATTGTTATTAATATACTTACGATGTCGATTTTGAGCTAGTTTTCAATGTACATGTCCTTTCTTTGTTAGTTGAATTCTGTTTTGTTGCTGATGTTTCTGTGGGTAGAATAAAACATATTTTTAATTATTTTGTTCAATTGTATATGGTGTGCGGTGGGGGTTTGGGATGAAGTTGGGGTTTGGTTGGGTGTTTTAGATCATTTTAAAAATGCATTTTGCTGAATACTTACTTTATTTGTTAGATGATTTTAGAAGCTGGTCTGTAATTGTTCGAATGCTTTGAGATTTATCTGTAGAGGAGACATAGATTGAAAAAAGATATATATTAATGATTTGTGCATGATAAATAGTAGTTTATGAAGATTAGCATTATTGTTATATTATAAATGGGTTTTTACTTACTTTTTGAAGTATGAAATAGAATTTTTTTAATGAAGTCCTTGCTTCTGGCAGGAATCTGGCAGAATTTTGTCTTCTTTATTCTTTTTCGTTTAAGGTGTAAAATAAGAATAATTTTTCGTTCTTTATATAGTGTTTAATTAATTGTTTGGTTAACGTTATTGGTTTATTTTAATATTGTGTGTATTTGATTGGTTGATGTTTATTGTTTTAATTGTTTTGGTAGTTGTTTTCCATATATGGAAAACGCTAATTAAGAGTCAGTTACAGCTTTTTTGTTTTTTTAAACAGGTTGAATTATTTAAATGTGTATTGTATTATATGTGATGTAAAATAATGTGTGTGTATTATTTAAATATAAATTTTAAATAGTTATTAATAGTGTATTTGTGATTTAATGTTTTATAATATGTTTTACTATTTTCTAAATTGAATGTATTTTATTTATTTTGTATGCAGTGTATGTTTATTTATTTGAATTTATTTATGGTGTTAAGTTTTGTTTGTTTTATGCGTTTTTAAGTTGTCGATATTTTAAAAAAAACAATATTATTGCTGTCTATATTATTGTGATTGATATTTTTGACATGTGGTATATTTTTAAATAATGTACGATATTTTAAATAACGATATTTATGTTTCCGATAATACTGTTATCGATGTTAATGTTTAACGATATTTTGGTGTCAATAATAGTGTATTTTTTAAATTAAGTATAGGGTATCGATATTAGTGTAGTCGATATTTTTGTGGCGATAAAAATGTAGGTCGATATTGTGTCTGTCGATATTATGTCAGTGATTCCTCTGCAGCGAGGGTCATAAGCCATGGTGCGCTGGCTAAATAGCCCTTATCATGCACAGAGATCTCTAAATAATATACCAGAATGTATTTTGTTGAACCATTCGCTTCACGAAATGTTGTTGGGAATCAAAGGACATGAGCTGGTAGAGGAATCCAGAAGTTCAGTCAAGTCTTGGTCTCTTAAAGGATTTTAAGCTTACCCTGCACACCCTGAGTGAGGTTGCCACTGCCCCATTGTCATCGAGTGTGATTGGTTGGTTATCGGGGGTCAAAGAGCTTGTAGCAGAGGGTTTGGGAAAGACGGAAGAGTCCAGTCCTACCTATCTGGACCCTGTGCCAGTGCTAGTAATGAAAGGAACATGGGCAGTGATCTTACCACCTCCACCGGGAGAGAGCAGCAACAGATGCTCATTGATTAAGTGAAAACACATCACGTGGCACATCCTGTACAGCCGACCAGTGCTGCTTCCGAAGTTGCCACAAACTGTGTCGTCATTGACACCAATGCAGAATGGGTCCCAGTCAGAATCCCCTCTAAATGAAGAGCAGCCAGTTTCAAGCATAGAACAGCAAGGGGTAAGCACTGAACTACCTGAAAATGCCGCAGCAACACCATTAGCACCACAATTGACATGAAGTTCAGAACTTCCTGAAAACTTGCTAAGTTCAAGCATCAAAAAGTTACAAGATTTTTATTCAGAATTATCAGAGTGCAAGAATCTTGCTGTCATGGATTGGTCTATGAGCAACTTTATAGATTTGTAATAACTATTCCAGAAAGCCCACAATGAAGTAGATGGGTCGGATTTAGATGTGCTATGGCAGATTAGGCAAAGCCCTCTTTGATGTATATCTAGAGAGTGCTGAAGCTAATCTCATTCCTGATTTACATAACAAAGGTGGCGTTCTTAATAATAATGGTGCATTGGAAATATGTTCCCGAAATGGAGAATCCTGATTTAACAGCAAGGAATCTGAAAAGCCTGGAAAACTGGAAGGATTGCATAGAGATACTAGGAGTGCCTCAAATTGGTCTTATAGCAAACGTATAGCCACTCCTCTGCAAGATATTGTCTATTGGGAGGACTTGGAGCATCAAATCTTGGGTCCATTACTGACTGGTCAAGTGCCACACACATTCCTTTTTACACTAGATGACATCTTATTTCCAGGGCTTTTCATCAGTGACTAGATGAGGAATACTACAAAAGATCTACAGTCCTGTGCTTCTGATACAATCTGGTGGCCCACCAGAGCCGCAGAGGCCAGATTTCTAACCCTCTGATGCAGGACTTAGTCAATGTATCAATGCGATTTAGAAAATCCAATTGGGCTGCAACCCATACAAAACTCACCAAGCAATACTGTGCAGGAAATGTTTTCTGCTTAAGATCAGTCCCACAACATGAGTTCAGGGACACAGTGGAACACCAAACCCTCTTTCGTGTGTGAATAACACACTCAAAAATAGCACTAAGAAATGCGACGTGTTAAAAAACGTTTATTTCAAAGCCCTGATCTAGTCCAAAAATTATGAATGGTAACCACACAGAATGCAAAAAAGAATGTAACTAAACAGTTCTGGTCAGCAAAAACAGCAAGAACATCTCTAACATGGTTATTGATTTCCTAACATCCTAACCCTCTCAAGCTATTTCTAAGTGTGCACTAATTTTAGCCAAGCAGGTAAATAGCAAGCCTATAACTGAGTTTATTAAGATGGATCGCACAGCATACCTGTGTTTTTATTATGAAATAGCAAGTCAGTTTTTCCCTATTAAAGCTTGTTTGGGGCTCAAAAACAAACAGCCACAGGCTGAAGGCCACTTCTCGCTGTCCCCGATGTTGCCTATGACTGAGGCTGGTTGGAGATGCAAGCCGCTGAGACCTCTGGCATGATGGCCCTAGCGTAAAGTCTCTCTCAGACTATGATTTGATACCTGGATTTTTATAGCATCTGATCAATGATTTCACCTAATATTATGATAACAAATGTAGAACCTGCAGAGGCTAAAGCATCAACAAGACTAAACAATCATGTTGACAAATGCATCTTCTGGATTCATGTATTGATTATATGCACCTATAACCAAAAACAATAAAAGCATGTCAGCTTAGGCAGTAAGTGATCATAATGCTAACATTTCTACGCTTGTCTTGAAAACGTCACATTTTCTACAAAAGAGGTAAGAGAGGCTGAGGACAGACGCAGAATGAAAACAGAACAGCCTCATACCTAACTTTAATGTCCATTAACTATAATGTCCATTATAGTTAGGTATACTAATAAGATCTTCGCTTATGTTTAAAAAAAACCCATATAAATTCACTGAAAAAAAGGTTCAAGTGATGTTATGTTAGGTGTTGAAGTAAGGTAAAAACTAGTGTTTAAAAACCTATGAAATTCCCCAGTTGTAGTTTACAGAGCTAAAAACAACTTGCTCCCCGCCACACACTTCTTATGACCTCACATTTTACATCATTCATAACATGCTAAATGAGACTATGTTAATATTATATGTTACTATGTTACTGTTGTTAAGCGGCAAAGAAGATGGACTGGGTGAGTAAACACTTGTGTAAAAGGGGTGCCGTACTTATACAAACGTCTCTCTCTCTAACTATTTTTAGCCCCTTTAAAGATACATTATGCTTCCAATTACTGAAATCCCACACCTCCCTTCACATGTTTAATCCTCTGATTTTACGCCTGCAGTAACATCTCAATGATCATTTACTTCAGCCTGCTCTTTAGCAATGGCTTTAAATTCAACAGCTCCAGTTCAGGAGCCCGCCTCTTTTGTCTTGAATACAAAATGTTAGTGCTCTTCTCGTGCATTAGACCTTGGTGGCGATGCTGCTGATTTCCAGGGAGTTAAGTAACAGACCTGCTGCTGCTGTTGTTGGAAGTACATGTTTGACTCTGCCTCTTAGAATGTTTTACTGAAGTGGATGGGGAAGATATTTGAGAGCTCATAGAAATTATGACCTCGTTTTAGGTTTCTAAAGCACGAACCATAATTTCTATGACAAAAAGAGCCCCCTTATTTTGTTTATTCCTAGAGGGAATGTTTTATGTTTTACAGCTCTGATTCCATCAATGGCTTCAGGGGTCCACACTCTTGTCATTAATGCAGAATGTTAACGTGTTATTTGTTCATTGGAACAAACACTGATGAAGCTGCAGTAGAATACTGTGGAATCAAGAGAGAGGCGGCTGCTGCTGTTGTAAGTACATGTTTTACTCAGAATATCAGTCTTGGTTCTTACATGGCTGAGGAAAATAGCGTGAACATATAGAAAATGTGCTCTCATTTTTGCTTCTGGATCACCTTCCATAACCTCTATGAGAAAATCATAAGAAAAAACAGTTTTCTCTCAAACATGTGTGGCTCTTGGCTGTGTTCCCTTTCATGCTGCAGGTAGTCGTCCTGCTTAACACCAGCAGAAAGCAGGTGTAAAATCCCTGGTGCTAACGCGGCTTATCGCCGGAATTTGTTTCGCATCGCAATTTTTGCCTTTCGTTGTGAAAGTTGTGATGTGGTTTTTCGTGTACAGAAAAATAAACGAACTGGGCAGTGTATCCCGTCAAGATTCAGCACCTGACCCACTATTCCCAATCAATATAAATACAATGAGATTTCTTCATTGATTTTGTGTGTACACTGTAAATGCACTCACTACCACAGTGCAATTCAATACAGGATTTTAGTATTTAGAATAAATCGCAAAGGTGCACCTCGTGTGTTTTTGCACGGGAACGCCTACTCTGCATCTCAATATCAGCACTTTAATGCAACTAAAGTTGGGATAAATCTAACACACTATTCAGAAGCTGGTGCAAACTGCAGACATCACCAGTATTCCCGCGATAACTGCCCCAAAATTTAACACCATGGTGGACACCACTAAATAACAGTAATAAGAACGAGAAAGAGTCACACAGCACTTAAGTAACAACCAAAAACTTTATTGAAATTTATTTTTTTTCTAAACGTTATTTTTCCGTACATATAGAG
Source organism: Calotriton arnoldi (assembly GCA_963921515.1). Classification (NCBI taxonomy): domain Eukaryota; kingdom Metazoa; phylum Chordata; class Amphibia; order Caudata; family Salamandridae; genus Calotriton; species Calotriton arnoldi. The sequence continues at coordinate 18,517 of CAWUFW010007773.1, read as the reverse complement.
GATAAACTAAATTTAACAAACTGAACACAAAACAACAAGGCGGAAGACTCCTGTCGGGTCCATTAATGTCGACGACACAGCCTGGAAAATAAAGCACAAAATAAGGACGTGTGTAATGCGCATATCAAAGGAGTGAGACACAGAGAAAGAGAGAAGGAAAAAAAAAGCCAGAGAGAAAAAGAGAGGGAAGGAAAGAAAGGGAGTGAGAAAGGGAGAAGGGAGAGAGAGTGAGAGAGATAGAAGGAAAGGAAGGAAGAGAGTGAGAGAGAGAGTGAAGAGAGGGAAGTGAGAGAGAGAGAGAGAGAGACACTGCCGCCCCTGCGCATCCATGACCAAATAATTACCTGCTGCCACCGGAGTGTCTACCAGTTGGCACTCCACGTGCCCGTGAAAGCTCCAGGGTCCGGTCCCGCCACCATGGCTTGGTGGACATTATGTGGACCCGCTACGCGGCCCAGCAGATCCCACACATGTCGCTGAGTCCTGAGTCATCAATGGCGGAGACCACATCAGCTTTTGGTGCCGCGAACCCTGTGCAACGCAAGTCAGCGCCACGTGGTGGTAGGCCGCTGATGGCCATACAACTTAGGGTGTGACTAACCCTGTGCAACTCAAGTCCGCGCCACGTGGTGGTAGGCCCCTGACGGCCACATCAGCTTCGGGTGGCACTAACCCTGTGCAACTCAAGTCCGCGTCACGTGGTGGTAGGCCCCTGACGGCCACATCAGCTTCGTGTGGCACTAACCCTGTGCAACTCAAGTCCGTGCCACGTGGTGGTAGGCCCCTGACGGCTACATCAGCTTCGGGTGGCACTAACCCTGTGCAACTCAAGTCCGCGCCACGTGGTGGTAGGCCCCTGACGGCCACATCATCTTCGGGTGGCACTAACCCTGTGTAACTCAAGTCCGCGCCACGTGGTGGTAGGCCCCTGACGGCCACATCAGCTTCGGGTGGCAGTAACCCTGTGCAACTCAAGTCCGCGCCACATGGTAGTAGGCCCCTGACGGCCATACAGCTCAGGGTGCGACTAACCCTCTGCGCAAGTTTTCATGGACTCTTTATGATTGAGACCCGTGGAGCGTCCGCCATCCAGTCACCACCGGCAATAAAGGATGTGACGTTGTCGATCCATTATATTTGTGTGGTCACATGGCCTGTGACGCATGTGCCGGATGGGTGTGGTGTGTGTGCAAACCTGCCCTCAGGGAGTGGCCGTGACATGTTGACAACTAGACCACTGACCTGCACACCAACAGCGAGTACGTTTGCGACAGGTGGCTATGTGGGGGGTGTGAAAACGTGTTTTCTCAATGGATTTTCCATAGGAAACTTTAGACAAGGCTACAGGTCAAACTGCTGAACGGAATTACGCCAAATTTGGTAGGGAGAAAGGTCTTGGTCCAGAAAGCGCGCTTTCTCGCATCGAGTGAAAATATAAAAGAAAGGTCCCGGGAGCAATTTAATATACCGGAGCTCTGTCTGTGCGAGATAACCCTTTCACGCTCCCTCTGCCCAACATCACCACTTCGCAGCTATGCCGTTAGAAGCCAGTCTGTCGGCTCGCAGCTGTCTATCTTTGCGAGCTAGTACGCTGCTGTGCCTGTACCTCTGCAAGCTACTATGCAGGCGCGGTCGGTGGTAGGAGTGCCGGTCGGGCGGTGACGTGGGGCGGGGGAGGGGCAGGGTGGGGGGTAGTAAACTACAGATTAAGGCCCAATACAGGTAAGTAAACATTTAAATAAGTAAAACGAATTTCGTTGTGAGCGCTGCATCGCCAAATGCGATGCAGTGCGCGCAACGAAATTCGTTTTATTTATTTAAATGTTTACTTACCTGTATTGGGCCTTAATCCGTAGTTTACTACCCCCCACCCTGCCCCTCCCCCGCCCCACGTCACCGCCCGACCGGCACTCCAACCACCGACCGCGCCTGCTACTATGCTGCTGTTCCTTTGGGAGCGGACGGCTCGTAGTAGTGCGTCTGTGAGTCGAGCGAACGGGCCGCAGTTGTCCCTCTGCGAGCCTGGGTGCGAACTGTTCATAAGTCACACTACATAAGCATTGAAAAGCCATTTTGTGATTCAGTCCGTCAGCTGGCATCTGTCCGAGGCATTTCTGAAAACATACCGGAGTTCTTTCTGTGAGAGATACCCCTTTCACGCTGCCTCTCCCCACATCAGCAGGTAACGCACCCTCTTCCTACATTAGCAACATACCCCCAACAACCTTCTTGGGCCCGGAATTGTCCGTGTGCGGTTGGACAAACAAGAATCTTAGTCATGTATAGATTTACATATAAAACATTTTATTTAAACAAAACAACAACAAATAAAACTGAAGGGAGTCTGGTGCTGTGGTCGCTGCCACGAAGTTGGGTTCACTGCAATTCAGGGCTCAGGACACAGTTCCACATGTGGGATCGGCTGGTATTGAACAGGGTTAGTGGTACCACGTGTCGCGCCTTGTGTTGTACAGGGTTAGTGGCACCACGTGTCGCCGGCCTTGCATATGGAAATATGCCTCACTGATCGAAGGGAGTCTGGTGCTGTGGTCGCTGCCACGGACTTGGGGTCACTGCCATTCAGGACTCAGGACACAGTTCCACATGTGGGATCGGCTTGTGTTGAACAGGGTTAGTGGCACCACGTGTCGCCGGCCTTGCATATGGAAATATGCCTCACTGATCGAAGGGAGTCTGGTGCTGTGGTCGCTGCCACGGACTTGGGGTCACTGCCATTCAGGACTCAGGACACAGTTCCACATGTGGGATCGGCTTGTATTGAACAGGGTTAGTGGCACCACGTGTTGCGCCTTGCGTTGTACAGGGTTAGTGGCACCACTTGTCGCCGGCCTTGCATATGGAAATATGCCTCACTGATCGAAGGGAGTCTGGTGCTGTGGTCGCTGCCACGGACTTGGGGTCACTGCCATTCAGGACTCAGGACACAGTTCCACATGTGGGATCGGCTTGTGTTGAACAGGGTTAGTGGCACCACGTGTCGCCGGCTTGTGTTGAACAGGGTTAGTGGCACCACGTGTCACAGCTTGTGTTGAACAGGGTTAGTGGCACCACGTGTCGCCGGCCTTGCATATGGAAATATGCCTCACTGATCGAAGGGAGTCTGGTGCTGTGGTCGCTGCCACGGACTTGGGGTCACTGCCATTCAGGACTCAGGACACAGTTCCACATGTGGGATTGGCTTGTATTGAACAGGGTTAGTGGCACCACGTGTCGCCGGCTTGTGTTGAACAGGGTTAGTGGCACCACGTGTCGCAGCTTGTGTTGAACAGGGTTAGTGGCATCACGTGTCCAAAATTCGAATTGCGAGCTCTGCTGCCCGCAGTGTAGACTGCTAATGAGTGTTCGTTTGCACTTGAAGAGGAATTTGGTGATTGAACTAAAGCTATAACTGATATAAAAAAAGTTCTTGACGCAAGGATACTAAAAGGATATTATGTAGGTTTTAGGCCTGTGATAGTTACTTGCCTACTGGACTCTGTAATTAATGAATCAAGACTTAATTTTAATTGTGAGCCCTGATGACCGCAGTGTAGGCCAGAGGTATCGGTCAGCAAGGGCCCATAGCCACGTGGCGTTGAGTTGAGGTGCACAGTTAGTGGCACCAGAAGCATTGAGAATGTATGAGCCTGTGATGCTGCTTGGTGCGGACGGGCCGCACTGGGAGCAACGTCTCTTGCCTACTGGACTGCGTCATCTGCAATCGCGACAGTATCTGAATTGTGAGCCCTGCGTTACCGCAGTGTAGGCCAGAGGTAGCGGTGAGCAAGGGCCCACAGCCACGTGTATAGGTTGGTGGCCCTACCGGCCTGCGTAGTTCAGGTTCAGTTTCACCACGTGTCGCCGGCCTTCCATAAGCAAATACGCCTCACTAATCGAAGGGAGTCTGGTGCTGTGGTTGCTGCCACGAAGTTGGGGTCACTGCCATTCAGGAGTCAGGACACAGTTCCACATGTGGGATCGGCTTGTGTTGAACAGGGTTAGTGGCACCACGTGTCGCGCCTTGTGTTGTACAGGGTTAGTGGCACCACCTGTAGCCGGCCTTGCATATGGAAATATGCCTCACTGATCGAAGGGAGTCTGGTGCTGTGGTCGCTGCCACGGACTTGGGGTCACTGCCATTCAGGACTCAGGACACAGTTCCACATGTGGGATCGGCTTGTGTTGAACAGGGTTAGTGGCACCACGTGTCGCCGGCTTGTGTTGAACAGGGTTAGTGGCACCACGTGTCGCGGCTTGTGTTGAACAGGGTTAGTGGCACCACGTGTCCAAAATTCGAATTGCGAGCTCTGCTGCCCGCAGTGTAGACTGCTAATGAGTGTTTGTTTGCACTTGAAGATGAATTTGGTGATTGTACTAAAGCTATAACTGATATAAAAAAGTTCTTGAAGCAAGGATACTAAAAGGATATTAGGTAGATTTTAGGCCTGTGATAGTTACTTGCCTACTGGACTCTGTAATTAATGAATCAAGACTTAATTTTAATTGTGAGCCCTGATGACCGCAGTGTAGGCCAGAGGTAGCGGTCAGCATGGGCCCACAGCCACGTGACGTTGACTTGAGCTGCACAGATTGGGAGCATACAGTCTTCTTAACCGATTATACTCTCTTACACAATTTGCATCAGCACTAATCTTGAATTGTTAGCCCTGCTAACCGCATTGTAGGCCGGAGGCAGCGGTCATCAAGGGCCCACAGCCACGTGGCGTTGACTTGAGCTGCACAGAGTTAGTGGTACTTGAAGCACTTAGGGGCCGATTCCGATCTCGGCCGGTAGGGCTCCGAATCGGATTCGGCTTTACCGGATCCGATTCGGAGCCCTGTTTCCCGACCGAACCGTACGCGGGTCCGGCCGAGCGAGTACGATGCGAAATCGCCGACCGACTCGTCCGGGCGTCCCGACCGCTCCGACCGACTCGCTCCCGGCTCGAACCGCTCCGACCGACTCGCTCGGACTCGACTCGCACCGCGCAATGGAGACGTTTCCCGGCCGGGTAAGTACGATGCGCGCCGCGAGCAGTCCGACCGAGCCGCGCACTCCGGCTCGTAAGAGCTGTCGGAGCTGTACTTTGGGGGTCCGTGTCGGACCCCCCTGTACACGTAGCCGCGCGAGTCGCACACAGGGGGGACCCATGGGTCCCCCCTACCTGTGCGTGTACGGCACGAATCGCTTCGCCGCGTACCCGCTGTAGGGGCGCCCTTGTCCGACTTCGCACCCATTGAGTCAATGGGAGCCCGCGTACGCGTTGTACGACCGGCTCCCATTGACATCAATGGGAGTCCGACCGACTTCGAGTCCGATAACATACGGACGCATCGTACTCGTTCGGTCGGACTGCACGGGTCCGATTCGGTCGGAAATCTCTCCGGGTCCGGCTAGGTCGGAGAAATTTCCGGCCCGAATCGGATTCGACCCCTTAGTGTGTGCGCAGTCAGCGATGATGCGTGGTCTGGGCTGGCCGCACTGGTAGCAATGTCTGTTGCCTACTGGACTGCGTCATCTGCAATCGCGAGTCGCTCTGAATTGTGAGCCCTACTCACCGCAGTGGAGGCAGGAGGCAGCGGTGAGGAAGGGCCCACAGGCACGTGTTGTTGACTTGAGCAATGTCTCTTGCCTACTGGACTGCGTCATCTGCAGTCTCGACTCCATCTGAATTGTGAGCCCTACTGACCGCAGTGTAGGCCGGAGGCAGCGGTCAGGAAGGGCCCACAGCCATGTGTTGTTGACTTCAGCAATGTCTCTTGCCTACTGGACTGCGTCATCTGCAATCGCGACTTGATCTGAATTGTGAGCCTTGCTGTCCGCAGTGTATATCGAAGGCAGTAGTTTGTACAGACATGTCCGCGGTGCTGTGCCGCTGGGGGCCTGTGTGGCGGAAGCCAGCGATCGGCTGAGGAGGCTGGCGGTCATGTTGGCAGCCTCGTGGCAGGGTGAGGGGCGCCGCCCAGGCAGACGCTTTGGACTTCCCACAAGTGAACCACGCCCAGAGCTCTGGCCTATTTATTCACACTCCTACGCTGAAGTGGCGTACGTCAGACCAGCCCACTCCGGTTACGCTTATGCTTACAGGGGGGGACAACACAGCTACATGACTGAGATCTTCCCTAGTGTTTGACGTAACATGGTTGGGTCCACTGTCCACAACACTACAAGCACCAGTAGTATTTGTGCACATGGAGAGGTGTGTGTTCTGCATACTGAGATGTGTCCAGCACATCACCGCTACACTTTGCATTGTGTGCATTGTTAAACATGGGTGAATTGCTTCCTTCACATATAGTTTGTTCACACCTGTCCCAATATTCAGCTATTGTGTGGCTAGGGGCCATGCCGTTTTCGGAAAGTTCGCTGTCTTGTTCTGCACTGCCTCGGTGGTAGAGGGGGGGGCCTGGGGGTGGTGGTGGGTGTTGTGGTGTTCTTGGGTGTCGGAGCTGCTTGATCAGTAGGTCTATGACATGTGTTGGTCTTCAGATGTGGCTCTGGGCTGGGCTCCCTTTCATACTGTATGTAGTTGTTTAATATTTAAAAAACAAGAAGACATTATATAGTTTAAATAACAAATAAAAAAAATTACAGTAGGGAGAGGGGTGGTACGGGGGGGAGGTCCTGAGGGTTGTGGCTGTGGGTGTTGTGTCCTTCTTGGGTGTCGGAAAAAACTATAGGTTAAATAAACATTATAATTAGAAGTTGAACATTGAAATTCACTGAAAAAACCATACGTTTCAGGGACGTTATAGATAGAAATTAGTATTTAAAAAACCTTTGAAATTCACTGAAAAAACCATAGGTTTCAGGCACGTTATAGTTAGAAATTGGCATTTAAAAAACCTTTGAAATTCACTGAAAAAACCATAGGTTTCAGGCACGTTATAGTTAGAAATTAGCATTTCAAAAACCTTAGAAATTCACTAAAAAACCATAGGTTTCAGGGACGTTATAGTTAGTTGGACATTTCACTCATACAAAACCATAGAAATTCCACCGTTATAGTTAGTTCAGCTAACTATAACTCGCGCCCCATAATGCACTGCTGATGATGTCACATATTACATCATTCATGACATGGTCAGTGACATCACTGATGACATCACTGATGACATCATCAATGTGACAATCTGATGTACCTCGTCACACACTAATATAACCTTTGATACACTCACTGTAAAATACAGACTACCATTTTCGATACCATTGACACACTAATACCTCCCTGAGCCCTACTCTTTTTAATATCTATGTTGCTCCTCTTGCGAAGGTTGTGAGATCCTTTGGGTTGGAGGTGTTGTCCTATGCGGACGACACCCAAATTATGGTGTCTATTTCGCATAGTGTAAAGGATTCGGCCCTTAACTTCAGGAACTGTATGCAAGCAGTTTCCTCCTGGATGGTGGAAAATTTTCTGAAATTAAATGGAGAGAAGACGGAGGTCTTGATCTTTGGGAGTAAACAGGAAATTTGGTCCAGTGACTGGTGGCCGGACGCGCTTGGCGCCTGTCCCTCCCCGGTTTCCCATGGCAAAAACCTTGGGGTTATCGTGGATAATTCATTGTCCCTAAGCTTGCAGGTTAGTAGGACAGTCTCCACGTGTTTTGGGATCATTAGGATCCTACGGAAAATTTCCCATTATCTCTCTTTTGATGCACGTAAGCAGGCCGTCATTGCACTGGTAACGTCCAGATTGGACTATTGTAATGCCCTTTATTTGGGCATTAACAAAGGCTTAGTGCGACGTCTGCAGATGGTGCAGAATGCCGCAGCCAGGCTGGTGATGAATTTACCAAGATATCATTCAGTCACAGCCTCTATTAGGGTGCTGCACTGGCTGCCTGTGGACCGTAGGATCCTCTTTAAAACCTTGTGCATGACTCACGAGGCCTACTACGGGTCAGGTCCTGAGGCGATTAAGGCTATTGTTCATCGTTATGTTCCTAGTAGGCTGCTCCGGTCGGCAGATAAGAATCTGCTTATAGTACCGAGATTCAAGAAGGTTACTCGGGGAGGTAGAGCTTTTTCCAATGCTGCTGCTAGACTGTGGAACTCCCTCCCGGAACAGCTCTCAGGTCAGGTGTTCCATTCTCTTTTCCGCAGGGCCATAAAGACCTGGCTTTTCTCACAGACCTCGGTATGAGCATGTCCCTTTGTCTGCACCCTTATGTCCGCTTATAGCGCCTTGACGCCCTTGGGCTTAGTTCGCGCTCTACAAATTTCATATTCATTCATTCATACCAGTTACTACATACCCACTCAGTGATTCCTAGGTCTAGACACACATCTACCCATTCACCCATACAATCACTCATACATGCAGTCACTGATCAATAGAACACTATCAAATGCACTCATACACCTATATAGACATTGACACACCAGCACTCATCCTAGTCACTCATGCAAAGAATCAATCACAGTTCCATTTACTCACCTACACAGTTATACACACACCACCTCATTTATTCATACACATAGTAACGCATACTTAGTCTCTTATATAATCACTAATACAAGTATACACTCATACATACAGCCACTCTCACAATCACTGACTCTCACGTATAGTCATTTCTATACACCAACTCTCACATACACTGCCTTTTATATATGTACTTAGTTGGACATGTGCACTGAGACATCGATTCACTCACCAAGACGCCCATACACACACTTATCCACCCATACAACTGTTTCCACATGCACTCTTAAACTCATACACCCTGTCAATCAACCACTCACACATCTATGCACAGAGTCACACACCCCCACCCAACCACACACACACTCAGTCTCCTATACAAATACGCAGGCAACTAATCAATAACCCATATAGACATTGATGTAGCTACTGACCAACCGATGCAGCAGCTTACACAACAACAGACAGAGTGATACAGACATTCACACACTTTAGACACTAACCCATGTATTCAGCAAGATACATTTAATCATTCACTTAAACAGTCAGTCACACACCTACTAAATCCTCCATCCAGACCCTTATACATCCATTCATTCTTCAATACAGCTTGGTATATATATAATACATATTTAAATTTTAAAGAAAGCTACATTCACTGGATGATGTCATTTGAGATGTCATCAGTGATGTCATCACTGATGTCACTGACCATGTCATGAATGATGTAATATGTGACGTCATCAGCAGTGCATTGCGGGGGCGGGAGTTATAGTTAGCTGAACTAACTATAACGGTGGAATTTCTATGGTTTTGTATGAGTGAAATGTCCAACTAACTATAACGTCCCTGAAACCTATGGTTTTTTCATTGAATATATATATATATATATCTATATCCACACTTTGTACTTGCGTAACCCGCCGCTGCTCCAAAACAGAGGGCGCTTCGCCTGAGTGGACCACCCAAGTAAGGTCCAATTACATCAACAAATCCCCTCACGAGTGGAAGGATGACCAAGCCGTGTCTCAAGCCACAGTATTCTTTATTTGTCGGCTGATATCTGCCGACAAATAAAGAATACTGTGGCTTGAGACACGGCTTCATCCTTCCACTCGTGAGGGATTTGTTGAGATATATATATATATATACACACACATATAAATATATATGCATATATACAGCCACTCTGTATGGTATATATATATATATTCACTGAAAAAACCATAGGTTTCAGGCACGTTATAGTTAGAAATTAGCATTTAAAAAACCTTACAAATTCACTGAAAAAACCATAGGTTTTAGGGACAGTTATAGTTAGTTGGACATTGCACTCGTACAAAACCCGTGAAATTCCCCCGTTATAGTTAGTTCAGCTAACTATAACTCGCGCCCCGCAATGCACTGCTGATGACGTCACATATTACATCACTCATGACATGGTTAGTGACATCACTGATGACATCACTGATGACATCTCAAATGACATCACTGATGACATCATCCACGTGATAATCTGATGCACCTCCTCACACCCTAATATAACCTTTGATACACCCACTCTAAATTACAGACTGCCATTCGCAAAACCATAGACACTCCAACACCAATAACTACATACCCACTCACTGATTCTTAGGTCTACACACACATCCACTCACTCACCCGTACAGTCACTCATACTTACGGTCACTCAGTACAGGACTATCATATGCACTCATACACCTACATAGACACTCACACACCGCCACTCATCCATAGAGGTACTCACACACCTAGACAGTCATGCAAATAATTAATCACACTGCCATTTACTCACCTATACAGTTATACACACACCAGCTCACTTACTCATACAAATACTAGCACATTCTTACGCTCTTATACGATCACTGATACAAGTACACACTCATCCATACAGCCACTCTCACAATCACACACTCTCACTTATAGCCATTTATATACTCCAACACACATATATACTGCCTTTCACATATGTAGTTACTCACACACGTACCACTGAGATATACATTCACTCACTAACACACCCATACACACACTCACCCACCCATACAGTCCATCACAGATGCACTCTTGAAACCATGCACCCAGTGAATCACCCACTCACACATCTATGCACAGAGTCACACACACCCCACCCACACAAACACTCAGGCACCCATACAGATACTCAGACAACCAATCAATAACTCATATAGACACTCATGTAGCTATTCACAAACCCATGCAGCCGCTTACTCAGCAACAGACAGACGGATACAGACATTCACACAGTTTAGTCACTAACCCATGCATTCAGTAAGATACGTTTAATCACTCACTTATAGAGTTAGTCACGCACCTAGTAAATCATCCATTCAGACACTTATACACCCACTCATTCTTCAATACGCCTTTCCCTATATATATTAAACATATTTAAACTTTACAGAAACACACAGTCACTGGATGATGTCATCAGTGATGTCATCAGTGATGTCACTGACCATGTCATGAGTGATGTAATATGTGACGTCATCAGCAGTGCATTGCGGGGGCGCGAGTTATAGTTAGCTGAACTAACTATTATGGGGGAATTTCACGGGTTTTGTACGAGTCCAATGTCCAACTAACTATAACGTCCCTGAAACCTATGGTTTTTTCAGTGAATATATATATATATATCTATATCCACACTTTGTACTTGCGTAACCCGCCGCTGCTCCAAAACAGAGGGCGCTTCGCCTGAGTGGACCACCCAAGTAAGGTCCAATTACATCAACAAATCCCCTCACGAGTGGAAGGATGACCAAGCCGTGTCTCAAGCCACAGTATTCTTTATTTGTCGGCTGATATCTGCCGACAAATAAAGAATACTGTGGCTTGAGACTACGGCTTCGTCATCCTTCCACTCGTGAGGGGATTTGTTGATATATATATATATATATATACACACACATTATCTACTGGCGGTCGCCAGTAGATAGTTATAGTTACAACCTATTATCCATAGGAAATCCGCGACATTCTATTTGAAATAACTCTCTTGCCGGTTGACGTATCTTCGCAAAATTTTCAAACTTTGTGGGGCGCTCCGGTCCGCTCCTACCCTGAAAGTCTCGGGGGATTCGTCAAGCGGGGGCCGAGAAAAAGGGGGGTCCCAAAACGCGTTTTCCCCATGCAATTTTCCATAGGAAACTTTAGACACGGCTACAGCCCGAACTGCTGAACGGAATTACACCAAATTTGGCAAAGAGGTAGTTCTTGGTTCAGAAAGAACCCTTTTTGTTAAATGGTGTAAATCCGTTCAGTAGTTGCTGAGAAAATCAAAAGTAAAAAGATAGATATATCTGGGCGGAGCCTAACCACACATGTCATCGTGAGATCTGATTGGCTGTCAGCACTTCATCCTGGAATTGCTGGCAGCCATCTTGGGACCAATATAAATGATAGTACTCCATTGAAATGCATTTTAGTGAATCAAAGATTTTGAGGGTTACCAAAAGGAGAACTATAAAGGGTGATAACAGACTCTAGTTACATTAGAATTCATTTGTTGATGGTACCATACTAATTTCAGGAATTGTGGTGTGTTCTAAGGTGATTTTACCCTGTGAAAAACCTTCTGCTGGGATATCATGAATCATGTTTGAGAGAAAACTATTTTCACATGCTTGTCCCATGGAGGTTTGGAAGGTGCTCCAGAAGGTAAAATGAGAGCATATTTTCTGTAAATTCACATTATCTTTCTCAGTCATGTGAGAATGAAGTCTGACATTCTCAGTAAAACATGTACATCCAACAAGGGCAGAGACTGTCAGTTGATTCCTTTGTGTTCTACTGCAGCTTCCCAGAGTGTTCTAAAGAACAACTAGAGTGCTAACAGCCTTACTTATGACAAAAGTATGGCACACCTGAAGCCATCTTGATTGGAATAAACTGGTAACACTTAAAACATTTAATTTAAAAAGGAACAAAATGATGGGGTTCATTTTGTCATAGAAATTATGGTTAGTGCTGTAGAAAGAAAAATTAGGATTTCAAGTGTGATCTCAAATATCTTCCTGTTATATTTCAACAGGAGCAGCCTGCCAGTTGATGCCTTTGTGTTCTACTGCAGCTTCCCAGAGTGTTCTAAAGAACAACTAGAGTGCTAACAGCCTTACTTATGACAAAAGTATGGCACACCTGAAGCCATCTTGATTGGAATAAACTGGTAACACTTAAAACATTTAATTTAAAAAGGAACAAAATGATGGGGTTCATTTTGTCATAGAAATTATGGGTAGTGCTGTAGAAAGAAAAATTAGGACATGTTTCAAGTGAGATCTCAAATATCTTCCTGTTATATTTCAACAGGAGCAGCCTGTCAGTTGATGCCTTTGTGTTCTACTGCAGCTTCCCAGAGTGTTCTAAAGAACAACTAGAGTGCTAACAGCCTTACTTATGACAAAAGTATGGCACACCTGAAGCCATCTTGATTGGAATAAACTGGTAACACTTAAAACATTTAATTTAAAAAGGAACAAAATGATGGGGTTCATTTTGTCATAGAAATTATGGGTAGTGCTGTAGAAAGAAAAATTAGGACATGTTTCAAGTGTGATCTCAAATATCTTCCTGTTATATTTCAACAGGAGCAGCCTGCCAGTTGATGCCTTTGTGTTCTACTGCAGCTTCCCAGAGAGTTCTAAAGAACAACTAGAGCGCTAACGGCCTTACTTATGACAAAAGTATGGCACACCTGAAGCCATCTTGATTGGAATAAACCGTTAATACTTAAAACATTTAATTTAAAAAGGAACAAAATGAGGGGGTTCTTTTGAAATAGAAATTATGGTTAGTGCTGCAGAAAGAAAAATGAGGGCATGTTTTAAGTGAGATCTCAAATCCTCTTCTACTTCATTAGAAAATTCTGACATGCAGACTGAAACAATCACTTTCAATACCAGCAGCAGACTTCCAGTTAACTCCCTAGTGAGCAGTAGCTTTACTACAGTGATCTAATGAGCAACTAGAGTGCTAACATTCTGAATTTATGGCAAATGTGAGATACATCTGAATGCCTTCTTGATGGAATCAAAGTAAAAAACTGAAAGCATTTCCTACTGAGGAGACTGCAGTAAATGAGGAAATTAGGAAACTTCATAACAAAGGTCTTCCAAGATGGCCACCAGAGAAAAAAGAGCCCAAATGTAGCACAAATATTACCCAGATGTAGCCCACATATAGCCCAATGACAAAAGTGTGCAAAACACTTTTTATTTTTAGTTTTTTTGCAGTTTTATGTAGTGCAGACTGGTCAGGTATTGGAGTGTTGCATCTTAAAACATGACCCCTCTACACTACAAAAACACCACTGCACTACCCTAAACGCTAAAACACTACCCCCAGCACGACCTCCTACACTACACAAGCACCACTGCACTATCCTAAACACTAAAACACTACCCCCAGCATGACCCCCTACACTACACAAACACCACTGCACTACCCTAAACCCTAAAACACTACCCCCAGCACGACCCCCTACACTACCCAAACACCACTGCACTAACCTAAATCCTAAAACACTACCCCCAGCACGACCCCCTACATTACCCAAACATCACTGCACTACCCTAAAACATGACCCACTACACTACACAAACACCACTGCACTACCCTAAACCCTAAAACACTACCCCCAGAACGACCCCCTACACTACACAAGCACCACTGCACTACCCTAAACCCTAAAACACTACCCCCAGCACGACCCCCTACACTACACAAACACCACTGCACTACCCTAAACCCTAAAACACTACCCCCAGCACGATCCCCTACACTAACCAAACACCACTGCACTAACCTAAATCCTAAAACAATACCCCCAGCACGACCCCCTACACTACCCAAACACCACTGCACTAACCTAAAACATGACCCCCTACACTGCACAAACACCACTGCACTACCCTAAACCCTAAAACACTACCCCCAGCACGACCCCCTACACTACACAAGCACCAATGCACTACCCTAAACCCTAAAACACTACCCCCAGCACAACCCCCTACACTGCCCGAACACCACTGCACTGCCCTAAACCTTGAAACACCAGCCCCTGCACGACCCCCTACACTGTTCGAACACCACTGCAGTGCCCTAAACCCTGAAACACCACCCCCAGCACGACCCCTACACTGCCCGAACACCACTGCACTGCCCTAAACCCTGAAACATCACCCCCAGCAAGACCCCCTACACTGCCCGAACACCACTGCCCTAAACCCTGAAACACCACCCCCAGCACGACCCCCTACACTGCCCGAGCACCACTGCACTGCCCTAAACCCTGAAACACCAGCCCCAGCATGACCCCCTACACTGCCCGAACACCACTGCACTACCCTAAACCCAGAAACACCACCCCAGCACAACCCCCTACACTGCCCGAGCACCACTGCACTGCCCTAAACCCTGAAACACCAGCCCCAGCACGACCCCCTACAATGCCCGAACACCACTGCACTGCCCTAAACCCTGAAACACCAGCCCCAGCACGACCCCCTACAATGCCCGAACACAACTGCACTGCCCTAAACCCTGAAACACCAGCCCCAGCACGACCCCCTACACTGCCCGAACACCACCGCACTGCCCTAAACCCTGAAACACCAGCCCCAGCACGACCCACTACACTGCCTGAACACCACTGCACTGCCCTAAACCCTGAAACACCACCCTGTGCACAACCCCCTACACTGCCCCAAACTACTGCACTGCCCTAAACCCTGAAACACCATCCCCAGCACGACCCCCTACATTGCACGAACACCACTGCACTGCCCTAAACCCTGAAACACTACCCCCAGCAAGACCCCCTACACTGCCCAAACACCACTGCACTGCCCTAAACCCTGAAACTTCACCCCCAGCAAGACCCCCTACACTGCCTGAAAACCACTGCACTGCCCTAAACCCTGAAACACCAGCCCCAGAATGACCCCCTACACTGCCCGAACACCACTGCACTGCCCTAAACCCTGAAACACCACCCCCAGCACGACACCCTACACTGCCCGAACACCACTGCACTGCCCTAAACCCTGAAACACCACCCCCTGCATGACCCCCTACACTGCCCGAAACTACTACACTGCCCTAAACCCTGAAACACCATCCCCAGCACGACCCCCTACATTGCACGAACACCACTGCACTGCCCTAAACCCTGAAACACTACCCCCAGCAAGACCCCCTACACTGCCCAAACACCACTGCACTGCCCTAAACCCTGAAACACCACCCCCAGCACGACCGCCTACACTGCCTGAAACCACTGCACTGCCCTAAACCTTGAAACACCAGCCCCAGCATGACCCCCTACACTGCCCGAACACCACTGCACTGCCCTAAACCCTGAAACTCAACCCCCAGCACGACCCCCTACACTACCCGAACACCACTGCACTACCCTAAACCCTAAAATACTCCCCCAGCACGACCCCCTACACTACCCGAACACAACTGCACTGCCCTAAACCCTCAAACACTCCCCCAGCATGACCCCCTACACTACCCAAACACTACTGCACTGCCCTAAACCCTGAAACACTACCCCCGGATGACCCCCTACACTGCCCGAACACCACTGCACTGCCCTAAACCCTGAAACACCATCCCCAGCATGACCCCCTACACTGCCCGAACACCACTGCACTACCCTAAACCCTAAAACACGACCTCCTACACTACACAAACACCACTGCACTACCCTAAACCCTAAAACACTACCCCCAGCACGACCCCCTACACTACACAAACACCACTGCACTACCCTAAACCCTAAAACACTACCCCCTACACTACACAAACACCACTGCACTACCCTAAACCCTAAAACAATACCCCCAGCAGTACCCCCTACACTACCCAAACACCACTGCACTACCCTAAACCCTAAAACACTACCCCCAGCAGTACCCCCTACACTATCCAAACACCATTGCACTACCCTAAACCCTAAAACACTACCCCCAGCAGTACCCCCTACACTACCCAAACACCACTGCACTACCCTAAACCCTAAACCACTACCCCTAGCACGACCCCCTACACTACCCAAACACCACTGCACTACCCTAAACCCTAAAACACTATCCCCAGCACAACCCCCTACACTACCCAAACACCACTGCACTACCCTAAACCCTAAAACACTCCCCCAGCACGACTCCCTACACTACCTAAACACAACTGCACAATTTGTTACAGGCGTTGCAACGCAGGCCTGTGGTGCTTACTGGAAGTACCTGGTGGGCTAGTTGGGCCCCAGGGACCCTCAGGATTCAAGGTGACCTAATCCCCCAACTTAAAACGCGCCACGGGGCGCGTTTGCACAGTGGTGAAAGGAGGGGGCGGGGCCTCAGGTGACAGGAGGCAACTCAGTTACTGATGAGTAACCAACAGTCGCGGCTCGCCGAGGGAGTGCTGCGGGGCGGTGGGGCGGGGGAGGGGCAGGGTGGGGGTAGTAAACTCCGGCATACGGAGTTAAGGAAATAAATAAATAAATAAAACAATTTACATTGCGCGCGCTGCAACGCCAACTATTAGTATTGCATTGTGGGACATGTAGTATTTCCCCTTTATTTTGAAGCCTTACTCTGTTCTGCGCAGTTGCTCCCAAAGTGTAATTTATTGTTCTCTGCCCTCCAGTGGGCCTCTGCATGTCACCGCCAGTCCACAATTATTTCCTGCCCATCTGCTGCTCCGACAAAGAGGCTCGGAAGGTTCCATGCCCCTGCAGCTCTTCACATGTTAATGGGATGGTGCTGTCTTCACGGCAGGACGGCCGTGTCATTTATTTTCAACCAAAGATGCCCAAAGCATTAAGACGCACTCTGCAGCAGATCACAATTTATTGGCAAAACCGGCATAGTCACACAGCTTAATTTGTCATGCCTTACGTGTTTCAGACCTCCTGGTCCTTGGCCACAGGCAGGGATTCAACTTTGCAGTGCCACGTGATTAGCTAAGAACAATAAATTACACTTTGGGAGCAACTGCGCAGAACAGAGTAAGGCTTCAAAATAAAGGGGAAATACTACATGTCCCACAATGCAATACTAATTGTACTCACCTGTGAGGCCCCACTGGGAGGTAACAAAAAGAAGCTAATCACGTGGCACTGCAAAGTTGAATCCCAGCCTGTGACCAAGGACCAGGAGGTCTGAAACGCATAAGGCATGACAAATTAAGCTGTGTGACTATGCCGGTTTTGCCAATAAATTACGATCTGCTGCAGAGTGCGTCTTAATGCTTTGGGCATCTTTGGTTGAATATATATATACATATATATATTCACTGAAAAACCGTAGGTTTCAGGCACGTTATAGTTAGAAATTAGCATTTAAAAAACCTTTGAAATTCACTGAAAAAACCATAGGTTTCAGACACGTTATAGTTACAAATTAGCATTTAAAAAACCTTTGAAATTCACTGAAAAAACCATAGGTTTCAGACACGTTATAGTTACAAATTAGCATTTAAAAAACCTTTGAAATTCACTGAAAAAACCATAGGTTTTAGGGACAGTTATAGTTACTTGGACATTGCACTCGTACAAAACCCGTGAAATTCCCCGTTATAGTTAGTTCAGCTAACTATAACTCGCGCCCCGCAATGCACTGCTGATGACGTCACATATTACATCACTCATGACATGGTCAGTGACATCACTGATGACATCACTGATGACATCTCAAATGACATCACTGATGACATCATCCACTGACTGTGTGTTTCTGTAAAGTTTAAATATTTTTAATATATATAGGAAAAGACGTATTGAAGAATGAGTGGGTGTGTAAGTGTCTGTATGGATGATTTAGTAGGTGCGTGACTGACTCTATAAGTGAGTGATTTAACGTATCTTACTGAATGCATGGGTTAGTGACTAAACTGGGTGAATGTCTGTATCCGTCTGTCTGTTGCTGTGTAAGTGGCTGCATGTGTTTGTGAATAGCTACATGAGTGTCTATATGAGTTATTGAATGCTTGTCTGAGTATCTGTATGGGTGCCTGAGTGTTTGTGTGGGAGG